>CM062816.1:1968129433-1968729433 GCA_031772625.1 Pinus tabuliformis | reverse complement strand
ATATATACATTTAACATGAACTTAGACTCCCATCGTGATGAGTGAAGTATGCACATCCTCCATGCATTGTTGATTATATATGGATATCTTCAAGTGTGATGTACTCAGAGCCATCGTCACCTCCTATGGTGGTGCCTTAGAGATCATTAAAAAACTCATTTTTCCATAATTGATGGCCAAGTTGGCCTAATGCTTCAAGAGTTGTTAATTTAGAGACCCTCATTGAATTGGGAAGAAAGACCATAGGCTATGGTTTAATTCCAATACTCCTTGCCTTAATATAGCTCCTAAATTGGTAAGAGTTTCTACCTTCCCATTCAGATGCCTATATATATGGAAGAATGTTATCTCCTCTAATTTCTTCAGCAGCCAAGTGAACTTTTTCAAGATTGTGGAGTTAGGAATTCATCCCTTTGAATTTAATTTGAAAACCTGCCTTATAACAATCATTGAGTCACCTACATCCAACATTTTCTTTATGCCTTCACTGGTGGCCAACTCTAGTACTTTCCAAAGAACCAAAAATTCTGCCTAGTTATTTGATATAGCCTTGGCACTCTTTATTATTATTGATGCCTTTTTATATTAAGTGGATGAAGATTATTGAATTTTCATTTATATGTATTGTTATAACATGATTATACAATTCAAAAATATGATAGAACATGTTAACTTTTTCCACAATAAATTGAGTAATATTAGATTTAGAGTTTTATTTTTTTACATAAGATTATTTTTGAATAATTAATTAAATTATTTTGAATAATTAAATTAAAATATTTTGAATAATTAATAATATTTTAAAGTGATTTTTAAAACTAAAATATTTTTTAATATTTTTTAATAAATTAAAAATCTTAATAATTCCTTAATTATAAATATTGGTATTTTTTATTAAATAATAACATTAAAAATATTTTTTTAATATATAAATTAAGATGCATTTATTTTGATTCTTTATTATTAACATAATCCATCTTAATTATAGATTTACCAAGTGTTGATAGGGATCAACTACAAACTTTGTTTTTAGTGTAAAACTTGAAGAAAAGTTTGCACCTCGAAAGGTTTGATTCCACTCACCACTTAGTAGATATGGAATTAAGATCATGGATATATTCTGATTCTTAATAATATTATTTATATTATATAAATTTCTTATATATATATATTGGATCCAAATTTGATCATTATATTTTTTTCTTCCATCTCTATGCTTTCAGAGTGGAAAAAGTGGAGGAATCAGCTCACAATATCATTTTTACTAGTGGGACCTAGTTTGGCAAATTGGGGTACCTTCTAGAAGCATTTTGAGGCATAAATCAACATTTTTTAGGGGTAAAATTTTTCCATTCTAGTGAAAAACATTTATTTCCTATTCTAAACACAAATACATTTCCAACGACAGAAGAATTGCCTCAACCAGAGTTTGTATGCAAACGTTATGCCACTCGAAAGTTGACCTCCCTGTTTTGGCCACCATAATTCGATATGATGTCACATCAGCCCCGTTATTTATGGAAAATAGGCTAGCTACATGATCATGATGAAGAAAAATCTAGAAGAGACTATATTTTAACTTGGTTAAGAGTTGAAGGAGTCAAACTGGACCACAAGTAGGCTATTGATGATCCAGACTTATGCATGAATGCAACAAAATACAGAAATACACATATATACATATATGGAGCAGAAATAAAACTTCATTTCATTAATATAAAAGAACCAAAATATGCTTAGATTCAGAAATGGGAATAAACTAACTAGGGCAATGGTAGCTCATCTCTGAGAAGAGATGTGGTGGCTACATGCCTTTGAACTGTGTTACAATGAGGCTCGAAGGCCTATTTATTATTGAGAAACTATGGAAAACCATAAACATCCAAAAACCTAACCCTAGGAGATGAAGTGCCAAAAGTATGGGCCTCGTTTGGGTAAATTGGTACATCAACTTCATGGGGTCATAACTTTGGCATACGATCTTGATTTGACACACAAAATACCTCATTAGAAATATCTATCCGAGCACTACTACTTAAACTACAAACAACAAACAAATAATCACAAGTCAAGTCCTTTCGACACTTTGTTTCCTCAACACTTCCTCCTTCTGACACTTCGTTCTTTTTCAATTGTTGATAAACCTTGTTACACTTGCTCTAGAAGAGACACCTTTTGATAAGTCCTTTTCTTGAGATGATCCCTTCCTTCTCTTCACCAACCAATCAACTTGAATGACTGTAATAGGAGGGTTGTTATAACAGCAGAGACAACCTCCTTTTCCTTCGCACGTGTGACTATAATAGGCTTTAGAACAGCCTTATTACCTTCGCTCTTCTTCCTTACTTCTTCGCTTGAGTGGGAGGTACTTTAGGTCTATGCTCTTAGCCCAAATGATGAGGTTTATGTGACTGTGGTAGAGGGCTTCTATAACAGCAAAGAGACCCTCTCCTTCTTCGCACGTGTGACTGTTTTCTACCCTAGAAAACAGTCCTCTCGACTTCGGTTATGTACCCTTCTCCTTCGCTGCCCTTGGAACCCCTTTTCTTCGTCCTTCTTCGTTCTTTTCTTGCCTCCTTTTCCTCGTTGATTTCAGAGCTATCTTGGTGCGTTATATTAGAGTGGACAACCTCTATATATAGAAGATTTTCCCTCCTTTTAGGCTGACTAGAAGGCCGACATGTTAACTGTTTGTAGGCCGACTTGTTGTGCAGACTTCAGATGGTTTCTATGGTGGTTTTGCATGCTTGAAGGAGATTCTTTGATGGTGCCTTTGCATAGTGTTATCACTCAGTATTTTCTCAAGGTTAAAGAAATAAATCACCAAGGTAACCACAAACCACTTTTGGAGCATAGGCTCTAGCCAACCTAGGCTTAGAGAGGGCTCTCTCTATATGATTTAGCTTTGTTTGTTTGAATTTTAGGCTAGTTATGAATGTTCAAGGGGTTTTTTATTTGTATTGAAGATTGGGTGGTGGGGTTCTTTAAACATATGGATAGAATGATGTCTCTAGACCATTGGGCTATGGAGTCAACAAAAGGGTAGCAGAACTAGATCAACTCATTAAAGGGAATGTTCAAAGGGCAAGATAATAGAGTAGAGTGTAGGTCTTTGGGCCAGAGGGGTGAAAAGGTTTGAATCAGGGTGAGAGAGCAATCAAGAATTCTCAGACCGGGACTTAAACGAGGAACAGAGGGTAATAAAAAACAAAGGGAAATTAAGAATCCTTTGCTATATATTATAATGAGACAACCTAAACTAAGGAGCAATTAAGAATTCCTTAACTTAGATATCAGTAGAAAACATTCCAATGCATAACAATTAAAACAGAGTGTAATTAAACAAATTTTGAGATATCATTCCATGTTATAGCATTCAGATAAAAAAATACATTATAGATTATGGAAAAACTTTAAGGAAGATAAAAATAACATGAGAAAATACTTGTTTGCACTTCGCTTTACACATGAATCCTATGAAATATCTTGTCTTTATTCATTAATACAGTTTGCCGGTCCAGTCCATGATACAATAGTTTTACAGTCTTTTGATCAAGAAATCTATAGAAATGTCTAAGAATCCACCCTAAAATACTTCAAATGAAGAAGTATTTATACAAATTCTAAACTGAAATATCTTGAAAAAATATCAAGATTATTTTTACAAATATCTCAAACTGTTTTACATTAATAGAACTTAAATAAAGGACACTCAAACTAATGAATCTATTTGGCACTATATTTATGGATTGAGGGTGACAAAGAAGAGAAATTTGAATTTGATAGCAACTCTTAATTGATGATGAGGCTTCCAAGTCACTAACTCCCTTCTTCCTTTGTGCATTCTGCCCCAGAAATTCTGCAAAATTAGGGTCTAGTGATACCTCTATATGTCTCAATCCGAGATAGATATGTAAGTAGTGAAAGAGATTATTGTATATAAGTATGATATTGAGATAAACCTCTTTTTGTTTCCCAAAATTCATCTCCAGCTGTTCACAATATTCTTTGTAAAAAGATGTCAAAAACAGGACTTTGCACAGTCCAAACAATAGGCTCTGAAGATATGCATTTATCTCCCTTGTTGTAATATTTGTGTAAAAAGTGAGATAGGTTTTTGTATACTGGCCTTTTGGGAACACAAACCTCCTCCAGTTTCTCAAAATGCCTCTTGGATTGGCCACAATAGTTTCTGCAAAAGTATGACTTAAACAAGAAATTTCTGGAGAATGTACCATTTCTGCTCTATTTTATCTTCACTTTGATTTTTCAATCTGATACACTTTTACTGATACTCTTTCATCTGATACACTTTTAATTTGATGTCCTATCAATATCCTTTACTGTGTTTTTATTTTTACTGTGCATTTTAACTTTTTACTGTGTATTTCAATAGTAAATCATTTAGTTTTTTATATGTATCAGCATATGGTAATGGATATTGATCAACTTTCTGTATGTTTGATCTGTTTGTTTTTTGAATATATGCTCTGTATGGTCCCTCTGTTTTAACAGTCAAGGCTCTATATGAATGTTTTCTTCTCGGATCTGTGTGTAATTGTCTTCTTCTATGTTCCTTGTATAATTGTGTTCTTCTTCCGAATAAAGGTTTTTTGAATAGGTTTCCTGCCGAGTCTTGGAGTAAACAAGTTCTGCGACTAGTATTGGAATTGTTTATCCAAGGTCTAGTCTTCTGCAGATTACCTGCAAAATTCAACAATTATTACGAAAACAAAGGTTCGCAGGGAAGGAGTCGGGGTGTCGTTCTGAACATAAATGGAGGTTAAATGATGTTACAGAGGTTCATGGTGGCGCTGAAGGGTTTAACGGTTTTAACTGTGAAACGAGCGAAAGGCATGACAACGAAGGTTTTTGGGGTTTTAAGCTTAGCAGGCAACTTTTTTAAGATGGCACGAAAATTCATATTAATGGATATTAGGTGGTTTTTTGGGATGGCGGGTGGGGGGGGGGGTGGGGGGGGTTTTAGAGGTCGTTGCACTGCTTATGAGGTGAAGGTGGTTTTTAAGAGGGGTCACCTGATATAGTCTAGAGCTTGACACATAGCCTTCGGGGGGTCAGGGAAAACCACTTTATCGGGCGGGTAGCGTTCGTCCATCGGGCGCGACCGATATGGCTGTGGATCGTTGGATTTGGGTGCAAATGATTAGACGATGGTCGGATGAGGGAATAGCACAGATGAAATGTACGGAGGCTTTGGGGGGCCGAAGCTTTAATCACAAGTGATTTGTGATTATTTAAGGTTAAAGAGGGGTTTTATTTGTTTTTTCGAGATAAGGGGCCAATGTATTAGTTTCTATTAAAACTAAGGGTTGGGGGTATTTACATAGGGATTTAGTTAATATACGGAAAAAAGGGTTTTATTGGGGATTATACAATAAAATTAACAATTAATATGAAATGTGATGGGCGGGGTGGGTATTTCCTTAAGTAAAAAGGTAAAATATATGCGTTTGTGCACTTTATTCACATATATCCAATACTTAGGATAAAGTGTTTTTTGTGGGTTTTTGGGTGAAAAGGGATTTACATGGGGGTTTTCACTTTTCCTAGGCAAATGGTGTTTAACCTTAGGAAAATGGGTTT
The DNA here is from genome assembly GCA_031772625.1 of Pinus tabuliformis. NCBI lineage: Eukaryota > Viridiplantae > Streptophyta > Pinopsida > Pinales > Pinaceae > Pinus > Pinus tabuliformis. Next base: position 1,968,723,829 of record CM062816.1, on the reverse strand, counting down.
TTTAGGGTAATGAAGGGGGAATGGATTTTATGAAGGGGATTCTAGCACTTGTGTCCATAATTCATTAAGCCGAGGGTCTGGTCCCACCAAAAATTAGAGAAATTCTTTGAGCCTCTTTGACTTGAAGGATTTAGAGGTACTAGAATATACTTGTGGATAGGAAATTAGTAAGTAAAGGGGAAAATGAATGAGGGGGAGTTAATAACATTAACTTGTAAACCTTTGTTTTTGCCTTCATAACTGATCATACATGTTGAAATATATCTAAGCATGATGAATGTGTTTTGATCCAATCAACCTTGTAGTTCAGCAAAATTTCTTCTACTTACCCTCACATTTTTTCTTCATTTTATTTGGGTGCATTTAGGCTAGCAAACTCTTATCATGTATTTTTCTTTTGAAAAGTAATCTATCTAATTCTAATCTTATATCATCCAAGGGTTCAGATTAAACTGATGAGCTCCTTTTATTTTCTCTACCTATCTAATGATCTGCCAAGATTAAACTGTTTGGTTAGATTTTATTCCCTAACTATAAACATAAAATTCAAAGCATGAAATAACCAAGATTTAAATATTTTGATTACCATGGGTTGTGGCATGAATAAAACGCTGCACACAATCATTATCATGCATAAAATTAAATAGTAGTGGCATTTAGACTTGCACACTTTCATGTTCTCTTTTTGTTTTTTTGGGGTTCATATATTTTCATTTTTTGACCTTCTCTTATTCTTTTTGTCCTTTGATATTTCTTTTAGGACATACCCTCTTTACATTTTTTAATTTTTAATATGGAAAACATTTGTAGAAAGCAAAGGTATGTGCAATAGTACAAGGCTTAACCTTAGTAATTCAAAATTATGACTCCTATTGGTATAGGAACCTAAGAATGGCTCCACATGGGGATGGCATCTTCTTGTGAGATGTCAAGAACACCGTCGACTAGTAGCTTGATCCATTGGGCCAATCCCAAACATGTATATGCTTTGTTGTATAACCTCTGTGACTGAAAATCTTGAACTGAAATCATAACCTTTTTTGCAAATTGAAATCTGACACATGTTGTACTGAAATCTGATCTGAAATAAACTTGTTGCTGAAAAACTAAATTTATTCAAACCAAAATTCTACCTACTTACTCTAATCAGTTGTCCAACTGCTGGTTAGGTAAAATAAAATATCCAATGCAACCATTCAAACATCATATACATTGGTGAATTTTGCTGCTTGTGCTTGTTTGTGATTAAAACTGAGATTCTAAAGCCCATTATAACCTTGTCAACAAATGAGAAGATAAGGAAATACTTGATTTCCTTTGTGACTCTAGAAACTGTACAAAATGATCTTCCAAAATATACACACTATTTTTGAATTGATTTAAACAATCATAAATCTGTTGTGGATGGCCTCTAGGACATGAAACTGAAATATCAATTTCACCTTTATCACCCTGCATATTTTCAAACAAAACTTGTGATGATATTTCTTTTGATTGAAATGTTTGACTGATGAAACCTTTATCATCTTGATCCTGCATCTAATTGTTAGTTAATGAAGAAAAATTCTGATTGCATTCACTATCCAACCCATCAGTTATGGGATCATGAAAAACTTGGAAAGATTGCTGCAACTTATTACTCATAGGTTCGAATGGGACTTCACAAATTTCTACAAGCTGCTCATCCTTTTCTTTAGAGTTTTCATACCACATTTCCTTTAAAAATTGAAATGATTCAAAACATAGTGGCAAAGAAGCTCCACTTATTTCCAAATTTTCTGCACTTTCTTCCTCACTTTCATAGCTGATATGGATAAGATGATCACTGTTTTCAAGCTACTGAAACTGAATTCCTTTATTTCCAAAACTAGTTTCTGATTTCTCTGTAAAGTTAGTTTGGATTTGGAGAACATAATTATCATCATACTGATCATATTTAGGGAAATCATTAAAAGAAGTAATGTCATCAAACATACACATTAGATCAGGAGATTGCTCCTCCACATCTTGCTCTATAAATCTATCTTCTGATCTATGGTAGTTGGAATTAGCAAGAATTTGTTCATGACTCTCAATCTCTTATTTTTGTGAAATAAATGTATCATGGTAATTTTGAGCAAAAAAATTTATCTTTCATGGTGATCTTCTGTATCCTTTCCTCTATCTTTCTTACCAAAATGTGGAGTCTTACCTCTGCAATGTTGTTTTCCTTTGCTTCTACTTTCAACTTTTCTCTTCTAATTTGCAGATTAACTTCTACATCTACTGCAATGTTCTGCATCTATTCTAGTGTTGAAGGGTTTCTTTCTCTTGGCTGAAATTCTATCTCTGGATCAAATGCTTTTGGATAATGCGAAAGAGCTGAATCAAGAGGAGGTCTTATATTTGATGACATTGAATAATAGACTTGATTAAATCTGTCAGAAAATTGTTTTATTGTTTCATTTGGTTGTCTTTTTAACTGATTATATTCTTCTATGATCACAAAATGATTGACTTTGATTATCCATCTATAAAGGAAAAATTTGACAAACTGTTGGAAATTTGATATGCTTGCAACAGGTAAATTCTTGAACCAACTCTTGACTTTACTTTGCAAAGAAAGAGCAAAAAGCTTGATAGTAACATCATCTTCATCAATTTCAAATAAGTCTAGATAATTCTCAAAACCTTGAATATGTTTTTGGGTAGTGATACCATTCTCTCCATCAAACCTAGGGAGATACTTGTAATAATTGTTAGGGAAAGCATGGAGTGTAGGAGGTAAGATGAGTGGCTTATATCTATCAGGAACTTTATAAGGTACAGGAATATGTATAGGGATTGTATGATTAGTCTTGATTGTTTGATATTTTTTGATTGGATAATGATCATCATAAGATTTAGAAGAATGTTTCTCTAATGTGTAAGGAGATTTTATATTTACAATTTTCAAAGGAAAATAATCAAAAATTAATCTAAGATCTTCTCTAAAATACAATATACATTGAAAAACTTTATTGATGAGAAAGAACATAATGTCTTGGATAACAATCCAAGTTAAAAGCCTGATCTTTTCATATTGTTCTTTTAGGTTCATTCCTCCAGTGGAGTCTTGATTGTGAAATTGATTTGGAGTCACCAAGTGGATGATTTTAACCTTTGTGTGTCTGATCACTGTCCACCATCATAGATCAGATCTGAACCTGTAAAATATTTCTAAAGAAAATGTTAGTCTTCCCTAGTATGGTCGCCACTATGTTATCACTCAGTATTTTCTCAAGGTTAAAGAAAGAAATCATCGAGGTAACCACAAAACACTTTTGGAGCATAGGCTCTAGCTAACCTAGGCTCAGAGAGGGCTCTCTCTATATGATTTAGCTTTGTTTGTTTGAATTTTAGGCTAGTTATGAATGTTCAGGGGGTTTTTGATTTGTATTGAAGATTGGGTGGTGGGGTTCTTTAAACAGATGGATAGAATGATGTCTCTAGACCATTGGGCTATGGAGTCAACAGAAGGGCAACAGAACTAGATCAACTCACTAAAGGGAATGTTCAAAGGGCAAGATAGCAGAGTAGAGTGCAGGTCTTTGGGCCAGAGGGGTGAAAAGATTTGAATCAGGGTGAGAGAGCAATCATGAATTCTCAGACCGAGACTTAAACAAGGAACATAGGGTAATCAGAAACAAAGGGCAATTAAAAATCCTTTGCTATAGATTATAAAGAGACAACCTAAACTAAGGAGCAATTAAGAATTCCTTAACTTAGATAGCAGTAGAAAACATTCAAATTCATAACAGTTAAAACAGAGTGTAATTAAACAAATTCTGAGATATCATTCCATGTTATAACATTCAGATACAAAAATACATTAAATATTATGAAAAAACATTAAGGAAGATAACAATAATATGAGAAAATACTTGTCTGCACTTCGCTTTACACATGAATCCTGTGAAATATCTTGTCTTTATTCATCAATCCAGCTTGCTGGTCCAGTCCGTGATACAATAGCGTTATAGTCTTTTGATCAAGAAATCTATAGAAATGTCTAAGAATCCACCCTAAAATACTTCAAATGAAGAAGTATTTATACAAATTCTAAACTGAAATATCTTGAAAAAATATCAAGATTGGTTTTACAAATATCTCAAACTGTTTTACATTAATAGAACTTAAATAAAGGACACTGAAAACTAATGAATCTATTTAGAACTATATTTATGGATTGAGGGTGACAAAGAAGATAAATTTGAATTTGATAGCAACTCTTAATTGATGATGAGGCTTCCAAGTCACTAACTGCCTCCTTCCTTTGTGCATTCTGCCCCAGAAATTCTACAAAATTAGGGTCCAATGATACCTTTGTATATCTCAATCCGAGATAGATATGTAAAAAGTGAAAGAGGTTATTATATATAAGTATGTTATTGAGATAAACCTCTTTCATTTTCCCAAAATTTAGCTCCAGTTGTTCACAATATTCTCTGCAAAAAGATGTCAAAAATAGGACTTTGCACAGTCCAAAAAATAGGCTCTGAAGATATGCATTTATCTCCCTTTTTGTAATACCTGTGTAAAAAGTGAGATAGGTTTTTGTATATTGGCCTTTTAGGAACACAAACCTCCTCCAGTTTCTCAAAATGCATCTTGGATTGGCCACAATAGTTCTGCAAAAGTATGACTTAAACAAGAAATTTCTGGAAAATGTACCATTTCTGCTCTGTTTTATCTTCACTTTGATTTTTCAATCTGATACACTTTTACTTTGATGACCTGTAAATATCTTTTACTGTGTTTTTACTTTTACTGTACATTTTAAATTTTTACTGTGTATTTCAACAGTAAATCATTTAGTTTTTTATATGTATCAACATATGGTAATGGATATTGATCAACTTTCTGTATGTTTGATGTGTTTGTTTTTGACTGTATGCTCTGTATGGTCCCTCTGTTTTAACAGTCAAGGCTCTATATGAATTTTTTCTTCTCAGCTCTCTGTGTAATTGTCTTCTTCTCTGTTCCTTGTATAATTGTGTTCTTCTTTTGAATACAGTTTTTTTGAATAGGTTTCCTACCGAGTCTTGGAGTAAACAAGTTTTACAACTAGTATCAGAATTGTTTATCCAACTTCTAGTCTTCTGCGGATTACTTGCAAAATTCAATAATTATTAAGAAAACACAGGTTCGCAGGGAAGGATTCGGGGCAACGTTCTGAACGTAAATGGAGGTTAAATGATGTTACAGAGGTTCAGGGTGGCACTGAAGGGTTTAACGGTTTTAACTGTGAAACGGGTGAAAGGCACAAAAACGAAGGTTTTTGGGGTTTTAAGCTTAACGGGAAACTTTTTGAATATGGCACGAAAATTCATATTAATGGATAATAGGTGGTTTTACGGGTTAGCGGGGGGCAATTTTAGAGGTCGTTGCACCACTTATGAGGCGAAGGCGGTTTTTAGGAGGGGTCACCCGATATAGTCTAGAGCTTGACACGTAGCCTTCGGGGGGTCGGGGAAAACCACTTTATCGGGCGGGTAACATTTGTCCATCTGGCACAACCGATATGGCTATGGACCGTTGGATTTGGGTGCAAATGATCGGACGGTGGTCGGGCAAGGGAATAGCATGGACGAAATGTACAGAGGCTTTAGGGGGGCCTGATGCTTTAATCACAAGTGATTTGTGATTATTTAAGGTTAAGAAGGGGTTTTATTTGTTTTGTCGGGATAAGGGGCCAATGCATTAGTTTCTATTAAAACTAAGGGTTGGGGGTATTTACATAGGGATTTAGTTAATATACAGGAAAAGGGTTTTATCGAGGATTATACAATAAAATTAATAATTAATATGAAATGTGATGGGCGGGGTGGGTATCTCCTTAAGTAAAAAGGTAAAATGTATGCGTTTGCGCACTTTATTTACATATACCCAATACTTAGGATAAAGTGTCTTTTATGGTTTTTTGGGTGAAAAGGGATTTACATGGGGGTTTTCACTTTTCCTAGGCAAATGGTGTTTAACCTTAGGAAAACGAGTCTTTTGGGGTAATGAAGGGGGAATGGATTTTATGAAGGGGATTCTAACACTTATGTCCATAAGTCATTAAGCTGAGGGTCTGGTCCCACCAAAAGTCAGAGAAATGCTCTGAGCCTCTTTGACTTGAAGGATTTAGAAGTACTAGAATATACTTGTGGATAGGAAATTAGTAAGTAAAGGGAAAAATGAATGAAGGGGAGTTAATCACATTAACTTGTAAACCTTTTTTTTGCCTTCATAACTGATCATTCATGTTGAAATATATCTAAGCATGATGAATGTGTTTTGATCCAATCAACCTTATAGTTCAACAACCTTTCTTCTACTTACCCATTACTTACCCTCACTTTTTTTCTTCATTTTATTTGGGTGCATTTACGCTAGCAAACCCTTATCATCTATTTTTCTTTTGAAAAGTAATCTATCTAATTCTAACTTTATATCATCCAAGGGCTCAAATTAAACTGATGAGCTCCTTTTATTTTCTCTATCTATCTAATGATTTGCCAAGATTAAACTGTTTGGTCAGATTTTATTCCCTAGCTATAAACATAAAATTCAAAGCATGAAATAACCAAGATTAAACAGTTTGATTACTATGGGTTGTGGCATGAATAAAAGGCTGCACACAATCATTATTATGCATAAAAGTAAATAGTAGTGGCATTTAGACTTGCACACTTTCATGGTCTCTTTTTGTTTTTTTGGGGTTCATATATTTTCATTTTTTGACCTTCTCTTATTCTTTTTGTCCTTTGATATTTCTTTTAAGACATACCCTCTTTACATTTTTTAATTTTTAATATGGAAAATGTTTGCAGAAAGCAAATGTATGTACAACATTACAAGGCTTAACCTTAGTCATTCAAAATTATGACTCCTATTAGTATAGGAACCTAACACATAGGAGGGGACTTGACTTTGCTTGGAGGTATTCTCTTGACTTTAATACATAATCATACATGGTGTAACATGGCCTTCAATGTCTTCAACCTTTTTATTTTGACTACTTGACTTACCTATAGCACTTTAACTAGTGCTAGACCTATTTCAATGAGAAAGAAACTCATTGAAATATATTATGAAAATAATATTTCTTTTCTTGAATAAATACAAATATCAAAAGTACATTTATGACGACCGAACCTAGTTACATTTCCTTCAACATTTCTATCCAGAGAAAGAGTGTAGAGCAGCCTCACCTTCCAACTAGGTTCTCTCCCGAAAGGGTTTTCCATGTTATATCTTGTCTCAATTGTGGTTTGTGAATTTTTATTTCACTATTCTCTATTTTATGCATTATTATAATTTGCATGCATACCCAATAAACAGTAATTTACAGATCCAAAAATTTAAAGAGAAATAAACCCTCATTGTGTATAATTTAGATTTTGAAGTATAGTTAAAAGGCTAATCAATTCATGTAATAAAAACAACCCCATCCTTAAAAGTTTTGAAATATTCCACAAATTCTAGAAACCATGTCCACATAAAACCAAATACTTTTCCTTCAAATTTAAAAAATAAAAAATAAATGAAGTCAACACACTAAAAGTGTTTTCAAGTCTGTGTAATAAAGATTATGAAAAATTAGTGTAACTCTTATGAGTTTTGGCTATATTTTCTGATTAATTTTGTCCAAGATCAAATAATAATTTGTTGAAATCACAGGTTTGAGTTGGAAAATATGTGTACTCTAAGTGCTACCAAAAACTTTTAGACCATTAAATCGATTTATAAAAGCATTCTAAACATTTTAAGAAATACATTTTCACGCAAGAAAAATTCTACCAAGAAAAACCAAAAAACATTAAAAATTTATTATGCTCTTAGGATCAACTTTCTTTTCTTTAGAATAATTTTTTATAAAATTTGAAAAACCTTTAAACACTAGAGGGCTTTTTGAAGTCTTCTATAATAAATGTTTTGCTAGTTGATCAACTTGATCACGAAGATACTTGATTCTCGAGAGTGAGCCTAGGCTATTGGTTTTTTCATAGAGCTATGAACATATTATCAATTTAATTATCAGATCCTTAATTATCAAGCAATCTACTTTATGTTGTTTTATTCACAAAACACTTAGGTCAATTTATTAAAGATAAAAGTATATATGCCTATATAATCTATTTTGAAGTAGCAATTACAATCCACACATCTTAGTCTTCATCTCCTACTTTGGGCTCTATGTTTATAATAATAATGGGCGAATAGGAACAAGTTTTTGAATTTCCAACAAGTTTCCTCATGATTTGAAACACCAAATATTGGTGTGGATTCCAATGGATTGTATCTATAGATTTCGCAGTGTATGCGAACACTAGAATGCTCTCCTTTCATCCACCAAATTCATATCTCATCCTGAGTCAAATCTTTTGCAATTTGGTCCTGAAGAAGGGTGAGCCATTTTCCACCCAACCATAGGCTAATTTATGTTGCAGTCTTTCTCATAACTGGCCACCCCCAAGCCATATCTCGATGCCTTGAGGGAAAAACTAAACTTAGGAATTTAGCACATAGTTTTCATACTAGATTTAACACAAAAAGTTAAAGTCGCTCTCCTCCACACACAAGAAATAATCTCAGTGTTCATCCTTTCCACTACTTGAGCAAGACTGTGGAAATTCATAAATGAAAATTGATCTTTAAACTTTTGTGGATATTCCACTAGATAGTTTATCACAACAGATCTGATAAAACTATATTTAAAAATCTGAAATCTACACTATTAGGGTTTTATTTCTCTTTAGATTTTTGGATCTATATATTATTGTTTTCTTGTGTATGAATGAAAATTATATTTGTGCAAAATATAGAGAAAAAATGAAATAAAATCTCACAAACCATGATTTGACACAGATGTAACTTGGGAAACCCTTTCAAGAGAAAACTTTGTTGGAAGGTGAGGCCACTATTTTCTTCGATCCCAGATTTATTCGTAATGTAACTTTGATGGTAGGGGATATTTTATCCATGTTTCCTTCTTCGAAAACATCTGGTGCAGGAATAATATTTTTAAACCAATCGACCTCACCATGGATGAAGTCTTTGGATTCCACAACATATTGATCATGGGTTGCTGCGGAAGGAAGTACGCATGATGGTGCATATCATCCCAAGGATAATTAGGGGTGGTCATGGCTTCCCTAATGTCTTCATTGGAATTAAAAATGGGAGGACGAGAGGAAGAGGGACCACATGGTGAAGAGGAACTACCTAAGGCATCTTCATGGGAGATAAGGTTCGCATACGCATCATTGGGAGTGATGGACAGATGACTAGTAGATGTGACATCTACCAATGTTGAGACCAAAGTGTTTGCCAAAGAGGGTTCGACATAATAACAATAGGAAAATCTAAGAGAGTCCCATTAGATATATATAATGGATGACGACAGGTAGAGAATAGGGGCAAAATTATCTGTCATCTCAACATTAGGAGGGGGAATCACAATGGTGGGTTGGGAAACCTCTTGTTCTGGCAAAGCAGTGGAGCCAAAACCTATAGGTAGAGGATAAGTGGAATCACTATGAGAAACATATAACTCTCGAAGTACTTGAAGTGTATCACGAAAATCTTTGAGATGAGGACAATGATGGTAATAATTTCCATAGTTATCATACAAAGCACAAGGGTGATTTGCGTGTAAGCATTTGTTTTTTTTGGTGGACTCGGGTAAGGTGACATGAACCTGAGTAATGTTAGCTTCTAGGAAAGTACTAGAGACCACATTCTTAATGTGAGAGAGTTTAGGACAATTATTGGTGGCATGCCCAACAACATCACACAAAGCGCATGGAGGAGCAGGCTTTGCGATATAAGAGGAGTGAGGGTTGCTTGGGGTGCCTTGTCTTTGGGTCCCTTTTTATGGGGTTTTCCCCCCTCCCTAGATGCTTTCGCAATAGGATTGGATTCTTATTGAGGTTGTTTGTAACAAAAGAAAAGGAAGGGGTAGGAACAACATGTTGAACTAGGGTCAAAGTTATGTAAGGTTTGAGGTGATTAGGAGGCGTGTTTGCGGGAGGATCAATGTGCCATAATGAGATCCCCAAGGTAATGTTAGGTAGACTCAATGTAGCCATAACAAGGGTAGAAAATATTCCCAGTGGAGAGAATAAGAAAGGTATCTGACCTAAGGGGTAATGACCTAGGGGAACTGCTCCTGGATGGTTAAGATATGTGGGAATGATTCCGGGATGAAAAGGAACAGGAGAGATACTAGTAGAAGGAAATGGGGTTGGAGGAATTGTACCTAAAGACTGGGTTGAGTTGGGAGTAGGAGGTTACGAAGGGGTTGGCTACTATGAAGGCGTACCAAACCGCTTGTTGGTGACCCATGACGTTTGAAGTATGCAAACACTGGATGAGCTAGGCTTAGAAGGGGTAGGCGGAGGGCCATAATAAACCCCAAGCATAATGGAATCTTTATAGACTCCAAGAGACACGTTGGTAAAGGTAGGGATAATCTGATTTCCAGTCATAGATGAAACAATGGTCTAAGGAGAGGTTTAGGAATGAGGGTCGTAGTAAGTTAGCTGATTGACAATGATGATATTTCCATTGTGGGAAAGAAAATCTTGCAAAAAATGGTAGATGTGATTGCAGATATGGCATAGGTGTAACTACAACCCAACAATGGTGAAAGGACAATTGCGGTATAAACGGATGGGCTATGAGGGATTACTATCCCAAGCATGAAGAGTGATAGTAGATGGGGACAGGTCAAGGGAACCAAGTTGCTTCCAAACACTAGCGGCCATCACACAGGTGGAGAAACCTTCATCTATGATACACCGCTAGACCATGGCATTCCTTATGGAGACCGGCATTTGAAAGGCAACAAAGGAAGGAAGAGGGGGGGGATGTTTCACTTTGTCAACATCAAAGACAATTAGATGATCATCAGAGGGATTCACAATGCCTAAAACAGATAGTAGAGAATTCTATTGGGGTGGGCACGTCTGGAGGACTTCCAATGTTGACATGGCAGTAGGATACTGTGCCAAGTCATCAACTATGCTACAGGTATGGGCGGCTTTAGACAAAGCAATATTTCGATGTAATGGACCTTTAGAGATCTTGGGGGGAACCTTGGATTTAGGTAGAGGGATATGTAAGTTGTCATTTGGTGATGACAGAGGCTCAATGGAAACTTTGGGTTGGGAATCAATTATTGAATTTGAAGTGGGCTTGTCATATTGGCGTGACAGAGTCTGGAGGTTGACTTGTTCGGTGCTGAATTCTTTGGAATTCATCATGAGGATCTGGTAATTGTTCTGGCCAAATTGTGAAGGTTGAGGTGCTACATTACCCTGTGTGGGTTGGGAAGCTACATATCCTTGACGGGGAAAATGATTTGTAAGCATAGTCGGTTCTAACAAAGCATGAGGGAGGGGAGGTGGGGTAATGGGTTGAGTGTAACATTCCTGGTGAAAATTCCATGTAATAAAAGTTAATAAAGTTAAAATAAGACCATGGTTAAGGGACACGTATTCCAAGCTTAATGTTGGGAAAATATATCCTAGTGGGCATCACTAGGTGTGTTTATGGGTAAAGGAAATTAGAAAAGGAAAAGGCCTTAAAAGGCAAAAAGGCATTTTTGGCACACTTATTTATGAAAATAAAGGAATATAGGAGAAGAGTAAGGTGAAAGGTCACAGGTTGCATATGAGAAGAAAAATGATGGAAAATGAAGAAAATAGAGGCCTCATTGATAAAAGGCTTATGAGGATCAATTGGAAAGCTTTTGGTCAGTGTAGGCTTGGTTAGGGTAGAAGGCTTGGTCAGTGTAAGATTGGTCATTTCAGTTTTGGACCTCTCTCATTATGTTATCTCTCTCTCACTCTTGGACACTTAGAGTTTCTTGGAACACTCAAGTTTTGGAGCAAGGAAGGAAAAGCAAGCACAGGAAGGACAAGGAAAGGAAAATAAAGCAAGGATTAGGATGGGAAGAGCAGGATCAAGCAACTTCAACATAAATACTTGCAGGTAACATATTTCATGTGTGATTTCATAGCTAGTTTTGACATGCATGGCTTTGCATGTTGGTGTATGGTTCTCTTATTGTCGGTGGCATGGATTTTTTGGGATATGACAGTGGTTTTTAGCCTAGCCTTGCCTTTTTTTAGATTCCATGGTGTGTTTGGATGTTGATCTCGTTTTTAGCTTTAGAATTGCCGGATGGATTTTAGAATCCAGGGCAGAGGTGGTCTAAAGGTTCATTCCTAAAGGCCTAGGAATCCCTTGACTGGTTTTGGTGGGATACATGGTAAATCCTAAGAGAAGAGTCTCGGTTTAGGGCCTAGTGATCTGGTGTGGATTGCAGTAAAGCCTAAGAGAAGGGTGTCTTAGTTTAGGGCCTAGTGATCCGGTGTGCATTGCGGTAAAGCCTGAGAGACAAGGAGACAAAAAATCCTCAAGGATAGTGATGGATTCCGGTTGGAATTCCAGGTTTGGTTCGGTTTTGTGATCGAAGCACCAATTTTGGTGTGATCACGGTTTGGTGAGGGTGGAGGTGGTTTAACCTATGGATTCCCTTGGTTTTTTTTGGATTGGTTTTTCCATGATATCCCACATTCATGCTTGGAATATGGCACGGGGGTGACTGTTTGAAAGAAATATTTGGTTCAGCCATGTCTATGGTTGGGTGGTACGTGGAAGTCCCGAACCTGGTCGGGTTTTCCTATGTTTAATAAAAGTTAACTCCTCTTGATATTGTACTTATTTATATGTGGATTTAATGGCTAATATCTCACTATAATTTTCATGGTTTAATGTTGGTTATAAACATGGTTATATGACTTGTTATTGTCATGGTTGTTTCATGTATTTACTTGTAAATGAAAGGATAATTGATGCAAGAACTAATTGCTGTCATAACATTTCATGGGAGAAGGTGGTGATTCTTCTTGTCATGTCTCATAAGAGTTTTCAGTCATTCATGCTCTGTCTTGTATCCTAGACTTATAGATTGTATTGATGCCAAGTGTTTGACAAAATGTCAGTCCCGACTGGGGATGGTCAGGCCTAGTCCTGGAGCTATTTTCTGGTTTATTAGTCTTTTCATCATGTGTTTATGGATTCCTGAAGTTACAACAAGTTCTGGGAAGTGGACAAAATTATGGGTTTGAAAGGTGCCTTAAATCTCACGGACTCTGGCACAGGTCTGCTAGAAATAGTCCCTGGATGCAACTGTGTAGGCTTGTGGGATCATCAAGATATCTCTGGACACTAGCATGCCCATAACATGGGAGATACCAGAGGTTTAATAACTTAAAAACACAGTGGGACCCAGGGGCATGATACCTGTGTGGTTGGGATGGCTCCTAGGAGTGTTGTTGCCAGTGTGGAAGGTATGTTTGATGGGTTTCTGTCGATTCTACTTCCTTAAGGATACCTTGGAGGTTGAATCAAATCATAGTAGCCTCTCATCACATGTTTACCCCAGTTTGTTGGTTACTTGGGTAGATATGGGAGGAGGGTGTTACACTAAGGTCCTCTAAAAGCAACTTCTTGAGCTTCCCATGCTTGGTGCATTTGAGGTAAAAGGGGACATTCAAGAGTATAATGGACGAATACACCACAACAAGCACAAGGTTCATTCGTTCGAAGAGCCTTATTTTGCTTGGGTTTTCCATACTATTGTTGGGTTGCAGGATTAGGCTGGTCACCCTTAGGGGCATTCGGTGGTGGACCTTAGTTGCTTTGGTTAGCTTGAGATGGTTGATTTCGCTTACCCTTCCCCTTATTCCTTCTCTTGGGGTTGGGGGGATTGGTTGTACTCTGTTGATCGTACACTTGACCTTTAGGAGGTGGTTGCTATTGTGGCAAAGGTGGAGGATGTTGAAAATAGCAACAAGAAATGCTAAAAATAGAAATGCTAAAAATAGCATTGCTATAAATAGCATTTCAGGATATACTCCAACTCTGTTGGAAATAACAAAAAATAGAAATGCTAAAAATAGCATTTCAGGATATATTCCAATTTTAATTAGTCCCTGAATTAAAATTCGAATTTAATCTCACTAGCTATTTGAAAAAATAATTATTAATTCATCTTGAGTTAATTAGTTGGAGAAATTCAAACATGAAGTCTTTGTGAAGACATGCAACAGTTATCCCTTTGATTGAGGAAGTTATCCCTTAATTAAGGAGATGAGGATGAGTTGTATTTGAGTTGTAATTAGTTAGCTCAGTTAACTGAGTTAAGTCTAGTTAAATTAGTTCCAAACAGTTGGAGGAACTAATTGTAAGTTCAGTCAGTTAATGCATGCGTGCATACAACTAGTGTTCTCCAGATAACTAAATATTCTCTCATAAATAACTCATGCATGTCAGTTCAGAGAAAGACCCAGTTAAGATTAAAGGAAGGGACAATGTACTATTAGTTGGAGGAATTTTCCTATATAGGAAACTCATCCATGTAGAAGGAATTATCTCCTTCAGGATTGTGCAGTTATTTCAGAGGTCAGTGTTGTGTGTGAGGTGAGAATCACACAGGTTGCAGCTGGAGGACCCAGGAGAAACTGCGCAAGGAAATAGGAGGCTTGGAGGACTGAAGGAAGGCATAAGTGTTGCCTATTCTGTCTATGAGCAGCAGTGAGGGATTTTACTGAGAGCTGGATAGCTTGAGAGCTAAAGCTTTGTGTAATCCTGAGATATTTCCACTTGTATGATAATACAGATAGCGGGGTTTTTAGCTTAGGCATTCCCCAGAGTATTCTTCTGTGTTCATTTGTAATTCATCTCTTCTTCATCTGTTATATGTGTTCTATTTGATCTTGCTCAAAATCGATTAAGCTTCCACAAGTTTGATTGTAGAAGTAGATTAAGTATATTGCTTTAGTTACATTGCATTCTCAGTTTAATCTACAGGAGAATTAATACATGGTATCGGAGCAAAGGTGATCAAAGCGGAGAACAGTAAACAAAGAAGGGAGAAGTTTGAAGTTTGAAGTTCTGGATTATAGAAATCGAATTCTTATTACATTTCAAATTTCACCAATGGCGTTAAACGGTTTGAGACTCGAGTATGCCCTGGATGGCAGCTCGAATTATATAGCCTGGAAGGATCGCATGGAAGCGGTATTAAAGGACAATGGTTCGAAGGACTTCATTGATCAAGAAGTCCCCAAGCCAGCAACAGCTAATGCCCAAGAATTGGCAGAATGGAATAAATGTGTGGCTAGTGCAAGGAGGATTCTTCTGGAGGGAGTTCGAGATCACATTTTCTTGAGTCTCCATGGGAAGGAGACATCGTTTTCAATGTGGAAAACATTGAAGGATCTATATCAAAATAGCAACGATCAGAGGAACCTGGCGCTGAAAGACAAACTTCAGAAAATCAAGTGTGAAAAGGGCGACACGATCTCTACATATTTGAACAAGCTCACCACCTACAAAGATGAGCTTGGAAGTGTAGAAATCATGACAGCTGATGATGATATGGTGAGTCTTGCTCTCCTCAGTCTTCCTAAGAGCTGGCATAGCTACCAGGACTAAGTGAATGGAAGAGAGAAACTGTCGGATTGGGAAGGATTGTGGTCGGATCTGATGCAGAAGGAGATCAGGAGGAGCACCAGAGATGGTTCTTCATCCAAGGATGATGAAGAAAATATAGGCTTAGCCAGTAAGGCAAGGAAAGGGAAGGAGATGGATTCTCATCCCAAACCGAGTTCTTCTCATGGAGGGAAGAAGATTGACAAATCTAAAGTGAGATGCTTTAATTGTCATGAGGTGTGCCATTATGCAACTAATTGTCCATTGAAGAAGTCCAAGAAGGGATCATTGGAAGGATCTGAAGGTGAGGCATTGGCCTCTCAGTTCAAATTGGATTTTACCCTCATTGCATGCATGGTTTCATTGATGATGGGTTGTGGTTGGTTTCTTGACAGTGGAGCCTCATTCCACATGACCGGCGATAAGAGTTTGTTTAGTACCCTGGAGGAGAAAGACCTCCAAATGCACATAGAGATGGGTAACGATGAAAAGTATAGTGTTTTAGGAGTGGGCACGATTGCTTTTCAAAGGGAGCATGGAGCTTCTATCACCCTGACTGATGTGAAGTATGTGCCTAGACTAAAGAAAAACTTGGTATCAATAGCGATGGTGGAGGACACATCACCACGATGTTGTCTTTAGTAAGGGAAAGGTTTTACTTAGACACATCACCACGAGTCAGGTGAAACATATTGGTTCACGGGTACAAAACCTGTATGCTCTTGAGGTTCAAGATGCATGCAAAGCCTTGAGGAGCAAGGCAAATGTTGGAGACTTGGTGGTTGAGAGGGAGAGTACATTACCTCTCAACATGCAGCGCCAGAAGAAGTCTCAGACAATTGTGGAGGAGCCACAATTGGTGAAGCAGCTTCAGGAGGTTGTGGAGCAGCCACAACTAGAGAAGCCAAGAGGAGACCGAGTGGAGGCATCCACTCATGCAGAGACCTCCAGTAGGGGGAAATTTTGAGCCAAGTGGGTAGAGGGATCACATGCAGCCATACCTCTAGGTGTGAGGTGGGGCGATGTGAAGTGATTGTCCCAAGAAGGCTGAAATAGGGGCAGAATCCTTGAGGTACCAACCTCTTTGATTAGACCTTTCTACGGGAGCCCCGACGAGGAGTAGCAGGACTGGCTGAGTGGGTAGAGATAGATGCAGATGGAGCGGCAGAGGGAGCTTCAGCATTAGAGGGTGTTTCTAGCCCAACAGGGAGGTCAGTTGGGAGATCAATTACTTACTTCTCAGTAACTGAGTTGCAGTGCAGCAGTGGGCAACACGATGCAACATGATGAGAGGAGGTGCAGTGCGGATGCAGTGTTGGGAGATAGGACTAGCAGCAGTACGAATCCAGTAGGAGGAATCAATGTGATTGATGCAGTCAGAGATCAAAGTGACAGAGACTAGAGCAGTCAGATACTGAAGGGCACAGAGGTGCAGAGTTTTCAGTCGACAGAGGCAATAAAAGTTAGAGACTTTGATGACAGAGGCATCATTCTGATTCAGGTTGGATATTTTTTGTTTCTAGAGTTGCTGGAGCAACAACACTTGAGAGAAGTGTTGCATGCAGAACATTCCAAAGGTTCAGGATCGGGTTCGAGTTGAATGCCTTTCTTGTTGAGAGGGAGTGTTGAAAATAGCAACAAGAAATGCTAAAAATAGCATTGCTATAAATAGCATTTTAGGATATACTCCAACTCTGTTGGAAATAGCAAAAAATAGAAATGCTAAAAATAGCATTGCTATAAATAGCATTTCAGGATATATTCCAATTTTAATTAGTCCCTGAATTAAAGTTGAGAATTAAAATTCGAATTTAGTCTCACTAGCTGTTTGAAAAAATAATTAATTAATTCATCTTGAGTTAATTAGGTGAAGAAATTCAAACATGAAGTCTTTGTGAAGACATGCAATAGTTATCCCTTTGATTGAGGAAGTTATCCCTTAATTAAGGAGATAAGGATGAAATGTATTTGAGTTGTAATTAGTTAGCTCAGTTAACTGAGTTAAGTCCAGTTAAATTAGTTCCAAACAATTGGAGGAACTAATTGTGAGTTCAGTCAGTTAATGATTGCATGCATGCAACTAGTGTTCTCCAGATAACTAAATATTCTCTCATAAATAACTCATGCATGTTAGTTCAGAGAAAGACCCAGTTGAGATTAAAGGAAGGGATAGTGTACTATCGGATGGAGGAATTTTCCTATATAGGAAACTCATCCATGCAGAAGGAATTATATCCTTTAGGATTGCGCAGTTATTTTACAGGTCAGTGTTGTGTGTGAGGTGAGAATCACACAGGTTGCAGCTGGAGGACCCAGGAGAAACTGCACAAGGAAATAGGAGGCTTGGAGGACTGAAGGAAGGCATATGTGTTGTCTATTCTGTCTATGAGCAACAGTGAGGGATTGTACTGAGAGCTGGATAGCTTGAGAGCTAAATCTTTGTGTAATGATGAGATATTTCCACATGTCTGATAATACAGATAGCGGGGTTTTTAGCTGAGGCTTTCCCCAGAGTATTCTCCTATGTTCATGTGTGATTGATTTCTTCTTCATCTATTATATGTGTTCTATTTGATCTTGCTCAAAATCGATTAAGCTTTGGCAAATTTGATTGTAGAAATAGATTAAGTATATTGCTTTAGTTACATTGCATTATCAGTTTAATCTACAAGAGAATTTCTACAGAGGAGTCATGGGAGGTTGGGGTGTTGGTGGGGCTGGAGCACTAGGCGGTACATATGGGTAGTAAGGATTCATGGAAACATTTCAATAACTAGGTGGAGTAATGACTGCCCTTGTCATCGATCGATGTAGATGGGGATATGCATATGATGTGATTGTACCTTGGTAAGCGTTGACACGTGAAGTATCAAGAGGGGGATAGGTGTAAGCAGAACTGGTCCCCCCTAGGGTTGACCATAACTCATGTGAGGTTGAGGATATGGTGGAGGTTGAGGGTCTGAGATATATCCAATAATACCATCAGTTGCATGAGATGCCCTTGGTGCATTAACATCACCAAGCCGAGGCAGATCATGAAGGACAATATAAAAATAACCTGATTGTGCGTAGATCAAGTCATATTTCAAAACTATCTAGAGAGCTTCTTCCTTAGACTGGTGGAAGTGAAAGGTGACATCTTTGCCTATGGAATAAAAAAACATTCTAAGGAACCAATCCATATAGACATGGTCTTAAAATTCACTCTCCTCTACACATAAGAAATATTCTTTGTGTTCGGCCATTCCATTAGTTGACCAGGACCGTAGAAATTCACAAATGAAAATTGATATATAAACTTTTTTGGATATTCCACTAGATAGTTTATCACAATAGATCTGATAAAACTATATTTAAAAATCTAAAATCTACACTATTAAGGTTTTATTTTTCTTTAGATTTTTGGATCTATAGATTATTGTTTATTGTGTATGCATGCAAATTATATTTATGCAAAAAATAGAGAAAAACGAAATAAAATCTCACAAACTATGATTTGACACAAGATATAACATGGGAAACCCTTTCGAGAGAAAACTCAGTTGGAAGGTGAGGTCTCTCTTTCCAAAGAACAATTTTGGTACTTCTTTCTCATTGATGGTCTTCTTGCATGGCATCAAAACGCACATCTTGATAAACCTCTCAACTACCATGAATAGGTAGTCATGTCCCTTCCTAGTTGTTAGTAAACCTCCCACAATGTCCATGGAAATGTTTTCCCAAGGGAAAGTGGGTATAGGTAAGGGATGTTATATACCATGTTTCCTATTATTAGGCTTGATGGTACAACAAATCATGCATCATGTTATGAACCTAGCTACTTGTTCTTGCATCTTGGGCTAATACACATATAACCTCTTCAAGTTGGCCACTATCTTCCCTACACCAAAGTGCCTTGAAATATTTAAGGTGTGAGCCTCTTTGATCAATTGTAATCACTCACCTTTAGGAACCCATAACTTATCTAGCCTATAGAGTAACCCATCTTGGATATGGTAGTCAATGGTGTTGTCGCCATCGCCATCATACACATGACTCTTGACCCTAAAATTGCTAAAACACCTCCTTGAATTCCTCGTCCTCTAAATCTGTCTCTTTATATGCATCATGGTTGAATGGATCCATGTGCATCTGAGTTCCCAAAGATATGATCTCTAATTTGGTTTCCTTGAAAGCGTGTCAAACAACTTGTTTATGCTTCCCTTCTTATACTTGATCACTAAATGAAATTTGTGTAGAAATCCCATCCACTTGTAATTCCTAGTCTATTATAGCTTTCCTTAGGCCTACATGTATTGTAATGGCTGGTGATCTGTGTGGATTACTGTCTCATTTTCCATCATATAATTCTTCCACTTCTTCACAACCTGCATAAGGGAATATAGCTCCTTGTTGTAGGTAGGGTAGTTAAGAACCACCCCATGAAATACTTCAAAATGGTAGCGTACACACCTTCATCCCTACATCAATACTGCTCCAATAGCATACCCACTCACGTTTTTCTCCACTTCGAAAGGTTGCTGCAAGTTTGGTAATGAAAGAACTAGTGCTTGAATTATCTTCTTCTTTAACTCCTCAAAGTCCTGTTGTTGACCCTTTTCCCACTAGAATCTCTTGCCACTTGTTGTTATGGTGTGGAGTGGCATTGCTACTATTGAAAATGAGGCTATGAATTTCCTTTGGTACTGTGTTGTCCCAAAAAAATCCTAACCTCAGAAACACTAGTAGGAATCTACCATTTCATGATGGCATCCATCTTGGTAGGCTCTATAGACTTAAACTCTCATCTACTTATCACATACCCCAGATACACCAGAGTCTGTTGTGCAAACTCACAATTCTTGAGATTTGCTAGCATATTGTGCTTTTCAACACCTGTGTCAAATGTGAGATGTGCTCCTTCTAGGTAGCATTGTATACCAATATATATATATATATTTTTTCTATATAATACTACCTAAGCACCCATGGGGGATTTGAACCAGTGACCTATCGCAAGGAGTGCCTTAACAGTACACCCATTCACCGTCAATCCAAAGCCCCATGCGCATTGTATACCAATATATCATCCAAATAGAAAATAACAAATGAATCTATAAAGTGCACAAGATATCATTTATTAACCTCATAAACATAGCTAGTGCATTATATAGGCCAGATGACATGACTAACCACTCATACAACCTTTCCTAGTTTTGAAGTCGATCTTTTGGGTATCTTCTTCTCTGACTCAAACTTGGTGATATCCAAACTTTAAGTCCAACTTGGTGAAGTATTTCGCTTATTGCAATTGATCTAACATATCATTTATCCTAGACAGGGGTTACTTGTTCTTGAGTGTAATTTTATTCAGCACCCTGTAATCAATAAACATTCGCAAAGTCTCATCCTTATTTGATACAATGATTATGGGTGACCCAAATGGTGATTTATTCATTCTAATGGAACCCTATTCCAGTAGATTCTACAACTTTTTATTCACCGCATTTGTTTCTATGGCAGACTGCCTATACAACCAAATGTTTGGCAATGGGCAATCTGGCAATAACTAGATATCATGCTCCAGTTCCCTCTTGGGTGGTAACCCTTTAGGATCCTAGAATACATCCCTATATGCCTGTAGAAACTCTTTCAATTGTTGTTTCTATTTCTTAGTATACCCCTCTAGGGATTCCTTTCCTCTTATTGAATCTTCTACAAACTGATTTTCTATTTAAAACAATAAAACATACTTCTTACTGGAATTGATCAAATTTTTGGCTTGGTTGGAACTTACTAATGAAAATTTTCATTTTCCTTTGTGCGCATTGATGGTGAACAATTTTTTATCCTTGAAAAGTCCTCTACATACCCAAGGGGGTAAAATTGTACACTTTGCCCCTGCTTCTACTTGAAGTAGTGCCATTGAATCTAGCGGTCCTCTACATACCCAAAGGGGTAAAATTGTGACTTTATAATGGTTTTGAAGTCCTCCTACTTAGTCATTGGAGGATCTCCCTCTAACCTCAAGGTCTCCATGTGGCTTTCCCACTAGGTTAGGGCATGGCCCTCTAATTTCAGTGGTGCAAATGAAATATTATGTTCCTCCTCTATATGATGGATATTGAAATACATTGCCAATTTCTGCAACTAGTGATTTAGCTTTAGAGTGTCAATATCACCTTGGTATGGCTTGACATCAACCTTTGCTTCCAATTTGAATAAGGACTATGACTAATTTACGACACTCGAATTGGGTTGATCTTTCTCAGGTCCTTTCTTTAGTTAGTTCTCTATTTTTTCCCGGTCTCCTGATCTCCCCTATAATATGTCATATGAATTAGAATCCCCATCTTCATCGAGTAGCCCAAGCTTGTTATTTAGGGCTTACATGAGGAGATTCAAGTTACGACTTATATTAGAAACTTGCGCTTCTAGCTACGAAAACGTCTCCTTCGCAAGATCAGAAGGGTTATCCATACATTTTTCAACCATGATTAGTGTTTTATGACTTTTGGCTTAGATGATCTAGATTCCTTACAAATCTAACCAAGATACCCAAAGTATCCTACTCTAATACAAATATGATCCATAAACTTCCCTTGAATATTCCATTGGACATTTCCTCACAACATATATGATAAATATATTTAAAAATAAAAAATCTACACTAGGTGAATCCATGAAGACGGTTTACATGTTTGGGCCAAATGTGGCGATGAAATTTCAAAATTTCACACTTTTATTCAAAATCCATATAAGATTTGTGAATTTTGACTTGGAGTAAAAAGATAATTCGTAGAGAATTATGTTGTTATTCATATAGTTTGTCAAAATTTCCATTAAATTAAATGCTTGTCCTTTCAATTTTTTGCATATCTTAATAGGTATGTGTGTGTTCACGTGCAATAACTTAGTCAAGCACATTGATCAATCACTTAAAAAGCTCGATTGAGTGCTTTAGGTAAAATTTTAAATAGCTCAATCAAGGGTTTAATAAACCCTTGATCAATCTTCTAATAGGGTAAAATAAAATCTCTTGATTAAGAAAATTCTCGATTGAGCTATTGTTTTCACTAGGAGTGAAGAACTAGATCGAGCTTTGATAGTTAGAGAGAGCTATGTCTAGATCAAACTATAGCTTGATTGAGCTTTAATAATTAACCCCCACTAATAACCAAATATTAATTGATAATTTAATAATTTATAAGAGCTCGATCGAGCCATAGGGGCTTCACTTGGGGAGCAATACCATACCACATGCATTCATATTGAGGGATATATATTGAGGAAAAAATGACATAATATATTATGGGATATATAGGGGGTAAAGAGATTTTATATTGTTAGGTATAAAAAATGGATCTCAAAGTTAATGGAAAAATATAAAGGAGTGTAAAATGTTAATGAAAAAATGGATACCTACAATATCTAGTGAAAGTAGGGGTTTTTTAATTGGGAAGGTGTATTGGGTTCATATTGGTAGCGGGTTTAATAATGTGATTTTAAGAGTTATTTTCCAATATATAGTCAAATTAAGGGTATTGTTTAATATGCCATGAATGCATGTGATATGTTAGAGGTTCACTGAGTGAAACCCCTGTGGATCGAGCTACAGGCTTAATTGAGCTCTGTTTTCAAATATCCTACCAAAACCAACAAGCCACCCAATCAAGGGCCTAAGTAGCCATGGGTTACATAGGAGCTCGATCGAGCATTTAAAAAATGCTTGATCAAGCTTGTTTTCTCCGAGTTACAACTCGTGTGCTTACCAAAAAGTGTAAACCACCTACACGCATTCACCAAACTATTAGGGTTTTATTTCTCTTTAGATTCCTAGATTCCTAGTTTATTGTTTATTGTGTATGCATGCAAATTAAAATTTATGCAGAAAATAGAGAACAACAAAATAAAAATTTATCATGAATTATTGTATAACTTGTCATTAATCTCACCATAATACCTAGTATGGCCCGGTGACAACGATATTTTATACTTGTAAAGACTTATCAAAAGTCATGTTACAACTTGTATACAAAACTTGTTAGAAGACCTGTTTTAGATATGCTATGACGTGCTATCATTCCATGATACACAGGTCAAAAGCCTGTTATGACCTTGTCATTAACCCATAATAAATCTATGAGAACTTATCATTAATCTGTCACTAGCTTGTGACAACCCTGTGTATAAACTTGTTATAAAACATAAAGTAAATTGGTCATCAACTTATGGCAAGTATGTCATAAAACTATACGAAATCTTGTGACTGGCCAATCTACCTGTAACATTCTTTTACAATCTATAATATACCTATCACCTACCTGTGACAACCTGTTATGCAACATATAATATACCTACCACCTACTTGTGGCCAATTTTCCTGTAATAAATAGTTGAATATGCCATAACCCTTACCTATGACATTCTGTCATATGACCTGCCATACACTTGTCACTTACCTGTGACCAAATTTGGTACAACCTAAATATAAACCAATTATAGAACCTGTGATACACTCATCATCCACTTGTGACAAGTTTGTGATAATCTTGTAATAATAATCAGATTTACCTAGTCAATAGTTGTTACCTATATGTATCAAGTCTATCACAAACCGCTTGATACTGGTATACCCTGTCATAACCTGTTGTATCATGGTCACCTGCTAGTGATAAACTCAACTATGGTAACTTATGATGAATCTATCATCACCCTGTGATTACCTGGTTTAAACCTATAACCACCTATTTAGAATTGTTTTGTAACATGGTGTGTTGTTGTTTTATGTTTCTTTTCAACATTTTTCTGTAATAGCCACCATTGTGTGGTCACCTCCAATAACTACTAACTTGTTAACATTTCATTACCTACAATATCCTCCTTCTTACCATTTCCAAAAAAACGATTATAAAGTCATTGTATGCTAATCAAAGGTTTATATTTTGATATTACATTATAATATTTCACATAATATGATACCATTAATTAAGATGGAAAAATAAATAAATCTAATTATACTAATAATAGACCCTGAGGCGTCTGATAGAAGTGAAAGCTTTCCCCCTTATGGACCACCAATGAGTTATTCTAGGTGGCATGGTTTTCCTTGAATAAGGGCGATGAATCGGTCTGCATTCACAGATAGCAGCTAAAGATGGTTGTCCTCACTACTCAATTGACAACTGAGATAAATTTTCCCACTTGTAAAAAAAATAACCATATCTTAACTTGTATATTCTAAAAACATAAGCTTATTGTTACTATTCCATGTAAGATGTCAACATCACCATCATATTGAAATTAAAAAATAAAATTTTGACTTATTAAAATGAAAAAATATTATTTTTAAATATAAATTAAATAAACATCACTAACACACCAATATATACGTAAAATGTTTAACATATTATTAATAGATAATATGAAAAAGACTCAAGTGCAAATAAATAAAATAATACTAATAATAAACAATATATCTTATAAATTCAAAACATTTTCTTAGTGTTGCTATTCAATATAAGTTGTCAACATATATGATGAAGCAGCCACCATCATATTTTTAAAGGATTGGAGATTTCAACTTCTTAAATTGGGTCGTGAAATGAAAGTGAAAAGGGCGTTTTTAGTTTTAGAAATTACTCTAAAACTTAAAATAATATGATAAATTCTTTAAATGTGGTTATGTGTAAAAAAAAAAGTTTGTTTGTTTTTTGTTTTCGTGTGGTTCGCGGACACCCGTGGTCAATGGAAAGTTTTTGTTTTCGTGTGGTTCGCGGACGCCCGTGGTCAGTGGATGTTGGCTACGTCCATGTAAAGACTAGAGCTAATCTCTAGGATCTTGCTCCTCGGCCATCACAGACCTGACCCCAAGGGCTTTGAGGGAGAATTGACCCTGTGACCTCCTGAACGGCGAGGCACTGACTTGACCAGTTGGGCTAACCCTTGGGGCTATGTTTTATATTATATTATTACGTTGTATATTTAAATTATAATTTACTTAATTTTTAATCATTTTAAATGTATTATAAGATATGTGTTTTGATGTATATTTTAAGTTAATAGTTATTTTTATTTTAAAATAGAATTTTCAAAAGTTTTATTTAATTATCAATTAGTAGTAAATAATAAATAAAAATTCAAAATTTACAAAATAATTTTAGTAATAAAAAATAAGGGTTTTGATTTATCTCAAAAGTAATTATATTTATTTTGTTCTTCAATTTAATTAAAAAAATATTCATTTTTATTTATGACATTGAATTTTTCTTATTGTTATTTTGCTATTTTACATGTTTTTTTAGGAATATCTATATGTGTGTTTAATTCATACATTAATTCTTTTAATAATAATAATAATAATAGGTGTGTTTATTTTGAAATAGGACTTCTAGAATTTTAATTTAATTATCAATAAGCATTAAGTGGATAGTAGAGATTACCTCCACCACATATTATAGAATATTAATAGTAGTATACATAAATCAAAGGTTGAGATTGATTTGCAAAGTAATTACATTATTTTTGCCCCATTAATTAAATTGATTAGTTAAAAAAAAAAACAACCTTAAATGAACAATTGTATATGAAGTGAGTTATGGTTTTTAGGCATGTGGTGTTGATAAGCCATGGTATTCTACCAATGCTCAAAGTGAGGGTAAGTGTTTTGATGCTTATACCAATCATTTAATTTATATGCCTGTGATAGTTATTGTTTTTTTTTAATGTTGGCAATGTAAGATATATCACGAGATAAGTGTCTTGATACCTATTATTGATTGATGCATATCAATATTTACTAACAATTTAATTTATATTACTACACTAATATTACTTATTAATTAATAATAAAATATCTAGGAACCATTTAATTTATATTACTACACTAATACTAATTATTAATTAATAATAAGATATCTAGAAATCATGGTATAAATATTGAAAAGACATAAAAAAAATCATGACACTAATATTAAAATGGAAAAGTGATAAGTATTCTTCAACACACGACATTATATGTTGACAACCATATAACTAGCACAACCACATTAAAAATATTAATGTGGTTGATGTAGGGAAAGACTTTATTTGTATCCACCAAGCCATTAATAAATATATAATAATAAAAATGATATTAAAAAAAACCATTACAACAAAATTATTATTATATACAAGATTATTATAATCATTTTAAAATTATTATTATTATTATTACTAAATAATTATTCTTATTAAGATTATGGTTATTAATTGATATTGCTACTAATATAAATTAATAATATTATTAATTAAATAAATAAATAATAATAAATAAATTTAAATTAAATAATAGTAATTATTAAACAATTAAATAATATTAAATTATTTAAATAAATAATGAAAGTAACAATAATATTTCAAAATGCAAACTTTTGTGATTCATAATGTTATTGAGAGAATCTTTTCGGTAATTGAACCACTCAGTGTGTTTCATCATCAAGATCTTGATGAATGAACTGATCAAACTATGTAAACCGCTTGAGAAATAAATGTTAAAAGATAATAATGAATAGATAAATATAAATGTTATATAATTTAAAAATTATAATATAGAGTTTAAAAGATTTATAAAATAATTAATATAATATAAAAGTTAAACCATTTATAAAGAAATTAATATAAAAAAAAGAATTACTAAATTTATTCTTAATTTTAATAAAATATTGTTTATAATAATAGGTTATTATTATTTTGATAATAACAATTTCTAATTTCATGAAGAAGTAATATTAAAAAGTATTATTATTCAATGAAAATAAATAAATAATAAAATAATATATATAAAAATAAAAGTATCATGAATTAAAAAAATAAAAATAAAAAAATAAATTAAAAATTAAATTAAATAAAAAAAAGGAAAAGGAAAACACCACCAAGAAAGAAAGGAGAAGGCGAAAGGCACTAACTTAGGGAAAAAGAGATGGACTTAGGGAAAAAGAGACGGGATCCAACAACTACTAATTTTTCACCCATCATTCCTAAAGGGAGACAATCTCTTTTTCAATTTCTATAGCTTTCTGGTGATGGAAGTGGTCACTCCTTGCAATGCCTTGGGAATCTTCCAAACAAACATGGTGTTTAGTTTTCTCAGTATGTTCTGCTAAAGTTGAAGAGTGTGTCCTACAATGTTTGATATCAACATCCAACAGCTACTAATTTTCCACCCATCATTCCTAAAGGGAGACAAGCCCTTTTCAATTTCTATAGCCTTCTTGTGATGGAAGTGGTCAATCCTTCCAATGCCTTGGGAATCTTCCAAACAAACATGGTGTTTAGTTTTCTAGCCATGTTCTGCTAAAGTTGAAGAGTGTGTCCTACAATGTTTGATGTCAACAACATGCTCACGAATCCTTTGATTTATAGAGCGATTGTTTCTCCAATATAGGGCGTCCCACGGGAACATGGGATTAAATAAACACCTTTCATGCCTTTTGGATCCAACAGGTCTTTAAGAGATTTGAGGAAGCTATGAATGGTGTTCAAATGTGATTCTCTCAATAACAATAATATTGTTACTAATAATTTAATTAAACATTAATTATGAAAGGGTCGGGAGCGCGAACGAATAGCTAGGGTTACAGGCTTTTGCAGAGGTTGTTCTCCATGGAAGGACGCAAAGGAGGGAGCTCCACTCCCTCCTACAAGTAGGTTGTGGCCAGCAGAGGTAAAAAACCAATAGAAAATGATAGAGGTCCTTCAGAAGGAAGGAAAAGGAACAGTGAAGAGGAGCAAGATGGTACTAAATCAAGGGAGAATAATAGCACTAAAGAAAATGAGGAAGAAGACAAGGAACATGGAACAAAAGACAAAGCACAAAAGGGACCATGTAAACCCAAAGCTGCGATCACACCCAGAGTAGTTTTAAATGATCTTGCTCTGCAGGCGCACAGGGACCACATGCAGACATATGCAATCATTTGTAAATTCATGGGTTTATGGCCCACTGAAAAAGCTTTACAAACGTGGATTAAATACCACTGGAAACCAAAAGGAAGCATAGACCTACATCTTGGGTCAAAGGGATTCTTTATTGTGGTCTTTGCAAATATTGAAGATAAGGACAAAGTGTTTGAAGGAGGGCCCTACTTTTATGCAGCAGCAGGCCTCTATATGCGACCATGGATTATGAATTTTGTCCTAGAGCGTGAGACTTTTACCTCGGTCCCAGTTTGGGTAAGACTCTACTCTCTACCTCTTGATTACTGGCAAATGGAATCCTTATCTGCCATAGGAAATAAGTTAGGGTGTTTTGTCAAAGCTTCTGAGGCCACTAGAAGGGGAAAATATACTTCCTTTGCAAGAATATGTGTGGAGAGAGATGAGGTAATCTTGGAAGTGTTTGATGAAGAATGGGTGCAAACAGTAGATTATGAACATATTCCATTCAGATGTCGCAAATGCCATGAGCATGGGCACCTATTCAAAGACTGCCCTCTTAGTAAAATAGAGAACAAGAGTAAAGCTAACACAATGAAAGATACTAAAAGCTTTCACAAAGTGGTACATAAAGGAAAAGGAGGCAAAAGGGGGCCAAAGCTACATCAAACAGAAGGGCAACAGGCCAGTCAGAACAAGTTCCAAGTACTAGAAGAAGAAGAAGTGATAACAAAAGCAGATCAGGCAAAGGGAGGAAGTCCAGTGGAGGAGGAGAATGAAGAAGATGGTGAACAAACACAAGATATTAATAAACAGAAAGAAACTATGATGAGTGATGCAAAATTGGAGATGGACCAGGAAATGACCCAGAGTGAGATGGAAATGGAGGACCATGAACTACAGGAGATTCTTGATAAAGAGAACCTAGATCTGGAAGGATTCTTGAAACAAGGAACCAGGGAGGGGGTAGACTCGTTACCTCCAGAGGAGTTCAATAGAGTTCAACAGCTGTTTATATGGAAAACTCAGACCAAAGGGCTGGAGAAGCAAAGAAACAATGAAAGGCAGGGCAACGAAGGTGTGAAAACTATGAAAACCACACTAGGATTAGCACCCAGAAACCCAGGAAAGAAAAGAGGTAGGAAAAAGCAGAACGAGCTATTGATGGAATGTGGAAAGCTAATGATAGATTCAGGTAAGATGAAAGACCTAACCAGCTACTCCTTTACAAATCTTTAATAATGAAGTTCACTTCTTGGAATATCAGGGGTCTAGGCAGTAAAAGAAAACAAAGATTACTTAGTAATAGAATGAAACAAGCAGCTCCGGATGTGATCTTCATCCAAGAAACTAAATGTTCCATTCAAAAAATAAAAGAAATTCATAGCAAATGGCTCAATCGATTTGAGTTTCTGGAAGTCAAAGCAGAGAATACAGCAGGAGGCATACTCACTCTTTGGAACCCCCAAAAAATTGGCATAATAGATGTTGAGGCATCTAGGGATTATTTATCAGTGGTCATTCAGCCTGTGGGAGATAAGGAAACCTACTTGGTCACGAATGTGTATGGCCCCCAAAGAATGGATGGTAAACTCAAGTTTCTAGATTCTCTGGAGGATCTCAGAGATAGACATGCAGGAATACCATGGATCTTGGGGGGTGATTTCAACATGATCAAATCACTTTCGGAGAAAAAAGGGGGAACCAGAATTCTAAGTAAAGACTCTTTGGCATTTCAAACTTTTATAGATAATATGAAGCTAGTGGACATTGTAACGAGTAATGGTCTCTTTACTTGGAACAATAAAAGAGGAGGAGAGTCTCAGGTGGCCTCAAAATTAGACAGATTCATAATCTCAGAGGACCTTATGCTCATTGACAAGGAAATGATAGCAAGAGTTCTCCCCTTTAGAGGCTCAGATCACTGGCCGGTTCAATTGGAGGTTTAGGGCATTGGTACCCCCAGGAATAGACCTTTTAGATTTGAGAATATCTGGCTCTCCCACCCAGATTTCATTAGCAACATTGCCAACTGGTGGTCAGAAGATTTGAATATTCAGGGCACAAGAATGTTCCTTCTTCAAAAAAGACTAAAACACATCAAGCTCAGGCTCAAATATTGGAACAAGAATGAATATGGCAATATTTTTGAAGCAAAAAAATCTGTTGAAGGTAAAATGCAGGAACTCAACCAAGCCCTTATCACGGATGGCTTTGATAAAGTCAGAAGTGATCAAGTTACCAAATATCATCAAGACTGGGAGAATTTATGTAAACAAGAGGAAATATTTTGGAGACAAAAATCTAGAGTTCAATGGCTAAAAGAAGGAGAGCGTAACACTAGATTTTTCCATAGATCCACTATGGCAAATAGAGCTCATAACAGGATTTCTTCGATCAAGGACGAGGGAGGTAATCTTCTCAATTCTCATGAAGAAATAGAAGCTGTGCTAGTTCAGCACTTTCGAGGTATAGCAAAGGAAACCTGTTCAGATAGAGAACATTCCATCAGGGACTTAACAAGACATATACCTAGGTTGGTGTCTAGCACCAGGCCTGGATGGTTTCAATGTAGATTTCTTTAAAGCTTGCTGGAATATAGTCAAACAAGATATTCTGAATGTAGTAGAAGATTCCAGGATGAATAGAACTATTTTGAAGGCGCTCAATACCTCCTTTATCTCCCTGATCCCTAAATAGGATTTGGCTCAAACTCTTGATAGGTTTAGACCCATAGCTTTGTGCAATGTGGTTTACAAGATAATATCCAAGGTTGTGGCCAATAGACTCAAACCTCTTCTTCCTACCCTAGTTTCTGTGGAACAATCTGGATATGTGGAAGGTAGACAAATTCTCAATAACATCATTCAAGCACATGAGGTGGTGCACTCTCTGACTAGCAATAGGAAGGCTGGAATGATCATGCAATTGGACATAGCCAAAGCTTATGATAAGCTGAATTGGACCTATATCAGGAAAGTTCTTATTGCTTTTGGGTTTGATCACAACTGGGTTAGATGGGTCATGGCCCTGGTTACTTCTTCCAACTTTTCAATTTTGGTTAATGGTTCTCCCTTGGAGACTTTTATTCCTTCAAGAGGCCTCAGGCAGGGAGACCCACTCTCTCCCTTTCTCTTCATCCTCATGATGGAAGGACTGGGTCGGTCTATCAAGCATGCAAAAGAAGTTGGTAAGATCAAAGGTCTCCAACTTTCTGATAATGGACAGGCCTTGACTCATCAACAATTTGTTGATGATACCATGCTGCAGGGAATCCCCACGGTCAAAGAAGCTCTTGCGTATAAGCAAATCCTGAGTGACTTTGCCATGGCTTCAGGTATGGAAGTTAATCTCTCCAAATCTAATATTTTTTTCTTTAATACTAATATTGCTATTCAGAGGAATATCTCCAGAATTCTGGGCTTTCAAAGGGAGATCCTCCCATCAAAATATTTGGGAGTTCCTCTAACTACTAAACCTTTACACAAGAGCATCTGGGAGCTAGTGATTAATAAGTTGCAAGATAAAATCAGGAAATGGACTATTAGATCTTTAAACTTGGCTGGTAGGTTGGTGCTTACAAAGGCTGTCCTTCAATCAATCCTAGTCTTCATGCTATCAGCTCTCCCAGCACCAAAAGGAGTCCTGCAACAATTCAGAACCATACAAAGAGACTTTCTTTGGGGCAAGGGGGAAGAAAGAAAGAAATGGGCCTTGGTAGCCTGGGAAAAAATCTGCAAACCTAAAAACCATGGGGGTCTTGGATTGGATGATCCTGAGATTCTAAGCAAGGTTTTAGGGGCAAAATTATGGTGGTGCTGGGTAAAAGACCCAGAGGCTCAGTGGGCTATTATTTGGAAAGAAAAATATGCCAGCACTTGGCAAAATAATGATCACATAAGGATGTCTGGAAATATAAAGGGCTCACACATTTGGAATAAGGCCTGGGAGAATAGGGGCTTAGTACAAGAAAACAGCTTCTGGGAAATCAGAGAGGGAGACTTAGCTTTATTCTGGGAGGATAAATGGCAACAAGAACCTATATTGTTAAAAGAGGACTTGGGGGACCTCAAGGAAGAGACAGATACTAAAGGGTTATCTAAGGTAAAAGATTTTTGGGACCAAACCAACAGTATAGGAAAATGGAGAACCTGGAGGAACTTTGATTATAGGGATGACAACCCCCTGAAAGCTAAAGCAGAGGCACTAATGAAAATGTTAGAACAAAGGAAGATTTTAGTGTCAGGGGGGCATGACCAACTGAGATGGGGCAACAATAATGAGGGTACCTTTAATCTTAAGGAGGAAAAACTCATACTCCTTGAACTAGATTCCCATGTTCCAGATAGGATTTGGCAAGACCTATGGAGGCATCAAGGTTGGATGAAAATTAAACTCTTCATGTGGCTGGTTCAACATAGGAAAATTTTGACCTAGGATAACGTTCAGAAGAGGGGTGTCCTGGAGCCTTCCAGATGCCAACTCTGTGAAGCCCAAGAGGAAACAATGGAGCAGCTTCTCAACAATTGCATTTTTACCTCCAGGTTGTGGGAATCTTTTGCCACCATTTTCCAATAGACTGATAGGGACAAAGGGAGTGTTATCAACACCCTAAACAATTAGAGAAGAAACTTTTCATATTATGAATTTCTTGGCTCAACATGGGCTCTTACGCCAAGCTTCATTATATGGAATGTCTGGAAAGAAAGAAACAATAGAATCTTCAAGAATGAAAAGAAGCCATCCCAACGCCTTTATGAGAAAATCTTAAAACAGCTTAAGGAGACGGTTGGCACTATAGTGCGAAATCTCCCTAAGAACCCACCTTCAGCAGCAGAATTGAGGATTCTCAGTCAGCTGGGTTTGCAGGGACTTATTCCTCAGGGCCTGGATAGGAAGGTAATAACAATGGAATCTGAGCAAGATTTCTGGCATCCTCCCCCTAAGGGTTTTTTGAAATACAACATTGATGGGGCTTCAAAAGGAAACCTGAGCACTGCTGGTTATGGAGGGGTGTTAAGGGATGAGAACGGAAGTATTCTTTTCATCTTCTATTGCCATTTAGGAAGAGCCACCAACAATATGGCGGAATTAATGGCTATGGAGCAATGTTTAGATTTCCTAGAACAGGATAAACGCCAAAATGTGATTGTTGAAGCTGATTCAGAGTTAATCATTAACTTGGTCAAGAGAATCAGCTGGGGTACGATGCCGGAAAAAGCCTCAAGAAACTGGAGGCTGATCCAGGTATTTCAACGGATTCAACTTCACCTCCAGTGCCTTCGAACAGTAAGTGCTAAACATGTGCGAAGAACGGCCAATAAATTGGCAGATCTTCTGGCCAATCAAGGAGTGATCTATATAGAAAATAGGGTTGCGATGGGTTGGCAAGAGTTGCCTCAGAATAGATTAAAGGCGAATTGTTACGGCCAGGCAAATGGGGATAGGACGGGGTTTCGGAACAGAGCCAAGGAGGCGGGGTCCAGATGACTCAGTTTCTTTATGATTAGCGGTTTTTTCACAATCTGGTCTTTAGTGGGTTGTAGGCCATTGTCGGCCTTCGCAACCCAGGTAAGTACATTCATAGAGGCTCCAGGTGGAAGTAGCCCGGGAGACTCTGTTTTTTGGATGGTCGGCAGGATGGCGGGAGTTACATCTTACATTGGTTTAGGTAGAGTAGATGCAGCGAGGGGCTGAAATCCAGGAACTCTCGGCAGCCTCAAAACCCTGGGTTTTCCTTCTTTGATCGCAATACCGCGTCTGGGGCAGTTTTCGGTGATCGCAGGCCTTGCAAGTGGGAAGTGGTTTTTCCGAAATGGGAGCGATTCCATTCAGCGAGCTACACATGGCCTAGGGGTTGGATAGAATACCACCCTCATCGCACGCTATTGTTCAGTGATGTAGACCCGTGCGATATGATCCTCAGCCATCGGATTAAGCAAGGCAGATCTACGGTCAGGAACGATTGAGCATGTTGGTGGGTCCATGTGGGTAAGCGTCGTGCTTCTAAGTACTGCGAAATCGGCCACTGCCATTGGATCGGGCGAGGAGGTTTGACGGTTGAGATTAAAGATGCAAGTCAGGAAGACGGCGGGAGGCGTTAATGCATTTTATTCTTGGCGGGATGCAAAATGTTCTTGGCGGGAATCGTCGTTTTTTGTACGTTCTACAGGTTCGAGGGTTCGTGAGTTATTCGGACATGAAATCCTTATAGATTGGTACATTTGTTCCTCTTCGGGTCCGATTCTTTATTCTCGTTAGCCGGCTTCAGCATTGTTTTTCTTTTGAGAGTTTTGAGGTTTTGTTTGTAGGGGTCGGGGCTTTTGCCTTTGGCCCGTTAACAGATTGAGATTGGTTTTTTCCTTGGTCCACAGCTCCTCGTGGAATGTTGTATTTTATGTATTTTATTTACCGATTAATGAAATAGAAGGTTCGACTCTTGCTTCAGCAAAAAAAAAAGTTTAAACATTAATAATAATTAATGAATAATAAACATGGTGTTTAGTTTTCTCAGCATGTTCAGCTAAAGCTGAAGAGTGTGTCCTATAATGTTTGATATCAACAACATGCTCACAAATCTTTTGATTTATAGAGCGGTTGTTTCTCCAATGTAGGAGGTCCCACAAGAACATGGGATTAAATAAACATATTTCATGTCTTTTGGATCCAACAGTTCTTTAAAATATTTGAGGAAGCTATGAATGGTGTTCAAATGTGATTCTCTCAATAACAAGAATATTGTTATTAATAATATTAATTAATTAATAATTTAATTAAATATTAATAATAATTAATGAATAATTATTTATTTATTTATTTATATTAAACTAGAGCATTATAATAATATTTATTTATTTATTTTTATAATAATTAATTAATCAAATAAATTAGAGAAATAATTAATTTTTAATACTATTTATTGAAAAATATAAATTTTGGTTTTTTGTTAATTTATATTACTTTTTGTTAATATATATTATTATTATTATTATTTATTAATTATTAATAATGATAATTAAATAAATAAATAAATAAATAATTATTATTATTATTATTTGATAAAAAAATTAATTATGGTTAGAAGCCTGCATTTATTATAAATCTTATAAACTTTTAGATTAATAAATCTAATAGATTGATATTATAAACCTAAGAGAATAATAAGCCGAGGCATTATGACAATCTTTGTGACAATAAGACCATAATTAGTCATAATTAATTTTCATATAAAAACAATCTTTATGAACACCATATAACAAAATATATAACATCTTATACATTCATAGAAACATTTTAAAAACCACATTTTCACCCTAACATAATTCTAAAACAAAACCCAAAAATACATTAAAAAAAAATTCTGATTCCGTTCAGAGAAACTTAAAGTTTCTAAAATTCGGAAAACTAAGACTTCAAAAAAAGCATGAATTTTAAACACTTCACTTTTGGAAGTCTTCTCTAATAAATGTTTGAGACTTTTCCAAGTCTTCTAGAATAAACATTTTACAAGTTAATCAACTTGATGACGAGATTGCTATTGGTGTTGGTCTCCTTAAAATATTTTCCCCTTTGCACTTGTCTTTGCAAATGATCAATGCTTGAGTCAACCAATGGGCACTACCTTTCTCTTATACAAAATCATCAAACGACTTTGGTAAACATGCCGAGAACCCACTAATTGAAGAACCATTGTTGACTGACTATTGAACCGCTTTCCTTTTGTTTGTTAGTCTATTTATCTCATTCCTTCCTAGAACGCCAAGTGGCCAAAGAATCAACTACCAAGGTTCTAGAGGATGTAATATCCTGTGAACATATGACATCAATGTGGATATTGGCGATCCCCATTTTATGGGGATCTCCTATCCTCGAACAATTTCATGCATGTGGCTAGATGCCACACATTTCCCATGTATTCCTACTTCCTAGTTTATCAAGTTTCAACGACATGCTTGGATAGTTTTAAGGTTTAACTATAGTTTGATTGAATGAGTAGACTTAATAATGGAGAAAGAACTTCCATACTACCAAAGTTGAGGTGTTAAAGTCATTGGCCAATGGAATGATTTGACAATATATGTGGTATGGATTCACACTTGCTCCATGCACTCATCTTGCCTTCTACTCACCTCTAGATCAATGAAAAAGCAATCGACTCTATAGTTGTGGTTCAATGCCTACTCAGAGTCATGGTTGAGATTTGGTGTTCGACTTCCCTTCCACCTTTACACTCCCTTGTTGAAACTCTATGAGTTGTCTATGATTTGATGAATTTGTTACCCTATCTTTCAGTCTTGGTTGGAAGAGATTTTCATATGTCACGCCATTTGGATTTTTTTTCAATGATTTATTTTGAATCTCACATCCTCAATGGGAGGATTTTGGTCTCTAAAGTTACAAATGAGAGATGATGAAATGACTTCATGTCTTCACTTCTCTCATACCATTTTGCCTACTTAGTGATTTTCTTTTGAGTCGAATCTACCATAGTTCATGCACCCCTCCTAAAGTATCTCAAGGCTTCTTTAGAAATATTGTATCCTCCAACTCCTCAAGTGCATTTAGTGTGAAACCTTCCACTATAGGTAGAATTTTCTCTTCTTCTTCCCCATCTAGCAAGGACAATTCTTATGGGCACAAATTCTCTACATTCACCCTTAAATGCATTTTCATGTATGTAGGTGTTAGACATTGGGTTCAACAGTTCCTGTGTGTTTCACAACATGGACTAATAGCCTCTCATAGATCATAACTCTAGGATTATATCAGAGGCTAATGCTTGTGGGTTTTGGTCTAATGAAAATCATGATTCCAAAAGTATGGAGATTCATGTAAACACAATATCATTAACTTGTATATTGATCTCAAATGGTCTATATATCCACACCTTCAACTTTTTCACCAAAATAAAGCTAAACTCTATACCAATATAGAATTTATAATTAATCACGTGCTACTAAATAATAATAATAAGAATATATTTAAAAAAAATACAAATTAAGATACATTTATCTTGAGTTGTCTTTAGTGCGACTTTTTGGACTTTCCGGTGCCAAAATTCGGCGAAAAAAATTGAGGTGAAATCTTGGTTTGTGTTATTTAAAGTGGTTTTTTGATTGTATATAGGGATTCAACACCCTTAAAAACCCTAAGGCACTTCGATTGTGCAGGGGTTACCCATCAAGCTTGTGATTTCAATAAATTCCTACTGGATTTTAGAGAAATTAGACTATAAAAACCCACCAGAAAAACTTCCAAAAATTTTCACTAAAAACAACTCGCATTTATCTTATTATTATTTTTTATTATTTTTATTTTATATATATATATATGTATAATTTTAATTTATCAATATTATATTAAGTTATATATCATGATCATATTGATTTGTAAAATGCATTATGCATCACTGTTATACTCGAAGTGATCTTTAACGAATATACAAAAATAGAGGACTCATATTTATTTCATCATTATATCATGTCTTGTTTCTCATGTGACGATTTACAATATGAAAGAGAACATAATATTTATTTACAATTTTCATTATAATTGTAATTAAAAATTGGTTACTTGAAAATGAAAGTTGAACTCTTCTACATAAGATTATTTGAATAACTAATTAAATTATTTTAAATAATTCAACTTATTTATTTTTTAAATTTTGAAATAATTTTTAAATTAAAATATTGTTATTTTTCTTTTCATATTTTATAGTTTAATTGAGTAAATCAGAAGTCTTAGGGTGATTTCTCAACTCGATAGTAACCATTATTATTATTATTATTTTAAAATAAACACCCTTATTAATATATTTAATTTATTTTCAATTTTTTTAATAACTTAATATATTTAAATTTTTTAATTTCATAATTAAATAGTGATGTTAATAGAAAATGTGTGTATTTTAAATTTATTCGTGAATGATTGGCTTATTTTTGTTGAAAATTTAGTAAGGAATGACTTTTGACTTGTATCTTAGTCAAAGATGTTAATTCGAATTCAATCTCATAGTTGCTTGAGTTAGATTTCAATTAACCTGTGTGGTGTGGCATATCACAAAGTTATAGTCACGTAATTAAACTAGATGACTTTCAGTGAATTATGTGTTAGTTGGTTGCTATAATTTAGCAATCTAATTGAATTAACTACTAGTGTTCTAGAATAGAGATAGACTTGAGTTTAGTTGAGTAGTTTGACTTTTGTTAACTCAAGTGACTCTCAGTTAACTAGTTGCAGATACTAAATTTAGCCCTAGTAGGTCATGCAATTCAAATTGCCTATTAAGATTGAATGAAGGCAAATATTTATTTATTCATTGTACACAGGTTTTTGTGTAGAGGCTTTAGGATCAAGCAGAGTAATTTCTCTTGGGAATTGCATAAGAAGATAGGAGAAATTTCTATTTTTAGGGGCATAATTGTCCTGAGAAATAGGAGCTCCTAGCAGGCCTTATTTGCCTAAGTGTTGGGAAAGTCTTGTGGAGAGTTGATCAATATTGCAGGGGCTTCAGGCTTGAAGCAGATTATTTGTAATAGATCAGATTGCTCAATTGATATTACAAGCAAGAGGGGTTTTTCCCAGTTGGGTTTCCCAGATATATTTTGTGTTCTATGTGTGATTGTGTTTCTATTCATTGTTTTCTTTTCACGAAATTTTTGGTAGAGAAATATTGTGTCTTTTGTAGATCAATTTTCTCTCATTAGTAGTTGCAATATTTCAAGGATTTTCTACATGGTATCAAAGCCAAAAACAAGATAGAAACCAAGTTCCTTGATTGGATTCAAAGTGCATTGAAGAGGATATTAGTTAGTGCAGGAATTCTACAAGTGCAGGAATCATGTCAGTTTATGATTTGAGGACAAAGCATGCCCTAGAAGGAATTTTGAATTTACGTGCATGGAAGGACAGAATGGAGGTTGGGTTAGATGATAATAGGGTTTTGGAATACATCAGGACTAATATTCCTAAACCTCTTGCATCATATGCACAACAACTGACTCAATGGAAGAAGGATATTGCCAAAACTAGTAGCATGATCCTAGAAGGAGTCAAAGATCATATTGTTCGAAATTTTCATGGGAAGGAGACACCATTCTAGATGTGGAAAGCTCTTACTGATATGTTTGAAAGAAGTAGTGATCCCAGAAAGCTAGCTTTGAAGGAAAAATTGAGGAACATTTGAATGGGAAAGAATGAGGCCATTTTTACATATCTAGCGCGGTTTGCTCAAGTGAGGGATGAAATTTGAGGTGTTGGAGAGACAGTTCTATTAGTGTCGGTATCTTCATACCTCCATCAGTGATCAAATTGCTATTTTGCACACATATTAGGTGTCTCATCCGATCAGCTGCATTCCATTAGGTCACGGATCAACTGATGGTAGTGGTTTCATGTCAATTTCCCTCATGCCATTCACCTGCTGACCTGTTCATACATTTTTTTAGTCATTTACTGTCATCTTGTTTCATTTCATTTACAAAAATCAGTTTTAGGGTTTTAGTCTCACTAGGTCTAGGGTTTGTCATCATGGTCATCCGAAACTAAATAAAAAGTCAGCAGGCACATGAGGAGGATAAATAAACTCACAAAATTATAAATTTTACTTCTGTTATGCTTAATAACTCTTTTTTACCTCAAAACTCAGTTTTGAGGTGAAAACAGGGTTTTTTCCATCATTGTAAAAATTTCATGTAATTTCAATGTTTCTATATGTAATATGTATTCAACGCTGTTCTTGGTGACCTGGTGACAAGGTACACTCCTGCCATTACAAAAATTCAATGTAAAAGTCCACCTGCAAAAAAGCAAAATTCAGAATGTAAGTGAAACAGGGCATTTGTGAAAAAGCTAGCAAAACATTAGAAAAGTGGGTTTGGTTAATGAAAAATTAAAAGAAAAGGGATATAAAAGCCAATCATGTGCTTGAGTCTTCATTGTTGCAATTGAATGAGCTAAAGGGAGAAAATCGCATTTTTGGAGAAAGAGGGCAAAAACAGAGGAAAAATACTGTCATTTTGTTGGCGATGTGCCCCTGGGCCTTGGTGCTGTGCACACAATCGGCGCTGCGCACCTGTTGCAGGTTTCCCATACAAATTTGGTCTGGTGTTGCGCATCTGTTCCAAAAGCCAGGAACGCTTCAAAACTCATCTCAACTTCCTAAAAATCAAATCAAAGCTTGTTCCAAGTAAGTAAAGCATGCCTCCTTGCTCAGGGAAGTTGTGTTTAGTATCTTGGATGTTTGTGGTTTCCTTTAAGTAAAACCCTAGCTAAATTGCTAACATAAACCCTAGCCATTCTCTCAACTGTCTCATAGCTTTGCAAGGGTACTTGCTTGCTGTTGTTTCTATTCCCTTAAACTATTTTCCCTAAAATCCTATCCCCTCTCACAAAATCATCAACACTCACTCCCCAAACCCCACTCCCATTTACCAAACCCTAACCTACACCCTATTCCCAAACCCTAATTCCCATATCCTATTCCTTCACTACATTCACTTCATTACCAAACCCTTCATTCCACATTCATAATACTGTTGGCATTATGTTATCTGGTATGACTGTATGTTACAGATGTTGTACTTGATGGCAACTCCAGTGGTAAGGCTCCCAGTTTGTTGAAAAATTAAGAAGGACGCAGGCAATCGGTTCAGAAAGTGCGTCCCCGCAGGTATACCATGCAGAACCCGCGTTCAGGGACGCCGGCCAACCGTTCAGGGGGTGCGTCTACCCAGTGCACACATTTCAAGGCAGAGAAAAGCACGTGGGGGGTTTCTTGTGTGGTATCTAGCCGACGGTTTTATGTTTCTATGGTGTCGGCTCGTGGTATTGTTCCATGTTTTGGGTAGGAGCTTGCCTATATAAAGCAAAGGAGTTCATTTGGATGGAGCAATTGTCTTGGGTTGAATATCTTATTTGGTGAGATCTAGTCCAGATCTAAGAGGGCGAATCTTCTAATGGACTGTGATCTCTATGGCGCATGATCAGATCTGTAGATCTGACTGTTTGGGTTTGTCCTGAAGCCTTCATATCATTTATATCTAAAGGGTCGCAGGTTCAGTGAAGGGAAAGTGCGCCGGGACGCAGCTACTGTAAAAGGCAAGTGCGCCGAGACGCAGCACAGTAGAGAGAGACCTGCGTGGGGACGCAGGGCGATCAAGGTTCAGGTGCGTCTCTGAAGCAGAAGGACGCGGTGCGATAGTGTTTTCAGGTGCGTCTCTGTAGCGAAAGACGCAACGCGATAGTATCTTTGGGTGCGTCCCTGAAGCAACAGAACGCAGAGCAGTCAAAGGAACAGTGCGTGGGCACGCAGCGGAGCAGAAGGATATCTGCGTGTGGACGCAGAGTAGCAGAAGGTTAACGGCGTCTGGTCGCAGGCCACAGAAAGAAAAACTGCGTCTCTATTTTAAGATGTTCTGTTGATTGAATTTCTCTATTGATAAGGTGTTCTGGGTTAGTTCTGTTGTTGCTGATCTGATATCTGTAGTGATCTATATCTGTTACGTACTTGTTGATCATCTGATGCTTTATGAAAAGAAGTAGGGGGTTGTAGCTCCCTTCCAGGAGTAGACTGGAAAACGAGAGAGAGAGAGAGTTGTAGCTCTCTGCAGGTTGCAGCCTGCGTACTGGTAAAGGACTGCACCAGTACAAAATCATTGTAAAAGAAGTTTCTAAATTGAAAGAAGATAGAGACATATTGCAGCAGGTGGTTTTCACCCACATTGGGTTTCCACCTTACATCTTGTGTTCTTTGGTGTGACTATCTGTTTTTCATGCTCATTATTTTATGGTACTGACATGCTAAAATAATTCAAAGATCAAATAAGGAAGATTTATTAAATTGCTAGATAATACTGATTCACCCCCCCCTCTCAGTATTATTTCCAACAATTGGTATCAGAGCAGGTCCTTCAGAGAAGCTTGATCGCTTGAAGGTAGATCGTTCATCATGAGCAACTACGAGAGAGAAGCATCAATCAGGCCACCGATTTTTGATGGGACAAACTTCAATTATTGGAAGGTAAGAGTTACT
Organism: Pinus tabuliformis; assembly: GCA_031772625.1. Lineage (NCBI taxonomy): Eukaryota > Viridiplantae > Streptophyta > Pinopsida > Pinales > Pinaceae > Pinus > Pinus tabuliformis. Next base: position 1,968,681,390 of record CM062816.1, on the reverse strand, counting down.
GCATATCTTCAATCTCTTGGTACAGAAGTTTGGGACATTGTAGAAACAGGCTATGCTTTTCCTTCAGCTACTCCTACAGATCCAGCTGAGAAAAAGAAGTATGAAACAAATGCAAAAGCAGTCAGTACTCTATTAGGAAGTATATCCCAAACAGAATTCATGAAGGTAATGCACTTCAAATCAGCAAAAGAGATATGGGACAAAATGGTCACGAGCTATGAAGGAGATGAACAGGTAAAACAAGCTAAACTTCAAACTCTCAGGATTCAATATGAGACTCTCAAGATATATAATGATGAAAGTGTGGCTAATTATTTTCTTCGGGTAGATGAGATTGTTAATTGTATGAAAAAATTGGGTGAAGAAATAAAAGAGGCTATAGTAGTTCAAAAGATTCTAAGATCATTATCCCCCAAGTTTGAATCTAAAGTATCTGCAATAGAAGAAAAGGAAAATCTCTGTGTTCTCACTATGTCTCAGCTACATGGAATTCTAACTGCTTATGAAATGAGAAAGGGAGGTCCATCAGACAGAAGGGAAGCTGCTTTTAAGGCATCAGGCAAAGAAGATTACTATGAAGCAAGCCATGTTCCAGAAGAAGAGGAAGAAGAATCAAATTTTGTCAGAAATCTTCAAAGGGGTTCTGGAAGGTTCAGAGGTAAGCTACCTTTCAAATGCTTTGCTTGTGGAAGAGTAGGTCATTATGTTGCAAAATGTCCTTATAAGGATAAAGGAAAGGAACCTGCTAGATGGAACAAGAAACAAAGTGCAAATAAGAAAAGCTACTACACCCATGAAGATAGTGATGGTTTATCAAACAGTGATGAAGATGAACAAGGTAATAAATATAAGTTGTTAATGGCATTTGAAGATGATGATTATGAGGATGCTGTAGATGTGAATAACCTCTATGATGAAATTACTAGACTCAAGAGATGTATAGAAGAAAAGAATGTGATCATTGATACTCTACAATTTCAAATTGATGAAAAAGAAAAACATCTTGAAAAACTAGAAGGTGAAATTGTTGGTCTCAGAAAAGAAATTGAGAAAGCAAAAGCTATTAATCTTAAGTTTGTCAAAGGATCTGAAACTTTGGATGAGATTATCAATGTGCAGCGGTCTCCTCTAAACAAGACAGGTTTGGGTTACAATGGAGAAACCTCTCAAGCATCCACCTCAAAAAGTTATCTTGATGCGGCAAGAAGAAATGAGCAGAAGAACAATGAAGATAATCAGGTAAAGCAGGGACAAAATACAAACAGAAACTATCAGGGGCAATCCATCTTAAGGGTGAACAAAAGCTACAACCAGCCACAGGTAAAATCTTCTCAGTTTGGTTCAAGAATAGATGAAAATAGAAATTACAATCAGTTGGCAGGTAGATTCAATAACCGCAGAAGCTTCTTCAATGGACAATGCTTTTCTTGCCATAATTTTGGTCACAAAGCAGCTCAATGTGTTGCATATAAAACAATCATGACTAGGGAAGCTCAAAAACAAAGAAGTATGACAGGGATGACAAAAAGGACCTATAACAACTTTTCGGTTCTTGAAAATGAAGTCGAATGTTCTATTTGCAATAACTTTGGTCATGAAGAATCTGAATGCAGGAGCAGGTTTCAGCAGAAAAAGGAGCAAGCCTCAAGCACTAAAACATGGAGAATAAAGGAATCTCAAACAGAAAGATGTGGAATAGCATTTTATGCAGAGGGACAGGAAAATCTATGGTACATTGACAGTGGATGTTCGAAGCATATGACAGGTGATAAAGAAAAACTTGAATCTTATTCTGTTCTAGAAAAAGGAAAGAAAGTCTCTTTTGGAAACGATACTCCTGCAACTATAAAAGGAAAAGGCATTGCTCAGTTAAAAGGAAAGGTCAAAGCTGGAAATGTTTTGTATGTTGATGGATTGAAGCATAATCTTCTAAGTGTCAGCCAGATGTGTGATCAAAGAACCGAGGTTATTTTCAGATCGAATGGATGTCTTGTTCGTGATCTTGATACAGGTAAAACAGTACTCAAAGGAAAAAGAACTCCAAATAATCTGTACATATTTGAAGAAGGACAACAACAATGCTATCTAAGCAAGGATGAAGAGCATTGGTTATGGCATCGAAGGTTGGGACATCTAAGCTTCTCACAAATAAGGAAAGCATGCAAATATCAGGCAGTTCGCGATCTTCCAGATATCAAAATTCCTGACAACACCATATGCAGATCATGTCAGTTTGGAAAACAAACCAGGACTAACTTTCCAGAGAAAGAAGGATCAGCTAGCATGCCTCTTGAGCTAGTACATACAGATACATGTGGTCCATTCAGGAAAAGAACACCTAGAGGAGAGGAATACTTGATACTATTTATTGACGATTTCTCCAGGTTTGTCTGGTTAGGACTTATGAAGCACAAAGATGAAGCATTCGAAAAATTCAAATCCTTCAAAGCCTTGGTTGAAAATGAATCAGGTCACAAAATTAAGTGCCTCAGATCCGACAGAGGTGGGGAATTTACTTCAAATGAATTTTTCGATTTCTGTGATGAACATGGGATAAGGAGAGAATTCTCTATAGCTAGAACTCCTCAGCAAAATGGAGTTGTTGAAAGAATGAACAGAACAATCCAACAAATGGCTCGTGCTATGCTTGATGAATCAGGAACTCCCGCAACTTTCTGGGGTGAAGCTGCACATGCTGCGGTTGTTATTCTCAACAAAACAAATGTCCGGGTGAACAGCACTCAAACTCCTCATGAGCTTTGGAGTGGCAGGACTCCTTCGGTAAAGCACTTCAAAATCTTTGGGAGCAAATGCTATATCAAGAATACTGATGAGCAGCTTGGCAAACTTGAACCTAGAGCAGATGAAGGCATTCTTCTTGGCTATTCTCCACATAGCAAAGCATACAAATGCTACAATAAAAGACTTGGCAGAATTGTTGACAGCATTGATGTAGTGGTTGATGAGAAGGGATATATTCCTAGGCAAGTACATCATGAAGATATAGAAGAAGATGAAGGCTACCCTCAAAGACAGAATAATGAAGAAGAAGAACCCCAAGGAGAACCTCAAGAAGAACCAGAGGAGCAGACAAGAATAGAAGAGAAAACTCCATCCAGATATGTTCAGAAGAATCATCCAGAATCTCAGATTGTGGGGCAGAAAGAAGCAGGTGTACAAACAAGAAGAACAGTTGCAGAAGCCTCAAGCTATTTGGCATTACTCTCCTCTACTGAACCACAAAATGTGAAAGAAGCATGCAAAGATGAATGTTGGGTGAAAGCAATGGATGAAGAACTTGAGCAAATCGAAAAGAACAACACTTGGGAGCTGGTTCCTAGACCAAAGGATAAGAATGTTATCGGAACAAAATGGGTCTTCAAAAATAAATTGAATGAAAATGGAGAAGTAATTAGAAACAAAGCCAGACTTGTTTGTAAAGGGTATGCGCAGCAAGAAGGAATAGACTTTGAAGAAACTTTTGCTCCTGTTGCAAGACTTGAGGCCATCCGAATGTTCCTTGCTCTCTCAAGTTTTCAAAACTTCAAAGTATTTCAAATGGACGTGAAATCAGCCTTTCTGAATGGAGACTTGGAAGAAGAAGTGTACATTGAACAGCCAGATGGGTTCATTCTTGGAAATGATCCAAATCTTGTATGCCGATTGAAAAAGGCTCTCTATGGTCTCAAACAAGCTCCAAGGGCTTGGTACTACCGATTGGACAAATATCTTCATCAACAAGGTTTCTCAAAAGGTTCAGCAGATAGCAATCTGTATATAAAAGTTGAAAATGACAAATTGCTAATACTTGTTGTGTATGTAGATGACATTATTTTTGGCAGCAATGTAGAAGCTATGAGTCAAAGCTTTGCCTCGGTCATGCAGAAAGAATTTGAAATGTCCTTGCTAGGAGAACTGACATATTTCCTTGGTTTGCAAATCCAACAAAAGGAAGGAGGAATCCTTTTATCTCAAACCAAGTATCTCAAGCAGATTTTGAAGAAATATGGCATGGAAGATGCAAAACCAGTATGTACACCCATGGTCACAGGATGTAGTCTCAGTGTAAATGATGAATCTGCAGCAGTACATCAACCAACCTACAGATCTATGATTGGAAGTTTACTATATTTGACAGGTACCCGACCGGACATCATGCATGCAGTTGGAATAGTTGGAAGATTTCAGGCAAATCCGAAGGAGACTCATCTTCAGGCAGTAAAGAGAATTTTCAAATATCTTCAAGGGACTCAAAATTATGGCTTATGGTATCCTAGAGATACAGATCTTACTCTTCATGCTTATACAGATGCAGATTGGGCCGGAAGCGTGGATGACAGGAAAAGCACAAGTGGTGGTGCGTTCTTTATGGGTTCCAGATTGGTATCTTGGTTCAGCAAGAAACAGAGTTCCATTGCCTTATCTACAGCTGAAGCAGAATATGTTGCTGCTGCATCTTGTTGCACCCAACTCCTTTGGATGATGCAGACTTTGCAGGATTTTCAAATCACTTGTACTCCACCAATCCCCATCTTATGTGATAATACAAGTGCAATCAGCATCTCAAAGAACCCTGTTATGCATTCAAAAACCAAGCACATACCAATCAAGTACCATTTTCTCCAGGAACAAGTGCTTGAACAGAAAGTCAAGTTGGAGTATGTTCCTTCCAAGGAACAAGTTGCTGATATTCTCACCAAACATTGCCCAGGGACACATTTGAATACCTCAGGCAAAAGCTGGGGGTTGTTGATGCATCATCTTATTGTTGAACATCTTCTTATTGGTGGTACAAGGCTCAGGGGGAGCACATAATGCATTGTTGGCATTATGGAGAAGGAGATCTTGGAAATAGCTGCAATATGTCTCTATCTCTTTCATGGTGGATTTCTGGTTATTTGTTGCAGATCTGGAGGAGCATGAGCTAAGGGGGAGCATACCCTTTGCCCTTGATGTCAAAGGGGGAGAATGAAGCTGAAGCTTGTAAGGTTGAGGTTGCCAGGTTGAGGTTGCCATCAAGTCCAAAGGGGGAGATTGTTGGCATTATGTTATCTGGTATGACTGTATGTTACAGATGTTGTACTTGATGGCAACTCCAGTGGTAAGGCTCTCAGTTTGTTGAAAAAATAAGAAGGACGCAGGCAATCGGTTCAGAAAGTGCGTCCCCGCAGGTATACCATGCAGAACCCGCGTTCAGGGACGCCGGCCAGCCGTTCAGGGGGTGCGTCTACCCAGTGCACACATTTCAAGGCAGAGAAAAGCACGTGGGGGGTTTCTTGTGTGGTATCTAGCCGACGGTTTTATGTTTCTATGGTGTCGGCTCGTGGTATTGTTCCATGTTTTGGGGAGGAGCTTGCCTATATAAAGCAAAGGAGTTCATTTGGATGGAGCAATTGTCTTGGGTTGAATATCTTATTTGGTGAGATCTAGTCCAGATCTAAGAGGGCGAATCTTCTAATGGACTGTGATCTCTATGGCGCATGATCAGATCTATAGATCTGACTGTTTGGGTTTGTCTTGAAGCCTTCATATCATTTATATCTAAAGGGTCGCAGGTTCAGTGAAGGGAAAGTGCGCCGGGACGCAGCTACTGTAAAAGGCAAGTGCGCCGAGACGCAGCACAGTAGAGAGAGACCTGCGTGGGGACGCAGGGCGATCAAGGTTCAGGTGCGTCTCTGAAGCAGAAGGACGCGGCGCGATAGTGTTTTCAGGTGCGTCTCTGTAGCGAAAGATGCAGCGCGATAGTATCTTTGGGTGCGTCCCTGAAGCAACAGAATGCAGAGCAGTCAAAGGAACAGTGCGTGGGCACGCAGCGGAGCAGAAGGATATCTGCGTGTGGACGCAGAGTAGCAGAAGGTTAACGGCGTCTGGTCGCAGGCCACAGAAAGAAAAACTGCGTCTCTATTTTAAGATGTTCTGTTGATTGAATTTCTCTATTGATAAGGTGTTCTGGGTTAGTTCTGTTGTTGCTGATCTGATATCTGTAGTGATCTATATCTGTTATGTACTTGTTGATCATCTGATGCTTTATGAAAAGAAGTAGGGGGTTGTAGCTCCCTTCCAGGAGTAGACTGGAAAACGAGAGAGAGAGAGAGAGTTGTAGCTCTCTGCAGGTTGCAGCCTGCGTACTGGTAAAGGACTGCACCAGTACAAAATCATTGTAAAAGAAGTTTCTAAATTGAAAGAAAATAGAGACATATTGCAGCAGGTGGTTTTCACCCACATTGGGTTTCCACCTTACATCTTGTGTTCTTTGGTGTGACTATCTGTTTTTCATGCTCATTATTTTATGGTACTGACATGCTAAAATAATTCAAAGATCAAATAAGGAAGATTTATTAAATTGCTAGATAATACTGATTCACCCCCCCCTCTCAGTATTATTTCCAACAAATACCAGTCATTTCCCTCGTTCCCCAAAAGAAACCCTTCCTCCTAGCATTCACTTCCTATACACATTATTCACCCTCATATTTTAAAATATCTTCATACTCATCAGCTTTCACTTCAAATTCGTAAGCATGGAGACAGATTCCGACTATGAGAGGGAAGAGGAAACTCTCAGTGATTCTTCCAAAGGAGCTCATGCACCAAGAAAGCCACATAAAAGGGGGAAAATCATCCGGGAGGAGCCCACCATCTCACAAAATTACTTGCTTACCCTCTTGCTGTAACTTGCTTTAAACACCAGTCTTGTTATAAAATTTGTGAAATGGTAGAGAGGGTGAAATATCATCATGAGCATGCTAGATTGTTTGTTCTTCATCTTCACAATGGCCAGGTGAACCTTGCTGGTGTCTCTTTCACCTTGACACCTGAAACCATTGCAGCAGCAACAAGCATCCCTAATGTAGGTGAACAGTGGAATAAGGGGCAGCATGTGGGCAGAGAACATTATGAGCCTTACATTAAAGTCGGATATCACAGGCAGATCAACAATGTTTTTCCTTTCAAATACTTGCAGAAAATTTATGCTCCTCTCATGAAACTCATCATCAAGTATTTCACCTGTGAAGGGAGGTTTTCCCGCCTATATACATATCATGTCAGATTGTTGATGCATTTCACAAGAGTGAGGATGATGAACCTCCCATACTTTATATGCAGGAATATTGAGAAGATGGCTCTCTTTGTGCAAAGGAAACCTTTTCCTCAACAGTTCAACAACATTTGCCACTTCTCATTGATTAAAATTGTTGTCTTACATCAGCTAAGCTTGTTGAACATACCATGGGATACCTTCATTGCACATGAGATTTTCAAAGGCCCTCAGGTGATTCCATTAGTGCCTCAAGAGGAAGGAGGGCCTTCAAAATAGCCAGATGTTCATGAGACTGAAACTACAGGTGTGCCAGTGTTTGTCACCTATGGGAGAGTCATCAGGAGGCTTTTTGCTACTGCCAGGCGAGTACTATCTCCACCAGAGGTTGAAGGGGTCTCATTTTCTTCACCGGACCACAGGCAAATGCTATCTTCACCGGGGGTGAAAGGGGCTTTGCCTTCTTCTCCAACTAAACGGGTACAGGGCAGAGACAAAGGAAGGCAATAGATGCATGAAGAGGGTCCTATTGAAGGGCAAGACAAGGATTTTGTGTTGATTGATGAGGATGACACTGATTTGGGCTCTCAAAGCTCAAGACTCAAGGATATGATTATCAAAGAGAAGGATGCTGAAATCCAAGCCTTATCACTTGACCTTGAGAGGGAAAAATTGATCATCAACTATCTTGAGCAGGAAAACAAGCAATTGGAAACAAACTATTATGGAGCTGCAAATGATAAGGGAGAATAGACAAATGGCAAAGAAGAGAAAGATCAAGATGACCTCCCTTGAGCAAGAAATTGAGGATGATCAGGAATCATGGTTGGAGAGAGCAAACATTCACTTGGAAAAGATGCTTGAGAAAGCCAACAAAGAGAAGAAAATGTTGTGCCATATGGCCTATCACTACCTAACTCAGAACAAAATTTGCAAAACAAGGGTGAAGAGGTTAAAGGCTAAGCTAAAAAGAGATTTGAGGAACAAAAAAGAGCAAGATAAGCTTAAGATCTTGGATGAAGCATCATTGGACCAATAAAGCACTTAACAAGGATCACTCATGCCAAATTTCAAGAAATTTGGAGCATTTTTTGTCATTTTTGGAATTTTTAATGCAAAAAACAGGTTTTTTCAGCAGGTGCACAGCGCCACTGGCATTGCGCTTTTGTTGGGGGCATCCATTTGCAAAAAAGTTTGTATTTTTGGAATCAGCATGAAAAAATATGCATGCTTAGAAATGGCTGAGAATTTTGGACAATTTATAGGTCTCCAAAAAGGCAAAAAACACCCAAAAAGTGCCCTCTCTGCCACTTTTTTGCCACACAGGAAGCAGTCTTGGGAGATTCCATTTTTGGAGGGGCAAATGGACTCCAAATCCAGAAATTCAAGTTGTTCTAGAAAGTAGACTCACCAAGATTTCCAATGAGCTATCCTGCACTTGATTTGGACTTCGGGAAGCCTTCCAAAAGTGGCCTTGAAAAAGCGTTGCGCATAGGATCAGTGGCGCTGCGCATAGGAGGAATTTTGCCTGTTTTGCCTGTTTTTCCAAATTTCGCCTAGTTTTCTCTGCAGTTGACTTTTTCTTACTTTCTTGGTGAAATTATCATGGTGAATGATGTAATTTGATGTAATTATGGATGTAAAACACTTAATAGGGTAGATACATCAAGTCAAAGGTGGTTTTGAACTAAATGAATCAGTTTCCATGGTTTTAGAGGCAAGCTGTTCCACTGCCTATATTCCTGTTCCTAGTTTAGATATGGTTGAAACCACCCCTTTTCTCATGGATTCGACCCTGATAGATAGCTTGAGTAGTTTCCTTACCTATATCATGTACTTTTTGATTCATTTGTAAAGGTTGGACTTTGGCAGAAGGGTTGGACTCACTAAGCATTTTGTATCAGCAGTTGGCAAGGAATAAAACTAGGTTTCATAGCTATTTTTGTGGGATTCTTGTGACAGTGAGTTTTGTGTATTGTTTCTTCTATGTAATGAGTTTTTTCTAATGTTTATATGTATCCACATCTCTCTTTTTCTTCTAAACTAAATGAATCAAGGTGAATAGACAGAATACACTAGATTTACAGTGCTTTGTCTTGGGATTTCATTTAGTTTTCAATGTTTTCACTGTTTGAAGAGGATTCATAACTTCTTATGCCCTCCTCAACTCCTCAGCTGTCTTTCTCTACCATATCAATCCTTTTCTAGTACATGAGCTCTTGTCTACCCTGCCCCACAAGACATCACTGTACTCCTGAGTTGATTTCCCAGACCCAAGCTGCCTTCTCCAATTGATCCAGCAACCAACCATCAAAATTAAACAAAATCCTCTGACCTAATATACCTAGCCTAAAATCAACATTCATTTTAGTCATCTCAAGCCCTAGTTGCCATATTCCAATTGAGATTGACAAGGAGAGATCCCTCTCCCGACCTGGTAGGGCTAGCTACCAGGTTAAGCGTGGTTTGATGTTACCCTAGACCTGCCTTCCTTCAGCCTGAGGTAGATCCAGGCTCTAACATAGTGGTGACTCCACTGGGGAAGAGGTGACAGATCTTCTCCGGGAAAGATCATTCAAGTTGTAGATCTGATTGCTGATGGTGGACAACAGTCAGACACATATGAAGGCTGAAATCATCTACCTAATGACTCCAATGTTCAAGATCCTGAGCTTCGACTTCACTGCCAAAGAATCCAGTTTTCAAAACGTTGATGGTAATCACCGATGACAGGGTATGTGGCAAATCCGTTATCTAGTGAAATGTTATTGATTTTAAGGGATGAGATAGCAAAATTTCAAATTGATCAGAGTTTTTTAACATCATTGTTTCTTAGCTTGAAATCCAATCGACTCACACCTGAGAATAAATATTCTTTTCTTGGCTTAGTGGTTGAAATATTGGAAAATGAAATTGAATTATTGGATGTTCAAATTAAATCACTTGAATTCCAAGACCCAAAACAGTTCTTGGAAACTCTCCCTCCTCCCAAAGAAGAAAAGATAAGGCTGCCCTTGGATGGTTGGATTGAAGGATGTTATGATTTACAGCGAGGATGTGACAATCTCCAGCCAAAAGCATATGTTAATGAGCTGGGGCAGCAGATAGAATCTAGTTTCTATGATCCCATAGTAGCATATATGGAATATATTTTTAAGTTGAAAGAAAAACCAGGTTGCCTTTTACAGAGCCAGAGGTACTATGGGTATATATTGCTGGAAGAATTTCCAGTTGTGTCCTGGTTCAAGCATTTCCAAGCAGCATCTTTGTCACAGTTACTTGAATGGTTGATATGGCATTACAACATCACTTGATCCATTGATTTTGCAGCAAAGTAGGGTAGGTTTGTGTAAATAAATAAGCTTCCAAAGGCAACATTTTAGTTTCTAGTATTTGTTATGTACAGGTTGCAGTATGTGTATGTTTGGATTGGTATGATTTGTTTTGGTGTTCTGAAGTTATTGACTCCATATTGCCCAATGGATGAAGGCACTTATCTGTTTTTCCAGAGATCTGTGGTTCTTGGCACCTCCCAGGAGCTACCATCCCCATTGGAGCCAATGTTAGTGTTGGTATCTTCATACCTCCATCAGTGATCAAATTGCTCTTTTGCACGCATATTAGGTGTCTCGTCCGATCAGCTGCATTCCATTAGGTCATGGATCAACTGATGGTAGTGGTTTCATGTCAATTTGATCCAGGTGGATGTTGGTGGCCACCCACCTATCCCATTTGGATCCCCACAACTATCTCTTTTAGCTTTTTCAGTTTCCTAAATTGTAGCACAATTTACTATTTTTAGCAATTTTTCGGGTCCTGAACTTCCGGAGCCGTTTTGAGGCCCTAAAGGACGTTTTTTTGGAAATCTGGGGGTAACATGGGTCCATGGTCCAATGTTTTCCTTCCCCAAGTGGTAGTTCTCGGATAGATCTTTCTAACGAGCTATCGTACGCGTCAAACGGAGATCATATGCCAAAGTTACGACCCCGGGAAATTGATGTACCAATTTACCCAAACGGGGCCCACAGTTTGGCGTTTCATCTTCTAGGGTTAGGTTTTGGAATGTTAAGGGTTTTCCATTGTTTCTCAACAATAAATAGGCCTTTGAGCCTCATTGTAACACAGTTCAGAGGCATGTAGCCGCCACATCTCTTCTCAGAGATAAGCTACCATCGCCCTAGCTAGTTTATTTCCATTACTGTTTGTAAGCATATTTCAGTATTTTCCATTAATGAAATGAAGTATTATTTCCGTTGCATCTTTGTGTTTATGGTTATCTCTGTAATTTGTTGTGTTCCTGTTTAAATCTGAATCAGTGGTATTAGAGCGGTCTGTTTTTTCTCTGTTTTTCTTTGCATGTCCCCAACGAGGTCGGGATATAAGGAGTTAGGGATTGAACTGGTCGAAGCTTTGCAAGACCAGCCTCGCAAATCCTGACGGCCTCCCATGGCAGATGAGAAGAAAGACGAGGGGGCAGGAGATCCTATCAAAATCTTGCTCGAAGAAGCCCTCGAGCGACAAAGGAACGCGATGATGCATAGCTTTGCGGAGATCCTTCAGTGGTTACCCAGAAGCGACGCATCGGCTTCCAATAGCTACTCTAGAAATGCCACACCCTTTAAGGTACAAGTTAATTTTGAAATCCCCATATTCGAGGGTCAGATAAACGCAGATGCCGTAGATAAATGGTTAAATCTGCTAGAGGGTTATTTTTCTGTTCATGAATTTTCGATTCAGGAAAAGACTGTTTTTGCTCTTCTCAAAGCAGCCCCCCACGTCAAGGACTAGTGGGAAACCTACTGCGAGCAGAAGGATGAAAGTACCGGCTCACTATTTTTAGCCGCACCCACTTGGAATTCATTCCAGGATGCCATCAAGGAGCAGTACTACCCTGTCAAAAGTTATGAGGACAAATACATCAAATGGACCACACTGCGACAGGGAAGGGACCAAGATGTACCGGAGTTCAAAAATATTTTTCATACCCTTCACACACAGTTGGGTATCAAGGACTTTGAGCTGCATTTGGTACTCAAATACCGTGGCTGCCTACACAAATACATCCAGGAAGAGATGGAGTTCCTGAACATCTCCTCGCTCGGCACTGTGTATCGATACGCTGTCAAAATCGAGCAAAAGTTCAAACAGAAGAAGCGAGACTTTGGATCTGCAAATCTAAAGCCCAAAGGACAAAGCAAAGGCGGGGTGACCCAAGACAACCCGTCAAAGCCGCAAGAAAAGAACAACGCCACAAAGCCGAAGAAGGACACAGGAAAGTGGTGTGAGTTCCATAAGAGTCCCACTCATAACACAAGTGAGTGTCGGACCAAGCAGTCACTGGTGGCCAAGTTGAAGGCTTTCGAATCAGATGCATGTTCTGACCCTGAGCCAAAACCTGACAAGGGGAATGGCAAATGGAAGTAGATCATTGATGCTGATCCCAGTGCCACTTTTGCCACTGCCAAGATTCAAAAGAATGAACCCGAAGATCTAGAGGAGGGGGAACGTCTTTTCCACTCACAGATGTGGGTGAAGGGTTCGCCGCTGTAATTCATTGTCGACAGTGGTAGCCAAAAGAATCTCATTTCAGCAGAGGTCGTGAAGCGGTTGGGCCTACCGACTACACCACACCCACAACCGTACAGTATCGGGTGGCTTCATGAAGGACAAGATTTCAAAGTTCGTCAGCAGTGTCGCCTTCCCTACAGCATCAAGCCCTTCACAGATGAGGTATTGTGTGATGTTACACCTCTGGATGTTTGTGATGTACTATTAGGCCAGCCATACTTGTGGAGGCGACATGCTGTGTATGAGTCAAGGCCTCGCGCTGTCATCATTTCTTTGGGTGATTCATTATATAGGATACCGGAGGTAGCCCCACCTACCGCCACCTCTTTGATCACTGCTAAGAAAGGCAGCAAGCTCATCTCCCAGACTAGGAAATTCATTTGTCTGGTTCACTCCCAAAGTAAGGGGAAGATCGTTGCTACATCCATGACCCCCATAAAGGGTTCCTCCACACAGCAGCAGCAGCAAAGGAATATGGTCATGACAGAACACAGGAACAACTTCTCCTCACCCACAGGGGTACCATACAAGCTTCAGGTGGGCAACAAAGTCTGGTTGCATCTGCAGAAAGAACGCCTTACAAGAGCCCATCAGAAGCTCCGACCACTTCGACATGGTCCTTACACTAGTACCAAGGCTACGGGAAACAATTATTTGAAGCACAACATTCCTCCATTCCTTCGCTTGCACTGAGTGTTCAATGTGGACCGTCATCGACCATGCTTCCCACCATTTCTAGACACATCAGAGATTACAGAACAACTCACCAGAGACCCAGATCAGCAAAAGCTTCCTCATCTCAGGGAGGAACTCAACGCAATGGGGACCACTGCTTCCTAAGGGGGGAGGAATGATCCAGGTGGATGTTGGTGGCCACCCACCTATCCCCTTTGGACCCCCACAACTATCTCTTTCAGCTTTTTCAGTTTCCTAAATTGTAGCACAATTTATTATTTTTAGCCGTTTTTCGGGTCCTGAACTTCTGGAGCCGTTTTGAGGCCCTGAACAACGTTTTTTGGGAAATCTGGGGGCAACATGGGTCCATGGACCGATGTTGCCCTTCCCAAAGTGGTAGTTCTCGGATAGATCTTTCTAACGAGCTATCGTACGCGTCAAACAGAGATCATATGCCAAAGTTATGACCTCGGGAAATTGATGTACCAATTTACCCAAACGGGGCCCACAGTTTGGCGTTTCATCTTCTAGGGTTAGGTTTTGGAATGTTAAGGGTTTTCCATTGTTTCTCAACAATAAATAGGCCTTTGAGCCTCATTGTAACACAGTTCAGAGGCATGTAGCCGCCACATCTCTTCTCAGAGATAAGCTACCATCGCCCTAGCTAGTTTATTTCCATTACTGTTTGTAAGCATATTTCATTATTTTTCATTAATGAAATGAAGTATTATTTCCGCTGCATCTTTGTGTTTATGGTTATCTCTGTAATTTGTTGCGTTCCTGTTTAAATCCGGATCACAATTTCCCTCATGCCATTCACCTGCTGACCTGTTCATACATTTTTTTAGTCATTTACTGTCATCCTGTTTCATTTCATTTACAAAAATCAGTTTTAGGGTTTTAGTCTCACTAGGTCTAGGGTTTGTCATCATGGTCATCTGAAACTAAATAAAAAGTCAGCAGGCACATGAGGAGGATAAATAAACTCATAAAATTATAAATTTTACTTCTGTTATGCTCAATAACTCTTTTTTACCTCAAAACTCTGTTTTGAGGTGAAAACAGGGTTTTTTCCATCATTGTAAAAATTTCATGTAATTTCAATGTTTCTATATGTAATATGTATTCAAAGCTGTTCTTGGTGACCTGGTGACAAGGTCCACTCCTGCCATTACAAAAAATCAATGTAAAAGTCCACCTGCAAAAAAGCAAAAGTCAGAATGTAAGTGAAATAGGGCATTTGTGAAAAAGCTAGCAAAACATTAGAAAAGTGGGTTTGGTTAATGAAAAATTAAAAGAAAAGGGATATAAAAGCCAATCCATGTGCTTGAGTCTTCATTGTTGCAATTGAATGAGCTAAAGGGAGAAAATCGCATTTTTGGAGAAAGAGGGCAAAAACAGAGGAAAAATACTATCATTTTGCTGGCGCTGCGCACCTGGGCCTTGGCACTGCGCACACAATCGGCGCTGCGCACCTGTTGCAGGTTTCTCATACAAATTTGATCTGGAGCTGCACACCTGTTCCTTGGCATTGCGCATCTGTTCCAAAAGTTAGGAACGCTTCAAAACTCATCTCAACTTCCTAAAAATCAAATCAAAGCTTGTTCCAAGTAAGTAAAGCATGCCTCCTTGCTCAAGGAAGTTGTGTTTAGTATCTTGAATGTTTGTGGTTTCCTTTAAGTAAAACCCTAGCTAAATTGCTAACATAAACCCTAGCCATTCTCTCAACTGTCTCATAGCTTTGCAAGGGTACTTTCTTGCTGCTATTTCTATTCCCTTAAACTATTTTCCCTAAAATCCTATCCCCTCTCACAAAATCATCAACACTCACTCCCCAAACCCCACTCCCATTTACCAAACCCTAACCTACACCCTATTCCCAAACCCTAATTCCCATATCCTATTCGTTCACTACATTCACTTCATTACCAAAGCCTTCATTCCACATTCATAATACCAGTCATTTCCCTCATTCCCTAAAAGAAACCCTTCCTCCTAGCATTCACTTCCTATACACATTATTCACCCTCATATTTTAAAATCTCTTCATACTCATCAGCTTTCACTTCAAATTCATAAGCATAGAGACAGATTCCGACTATGAGAGGGAAGAGGAAACTCTCAGTAATTCTTCCAGAGGAGCTCATGCACCAAGAAAGCCACATAAAGGGGGAAAAATCATTAGGGAGGAGCCCACCACTCTCACAGAATTAGTTGCTTTCCCTCTTGCTGTAACTTGCTTTAAACACCAGTCTTGTTATCAGTTTTGTGAAATGGTAGAGAGGGTGAAATATCATCATGAGCTTGCTAGGTTGTTTGTTCTTCATCTTCACAATGGCCAGGTGAACCTTGTTGGTGTCTCTTTCACCTTGACACCTGAAACCATTGCAGCAGCAACAGGCATCCCTAATGTAGGTGAACAGTGGAATAAGGGACAGCATGTGGGCAGAGAACATTATGAGCCGTACATTAAGGCGAGATATCATAGGCAGATCAACAGGGTTTTTCCTTTCAAATACTTGCAGAATATTTATGCTCCTCTCATGAAACTCATCATCAAGTATTTCACTTGTGAAGGGAGGTTTTCCCGCCTATATACATATCATGTCAGATTGTTGATGCATTTCACAAGAGTGAGGATGATGAACCTCCTATACTTTATATGTAGGAATATTGAAAAGATGGCTCTCTTTGTGCAAAGGAAACCTTTTCCTCAATAGTTCAACAGCATTTACCACTTCTCACTGATTAAAATTGTTGTCTTGCATCAGCTAAGCTTGCTGAACATACCATGGGATACCTTCATTGCACATGAGATTTTCAAAGGCCCTCAGGTGATTCCATCAGTGCCTCAAGAGGAAGGAGGGCCTTCAAGACAGCCAGATGTTCATGAGACTGAAACTACAGGTGTGCCAGTGTTTGTCACCTATGAGAGAGGCACCAGGAGGCTTTTTGTTGCTGCCAGGCGAGTACTATCTCCACCAGAGGTGGAAGGGGTCTCGTTTTCTTCACCGGACCATAGGCAAATGCTATCTTCACTAGGGGTGAAAGGGGCTTTTCCTTCTTCTCCAGCTAAATAGGTACAGGGAAGAGACAAAGGAAATCAACAGATGCATGAAGAGGGCCCTGCTGAAGGGAAAGATAGGGATTTTGTGTTGATTGAGGAGGATGACACTGATTTGGGCTCTCAAAGATCAAGACTCAAGGATATGATTATCAAAGAGAAGGATGTTGAAATCCAAGCCTTATCACTTGACCTTGAGAGGGAAAAATGGATCATCAACTATCTTGAGCAGGAAAACAAGCAACTGGAAGACAAACAAACTATTATGGAGCTGCAAATGATAAGGGAGAATAGGCAAATGGCAAAGAAGAGAAAGATCAAGATGACCTCCCTTGAGCAAGAAATTGAGGATGACCGGGAATCATGGTTGGAGAGAGCAAACATTCACCTGGAAAAGATGCTTGAGAAAGCCAACAAAGAGAAGAAAATGTTGCGCCATATGGCCTATCACTACCTAACCCAGAACAAAATTTGCAAAACAAGGGTGAAGAGGTTAAAGGCTAAGCTAAAAAGAGCTTTGAGGAACAAAAAAGAGAAAGATAAGCTCAAGATCTTGGCTGAAGCATCATTGGCCCAACAAAGCACCTAACAAGGATCACTCATGCCAAATTTCAAGAAATTTGGAGCATTTTTTGTCATTTTTGGAATTTTTAATGCAAAAAACAGGTTTTTTCAGTAGGTGGCGTTGCGCTTTTGTTGGGGGCATCCATTTGCAAAAAAGTTTGTATTTTTGGAATCAGCATGAAAAAATATGCATGCTCAGAAATGACTGAGAATTTTGGACAAGTTCTAGGTCTCCAAAAGGGAAAAAAACACCCAAAAAGTGCCCTCTCTGCCACTTTTTTGGCACACAGGAAGCAGTCTTGGGAGATTCCATTTTTGGAGGGGCAAATGGACTCCAAATCTAGAAATTCAAGTTGTTCTAGAAAGTAGACTCACCAAGATTTCCAATGAGCTATCCTGCACTTGATTTGGACTTCGGGAAGCCTTCCAAAAGTGGCCTTGAAAAAGCACTGTGCATAGGATCAGTGGCGCTGTGCATAGGAGGAATTTTGCCAGTTTTGCCTGTTTTTCCAGATTTCGCCTAGTTTTCTCTGTAGTTGACTTTTTCTTACTTTCTTGGTGAAATTATCATGGTGAATGATGTAATTTGATGTAATTATGGATGTAAAACACTTAATAGGGTAGATACATCAAGTCAAAGGTGGTTTTGAACTAAATGAATCAATTTCCATGGTTTTAGAGGCAAGCTGTTCCACTGCCTATATTCCTGTTCCTAGTTTAGATATGGTTGAAACCACCCCTTTTCTCATGGATTCGACCCTGATAGCTAGCTTGAGTAGTTTCCTTGCCTATATCATGTACTTTTTGATTCATTTGTAAAGTTTGGACTTTGGCAGAAGGGTTGGACTCACTGAACAATTTTTATCAGTAGTTGGCAAGGAATAAAACCAGGTTTCACAGCTATTTTTGTGGGATTCTTGTGACAGTGAGTTTTGTGTATTGTTTCTTCTATGTAATGAGTTTTTTCTAATGTTTATATGTATCCACATCTCTCTTTTTCTTCTAAACTAAATGAATCAAGGTGAATAGACAGAATACACTAGATTTACAGTGCTTTGTCTTGGGATTTCATTTAGTTTTCAATGTTTTCACTGTTTGAAGAGGATTCATAGCTTCTTATGCCCTCCTCAACTCCTCAGCTATCTTTCTCCACCATATCAATCCTTTGCTAGTACATGAGCTCTTGTCTACCCTGCCCCACAAGACATGACTGTATTCCTGAGTTGATTTCCTGGACCCAAGCTGCCTTCTCCAATTGATCCAGAAACCAACCATCAAAATTAAACAAAATCCTCTGACCTAATATACCTAGCCTAAAATCAGCATTCATTTTAGTCATCTCAAGCCCTAGTTTCCATATTCTAATTGAGATTGACAAGGAGAGAGCCCTCTCCCGACCTGGTAGGGCTAGCTACCAGGTTAAGCATGGTTTGATGTTACCCTAGACCTGCCTTCCTTCAGCCTGAGGTAGATCCAGGCTCTAACAAGTTCCACCACCAGATATTGTGAGTTTCTCTTCTTGGGCTTCACAAATCTTTGAATAGTTTCCAGGATTTAGTGAATGGTAGAGATAAGCTACCTAATTGGGAGAAACTATGGTCAGATCATTTGCGGGAAGAGATAAGGAGAAACACAAGGGATGGAGTCTCTTTTGGGTCAAAAGATGAAGATAACCTTGCTTTAGCTAGAAAAGGGAATAAAACCAAGGGAAAGAAGGCCCAAGGAAAAATTGAGCCTAGTTAGAATGGGGGCAAGGAAAAGAAGGATCTTAGCAATATCAAGTGTTTTCATTGTCATGAGTTTGGACATTATGCTACAAAATGTCTGAACAAGAAATCCAGCAAGCATGATGCAACCGTGAGAGGAGGAGAAGCACTCTCTTATCAATTTGAATTGGATTTCTCTTTGATATCTTGCATGGCAAGCTCGATTCAAGGTCGTGAGTGGTATATTGACTCAGGGTCTTCATTCCACATGACAATGAATAAAGAATTCTTCAATAGTTTGGAGGAGAAAAACATGCAATTCCATATCAAGCTTGGAGATGATAGCAAATATATGACCAAAGGAGTTGGTACAATGAGCTTTAAGAGGGATTCTAGTTCCCTTCTCCATCTCAAGAATGTGATGTAGGTTCTAGGATTGAAGAAAAACCTTGTCTCAGTAGCAGTCCTTGAAGACAAAGGGTATGTTGTAGTATTCAACAAAGGGAAGGCCTAACTCAAGCATTCTGCTTTAGGGCAAGTCAAGTAGATTGGTGTCAAGATCGAGAACCTCTACAAATTTGAGGTTGATGCATGAGTATCCTTGAGAAAAAATGCAGAGAGTCCTCAGAGTAGAGATGTGGTAGTTCAACAAGAGCAGGATAGAGCTGTCAAGATGGAACCTCAACCAGTATCTTAATTTCAGTTTAAACTAGTTGGCAGTTGGACTGACTAGCAGGATGTTGATAATGAGGACCATAGCCCAGGGTGAGTAGAGGAAGCCACTTAGTCACAGACTTCCTAAATAGGGAAAGTTTGAGCCAAGTGGGTAGACGATTTGGTTAAGGAATCTCATAAGAGAGTTGAGTCTCCTAGCTTCATGATCTGAAAATCACCCTTTGAGAGATCTCAGTTAAAGATTTATTGAACGAAGGTATTACAGACTCATGTGTTGGTGTGTGTCTATGTTATTTTAGGCAACGGATTGATCAAATTGCAAAATACACAAACACTAGAAAATGGAAAACAACAGAGAAACACAATAAGCAAATACAAGAACACAACAAGTTAATAAGGAGTTCACCCTATCCTCCAGGGCTACGTCTCCGGTCCAGATTTCAGTGGTGGCCTTATTTTATTGTGTCTTAAAGCAGAGAATTACAATGAAGGAGCTCAATATGAGTCTCCTGAAACAGAATTTGCTTGGCAGGGTGGTTCTTGGATTCCCCACGCCACTAGAGTGCACAGACTCTTTTCCTTACCAGCTCTTGACCTTTCTGGTCTTTAATGGAAGGAGCCCAATGTGGTGCTCAATCCTGACAGATCCTCTCAGGGATGGCTTGAACCTCTCAAGCTCTCTGGTGCTCGATGCTGCCTGTGGTCAGCTCGGCCCTCTGTCTTTCTGCTTTTGCTTCACTGTCTCTTCTTTTCTCTGTCGTTGTCTTCTTCTCTCTGATTCTTCCTCTCAGCGTCCTCTCTCGGTGTGTTTTCTATTCTCTGTTCATGGCTTTAAAGCCAATCGATCTCATGACTGTTTGATTCCCCTTCTTCCTCCGTCGGATCACCTGCTGCTGTTCGCTTGGAATTCCCTATCTTTGCGTCATGGTCATCAGCTCACAGGGAGTGGCCACTTGTCCTCTTGTGAACTGCGCCAGCTCTTCCTCGTCGGTTCGGTTCTTCGGTTACATCGTGGAATGAGTCATCCGCCACCTCGATGGTCAAATCGGATCTCAAATCCTTGTAGATCTCAGCTTAATCCCCTATCAAATCCGGTTCTTTCATCGGGCGCGTTTTCAGCCGTTAGATCTGGAGCCTCTAGATTCGATGCCATTCACACATTTCACGCGATTGACTTGCTCCACTGTTAACGTGCGATGAGCAACAGTTTTCTCTCTCCTCTGCTTGCCATGCATTGGGCGCTGAAAGGAATCACTAGGTTTTAGCCAAATCCGCTTACTGCCCAATGGTGCCCCCGATAAATATCGCCGGTTTCTGGAGCGAGGGTCCTGCCTTTAGCCTATTGCGCTTTTTCCCATGGTTTCCCCGGCTTCCATGCGACCGAGCACTTCGAGGCCTTTCCATTTCGAGGGGTTTTTCCTAGCATCAGAAACTGCCTCCTTTTCCCGATCCGAGCTTCCTAGGTGCTAGTTTTGCCTCCTGTGCAGTCTCCATGGGCCTCGGTCAGCGCGCTTTGATCGAGGTCCTCGTCGTTCCACGCTGGCTACCAACTACCACTGTTCAGAGGTTTTTCTGATCGCTCTGTGCTCTTGAATTTGAGGTTTGTCCCGATCTGATACAGTCATGGTACTTTGATTATTCTTCATGGATCCAATTTGGATCACGACCTTCCCACTGAAAAAGCTTTTGGACCACCAAAAGTTGGTTTTCAAGCATCGACTAAGTGAGGGTACTGTTGTCTCACTTGTCCAATCTCAATCCACTTTGCACTGCTCGGCTTTGAACCCTTGAGCCCTACTCTGAGGTACTCAACATCTCCTCTGCATGTCGTCCTCACCTTCCTGTCTAGAATTGTGTCTTCCTACAATCCATTGAGATATTCAGGTAGCAGGTCATCAATAGAAGGAAATTGACTCTGCTCTTCGGGATCCTCAATTAGAGAGGGTTCAAACAATCTCAAACAATTTGCATTTACAACTGAGTAGATGTGCATGTAAGCTGGTAGATCAAGGCAAAAAGCATTTTCACTAATCTTCTCAAGTATTTAAAAGGTCCATACCTGATGGGCTTTAGCTTTTTACCTTCACCTTGCATCCTGTCCTTGCTGATATACAGCCAGACTTGGTCACCAGCTTGGAAACTATGCTCCATCCGATGCTTGTCATCCCTAGCCTTGTATTTGGCTTGGCTCTTTTCCAGCTGTTCCTATATTGCTTGGTGGATCTCCTGGATTTGTTCAATGAACCTAGTTGCCCCGTCCACATCACTGTGTCCCTCAACTGTGGTATCTTTACCAAAGACAAAATCCAAAGGAGTCCTTGGGGTGAAACCAAAACATGTCTCAAAAGGAGATCTCTGTGTAGAAGAATGTTTTGCTCTGTTGTAAGCATGCTGCACATAACACAAATGTTCATTCCAAAGCTTAGGATGTTTGCTGCAATATCCTCTGAGTAACTGGATCACTGTCCTGTTAACTACTTATGTCTGGCCATCAGTTTGTGGATGAAAAGCAGTGCTTTTCTTCAGTTTGGTGTCCATCAGTTCCCACAGACTTGACCAAAACTTCCCCACAAATCGGGTGTCTCAATCAGATACAATGGAAGTGGGTAATCCAAAATGAATCCATACATGTTCAAAGAACAGTTTTGCAGTTTGTTCAGCTATAATCTGTTTATTACAAGGTATCAAGATACACATTTTGCTGAACCTATCCACAACAAAATATAGATAACCATGACCTTTCCTAGATTCAGGTAGTCCTCCAACAAAATCCATGGAAACACTTTCCCAAGGGTTAGAAGGTACTGTTAATGGAGTGTACAAGCCTAGTTTTATGTTGCTGGGTTTGCTTTTAGCACACATAGTACACCCTCTTACATATCTAGAAACTGTCTCATTCATTTTTGGCCAATAACAAAATCTTTGTAGCTGTGGAACTATTTTACTTACCCCAAAGTGACCTGATATCAGAGAAGTGTGTGCTTCTCTAATTATCTTTACTCTCTCAGTTTGTGGAATGCAGAGTTTCCCACAATGGTATAAGAGTCGGTCCTTTACATGATAATCCAATTCTTCTACCCGTTTGCCTTGAATCAAAGTTGCATATACATCTTTGAAATCTATATCTTGAGCATATTATTCAATGTAGCTTTCATGTAGCACAGAATTATGCTTAAGTATAGTAGATGCATTTATAATGGGTCTAGATAACATATCTACAATTTTATTGTGTATGCCATTTTTATATCTGATGACTAAATGAAATTGTTGTAGAAAACCCATCCATCTATAGTGTCTTGATTGCTACAACTTAGTTTGGGAGTGTAGATTTTGAAGTGGTTGATGATCACTATGTATTACTGTCTCTTTGCCCATTAAGTAATGTTTCCACTTTTTCACACTCTGAACTAATGCATACAATTCTTTATCATACGTAGGATATTTAACTACTGCAGGATTAAAAGTCTCATAATGATAACATATGGGTTTACCATCCTATGTCAACACTGCTCCCATGGCATAGTCATTAGCATTTGTTTGGATCTCAAATGGTCTTTGCAGATCAGGTAGTGCTAGTACAGGTGTTGTACTAATCTTTTCTTTCAAGGTGTCGAAGGCTTTCTGATGTTTGCCTCCCCACTGAAACACCTTGTTCAATCCTGTTAAAGCATGTAAGGGAGCTACAATTGAGGAAAAGTTAGAAATGAACTTCCTCCAATATTGTGCTACCCCTAAGAAGCTTCTCACTTCTGTAGCAGACCTGGGTTTAGGCTAGTTCACAATCACTGCCACTTTAGAGGGATCTATCTTCAATTCACCACCCCCTACTATATGACCCAAATAATTTAGAAATGTTTTGCCAAATTCACATTTTGAGAGTTTAACATGAAGTTTTTCTTTTTTCAAAACATCTAATGTCTGTGTAACATGCTTTAAGTGTTCTTCCCACGTTTTACTAAAAATCAAAATTTCAGCCAGATACACAATAACAAAATCATCAAAAAAAGGTCTGAGTACATCATTCATTAATCTCATGAAAGTAGCAGGAGAATTAGTTAAGCCAAAAGGCATAACTAGCCACTCATACAATCCCTGCTTTGTTTTGAAAGTAGTCTTCCATGCATCTTGTTTTGCAACTCTGACCTGATGGTATCCACTGTGCAAGTCTAGCTTGGTGAAATAAACAACTTCTTTCAATTGATCTAAAAGATCATCTATGCGAGGAAGGGAATAACGATTTTTTATTGTTATCTTATTCAGTGCTCGGTAGTCAATGCACATTCTCCGTGAGCCATCTTTCTTTCTCACCAAAACAATTGGTGACCCACATGGTGATGTGCTAGGCCTGATGAACCCTTTCTCGAGCAACTCCTGCACCTGCTTCTTGATTTCAGCATTCTCTAAAGTAGACAACCTGTACATCCCAATGTTAGGCAATTGAGCATCTTGCTGCAAAATAATATCATGTACTATTTCCTTTTTGGGTGGCAGACCTTTAGGTTCTTGAAACAAGATATCATACTCTAAAACAACCTTTTCTAAATCAGCTTGCTGTTTAGCATTACAGCCCTCAAATACATTGGTTTTATCAAGTTTATTTTCCTTTACAACCATCAGTAAGAATTGTTTGCATGAATTTATCATTCTTTTCATCTACCCTGAGTTTATGAGAGTGTAATTATTCTTGAGCTTATGAGCTCTTACAAAGTATTTGATTCCATCTTTGACAAGTAGATACTTGTTCTCGGCTCTATAGAAAATAGCTTTTCTATCATACAAGTAAGGACTTCCTAAAACAATTCCACATATATCCAAAGGAATTATGTCTAACTCAACCTCATCTACAAATGTTGACCCAAAAGAAAACTTGAGTTTGCACTGTCTAGTCACTTGTAGTTGTGCTTTATCATTCAACCATCCTAATGGGTATGGTTTCTTGTGAGGTGTAGTTGATAATCCCAATTTCTTTACAATTGCTTCAGAAATTAAATTTACTTGTGAGCCACTATCAAACAAAGTATCAATCTTTTGATGTTTGGAAATAACTCGAATATGGAAAAGCTCACGTCTTTTTCTCTCATTTTCTTCATCAGTAATAGATTGTGCAGAATTACTAGTAGATGCTTCAGAATTCTTACCTTTTATACCTGTGGCTGCAATGGTTGTTTCATCTCCCGAGTCTGACCCCAAATCTTTCTGAATAGCTGCAACAGTCTTCTTCTTCTTGCCCTCGAATTTCTTAGGTCTCAGCTCTGGATGCAGAATCCAACAATGCTCATCATCATGCCCATCCTTTTTACAATGAGTGCATGAAGCCTTGCTTTTCTGTGCAGTGTTAGCCTTCCTTGCTTTCCACTTCTGCTTTCTTTTCTCCTTGCTCTTGCTTGCAGTGGGTTGGGATGGTCCCCCAACTTCTGGATTTCCATTCTTTCCTCTAGCTTCTAGATGAGTAGCTTATACAGATACCTCATCTATACTAGTGGGATTGAACATGAGGATGGTATGCCTCATGTAGCTGTGTAGACCACCAATGTACTTCAACAGAGTCTCTGGTGAGTCTAATGAGATTCCTAGAATCAATGCTCTCTTTCTAAATTCTTGAGTGTACCCTTGCACACTTTGCCCTTTCAACTGTCGAAGAGTTTGCCAACTCATCATGGCTTGTTGCATGTAGGCCAATGGATAGAACTGATTTTTGATTGCAGAAACAAATTCACTCCAGACAGAGATAGTCTTACCATGTCTTTTCAGGTCAGCTTGGGTTCTGCCTTCCCACCAAACCAAGGAAGTGCCTCCTAGGCATAGGCTTGCCAACTGAATCTTGCTCTTGTCTCAGTCGATGTTCTTTACTCGGAAATAAACATTAATTTGTCTAATCCAATTGTCCAACTTTTCTGCATTTAGCTCTCCATCATATATAGGAAAATCAAATTTAACATCTAGCTTGATCAAAGATGCTTTCTTGTTATGTACAGGGCTATTAGGAGGTGGGAGAAAGCTTTCCTCTTTCCCTTTTCCTTTTGAGTGTTCATGGAAATGTGATTCATCTTCTCCTTTGTCTTGTTTAGAGCCCGATGAATCTTCATCCTTATGTTTTCTAAAGTCCTCATACATTTCTTCTACCATGGAATTTATGGCTAGGAAACTTTCTAAGAATTGAGGGTTTGGACCCATAGGACCTTCCTCTAACATTGTTTTCTGAGGATGGACTCTCCCAATTTCAGGATTAGTTTCGACCAACTCTCCTTCTCCTAATTTCAGCTTTGATCTAGTGAGCATTCACAGCTAAACCAACACAAGGTTGCCTAACCTTACAGCCTAAAGCTTTGATAACACTTGATCTGAAAATCACCCTTTGAGTGATCTCAGTTAAAGATTTATTGAATGAAGGTATTACAGACTCATGCGCTGGTGTTTGTCTATGTTATTTTAGGCAATGGATTGATCAGATTGCAAAATACACAGACACTAGAAAATGAGAAACACAGTAAGCAAATACAAGAACACAACAAGTTAATAAGGAGTTCACCCTATCCTCTAGGGCTATGTCTCCGGTCCAGCTTTCAATGGTGGCCTTCTTTTATTGTGTCTTAAAGTAGAGAATTACAATGAAGGAGATCAATATGAGTCTCCTGAAACAGAATTTGCTTGGAAGGGTGGTTCTTGGATTCCCCATGCCACTAGAGTACATAGACTTTTTTCCTTACTAGCTCTTGACCTTTCTTGTCTTTAATGGAAGGAGCCCAATGTGGTGCTCAATCTTGACAGATCCTCTCAGGGATGGCTTGAACCTCTCAAGCTCTTTGGTGCTCGACGCTGCCTGTGGTCAGCTCGGACCTCTGTCTTTCTGCTTTTGCTTTACTATCTCTTCTTTTCTCTATCGTTGTATTCTTCTCTCTGATTCTTCCTCTCAGCGTCCTGTCTTGGTGTGTTTTCTGTTCTCTGTTCATGGCTTTAAAGCTAATCGATCTCACGACTATTTAATTCCCCTTCTTCCTCCGTTGAATCGCCTGCTACTATTCACTTGGAATTCCCTGTCTCTGCATCATGGTCATCAGCTCACAGGGAGTGGCCACTTGTCCTCTTGCGAACTGCGCCAGCTCTTCCTCGTCAGTTTGGTTCTTCAGTTACATCGCGGAATGAGTCATTCGCCACCTCGACAGTAAAATTGGATCTCAAATCCTCGTAGATCTCGGCTTAATCCCCTATCAAATCCAGTTCTTTCATCGGGCGCATTTTCAGCCATTAGATATGGAGCCTCCAGATTCGACGCCATTCGCACATTTCACACGGTTGGCTTTCTCGACCGTTAGCGTGCGATGAGCAACAGTTTTCTCTCTCCTCTGCTTTCCATGCGTCGGGCGCTGAATGGAATCGCTAGGTTTTAGCCAAATTCGCTTACCGCCCAATTGTGCCCCTGATAAATACCGCTAGTTTCTGGAGTGCAGGTCTCGCCTTTAGCCTTTTGCGCTTTTTCCCATGGTTTCCCTGGCTTCCATGCGACCGAGTGCTTCGGGGCCTTCCCATTTCGATGGGTTTTTCCCAGCGCATCAGAAACTGCCTCCTTTTCACGATCTGGGCTTCCTAAGTGCTAGTTTCACCTCCTGCGCAATATCCATGGGCCTCGATCAGCGCGCTTTGACCGAGGTCCTCGTCATTCCACGCTGGCTGCCAACTGCCACTGTTCAAAGGTTTTTCTGATCGCTCTATGCTCTTGAATTCGAGGTTTTTCCCAATCTGATACAGTCATGGTACTTTGATTATTCTTCATGGATCTAATTCGGATCACTGAAGAAGTAGAAACCCAAGTACACTAAGGTGGTAAACTCATAGAGCGTGGTGGTAAATAATGGGTCTTCAAAGTAAGTTCCCCAGAAGAAAGGAGGGAGGTATTTTAGTTCAAAAGGAGCAACTGTAATAGTTGAGAACTTGGTAGAGTTGAAGAAAAATCCAGGTGGACAAGGTTCTTCCAAGAATCCCTTCCTTGCTAAGAGGGAGTGTTGAAAATGTAGCAAGGAATGGCTTCTTTGACTTGTGCATCAGTCAAAGGTGCTAATTCGAATTTAATCTCATAGTTGATTGAGTTAGCTTTCAATTAGCATGTGTGATATCGCCTATCACTAAGTTATAGTCAAATAATTCGAGTTAGATGAATTTTACTGATTTGTGTGCTAGTTGGTTGCTATAATTTAGCAATCTAATTGGGTTAGCTACTAGTGTCTGTCAGTTAACTAATATCTATTTCTAGAATAGAGATAGACTTGAGTTCTTGAGTTTAGTTGAGTAGTTGAGCTTTTGTTAACTCAACAGATACTAAATTTATCCCTGGTAGGTCATGTAATTAGAATTGCCTATTGAGATTAAATGAAGTAACAAATCTATTTATTCATTGTACACAAGTTTTTGTGTAGAGGCTTGAGGATCAAGAAGAGCAATTTCTCTTGGGAATTGTGCAAGGAAATAGGAGAAAATCCTATTTTTTAAGGGCATAATTGCACTAGGGAATATGAGCTCCTAGTAAGCATTTTATCCTGGGAATTTCACAAGGAAATAGAGAAATCTCTATATTTTAGGGGAAGAATTGCAATAGGAAATAAGAGCTCCTAGTAATCCTTATTTGCCTAAGTGTTAGGCAATTCTTGTGGAGAGTTGATCAGTGTTGCAGGGGCTTTAGGCTTGAAGCATATTCTTTGTAATAGATCATATTGCTCAGTTGACAATACAAGCAAGAGGAGTTTTTCCAAGTTGGGTTCCCCAAATATATTTTGTGTTCTATACGTGATTGTGTTTCTATTCATTGTTTTCTTTTCGTAGAATTTTTGGTAGAGAAATTTTGTGTCTTTTGCATATTAGTTTCCTCTCATTAGTAATTGCAAGATTTCAAGGATTTTCTACATACTTATGAATCTCTATGAATTCCTTTCTTTAATGGATCGAGTATTATTTATCTTATAAAAGTTGGAAACATGGCTAGAACCGTTTACATTTTTCTGTGACTTCAGAGGCTTCGAAATTCCAATACATACATAGCAAAAAAAATAAAAATCCTCTCTAGATTCTTTTGACTATGATTCTACACTGAAATCATCCATAAATTCTACAAAAACAACCCAGAAACAAAGCATACTTACAGTACGTTGGCTATGATAATCAAAATTGAATAACATTGTAGGGTTGAACTTGTCTAGTAGCATCTAAATTCACTTTTGTCTCGTGGAGTGTAATTTCTCCATGCACCACTACAACTTGAAGGTCTCGAGATTACATGCTTTCACCAATTTCCATTTTTTTCTAGATTGATATCAGGCACACCAGCAGAAGAGGGCTCCATCCCACTTACTGTAATTTTCAAAAGAAGGAGGTCAACTTCCATTATGGAAAACTTCTTATCCAGCTTGGTCTACATGCATTCACAATGCTTTTCCAATAGTTGGAACCTTACATCTTTTTCTTTCTCCACCATTTCCATACGTCGGTTAGAAATCTCCATCATTTCAAAGTCTTCCCATGACAAATTGTCTATAGATTGATGCCAACACTCCTAGTTATTCTCCTCTACTTGTTTTGTGGGGTTCTTTTAGCCCTTCTGTTTCAAACTCATATTGCCTACCCATAATTGAAGCTTATGCACAAATGGAACTAGTGAAACATTCCCAAAATATCACTTAATATATACCAATGAGGCATGAGGCTGAATGTTTTAACACCCAAGAGGAGAATTAATATCCAAATTTGCTCAAATCCAAAACTCGGAGGGATAATCTGATGTTGCCATTGAATTAACGTCTCGGCCTTAGTTGAAGTGCAGAAGATTCATAACCACATTATATAGGAGTGGAGGATGGATCACTGACGAATTATAATGACTTACATCCAAATTAATCCTTGCATTGTTCCTTCATCATATATACATTTAACATGAACTTAGACTCCCATCGTGTTGAGTGAAGTATGCACATCCTCCATGCATTGTTGATTATATATGGATATATTCAAGTGTGATGTACTCAGAGCCATCGTTACCTCCTATGGTGGTGCCTTAGAGATCCTTAAAACACTCATTTTTCCATAATCGCTGGCCAGGTTGGCCTAATGCTTCAAGAGTTGTTAATTTAGGGACCCTCATGGAATTGGGAAGAAAGACCATAGGCTATGGTTTAATTCCAATACTCCTTGCGTTAATATAGCTCCTAGATTGGTAAGAGTTTCTACCTTCCCATTCAGATGCCTATATATATGGAAGAATGTTATCTCCTCTAATTTCTTCAGCAACCAAGTGAACTTTTTCAAGATTGTGGAGTTAGGAATTCCTCCCTTTGACTTTAATTTGAAAACTTGCCTTATAACAATCATTGAGTCACCTAAATCCAACATTTTCTTTATGCCTTTACTGGTGGCCAACTCTAGTACTTTCTAGAGAGCCAAAAATTTTGCCTAGTTATTTGATAGAGTACGTAACCCTTGGCACTCTTTATTATTATTGATGCCTTTTTATATTAAGTGGATGAAGATTATTGAATTTTCATTTATATTTATTGTTATAACATGATTATACAATTCAAAAATATGATAGAACATGTTAACTTTTTCCACTATAAATTGAGTAATATTAGATTTAAAGTTTTATTTTTTTACATATGATTATTTTTGAATAATTAATTAAATTAAAATATTTTGAACAATTAATAATATTTTAAAGTGATTTTTAAAACTAAAATATTTTTTAATATAATTTAATAAATTAAAAATCTTAATAACTCCTTAATTATAAATATTGGTATTTTTTATTAAATAATAACATTAAAAATATTTTTTTAATATATAAATTAAGATGAATTTATTTTGATTCTTTATTATTAACATAATCTATCTTAATTATAGATCTACCAAGTGTTGATAGGGATCAACTACAAACTTCGTTTTTAGTGTAAAACTTGAGGAAAAGTTTGCACCTCGAAAGGTTTGATTCCACTCACCACTTAGTAGATATGGAATTAAGATCATGGATATATTCTGATTCTTAATAATATTATTTATATTATATAAATTTCTTATATATATATGAGATCCAAATTGGATCATAATATTGTTTTTCTTCCATCTCTATGCTTTCAGAGTGGAAAAAGTGGAGGAATCAACTCACAATATCATTTTTACTAGTGGGACCTAATTTGGCAAATTGGGGTGCCTTCTAGAAGCATTTTGAGGCATAAATCAACATTTTTTAGGGGTAAAATTTTTCCACTCTAGTGAAAAACATTTATTTCCTATTCTAAACATAAATACATTTCCAACGACGTGAGAATTGCCTCAACCAGAGTTTGTATGAAAACGTTATGCCACTCGAAAGTTGTCCTTCCTGTTTCTGCCACCATAATTCGATATGATGTCACATCAACCCCGTTATTTATGGAAAATAGGCTAGCTACATGATCATGATGAAGAAAAATCTAGAAGAGACTATATTTTAACTTTGGTTAAGAGTTGAGGGAGTCAAACTTGACCATTAGTAGGCTATTGATAATCCAGACTTATGCATGAATGCAACAAAATACAGAAATACACATATATACATATATGGCACAGAAATAAACTTCATTTCATTAATATCAAAGAACCAAAATATGCTTAGATTCAGAAATGGGAATAAACTAGCTAGGGCGATGGTAGCTCATCTCTGAGAAGAGATGTGGCGGCTACATGCCTTTGAACTATGTTAAAATTAGGCTCGAATGCCTATTTATTATTGAGAAACTATGGAAAACCCTAAACATCCAAAAACCTAACCCTAGGAGATGAAACACCAAAAGTATGGGCCGTGTTTGGGTAAATTGGTACATCAACTTCATGGGGTCATAACTTTGGCATACGATCTCCATTTGACGCACACAATACCTCATTAGAAATATCTATCCGAGCACTACAACTTCAACTACAAACATCAAACAAATAATCACAAGTCAAGTCCTTTCGGCACCTTGTTTCCTCAACACTTCCTCCTTCCGACACTTCGACCTTCTTCTTCCGACACTTCGTTCTTTTTCAATTGTTGATAAACCTTGTTACACTTGCTCTAGAAGAGACACCTTTTGATAAGTCCTTTTCTTGAGATGATCCCTTCCTTCTCTTCACAAACCAATCAACTTGAATGAATGTAATAGGAGGGTTGTTATAACAGCAGAGACAACCTCCTTTTCCTTCCCACGTGTCGTTGTAATATGATTTAGAACAGCTTTATTACCTTCACTCTTCTTCCTTACTTCTTCGCTTGAGTGGGAGGTACTTTAGGTCTATGCTCTTAGCCCAAATGATGAGGTTTATGTGACTGTGGTAGAGGGCTGCTATAACAGCAGAGAGACCCTCTCCTTCTTTGCACGTGTGATTGTTTTCTACCCTAGAAAATAGTTCTCTTGACTTCGGTTATGTACCCTTCTCCTTCACTGGCCTTGAACCCCTTTTCTTCATCCTTCTTCGTTCTTTTCTTGCCTCATTTTCCTCGTTAATTTCAGAGCTATCTTGGTGCGTTATATTGGAGTGGACAACCTCTATATATAGAGGATTGTCCCTCCTTTTAGGCTGACTAGAAGGCCGACATGTTAACTGTTTGTAGGCCGACTTGTTGTGCAGACTTCAGATGGTTTCTATGGTGGTTTTGCATGCTTGAAGGAGATTCTTTGATGGTGCCTTTGCATACTGTTATCACTCAGTATTTTCTCAAGTTTAAAGAAAGAAATCACCGAGGTAATCAAAAACCACTTTTGGAGCATAGGCTCTAGCCTACCTAGGCTCACAGATGGCTCTCTCTATATGATTTAGCTATGTTTGTTTAAATTTTAGGCTAGTTATGAATGTTCAGGGGATTTTTGAATTGTATTGAATATTGGGTGGTGGGGTTCTTTAAACAGATGGATAGAATGATGTCTCTAGACCATTGGGCTATGGAGTCAACAGAAGGGAAATAGAACTAGATCAACTCATTAAAAGGAATGTTCAAAGGGCAAGATAGCATAGTAGAGTGCAGGTCTTTGGGCCAGAGGGGGGAAAAGGTTTGAATCAGGGTGAGAGAGCAATCATGAATTCTCAGATCGAGACTTAAACGAGGAACAGAGGGTAATCGGAAATGAAGGGCAATTAAGAATCCTTTGCTATAGATTATAAAGAGACAACCTAAACTAAGGAGCAATTAAGAATTCCTTAACTTAGATATTAGTAGAAAATATTCAAATGCATAACGGTTAAAACAGAGTGTAATTAAACAAATTCTAAGATATCATTCCATGTTATAGAATTTAGATACAAAAATACATTAAAGATTATGGAATAACTTTAAGGAAGATAACAATAACATGAGAAAATACTTGTCTGCACTTCGCTTTACACATGAATCCTATGAAATATCTTGTCTTTATTCATCAATCCAGCTTGTTGGTCCAGTCAGTGATACAATAGATTTCATGTCTTTTGATCAAGAAGTCTATAGAAATGTCTAAGAATCCACCCTAAAATACTTCAAATGAAGAAGTATTTATACAAATTCTAAACTGAAATATCTTGAAAAAATATCAAGATTGGTTTTACAAATATCTCAAACTGTTTTACATTAATAGAACTTAAATAAAGGACACTCAAAACTAATGAATCTATTTGGCACTATATTTATGGATTGAGGGTGAAAAATAAGAGAAATTCGAATTTGATAGCAACTCTTAATTGATGATGAGGCTTCCAAGTCACTAACTGCCTCCTTCCTTTGTGCATTTTGCCCTAGAAATTCTACAAACTTAGGGTCCAATGATACCTTTGTATATCTCAATCCGAGATAGATATGTAAAAAGTGAAAGAGGTTATTGTATATAAATATGTTATCAAGATAAAACTCTTTCAGTTTCCCAAAATTCAGCCCCAATTGTTCACAGTATTCTCTGTAAAAAGATGTCAAAAACAGGACTTTGCACAGTCCAAAAAATAGGCTCTGAGGACATGCATTTATCTCCCTTGTTGTAATACCTATGTAAAACGTGATATAGGTTGTTGTATATTGGCCTTTTAGGAACACAAATCTCCTCCAGTTTCTCAAAATTCATCTTGGATTGGCCACAATCGTTTTTGCAAAAGTATGACTTAAACATGAAATTTCTGGAAAATGTGCCATTTCTGCCATGTTTTATCTTCATTTTGATTTTTCAATCTGATACACTTTTACTGATACTCTTTCATGTGATACACTTTTACTTTGATGACCTATAATGACCTATCTATAAATATAGATAACACAAGAATAATAACAAGCATACGATGCATGCATATGATAGCTACATATGCATGTGTCGCATACACCGCACTAGTATTTATATACTAAATTAACTATAAGTATTAAATATCATGACACTTCTTCAAATAGAAGTTCTATTCACCCATCAACACCCATATTGCTTAATGTATCATGATTAATGGGTAAATACTAAATTTAAAATGTATAACGTAAACATAACTATAAAAGATAGATGTTAAAAATTAAGCTAAATCCTAAAAGATGGTTATATAATTATATATTTTAGATTATTAATAAAATTATATTAATAAATTAATAAAATGATTAAAAAAAATATATAATAAATTAATTAAAGGTAAGGTACTTAGTATAACCTTAGGATCTTTATATTAAAAAGAAGTATTTTATTAAATCATAAAAGAAATATATTTATTATGTGACATGGAAGGGTGTCACGAGGAGGCAAAGCGGTGGGTTGCTGGTGGAAGGGCGGCCACTGCCAAGAAACAATATATAAACCACAGAGAAGAATTTTGGAAGGAATCCGGAGGAAGAAGAAAGAACGAAGGAAGGGGATATTGAAGAAGGGAGGATATCCATAAACTGGAGTTACCAACAGAAGGAGCGCGGATTGTTCTGAGGTTTCTGGGCACGGGGGAACAGTCTGCTTCAACTGAGAAGCTTACTGGACTGAGTAGCAAGGTTCTGCTCAGTTTCGCTGGGTGGTTTCGGTATTTTGGTAACTGAAGCAGAGTAGCTTGAGGCATCAACAACCGCAGGATACAGGTAGGTTCTCTCATTAATTTTGTTAGTTAATTTGTAAAATTTCAGGAACTTTATCACAGGTTCATGATGAAAAAAACCCTTCACTGTATTTACAATGGCTTTACAGACTTTACATTTGGTATCAGAGGTATGGTTTAAACCCTTTGACATTACAGGCCTTACACCCACCTGCGTTTTTTGCCCTCTTAGATTTTCAGGCAGACCAGAACTTTGTTGGCATAGTTCCACAACTGTAGAAATAGTTTGCCCTTGCCTTCATTTTCTAAATAAAGTTGTGAACTGTAGCTAGGACTCAGATGTAACAGTCTCAGCGTTAAACTGAGCATCAGAGGGAGCTTGAAGCCTCTTTTCGAATAGTTCCAACCCAACGTAAATATTCCGCCGACCATTAATGAGAAAAAATATTCCGCATATCCACATCCATGGACGGGGCATAAGGAAGCGTGCACATCAATGGAGTGTCCATTACCTCCAAATTCCCCTCCAGTGTTCTCACAATTGTTCCCATTGAAGGCCTCATCGCAGGGTTGTTCTGACTACACCACAACGCCGTCTTTATCACCCGACATGTCTCCTCAATCTGTCGTCAATCAATTCATCTATTTTTCCTTGTCTCGCCTTACGGTAAGCAATGGAAGAAAAAAAAAACAGCGATCCGAATTCTAAGTGTCATCCACGTTTTTACTACCCCTTATTATTTCCGGAAGCACCATTTTGTAAC
The DNA here is from genome assembly GCA_031772625.1 of Pinus tabuliformis. Taxonomy (NCBI): domain Eukaryota; kingdom Viridiplantae; phylum Streptophyta; class Pinopsida; order Pinales; family Pinaceae; genus Pinus; species Pinus tabuliformis. The sequence continues at coordinate 1,968,646,320 of CM062816.1, read as the reverse complement.
TGAACACATCGGTCTTGGATGTGATTCCCGACTCTGAAAGCCACTCAGGCGCCATATACCCAGGCGTTCCTCTCACCTGTGTCACCACGCGGCTTTACAGATCTCTGTTCAGAGACCTCGCCATGCCAAAATCATAGACTTTCGCCTTGAAATTCTCATCCAGCAGAATGTTCTGAGGTTTGACATTCTCAGATCTGCGAATTACTATGAGCCAATAGAGCGATGAATCGCAAGGAATGGTTACCCTAGGCAGTGATAAAATTTGAAGGGCAGGTCTTAATTTCATTTAGAAGGGCACATATTCAGGTCGCACTTCTATAATGAAAAGCATAAAAAAAAAGAGCAATTCAATTGACAACAGTAAATTATTTTCAAATTTCTTTTTATTTTTTCACAGGAAAATGGTGGAACAACAACCCCATGGATGTTGTATATAAGGCAAGTCTGATATGAGCCACAGGAAAATGGTGGAACAACAACCCCATGGATGTTGTATATAAGGCAGGTCTGATATGAGCCACAACTAATATATCGAATGCATTTACCATTAATGGATAAAAAGGAGACCTATATTCCTGCTCCAGTTTAGATAAGGATTAATTTTGTAGGAAATTTTTGTGACCAAAACGTTCAAGCCAATATACAAGTAGCTCAATCAAATTTAAGTTTATTGCATGAACAAAAAAATTTAGTAAAATTCTAAACAGGTTTAGGATTCAACAAACGAATGTACAAATGTGTATATATTTTTGGTATCTCCTTTTTTAATATGAAAACATACCAGGAATTGGGAATCCGCAAACAAATCAAATCCAGTATGTTAGGAAGCTTGTTGAATGCGCTCCTCTCCAAGCATAAATCGTGCTTAAACCTTGCTTGAAAGTCGTTTGCTGAATGATGAATCTATGCTCCTCTCCAACTTAAATCGTCATCAAACCTTGCTTTAGGCAACCTTCAAGCACAACCCAATGAAATTACAGACCTAATACATGGCCCATATTAACATCTAGTCGCTCTCAATTGAAACTACCAAATGTAATGGTATCAAGGGGTAGTTGTGACATAATAATTAATAAGAACTTCTATCATATGCACAATTAAAAAAAACAACTCGAAAAGAAACTGTTGTTTTTGAAATGGGAACAACTGCCAAATGTAATGGTATCAAAAGGTAATTGTGACATAATAATTAACTAGCATTTGCATCAGATGTTGCAAAGAAAACGCCGTAAGGCATAAATTGAAGAACACAAATACAACACAAGATTACTTTGATAAATAATAAAAATATATTGACCACTCAAATCAATGCCCCATTAACTGGAACCACTTAGTAGACATATCTATCAACATTAGGATTATACACAATGATCAAGAAATTTCCCATATACAAACAACACCTTCCACAACAACCTTTTGTCACGTCCACATTTTAAAAAATGCCTTGGAACATGATTGGAATCTCCCATATTGTCTTTTTCATTATGCAGATAAATCTTCTCTATTGCTATTTTCATCATGAATATTGTTAGTTCATTGTTGTAAAGTGTTAGTGTGTTAAAATATACAAACAGCACGTTCCACAACAACCTTTTGTCACATCCACATTTTAAAAAATGCCTTGGAACGTGATTGGAATCTCCCATATTGCCTTTTTCATTACGCAGAAAATCCTTCGATCAAGTCTTGTGTAATGTGCAAGACTAATCTTTGTGGGGAAGTCACCGTTGTACACTATGATCCTTTAGAGCCTTTCAGGATTTTAGACTCTCTTTCAAAATGTTGGTATTTATATCGGGGCCTACCTTCTAAAGAGTGGTTGTTACCGACGGAGTCACAGATGAGGCTTTATTTAATGAGCAAGGAATATTTTCCCTCGTACTCCAACTTTAGAGTACAAGACACTAAAAAAATTATGCAGCTGAAAGTGATCCATCTTCAAGATATTTTTCCTGTCAGTTACGAACAAAATGTTTAAAACCTCAGTTCTGCGAAGAACTCTGTTAAGCTGGAATGTAAGAGTTTGCCTTGTATTTGACAAGAGCTTGAGAAAAACTTCGCAGAGGAAATCGTTCAATAGGAGGGTTTCCTTTTCCCTTTTTCAGTTATATCTGTGATCATGAGTTTCCATTAACCCACAAGTTTCTTCGGATCAAGGTCTGATCTGTGAGTATTGAAAACTGTTTTCAGCACAAATTCACCTTAACATAAGCAGGTTTCAGTCTTTTAACATACATCTCATAAGTCCTCACTAATGAGACAACCGACTAGGCTAAACTGCTAAAACCTATGTGATTCCATTCTAACTAACTTGAATGCATGCTGAGAAGAATTGATTCAAGGTAAAATATTTGCAAAAACAATAGTTCTCAGAAGAAAAGGTTTCAAACATGTTGAAGAAAATAAATATGAAGAGATCGAAAAAACATAACTAATTCATATTGAAACGCCTGTCTGCTTAAAGTATTGCTTGCAAAGAAAAACCAAAGATGATTCGTCCTTTTAACTAAAAAGGAAAAATTCCTCCATTTGCTCATACAATGCAAATGTACCTATACTGTTTGTTGAGAAATTGCTGCCATCCATGCTCTAAATGCCTTTAAAGAAGATAATCTTGGGGAGCAAATAAACAATAGCAGGGATATATGCCTTCCAGATTAAAATTGATGAACAGGAAGATTGCACCGAGAGTCTTATTCTTTCTGGTGAAACACATCAGAGTGAATCTATTCCATTCACTCAAGTCGACTGGAGGAGGCCATGCCCTTGGTTCGATTCTCACAACAGAGGAATCCACTTTAGGGCATGGCGTAAAATGCCTCTTGCTCACATCCATAAGGAGCTTGGTACTGGCCAGAAGATCCACATTGACAGCCAGGCGATTGAAAAGGGAATCACTAGGCTTTGCCACGAGGCGGTGGCCAAATTCCTTCTGAAGCATGAGGGTGGCACTTCGAAACTTGGGCATGGTGGACAAAAGCTTGAAGATGAGCGGAGATGATATCTGGTAAGGTATATTGGCTACACATATGTCAAAAGTTGGCAAGTCTGTTCGTAGTATGTCCCCTCGCACCAACTGTCCATAACAGAAAAGAAAAAGGAGATAGTCATATTAGATAAGAGCAACTTTGATTTATCGTAATCCCAAAAATTAATAAGGTATCACCAAAGACAGCAATCACAAGGAACAAAAAAGGAATTGCAAGAGACAATTACGAAGACATCACAAGGGAACCTGCAAAGCACATAGCTTAGGCTAACCTTGCAGTAAACAGAATCTCTTTCCAGTGCATTTTCCTTGTAAATCTGGCAGAAATTTTGCCAGAATCTTGGAATTACAGGTTTGAATTGCATAAATTTAATACTGAGGTGCCCAATTGGACATAAGGGGGTAGGGAATCCATCTGCAACATCAAATTTGCAAAAAGAAGAAGTGTTTTATTGCCAAAATTGGCATTTTTCATTGCCAGACAGAAAGTGCAGTACGTTACAAGATTATGGCTTCCCAAAGCACACAGGTACTTCTAAGCATCATTAGATTGGAGAAAGGTAGTAACTGAAGAAAAGAAGGCTGCTATCACATAAGCATGAGGACTTCACCCCATAGCCAGTTTTCATCGCATAGGCATGAGAAATTCACCCTAAACCCAGTTTTCAGATTGGCAAAGATTTGAAAAAGTTTTAATGTATGTGGTATTTCACAAATAAACCTTCTTCAGTATTGTTGTCAATGTAGGATTTTTTTTTGGTTGATGTTTCCAGTTTACAAATGCAGCAAGCGCACCCTTCTCCATTATGGGATTATCACGATGAACTGAAGTCAGGTCATGCAGAAAGCATGCCCATTTCCATTATGTGAATATCACAACGAACTATAGCAGGCTGACAACAGATATTCGAAAACATATGTCTCAGTGATTGTGGCAGAAGACCTACACCTTGCCCCATCCACATGGAGCCGGAGCCTGAGCCGCTGCTTACACAGGTGCATAGAAGCAACAGCTCATGAAGGGAAAACATGTCTCTGAGGATTTGAAACTTGGGGTGGGCATGAAGAGTCACAATCCATGTGGAATTGACATATTGTTAATGAGGTAAATAAGGTGAATGAATGTAAAAACAAGATGCAAAGGAAATTGGAACTCACCTCCAATCTCTGAGCCATTTCGGTCCCCTTTATGCGTTTGTGAACTACTTCGATCATCCGGGGATCGATCTCGACTGCGATGACTCTGTGGGCGGCCTGCAGCAACTCTAGGGTTAGATTTCCAGTACCCGGGCCGATTTCCAGGACGGTATCGCTTTCTCTCATGTCCGCTTTCTCAACGATGGATTTGAGAACACCGGGATTTGTGAGAATGTGGGATTTGTGAGAATGTGCTGCCTGCTCAGTACAGCCTTGGGATCAATCAACTCCACCCACAGACAGTACAAGAAAAGCCCGCCAACAGGGTTAGTGGGACGCATGTAGCACTAGAGAGCCCGGTTCAGCTGCCCTGATGAAACTATTCGATCTGCCAAATGAAACGCCCAAACCGTTTGGGCAACCCTTTTGAATCAACGATCAACGGCTGAAATTGTTGCAATCGTCTAACATATAATCGTGTGGCTTACACGATGACAGGTAAGCAGAGAGGGGAGTTGATTTCAGAGGGAAACGCCTTACGGCGTAATAAGAACTTGCATCATATGCACAATTAGAAAAAACAACTCAAAAGGAAACTGTTGTTTTTCAAATGGGAGTTTCTAAAATGGGACTTAAGTTTTAACATGAAAAGAAATTTACAAATTCAACATTCCTTAAATTCTAATTTTTTCATTGCTAAAATTCTAATTTCAGGAAAAATGAAACTTAAAAAAAAATTGACAATTTGACAACACTTCTTAAAAAATTTTAAGATATTATTCCAATTTTTTTTTTAAATGACAAAAATCAATTTTTAAATTTCTTTTGACTGGTAAAATTTTCTTATTACTTCTCTGACTTGCCAGAGACCCTTTGAAAGGCTCTGACGTGTTCAATTTTGATCCCTGACCCTAGACATTATGCATGAAAAACAAGCTGTTGGATGCAACATCGCCAAAAGGAGAGTGGTCGACGAATTCAAAACACCCATCCTCTGTCAGTGCCAACTATGAAACGTTCATGAGGCAATTTAGCTTTTTCATCCCTATCGGCGGAGAATATTATTTCTAATTTTGTTACTTAAAACATAATATCAGAGAACACAATATAGGTTAGGAGTTGTCTATAATGCGACTTTTTGAAGATTCCGGTGACGGAATCCGGCTAAGAAATTGAGGTCAAATCTTGATTTCTTGCAGTTAAAATGGTTTTTTAACTGCATATTTGGATTCAGCACCCTGAAAAACCCCTGGGACGCTTTCATTGTGCAGAAACTAGCTATCAAACTTGCGATTCCAATAATTCTTGCCGGATTTCGACCGGAAAAATCCGCCGCAAAAGCTTTCAAAAAGTCGCGTTATAGACAACTCCTATAGGTTATACAATTTTTTTTTTTTATTATTATTTATTAAAGTTTTTTTTTTTAATTACCTTTAAAAAACACTATTTAAAAAACACTATATAGGTCCTTATGGTGATTTCATGATTTTGTTTGCAATGGATGGTCAATGCAAAACTTATGAATATTCGTTATTCATGAATTGAATCTGTGGAGGGACGTGGCAATTCTTATGAAACAAACTGGTTGGTGTGTAGTGAGGTTACTCTGCAACGTTTCCGGGAAGGACGCGATGGCGGCAGTAGTGCCGCTAGATACGATAAACCTCACAAAGTTTAAAATTAGAATTGATATTTAAGGTTTTAATTCGTTGTTTCAGTAAAATTGTGAAAAATCTTAAAGCAAAATGGTTTCGACCTGCATTATATCATTAGATTGGATTAAGTTGTGCGTACAACTTCCTAATCTAGATTAAACCATTAGACTTTAGATAATCTGAACCATAATATTTAAAAGTGGGTTAGAAACGTAACTAGCATTTGCATCTTATGTTGCAAAGGAAACGCCGTAAGGCATAGAGTGGGGAAGAATAGGGACATGTGAATGGACATTGTTGAAAGCAATGGTGGATGATAATGGGTTACAATTGCAATAGCTAGTTATGTGTATTCTGAAAATGGATATTTTGTAAATAATAATAGGTTGTGGAAGAATAGCAACATGTGAATGGACGTTGTTGAAAGAAAGGGTGGATGATAATGAGTTACAGTTGAAAGTATTAGTTATGTGTATTTTAAAAAAGCACAGGGATATCCATAGGCATCGTTGGGCTGTTGATTCCTTCCTTGTCTGACTTTGGGATGTCATGGCTAAGCTAGCGCTTCATATAAACAAAGGATAGATTCGAAAAATTTATAAAACGGTTCCCTTTTGGAATCGAAAATCATTTGATTTTGCCATTTCCATATGGCCCAGATTGTTAACAAAGAAATGGGCCTCCACTTGCAGTACATGTTGCTCCGTGCTTTGGAAGCCTCATAGATAGAAGGAGCATTGACGATGACGAAACCAAAGTCAGTAGTTAAGTTCTACCAAATCAACTGGGATTGAGGACATTGTAGGAAAATATGCAAATTATTTTCAGAATTTGATCTACAAAGGGGGCATATGGCAGGCCCACACCATTTGCGCTTCTGAAGATTCTCCCAAGTGAGATTCCTGTCATGAAAAACCAGCCAAGAAAAAATAATGATTTTTAAAGGGCATCCAAATTTCCAAAACGCTGGGGGGAAAATATTATGATATGTATCGGACTCTGATAATAAAATTTGGAGATATATATGCTTTGCATATACAGCCGATGCACCACTGAGACCTTTCCAAACGAGGCAATCCCTATCTGACGAGCGATACAATCCACGCGATTGCAATGAAATAGTGATAGCATTCCATTGGGATTCCAGAGCACCGGGTAATTGCATTTCTGTAGCAGTTTTCCAGATTGGAATAACACCATCCCATTTTTTTATTGCACTAGCCCAAAAGAAATATCCCCTGCTGTGTAAATTTCTCAAAAGTTGAGAGGAGATACGGATCTTTTCTCCCATACCTGCGAATTCATCAAATCCAATGATAATATTGGATCCGGATTGGAATTTCCAAATCAAATTTTTTCTAAAGAACGACTCCAATCTTTTAAAACCTCTCCATATATATGAGCCGTTGGTGGATCTAGTGGAGCGTTGTCTATACCAATATGTCATGTCTTGCTCATCCATGTACTTAGCTCTAATGGTTTTGCTCCAGTTGGATTCATCCATAATCACTTTCCACATTGATTTACATAGAAGGGCTCTTCTAAAGGAGTGTAAATCCAATATGCCCCAACCTCCCATATTTTTTGGCCGTGTCAACTTCGAAAGCTTGCTGAGGTGATATTTTATCTTCTCCTTCTGTCCTCCCCATATGAAATTAGCTATCATTCTGTTTAAACTGTAAATAGTAGATGAAGGGATATAGAAAAGGTGTGCCCAATAAACCATGATTTGTAGCAGCAGGGATTGTGTGAGAATGGCGCGACCTCCAATTGATAAGCACCTGTATTCCCATGTAGATATTTTCTTATAGAACCGATTTGGAATACATGACCAGTCGGCCAATCTGTAACCCACAGGTTTCAAATTGAATCCCAGATGTTTGAAGCCCTTCAGGATAGGAAATGCTTTAATGTTGAAAAGATCTGTTAGAAATGTGATTATACCTCCATTCACATCAGCGACATAGAATGAAGATTTTAAATCGTCGATATACATGTCGGTGGCTTTTTGAAATCTCCCAAAGATTTCATAGATACATATCCATGTTGATTTGCACAGTATGGCTGACGGAAGGATATCATCAACAAAAAGATTATGCGACATGAATATATCCCTGCAAATGGGGAGAGACTTGTATATCTCTTGTTGGATCGCTTTCTTTATGTGTAGGCTCAGAGATTCCATAACTAGAATGAAAAGGAGTGGAGATAGGGAGCAACCCTGACGTAAGCCCCTGGCCGCTTTGAAGAAAGGAGTTGGGACACCGTTAATTAGGACTGCATAATTTACTACCACCACATAGGCCATGATCCATTTGATGCACCTAACATCTAGGCCAATCCTAGCTAGTAGGCATCGAATAAAGCCCCAGTTCACACAGTCATATGCCTTTTTAAGGTCGATTTTAAAAGAGCAACTTCTATTTTCCTGCTATGCATTGAGTGTAATAATTCTTGAGTGAGAGCCACTGCTTCTAAGATATTTCTGTCTTTAAGAAACCCGTGTTGCTCTGGAGATAGATGTAGAGATAGAGTGTTTCTAATTTGAATAGCTATAATCTTTGATATGACCTTGTATAATACGTTGCACAATGAGATTGGACGATAATCTGAAAATGTGGAGGAGAGATTTTTCTTTGGAATTAGAGCGATATATGTTGAGGAGATTTTTTGGCTTATGAAACCCTGTGTTCTCATTTCCTCGACCATCTTTAGGATATCTGTCTTGAATAATTTAAAGAAGTGGATGAAGAAATCGGTGGTCCACCCATCCGGCCCAAGGCACTTGTCTTTCTGGAATGATTTCATTGTTGCCAATAATTCTTCTTTTGAAACTTCACCAAATAGAGCTTTGCTTAGACTTTCATCAAACATAGTGGGGTATGGGTCTATTCCCCATAGAATATCCTCAATATCACAGACAAAATCCTCACTGTAAGCCCTTTTGTAAAATTTCACAGCTTCTCTAGAAATAGCCTCCTGTGAGGAGTGAGAATTTCCTTCCTCATCCTTGATCTCCCAAATAGCGTTTGTATCCCTTCTCTTATTTGCAAACCTGTGAAAAAACTTGGTGTTTTTATCTTCCTCTCTGAGCCATAATGCTCGACTTTTGAGCCTCCAAGAGGCCTCTTCTTCTAATATCTTTTGTTTTCTTTTTTCTAAATCCCATATATGTTTTCTGATGGTGGATGTCATGGAGGGATTTTTAAAAAGTGTAGATAAGTACTCCAGTTTCCTACATATGTCCTTCAGCTCCTTTTTATTGGAGGCCGATTTCTCTTTTTGCCATTTTTTAACCTCCTTTTGAAGAAATTGCAGGGGATCAAGGAATTGCCGGGAAGAGTCATTTTCCTGCATGGGAGATAACTTCCATGTATCATTTATAAATTTGCTGAATTGACCAACAGCAAGCCATGCACAATTGAACTTGAAAGGATATCCAAATCTGCGTCTAGCATATTTCCATTGAAAAGAAATGGGGCGGTGATCAGATATGAAAGATGGTATGATGTTCATGGTAGGAGGCCCATATCTTTCTGTCAGTCTTTCATGGTAGATAAATTTGTCTAATCTTTTCGCCAGGAAGGAATTGTTGGATCGCCCATTGTCCCAAGTTGGTCCCTGACCAATAGGCAAGATATCAATAAAATTATTTTGTATAATAGATTCCCGAATGAATCTCCCCATCGGATCATATTTCTTTCCATTGCCCCATATTTCGTCATTACAAAAGGTGCAATTAAAATCTCCACCAATTATCAAAGAGTCAATTTCAAGTAGTTCAGAAGAAAGAAGATAATTCCAGAAAGGGTACTGGTTTTTATATGGAGCATAAATATTCAATATGTGAATGGGGTCTGAAGATCCACAGAAATGGGCCAGCACAAGAATGCCAGTGAAACATTGAAAAGCAGCAGTCGTAATCCATTTAGGGTCCCATAATACAGCTAGTCCTCCAGACATGCCCACAGCATTTGAAGCGACCATATGCCATGTTGGTAACATCCGCCTGAAGTAAGAAATGGTTTGTGAGCTATCGTGCATGGTTCCCTGCATAAGAAGCATTTTAGATTTTGAAGAGACAAAAAGATTTTTTAGGGCCAGAAATTTGGGGTCAGCTCCAAGGCCCCGAATGTTCATTGATAGAATGTCGATCATTTGGGAAAATCATTAGGCCGACATGCTCTAAGAGGCCTTTTAAGAGGAATATCTTCAGCTGCAATTTCTGTAATAGGAATTTCAATTAAGGAAAGATCTCGGGTTGACGAGTCCTGTCTTCCCTTCCTACCCCGAAAGTGTCTACTACCACGCTTCTCTTTGCGGCGGACAGTTATGTTTCTAGCTGAATTAGGGCTAATATTGGGCAAGGGGGAACGATTGGGTCGATGGACAGTTAATGGCTGAAATTTTAAAGACGCTTTTTTAAGGAGGTCAATATCCTGATCAAAAGAATTACGGGGAGAGGTTCGAGGGGATAGTGGAGGGGAAATAGGGATATATGGAGCCTTACCTTTATGGTCAGGTACATGTCCAAGGGATGGAGGTTTAGGGGAGTGAGCTATATATGGAGATTTATTATTTATATCAAAAGAGCGACCAAGTGAGGGGGAAGACGGGAATCTTTGGATGGGTGGAATGTGAGAGGAAGGGGATTGGGGTGATGAAGATATGTATTGAATATGGGCAGACGCAGGATCAATACATGGAGGCTTAGAAGATGCAGGAGGGAGGGGAATCTCAGGGTTTGGTTCCAATTCATGAGGTGGAGAAATATTGGAGAAGCCCGTTACTCTGGCCGATAGGTCAAAAAAGGACAGCGAGGGAGTTTCAGAAACAGTGGAAGAACGGGGTCGATCAGAAAAATAGTTAGAAGTACGATTTGTATGGTTCACAGATACAGATCGAGATTGCGGAAGACTCGCAGATCAATCTAGGGAACGGCCTTTCGGCGAGGATAGGACGTCATTAGTTCTGACTAGAGCCCGATAGACCTCCATGGTGTTAGGCCATTCATATGCCGAATTTTCTCTTTCATATGTCGAAACAGGAATATTTACAGCATGGAACTTTTTCTTCTGTTTACCATTGGGGCGACGAGGACAATTACGAAAAAGGTGTCTAGTTTTGTGACAATTTGAACACCTAAATGGGACGCCCCAATAATCTAATCGTTGTTGAATTTTGGACAGCTCCCAAGTTAAATCAATAGACTCTGGAAAACCCCCTTTGAATTCCTTTTCTATGAGAATCTAGGCCACCTGCTTGTCTTTTGCCCCAATACACCTAGGATCGACGTATATGAATCGCTCAATAGCATTTCCTATTTTTTCCATAGATTCTTTGGTCCACAGTTCAAGAGGCAGGCCAGGCAATTTTGGCCAAATGTAATTGTTTTGGGGCGTGCAACGAAGCGGATTAAAACCAATAAACCATCTGTGCAGAGCTAAAAAGCTCTTCTCTTTCACCCAGAGTTTCGAATAGATAATTTCCAAGTAACGTACCCAGAGGAAGTGGAAAGTAGATATTTTATTGAAAATGATTAATTAATTCTTTTAACTAACTTTACATTATTTGATAAGAGAGAAGTAGATTAATTAATTCTTTTAACTATTTATTGTATTGAAATATATATTTTTATAACCTAATATAAAAAAAATATATAATTCCTTCATAATTCTATATAAATAATAAAATAATTAAACATGTATAATTATTTTAATGTTAATATGAAATTTAAATAGAATATCTATAAATATTAATAAAAAAATATTTTAATTTCTATTTTAATTAAAATATTTTTATTTCAACCTCTTATGCATAAAAATATATATTATGAAAATATAAATTTGATTTAAATTTTAATTTAAAATAATATCATAAAAAAATATTTCATTATTAAAATAATATCATAAAAAAATATTTCATTATTAAAAATAATTAAAAAAAAATCATTATTAAAAATAATAATAAAAAATTCATTATTAAAAATAATCAAAAAATATTTCATTATTAAAAATAATCAAAAAATATTTCATTATTAAAAATAATCAATTCTCTCAAAATTAAGATTAAATTGATCTATTAATTTTTCATTTACATACAGAAGAATCTCAAGTTATCATTGAGATAAATAAATCTCTATAGTACATACTTGTTATATCTATATATATATGAATGAAGATCTTTGCTATGATTTATATTACTGTGGCAATGCCATTTTTCCACAACAAATTCTTTTATTAGTATTTAATACATGACCCTTAAATTTTTCATATACTCAATCTTGACTTAAATACACATGAGTGCATTACAGTGCACTTTAGTTACATTTAGAATTAATAACATCACATCAATCACATGATTATTTTTCATATACTCAATCTTGACTTAAATACACATGAGTGCATTACAATTCACTTTAGTTACATTTAGAATTAATAACATCACATCAATCACATTATTTATCCATGGAAATGGTACATATGATAATTAGATTGCCACCAGGAGGATCTAAATAATTAAGTTCCAATGTACTAAGTTAATGTAGGTTCTCCACAAAACATGTATATTGGGAAATGAAATTACAATGAATGATTCTCTATGCAACACACTAGGAATTGGAAATGATAATAATTCTAATAATTCTTTGAATGTATGGTTTTAATCCCATACTGACTCACTAACGTACTGCTCAATCTCCTTGACCTATGTGATACACTAGACTTTGGTTTTTTTTCGAAACTCCTTTGCTTTCTTGATCTCCCATAATCCTCTACCTCTCCCTCCTGGCACAATGTTCTTTAATTTCATGTACCATGTTAACATGTGGTCTAATAGTGGTATACAATTGTGCCACCTTTTTCTATTCATCTAGTACCTATTTAACATTCCAAACTTTCTCACATACAAAAATATTTTGTTTGGGATCCTCCGATCCAACACAGTGAAAGAACGTAATTCGCATAGAAGGATCAACGTCCATTACCATTCTCTACGTAGTTCCACACTATGAAACTTTTGATTGATTTGTTTGGCATCCTAGATCTTGATTGACTACTTCCACTATTCTGATTATTATCACTATTCCCTTCACTATTTGGATTTAATTATAATAACTTACTGGGTGATCTTACTTCTTGACGTAGGTGATAAACTCATCTTAAATAAAATCTCTCTGCTTGTCCTCCATTTATAAGGCCGGCATAGTTCGCCCTAATTTGCAGTAGGTGGTGATATCATACCCAAAAGATTCGCTCTCCTAATGGATATACATTCTGCCAGATTGGCTGGATCTGGCTACTTTCTAAATTTAACTTGACTCGACTACCTAAATTTAATGTACTTTAACAAATACAACCTCTGTCTGTACTAAGCTTGCCCTATTTAGCTGTAGGCGGTGATCATACTGGCTCTCCTAGTGGACATAAATTCCGGCAGCTTGGCAAAATCAGGGATTACTTCTTTCAGTCCATCGGATTTATAGAATCGATCAATCCATGCGCTCAGCAATGGCATTTTCTCTGGATCTATTAAAACGCTATCGGTAGCCTTTGATAATCACTGACAATCACTGACAAACCACCCAATGCGATGTCAAGCAAGCCGAGACCTCACTTTTTTTTTCGAGGTAATGAATGCTGTGGAAGCCACCTGTAATCAAGAAATATGTTATATTTACTATCTGTTTTTTTTTTTTTTTTATTAATACAGAAGCGTTTTTTATTTTAAAAAAATGGCGTTTTTTATTTTAAAAAAATTGGTTCCGAGATAACTCATAATATTGAACCAACAACAGAATTTGAAGCCCAGAACCATTCACATTTGGGATTGTTTTCCAAAATGCAGCAAGGTCCCGTATAAAATTACTCTTTACAAGTTTTGTATTTTATGCAACACTTTTTACAAATTTTGTATTTTATGCAACACTTTATATTAGGTATAAAGGATCTTTCCAAAAAATTAATTGCATTTCATTCTGGTTTCTATTACATTCTATACCAAAGCTTCCTTTTCATTATGGTTTCTATTACATTCCTAATCAACGCACATTGAACAGCGGAATGACAGCTACAGTATCGGAGAGATACATTAAAAACTTGTTGGCAAGCAAAAAATTTTCAGATGCATATACATTTTTTTTATCTGTTTCTTTCTTTCTTTTTGTACTAGCAGCCTGTTGCTTCTTGGGTTCAAGCCAAAAAGCAGCCTGTTGCTTCTTGGGTTCAAGCCCTAAACGACTCACTATAGGGGATTTGAATCTGAATCTGTGTTGTCTCAACAAACTTATTAACGAATTGAAATGCCCCTGGGGCTACATTTTTTCTCTCTTATCTTTGAACCTTTTTCAATTTAATTTAATAATACATCTACAAAATTAGCAACCGTAAATTTTGAGTATTCTGGACAACAACCAAAAAGGGGAAAAAAAGAAGCATTCTTTACCACACTTTCACTATGGCACCATGTTTCCAATTCGCCACCGGTCATTTGTAAAGCTCTCAAATTCCGAATTCGAAGACAAGAAGGCAGGGAAGTGTCTGGACACTTACTCCCGCAAAGCCATAGAAGCTGATCCGCTTGTTTCAGAAACTCGGATATGTTTCTCAAACAATTACCTTCGGCCCTCAATAGGTGCAACGTGCTCATATCAACATAAGGCTGCAAAGAGTTGTGGAACAACTGGTCAGGTATTCCTTGAACCCTGTTTATCCCGCGCACCTGAATTATTATCTGAAAACTGTTAGAAAACAATATGGACTTACTCGTAAATCCAAACAGTATTAACAATATATAACTTGTAAAATTTTCAGAACTAACATTTTGATTCAAACACGTACATTTGGTTGTATAACCGCATTACGAAAAAGGCCGTCAGTGGGGCGCCAAAGACGACGATGACATCTCGGAAGTTCTCTATCAGCGAAATCTCTGCCCAAGTCTCTGAGGTGATTGTGCATTTTTATACGGTTTTGACAGTCGATCTCCAGAATACACTTGTACTCTAGGTTCTGCAGATTCAACTTTCCTCCCCAACCAGATCTGTCCCATATGCTTATGGCCAGATCTTTATCTTCTTCTATGAAGAAACAGGCAATATCTAAGAATATCTCTCTTTCCTGGGTGTCGAGACTGTCGTAACTAATCCTAAGACTGTTTTGTATTTCGGGGGAAGTACTAAACCCGATAATTTCAGCAATTGGGCTTCCCAATACTCTAAATATTGTTTATAAAGATGAGACCCTAGCACTCTGAGAGACAATGGCAATCCATCACACGCATCCAAAAACTTTGCAACCACTTCTTCAAATCCCGCACGGGGTTTAGGCTCCTGAAAGGCATGCCTGCAGAAAAGCCTTTGTGACTGTTCTCTGTCGAGGCCTGACAGCTTGTAAATCAACGAGACTCCGTTGGTTTAAAGAAAATCCCTATTGCGAGATGTAAGTAGGATTAAGCTATCGGAACTAAGAATATCTTTAAGAGGTGAAAATAATGCTTTTAACTGCCTGGAATCATTGATATCATCCAAAATTATGAGGGCTTTATAACCCAAGAGACGATGAGAAAGCTCTGATTTACCTTCAACAATGTTACTAACTGCCAGATCCCCTG
The DNA here is from genome assembly GCA_031772625.1 of Pinus tabuliformis. Lineage (NCBI taxonomy): Eukaryota > Viridiplantae > Streptophyta > Pinopsida > Pinales > Pinaceae > Pinus > Pinus tabuliformis. Next base: position 1,968,630,930 of record CM062816.1, on the reverse strand, counting down.
AAGTCAAGCCTTGGAGGAGTTTATTTTGCACAGAAATTAAAGAAGTTTCGGCTCTCACATCTTCCAAAAAACAATATCCACGGTAGGCTGACCTGTTGCGGTTAAAGAACTCTAATGCCAAGGTTGTCTTCCCTACACCACCAGAACCCACAATCCCCACAACCTTGGTCTCCACGCTGGGTCGCTGCTGCAGCATCACTGTTTTCTCAAAATCTTGTAGCTTTTCGTCCAAACCAGTTGGATATTCAGCTACAAACAGTTGAGGCTTTCTAATTTTTTCTTCCACCAATTGAACTACGTTCTCCAGGAGTTTGCCTTCGTCGCTGGTTATTCACAGTAAAACCAAACGTGAGTGCGAAAAACTTCGTTTATCAATACAATCAAACTATTAGGGACACAGAGACTAAAAGTTCTTACCCATAATATGCCTTTAGCTCCAAACCGCAAGTGTGAAACCTCAAGCAATGCTTTTTTCCAATCTGCAATTCTTTGTTGTGGGTATCTCCTTTTCTTTTCATGACCTCGCAAGGCTTTACCATAGACTCCATTGTTGCCCGCCGCGCAACCAATAAATCTCAAGATTTGACCCAATAGTCCATGTTGCCTGTCATCTGTCCTGATCCGTAGATCACAAGGATTAACATTATAAAAGATTGGAATAACAGTAAGAATGAACTAAATTACCTTATCGTCTACAAAGGCAGCCCAGAAACGAGCAATGGCTCGGTCATATGGATCTTTGGGAATTCTTGCGAACAGGGTTCGATTTCAGGAGCAGCTCGCTCTTAGCTCTGAGATTCTCTTCCGCGAACTGGTAATCGATACCTAGCAAATGCCACTCGAGTCATACCGAACCGCTTTACCTGCCCCTTTTCTCCCCGTTTTTTTATTTCAGTTTTATTTTAGTTTTCGATCAACGATCTAAGGGTGAACAATAAGACACGGGGGCAGCTGGGGGAGTCCATTTTCAGTTTTATTTTAGTTTTCGATCAACGATCTAAGGGTGAACAATAAGACACGGGGGCAGCTGGGGGAGTCCATTTCAGATGGGAACGCCTTACGGCGTAAACATAATAAATAGTTAATTACTTAGATGAAATATGTCTTATTAAAAAAATATGTCCATTAGTGGAAGAACACCCGACTTAGATATTTATAACGAGCGCCCTCATTGTAGTATTCATCATTCTATCAATTATTTATCTATCAATACATTTATACAATTACGGATTTATTCTATCTTCAAATACAATCAAAAACTGTTTATTTACACCCACATACATAACAGATCCGAAATATAAGTACATTATAAAAAATTCCCTATACCAAAAGCTTTATTAATTTGGAAGTTGGCTTTGAATCCAAATCTCCAAATCCCTACATGTAATAGCGCCCTTTGTCTTTGCTACAAACATCACCATCTTTGGCTTCTTGTCATTATCCAATTGCATGTTTTACTACTGCAATGGTACTTCCATGTTGGTGAATTTTAGTTTGCCATCCCCAAAATTTGCTCATAGAGCTCTCTAAATATATAGTTACCTGTTTATTTATCCATGTTACATAAATATCATAAAAGAATGGTTCTCTGGTTCTCCCAACCTATGAGTACGTATCTTCCTGTCAATTTAACCGTGCTTCATAACTCTGATAACACAATGGTAAAGTGAAAATATGTTCTGGACATTGAAATGCTACATATATTAAATAGAAAATATAACACCTATTCCTTGGCTACACATCCATGATAGAGAATATAGATAAGCTTGATTGGTAGGAAAGTCATAATCCGCAGAGGAACACTGCTCATCATCACCAATGCAAGATTGCCAACATATATAAGCTTGGTCATCATGCAACCAAAATTTAACGGCTATTCCATGGCTACCAATCATAATTGATTACGTAAATAAGCTTGACTAGTAGGCAAGTCGTAATCCACAGTGGAACACTGCCCATCTTCACCAGTGCAAGATTTGCCAACATGCATAAGCTTGGTCATTATGCAAACCAATGCTTATGGCTTGTTTTACTGGGTTTTTCTTTTTTCACTAACTCAGGGTTCATTCACTCAATGCTCGAGACATCCACAACTATCTCTACAAGAACACAGTTTCTTGTTGAAACAATAGAAACAATGAGCATCCCTCACGACAATCTCCTGCATAAGAAGCTTGGGCATGGACTTCATAGCAGAGTGACAATGACTAGAACTTAAAAAGGTTCTTCTGTACATGTACGACTGTCTTAGGAGAACTGAACATGTTATAAAGTCCAGAGTCCAAATGCGATGACCAGATTTTGCTATGGTGGGAAAGATCGTGATCCTTTTACTCAAAACCATTTGGTAGAAATCCCATGTTGGGTATGGTGGAAACGAACGTCATCCTTTTACTCCTCAAAACCATTTGGTAGAATTCCCACGTTGGCTGTATATGCCACAGCATTCATCTGATCAGACAAAGTTTCAACTTCGCATAAATTGTTTCTCTTTGTGGGAGTAGTCTATCCCCCTACGAGGAAAGCATGGACCTGTTTGTTAATAACAATCCAACTGCAACCGGGTTTCTTTTTCACCTTCCTTTCTTTCATCCTGTTCCGCACACTGCCAATGTCATCCCACCTACCAGCTGCTGCATAGATGTTTGACAACAGTACATACGGTGCTGGATTTTGGGGATTCAGCTCAATAAGGTGTTGTGCTGCCTTTTCTCCGAGGTCTATATTGTTATGCGTTCTGCAGGCACTGAGAAACGAACCCCACATGTCAGCATCCGGTTTAAATGGCATTTTGTTAATAAGGTCGTTTGCCTCATCCAAGCACCCTGCCCGTCCAAGAAGGTCTATCATACAGCCATAGTGCTCCATTGCAGGAGTAATGTGATAAAATCGAGTCATGACATCAAAGTATTGCCTTCCCTCGTCCACTAACCCTGCATGGCAGCAAGCAGACAAAACACCCACAAAAGTAACACGGTCAGGCTTTATGCCAGTGAATTGCATTTGTTCAAAGAGTTCCAGGGACTCCTTGGCACATCCATTTATTGCATACCCTACAATCATTGCAGACCAGGAAGCAGTGTCTTGTTGGCGCATTCTGTTAAACACCTTGCGTGCATCTTCTGTGCTCCCACATTTTGCATACATGCCTACAAGGGTATTTCCCACAAGCACATCAGAATGAAACCCACTTCTAATTACTACTTCATGGGCTTCACTGCCTCGTTCCAGAGCTGCCAAAGCTGAACATGCAGGTAAGACAATGACAAAAGGTTTCTGTATTCGGTTTTATATTTACCATTTGCATCCGTCCAAAAAGTTTCAGGGCGTTTTCAGCTTGCCCATTCTGTGAATATCCTCCAATCATTGCATTCCACGAGACAACATTAGATTCAGGCATTGTCTTAAACAAGTTTAGAGCCTCTTCAACTTGCCCATTCTGTGCAAATCCAGAAATCACTGCATTCCACGAGATCACATTTCTTTCAGGCATGATCTGAAAGAGCTCGAAGGCCTCTTTAACATATCCATTCTGCACATACCCTGCAATCATAGTATTCCATGAAACCAAATTATGTCCAAGCATTTTCTCAAACAGCTCCACCGCGTTTTCCACATCCCCACACTGCGCATACCCTGCAATCATTGTATTCCATGAAATGACATCTCGTTTGGGCATCTCTTGAAACAACTTCAGGGCATCACCGACCAGTCCATTCTGTACATAGCCTGCAACCATAGCATTCCATGAGACAACATCTCGTTGAGGCATTTTGTCAAACAATTCGCGTGCAAACTCAATAAACCCGTGTTTGGCATACATATCCACAAGTCCATTTCCCACAAACACATTCGTTTCGAATCCACCCTTACGAATTTCACCATGAACTTCCCTCAGGACTTCCAAATCAGTACACGCCGGGAGAATGCTGGAAAAGGTAAAATGATTGGGCTGTAAACCCATATCTTGCATTTCATGAAAAAATCCCAAGGCCTCCTGAGCATGCTCGTGCCGGGCATAAGCTGCAATCATGGCGGTCCACGAGACCACATTTTTCAGAGGCATTTCATCAAAAACCCTGCGAGCCTCTATGAGGCTCCCTAACTTAACGTATATACTAACCAGTTTATTTCCTAGCGAGATATCCTGGCATTCAAATTGCGTTTGAACCATGTGGGCATGTACTAGTTATGCATCTGGAAGAGATTTAGCATTCAGGCATCCCTGCAACAGAGAATCGTAAGTAGAGGAGTATGGCCAAATCCCATTCTCAACCATGTCCTGCAAAATGCGCAGTGATTCCCTCAACCGACCCTGTTTACACAAACTTTTTACCAACCCATCATTCCCTTCTTTCGTTTTCAGAGTATCTGTTGTAGCTTTGCATCTGTTGGAAATTTCGAGAACTGGTTTCACTGACAACACCATTTTTCTTCTTATGATCGTTTCTCGCTGCCATTGCCATGGCTATTTTATTAGTCCCCCATTACCTGCCGCAAGGCAGCAGGGACCATTGCAACGAGTACGCGTTTGTTCCAATGTATTTCAGGAGCAGCTCTGAGATTCTCTTCCGCGAACTGGTAATCGATACCTAGCAAATGCCATGCGAACCCGCACAATGAAGGGACTCAGAGTCATACCGAACCGCTTTACCTGCCCATTTTCTCCCCGTTTTTTTATTGCAGTTTTATTTTAGTTTTCGATCAACGATCGAAATTCGTTCAATCGTCTAACACCATCCATCTAAGGGTGAACAATAAGACACGGGGGCAGCTGGGGGAGTCCATTTCAGATGGGAACGCCTTACGGCGTAATTACCACAATGAATGTAGCTTTACTCTTCAGAGAATTGCTTAACAAATGTAATTACCACATTGAATGTAACGGACCGAAATGTTAAAAAAAAATGGCGTGGTTTCAATATTGATTGAGTTTGAAAATTTAGTTTAAATTTTTTTTTTGAGGTTTTCAAAACGTTTAAAATCTTAAGCAGTTAAATATATATATTTAATCATCTTATCGGTGTTCTGAGATTTAATGGATACATGTTTGGAATATATATATATATATATATATATATATATATAATTTACTTTGTTATTTTAGTCATTTTAAGTTTTAGATTTATTTTAAATTTTGATATATAATTTATACGACTTACTTTGTTGTTTTAAATTTTAAGTTCTAGATTTATTTAAATTTTGATCTTTAACTTATTTTATTATTTGAAAATTAAACGTTGTGCAAAATCAACTTATATCCGTATTAAAAATTTAATTTAAATTTGTAAAATATATATATATAAAATAAATATGAAATACAAATAACTAAATGTTAAAGTAATTTTAAAAAAAAAATAAAGAATCACTTTTCGTTGGGTGGATTAGGATTATCAATGTTAGGCCATGACGACGACACAATTAATATGTAGAAAACGATTCATATAATCGATTTTCCCCTGTTCCCTTGGGTGATTTAGTTGGGTCAGTATGGATTGTCGGTGTTTAGTGTTTGACTATGATGCATGGATATTCAAAGAATTATTAGGCATTAGGATAGAATACTTTGCATTAGAACAAGGAGGTCGCGAGACCAACCACCATGACGTCGGTACCAATAAGACCTGCCTAGCAGGTAAAAATAGCAAAAAACTATACCCGTTTATAAATGTGCAATTGCAAAAACTGTATGTTAAATCCGAATGTATACCTCAAATTTTTATAAATTTTATTATGTATACAGGAAACATTACAATGGTAAGGACATATGAGCGACGACGACGTGATCGGGCAGCGTCACCATCATTAATGCCACCACTGCCGTCCTTACCATCTCCATCGCCACCACCATCATCATCGTCTCCATCGAGACCATCATCAACACCAATCGCTCCAGCACCGGAGTTGACCGTGATAATGAACTCATTGGAAGCCTTATTGGAAACATTAAAAGGGTCAACCATGGCTAAGACCAAAGAAGAATTTCAACCCTTAGCAACCAATTCAACGGAACCAAAGAATTTTGAGTATAAAAGATCAAAGGAAGATATTTCTAGGGAGCTTCAGAAATTAAACTCCCAGAATTTTCAGGAGGTCGAGTAGGAGAATGTGCTGAGGCATGGTTAGAAGGAATGAATAGATGTTTTAGATTAAGAGAATATTCTTCTTCTGCAAAAACAAAAATTGTTGTATTTCAATTAAAGGAAAGTGCCTTGATTTGGTGGGGAAATCTGGAAAAACAACTACACCTCACAACGGATAATGTCCCTTGGGAATTGTTCGAGGAAAGATTCCGCGCAAAGTATTTACCTCCATATTTTCAACAACAACAAGCCAGAGCCTTTCATACATTAGTTCAAGGTAATAAAACAGTGGAAGAATATGAGATAAGGTTTATGGAGCTTGTAAAATACATTCACTACTTAGATTCTAATAAACGTCAAGCTGAACGCTTCATATTTGGGTTAAATCCTCGCATCAGGGCCTTGGTGAGTATGTGGAAACCATCATCAGTAGCTGAGGTGGTAGAATGTGGTCGTTATGCAGAAGAACATCTAGGAATCAAAAAGGATGTAGGGCCAGCAGAACCTTTACAATCAGGATTTCCAGGAAAGACTCCCCGAAATTTCTTCAGGGGAGGTAGCTCAAGACCACCTTATGGTAATAGATTTATCCCAAGAAATGTAGGAACAAGAGCTCCCATGGCAGTTAATACTATAGCCGCTGAATCATCAAACACCAGTCCATGGACATCTCATGGAACTGCTAATAGAGGAAGAAATTCGAGAGGAAGCAACATGAGAGGACGAAGCTCTTTATCTAGAAATTCACGTCCTAATTCAAGAGGACCAACACAGGTTAACTATTGGGGATGTGGAGGACCGCATTTTCAACATGATTATCCAGAAGCTTCATCAAGTATATTGCATAGGACTGGAAAGGAACCAATATCAAGTAATCAAGGCAATCATAGAATTCATGCATTAGTCAACAACGACCAAGCAGCACATCAATCCACTGTAATGAAATCTTCAGGTATTATTAATGGTATAAAACTCAAAATATTATTTGATACTGGTGCCACATATAGTTTCGTTTTTCATATGCATTAAACAAATGTGGGTTGGCAGCTCGTAGACAAAATGATTTCCGACAGGTAGAAATGGCCTCAGGAGAACTCCAATCCGTAGACTTAAGTGTGGATTAATGCAAAATTCACCTAGGGGTATGTACGACTAAATTGAAAGTTTATGTCACAACCTTAGGAACTTATGATCTTGTCATAGGTATGGATTGGCTAAAAGCTCATCAGGCTTGGGTAGACTGTCATGGAAAAAGAATTCTAGGTATAAATGATGAAGGAGAAGTAATCCAAATTCAAGGAATCAAGAGAAAAGTATCTTTACGCTACATATCTGCAATGAAAATGAAGCGTTGCTTAAGAAAAGGTTGTCAGGAATATGTAGTTCAAGAAGTAAGTAAAGAAAAAGGACCATCCTTAGAACAATATTCGGTGTTAACTGAATTTCTGGATGTATTTCCAAAGGAATTACCAGGATTACCCCCTGTAAGAGAGCTAGATCTCACAATAGAATTGAAACCTGGTACTCAACCAATCTCTAAAACACCTTATAGAATGACAGTTCCAGAACTTCAAGAATTACAAATTCAGTTGAAGGAACTATTGGATATAGGACATATTCGACCCAGTATATCACCTTGGGGTGCTCCTGTAATTTTTGTCAAAAAGAAAGATGGATCCTTAAGATTATGCATAGATTATTGAGACTTGAATCGAGATACAGTAAAGAATCGATATCCTATGCCTCGAATTGATGATCTTTTCGATCAAATGAAAGGAGCTGCTGTCTTTTCAAAAATTGATCTTTGATCAGGCTATCATCAGCTAAGGATTTTAGAAAGCGATATTTCTAAGACTGCATTCCAGACATGTTTTGGACATTATGAATTTAATGTGGTACCATTTGGATTAACAAATGCACCAGCAATATTCATGAATCTTATGAACAGTTTTTTCCGTGAGTATCTTGATCAATTTGTACAAGTCCTTTTAGATGATATACTCATCTGTTCCAAGAATGAGAAAGAGCATGAAGATCATTTACAGATAGTGTTGTCTTGCCTCAGAAAACATCAGTTGTATGGAAAATTATCCAAGTGTTCATTCTTTCAGGAAAAGATTCATTACTTAGGTCATATCATATTAGGGGAAGGGATCTCAGTAGACCCTGAGAAGGTAAAAGCAATCATGGAATGGCCAATACCGAAAAAATGCACATGAATTACAAAGCTTTATGGGTTTAGCTAGTTACTACCAAAGATTTGTGGAAAGATTCTCTAAAATTGCAAAGCCGATTACAACCCTTCAGCGTAAAGGTATTAAGTATGAATGGACTGAAGAATGTAACAAAGCATTCTCTGAACTCAAAAGGCTACTGACCAGTGCACCAATCTTAAGAGTCCTTGATATGCACAAATCTTTTACGGTATGTACTAATGCATCCAAACATGGATTAGGTGCAATATTAATGCAGGATAGAGGATTAATAGCATATGTTTCCAAAAGGTTAAAACCTCATGAAGAACTCTATGCTACTCACGATTTAGAGTTAGCCACTGTAGTACTAGCTTTAAAGATTTGGAGACATTATCTAGTAGGGTGAAGTTTTACGCTTAAAAGCGACCATCAAAGTCTTCAATATTTGTTCACCCAAAGAGACTTAAATGCCAGACAAAGACGATGGAGTGAATTCCTAAGTGAATATGACTTTGGAATATCATATATTAAAGGAAAAGAAAATGTAGTGGTAGATGCTTTAAGAAGAAGACCCTGGATATTCTCCCTCATACCTATCAAAGTAGACTTAAGGCAACAAGTACTAGAACATCTCATAAAAGATAGCTGGTATTTAAAGGTAAGATCTAGTCTTGATAGTAAAAAGCCGAAAGAATCTAAATTTGAAGGATATGAACTAGAAGATGATGGAATCTTACGATTTCATGGAAGGATGTATATTCCTGATAATAGGGATCTTCGAGACACCATCCTTAAGGAAGCCCACAGAGCAGTATATTGTGCACATCCTGGAGTAAAGAAAATGTATACGGATACTAAGAAACTCTTCTTCTAGTCGGGCATGAAACATAATATCATTCAATTTGTTGCAAGATGTCTGGAATGTCAACATGTAAAAGCAGGTCATTGTCATCCAGCGGGTCTCTTACAACCTCACGACATTCCTATGACAAAATGGGAGATCATTTCCATGGATTTCATCACTGAATTACCTCTTACTTCTCAAAGACATAATGCCATTCTGGTAGTAGTGGATAAATTAACGAAAAGCGTCCATTTCATTCTCGTAAGAGATACTTACGAAGCTGTTGACGTAGCTCGAGTATTCATAAATGAAATTATCAGATTCCATGGAGTACCTAAGAAGATTATATCAGATAGAGATTCTTGATTCACTTCAAGATTCTGGACTTGCATGCAGTCAGCCTTAGGAACTCAATTAAATTTAAGCACAGCTTATCATCCTGAAACTGATGGGCAAACAGAAAGGGTAAATCAAGTACTTGAAGATATGTTGAGGATGTATGTTATGGATCAACAATCACACTGGGAAAAGTACTTATCCTTAGTCGAATTTGCATACAATAACAATTACCACAGTTCAATTAGAATGCCTCCATTTGAAGCATTATACGGCAGACCTTGCAGAACACCGTTAAGTTGGGACAGGTTAGAAGATCGAGTGATAATAGGACCAGAATTAATCCAAGAAATGGAAGAGCAGGTAAAACAAATTAGACAGCGGTTAAAGGAAGCACAGGATAGACAAAAGAGTTATGCTGATGCCCACAGAACTGATAGGAAGTATGAAGTAGGGGATCAGGTTTTCATCCACATCAAACCGAATAAAAGTACTATCCGATTCAGAAAAGGGACAAAATTATCACCCCGATTTATTGGACCATTTAAAGTCATGGAAAGAGTTGGACCTGTCGCCTATCGTCTTGCACTGCCACCTCACTTGCATAAAGTTCATAATGTATTTCATGTATCTGTATTAAGGCATTACATAGCTGACCAATCTCATAACCTTCAATGGAAGGAACTGCAGGTATCAGACGAAGGAACCATATCGGTCGAACCATTACGTATACTGGAACGTAGAGTTTGACAACTCAAAAATCGTCTAGTAGACCAAGTTAAGGTCCAGTGGGACAAGTATAGCCCTGGATCAGCTACTTGGGAAGATACAGAGAACATATGTCAAAAATACCCCAATCTATGTCAATTTTGAAGAACTTTAAACTATGTTTTGTATATATTTACTTTACTTTAAATCAGAGACTCAAAACCATTTTTGAATGATCATATATAAACATGAATTTTTATGACACAATATCTGTTTAATCCCACTGGTACATGGATACCAAGACGGAATATGTTATTGATCTTACTAAATTATAGTTATCAAAGTAAAGTTTAAAATATTTGAGTAATTTTGCTTCTGATGGGAATTAAGATATTATAATTTTGTTTCATTTATGCATATCAATATGATTGATGAGATAGAAATCAAAGAATGATTACATTTTAATATGAAAGTTAATGACACGAATAGAATATGGCAAAGTATGCTACACTGTAGTTGACATGTGTGAATTATACATAAGCTATTTGTTTTGAATATGTTAATGCACATTTTATAAATTCATGGACAAGCGTTTATTGCAGATAATATCAGTTACCAAAATGACCACGTGATGACAGAAACTTCAGAACAATTAAGGCTCAAAGAGATTCCATGATAGGGTATTAACCCTAATTCTACTGCGAGGGGTGGAAGTGTTGCCCACAGTTTATCCTCTGAACCCTGGAGTCATGGGAGAACCATGCGGATCACGCTCCCCTAGACGTGTGATGATGATTGTCGAATGCCTATTGGGAATCAGGTCGGTATAGCCGACACTGTCATCCTTAGAGTTTATGAATGGTTAGGTCAATATAACTGATGCCATGGCATACTCTAGTAGAGGACGGATAGGATGGGGCGGAAGAGATTAGGAAGGATAGGATGATTTTGTAATAGCTTGGGGACCTGATTGAAGTAAGGCATGTTCATTAAAGTTATAAACCTAGAAGTATTCAAAACACCAATTTTATAGTGTCTTCACATTAAATAATAATTTAACCTCGATGCACAATCCTAAGAAGAATGTACTAATTGCTATCATAAGTAATCATATAAAATAAAAACTCTAACTTCGGGACGAAGTTTTCTGAAGGGGGAGTGTATGTAACGACCTATCTATAAATATAGAGAACACAAGAATAATAGCAGGCATACGATGCATGCATATGATAGCTACATATGCATGTGTCGCATACACCGCACTAGTATTTATATACTAAATTAACTATAAGTATTAAATATCATGACACTTCTTCAAATAGAAGTTCTATTCACCCATCAACACCCATATTGTTTAATGTATCATGATTAATGGGTAAATACTAAATTTAAAATGTATAATGTAAACATAACTATAAAAGATAGATGTTAAAAATTAAGTTAAATCCTAAAAGATGGTTATATAATTATATATTTTAGATTATTAATAAAATGATTAAAAATATATATATAATAAATTAATTAAAGGAAGGGTACTTAGTATAACCTTAGGATCTTTATATTAAAAAGAAGTATTTTATTAAATCATAAAAGAAATATATTTATTACGTGACATGGAAGGGTGTCACGAGGAGGCAAAGCGGTGGGCTGTTGGTGGAAGGGCGGCCACCGCCAAGAAACAATATATAAACCACAGAGAAGAATTTTGGAAGGGATCCGGAGGAAGAAGAAAGAACGAAGGAAGGGGATACTGAAGAAGGGAGGATATCCATAAACTGGAGTTACCAATAGAAGGAGCGCAGATTATTCTAAGGTTTCTGGGCACGGGGGAACACTCTGCTTCAACTGAGAAGCTTACTGGACTGAGTAGCGAGGTTCTGCTCAGTTTGGTTGGGTGGTTTTGGTCTTTTGGTAACCAAAGCAGAGCATCTTAAGGCATCATCAACCGCAGGATACAGGTAGGTTCTCTCATCAATTTTGTTAGTTAATTTGTAAAATTTCAGGAAATTTATCACAAGTTTATGATGAAAAACCCTTTACTGTATTTACAATGGATTTACAGACTTTACATGACCTGTCAATATCCTTTACTGTGTTTTTACTTTTACTATACATTTTAACTTTTTACTGTGTATTTCAACAGTAAATCATTTAGTTTTTTATATGTATCAGCATATGGTAATGAATATTCATCAACTTTCAGTATGTTTAATCTGTTTTTTATTTATTTATTGTATGCTCTGTATGGTCCCTCTGTTTTAACAATCAAGTCTCTATATGAATGTTTTCTTCTCGGCTCTGTGTGTAATTGTCTTCTTCTCTGTTCCTTGTATAATTGTGTTCTTCTTCTGAATACAGGTTTTTTGAATAGGTTTCTTGCCGAGTCTTGCAGTAAACAAGTTCTGTGAATAGTATCAGAATTGTTTCTCCAAGGTCTAGTCTTCTACGGATTACCTGCAAAATTCAACAATTATTAAGAAAACACAGGTTTGTAGGGAAGGAGTCGGGGCAAATTTCTAAACATAAATGGAGGTTAAATGATGTTACAGAGGTTCAGGGTGGCGCTAAAGGGTTTAACGGTTTTAACTATGAAATGGGAGAAAGGCACGAAATGAAGATTTTCGAGGTTTTAAGCTTAACGGGCAACTTTTTGAATATGGCATGAAAATTCATATTAATGGATAATAGGTGGTTTTACGGGTTAGCGGGGGGAGGGGGCGGTTTTAGAGGTCGTCGCACCGCTTATGAGGCGAAGGCGGTTTTTAGGAGGGGTCACCTAATATAGTCTAGAGCTTGACACGTAGCCTTCGGGGGGTCAGGGAAAACCACTTTATCGGGTGGGTAACGTTCATCCATCGGGCGTGGCCGATATGGCTGTGGACCGTTGGATTTGGGTGCAAATGATCGGACGGTGGTCGGGCGAGGGAATAGCACGGATGAAATGTACGGAGGCTTTAGGGGAGGCTAATGCTTTAATCACAAGTGATTTGTGATTATTTAAGGTTAATGAGGGGTTTTATTTGTTTTGTCAAGATAAGGGGCCAATGTATTAGTTTATATTAAAACTAAGGGTTGGGGGTATTTACATAGGGATTTAGTTAATATACGGGAAAATAGTTTTATTGGGGATTATACAATAAAATTAATAATTAATATGAAATGTGATGGGCGGGGTGGGTATTTCCTTAAGTAAAAAGGTAAAATGTATGCGTTTGCGCACTTTATTTACATATACCCAATACTTAGGATAAACTGTTTTTTGTGAGTTTTTAGGTGAAAAGGGATTTACATTGGGGTTTTCACTTTTCCTAGGCAAATGGTGTTTAACCTTAGGAAAAGGAGTTTTTTGGGGTAAAGAAGGGGGAATGGATTTTATAAAGGTGATTCTAGCATTTGTGTCCATAATTCATTAATCCGAGGGTCCGGTCCCACCAAAAGTCAAAGAAATGCTTTAAGCCTCTTTGAATTGAAGGATTTAGAAGTACTAGAATATACTTGTGGATAGGAAATTAGTAAGTAAAGGGGAAAATGAATGAGGGGGAGTTAATCACATTAACTTGTAAACCTTTGTTTTTGCCTTCATAACTAATCATACATGTTGAAATATATCTAAGCATGATGAATGTGTTTTGATCCAATCAACCTTGTAGTTTAGCAACCTTTCTTCTACTTACCCATTACTTACCCTCACATTTTTTCTTCATTTTATTTGGGTGCATTTAGGCTAGCAAACCCTTATCATCTATTTTTCTTTTGAAAAGTAATCTATCTAATTCTAACCTTATATCATCCAAGGGCTCAGATTAAACTGATGAGCTCATTTTATTTTCTCTGCCTATCTAATTATCTGCTAAGATTAAACTTTTTGGTCAGATTTTATTCCCTAACTATAAACATAAAATTCAAAGCATGAAATAACCAAGATTATATAGTTTGATTACCATGGGTTGTGGCATGAATAAAAAGCTGCACACAATCATTATTATGCATAAAAGTAATAGTAGTTGCATTTAGACTTGCACACTTTCATGGTCTCTTTTTTTTTTTGGAGTTCATATATTTTTATTTTTTGACCTTCTCTTATTCTTTTTGTCCTTTGATATTTCTTTTAGGACATACCCTCTTTACATTTCTTAATTTTTAATATGGAAAAAATTTGCACAAAGCAAAGGTATGTACAATAGTACAAGGCTTAACCTTAGTCATTTAAAATTATGACTCCTATTGATATAGGAACCTAACAGTGGCTCCACATGGGGATGGCATCTCCTTGTGAGATGTCAAGAACATCGTCGACTAGTAGCCTGATCCATTGGGCCAATCCCAAACATTCATATGCTTTGTTGTATAATCTTTGTGACTGAAAATCTTGAAATGAAATCATAGCCTTTTCTACAAACTAAAATATGACACATGCTGTACTGAAATCTGATCTGAAATAAACTTGTTGCTGAAAAATTGAATTTATTCAAACTGAAATCCTGCCTACTTACTCTAATCAGCTATCCAACTGCTGGTTAGGTAAAATGAAATAGCCAATGCAACCATTCAAACATCATATACATTGGTGAATTTTGCTGCTTTTGCTTGTTTGTGATTAAAACTGAGATTCTAAAGCCCACTATAACCTTGTCAACAAATGAGAAGATAAGGAAATACTTGATTTCCTTTGTTGACTCTAAAAACTGTACAAAAGGATCTTCCAAAATATACACACTATTTTTGAACTGATTTAAGCAACTGTACATCTGTTGTGGATGGCCTCCAGGCCATGAAACTGAAATATCACTTTCACCTTTATCACCCTGCATATTTTCAAACAAGCTTTGTGATGATATTTCTTCTGATTGAAATGTTTGACTGATGAAACCTTTATCATCTTGATCCTGAATCTGATTGTTAGTTAATGAAGAAAAATTCTGATTGCATTCACTATCCAACCCATCAGTTATGGGATCATGAAAAACTTGGAAGGATTGCTGCAACTTATTACTCATAGGTTCGAATGGGACTTCACAAATTTCTACAAGTTGCTCATCCTTTTCTTTAGAGTTTTCATACCACATTTCCTTTAAAAATTGAAATGATTCAAAATATAGTGGCAAAGAAGCTCCACTTATTTCCAAATTTTATGCACTTTCTTCCTCACTTTCATAGCTAATATGGATAAGATGATCACTATTTTCAAGCTGCTGAAACTGAATTCCTTTATTTCCCAAACTAGTTTCTGATTTCTCTGTAAAGTTAGTTTGGATTTGGAGAACATAATTATCATCATACTGATCATATTTAGGGAAATCATTAAAAGAATTAATGTCATCAAACATACACATTAGATCAGGAAATTTCTCCTCCACATCTTGCTCTATAAATCTATCTTCTGATCTATGGTAGTTGGAATTAGCAGGAATTTGTTCATGACTCTCAATCTCTTCTTTTTGTGAAATAAATGTATCATGGTAATTTTGAGCAAAAAATTTATCTTTCATGGTGATCTTCTGTATCCTTTCCTCTATCTTTCTTACCAAAATGTCGAGTTTTACCTTTGCAATGTTGTTTTCCTCTGCTTCTGCTTTCAACTTTTCTCTTCTAATTTGCAGATTAACTTCTACATCTACTGCAATGTTCTGCATTTGTTCCAGTGTTGAGGGGTTTCTTTCTCTTAGCTGAAATTCTATCTCTGGATCAAATGCTTTTGGATAATGCAAAAGAGTTGAATCAGGAGGAGGTCTTATATTTGATGGCATTGAATAATAGACTTGATTAAATCTGTCAGAAAATTGTTGTATTGTTTCATTTGGCTATCTTTTTAACTGATTATATTCTTCTATGATCACAAAAAGATTGACTTTGATTATCCATCTATCAAGGAAAATTTTGACAAACTGTTCGAAATTTGAAATGCTTGCAATAGGTAAATTCTTGAACCAACTCTTTACTTTACTTTGCAAAGAAAGAGAAAAAATCCTAATAATAACATCATCTTCATCAATTTCAAATAAGTCCAGATAATTCTCAAAACCTTGAATATGTTTTTGGGCACCGATACCATTCTTTCCATCAAACCTAGGGAGATACTTGTAATAATTTTTAGGGAAAGCATGGAGTGTAGGAGGTAAGATGAGTGGCTTATATCTATCAGGAAATTTACAAGGTACATGAATATGTACAAGGATTGTATGATTAGTCTTGATTTTTTGAGATTTCTTGATTGGATAATGATCATCATAAGATTTAAAAGAATGTTGCTCTAATGTGTAAGGAGATTTTATATTTACAATTTTCAAAGGAAAATAATAAAAAATTAATCCAAGATCTTCTCTAAAATACAATATACATTGAAAAACTTTATTGATGAGAAAGAACATAATGTCTTAGATAACAATCCAAGTTAAAAGCTTGATCTTTTCATATTGTTCTTTCAGGTTCATTCCTCTAGTGGAGTCTTGATTGTGAAATTGATTTGGAGTCGCCAAGTGGATGATTTTAACCTTTGTGTGTCTGATCACTGTCCACCATCATAGATCAGATCTGAACCTGTAAAATATTTCTAAATAAAATGTTAGTCTTCCTCAGTATGGTCGCCATTATGTTATCACTCAGTATTTTCTCAAGGTTAAAGAAAGAAATCACCGAGGTAACCACAAACCACTTTTGGAGCATAGGCTCTAGCCAACCTAGACTCAGAGAGGGCTCTCTCTATATGATTTAGCTTTGTTTGTTTGAATTTTAGGCTAGTTATGAATGTTTAGGGGGTTTTTGACTTGTATTGAAGATTGGGTGGTGGGGTTCTTTAAAAAGATGGATAGAATGATGTTGTTGGCATTATGACACAGGTTTGGCGCTATAACACAAGTGTTGTCCTTGATGGCAACTCACTCAAATGAAAGATCATTGTTCAGGCTCTTAGAATGAAAGGAAAAGAGATATATGCAGTTTCCTCTTAACCAAGTTGCGTATACACGTGGGTTCGACGATCAAAAGGCGCGTATACGTATGCACGCACTTTCATGCAAGGAAAAGCACGTACATGTGGGAAAACTTATTTTTGGTCCATGGTATTTAGTCCTTGGTATTTGGGCCTATGGTTTTGAACCATGGTATCTCATCCGAAGTGTTGAACCCAGGTATTAGGTCCATGGTATTGATTCTCTATGGTTTTGGACCTTGGTATTGAGTAAGGCCTAAGGCTATAAAAGGGGAAGGAGATCATTAGGCAAAGTGATTCACTGAAGTATTGAATATCTGAATATTGGTCATTGGGTAATGGTGCATAGCTGGATCTGAATAAGGAGGAACCTGAGCGCTAGAAGAAGGATAAGTTCTATTGATGGGTCAAGATCTTAAGGCTTGAATGGTAGTATCTTTGTGTGATTTTGATCTATTATATTTGGTGCATGAATTGATCTATAAATCTAATAATCTGGGTATAACTGATGTCTGAATAAGTGAAAAGGGTAAATTATCTTTTATAGATCTGTACGCAGGTTCAACATAGTAGAGGCACGTATACATGATGGCTAATTAATTCAAAATAGCATATACGCAGGTTGGCCTTAATACATCAGCGTATGCACGCAGGTTATGCATATTGAAGTAGCGTACGTCTCATGAAATATGTTTTAGCTACTTTTGTTTATTGTTGCAGTGTTCTGGGTTCAGGATTGGTTCTGGTTACTGTCACTGTATTCTGGTTACAGCTTTCTGAGAAGTGATTGGTTGATTCAGTATTGGTTTGTACAAAGGAGATTGGTTGATGCAGATATACTTGATGTTTGATTGATGTTATTCATGGATCCAGTCTGAAAATTTATGAAACGTGGTCCCTGGAAGAAAAGAGAAGGTTGTAGCCTTCTGTAGGTCAGCACCTACGTACTAGTACCTCAGCTAGTACAAGAGCTAAGGGGGTTGTAGCTCCCTTCTAGGAGAAGCTGGAGAACAAGATAAGGTTGCAGCCTTCTGCAGGTAGCAGCCTGCATACTGGTATAAGACTACACCAGTACAGAAACATTGTAAAATGAAGTTTCTAATTAAAAGAAGATAGAGACGAATTGCAACAGGTGGTTTTCACCCACATTGGGTTTCCACGTTATATCTTGTGTTCTTATGTGTGACTGCCTGTTCTGTTTCATTATTCCTGGTTACTGTTTATATGGTTTGATGCACAGATTAATGATCAACATTTGAAGAATAATTTAAATTACAAGTTTGTTGGTTATACGCTGGTTTCCTTAACTGCAGTTGCGTACATATGTGGTTTTTACTAACTGAAGTAGCGTATACAAATCTAATTGTGAAATGAAAAATAATTGACTTGATAATACTGATTCACCCCCCCCCCCCTCTCAGTATTATTTCCAACAAATGGTATCGGAGCAGGTCCTTTAGAAGAAGCTTGATCGCTTGAAGGAAAATCTATCATCATGAGCAACTACGAAAAGGAGGCATCTATTAGGCCACCAATCTTTGAATCTATTGGAAGGTAAGAATCACAGCCTATCTTCAATCTCTTGGTACAGAAGTTTTGGATATCGTGGAAACTGGATACACATTTCCATCAGCAACTCCTATAGATACAACTGGTAAGAAGCAGTATGAAACAAATGCAAAGGTTGTCAACACTCTATTAGGGAGTTTATCTCAATCAGAATTCGCCAAGGTTATGCAGCTCAAAACCGCAAAAGGAATATGGGACAAGATCATTTTGAGCTATGAAGGAGACGATAAGGTAAAATGTGCAAAACTACAAAGTCTCAAAATTCAATATGAAAATCTCAGAATGCACAATGATGAAAGTGTGGCTAATTATTTCTTATGTATAGATGAGATTGTTAATCATATGAAAAAATTGGGTGAAGAAATAAAATAAGTTACTTTGGTTGAAAAGGTTCTAAGATCTTTGTCTTTTAAGTTTGAATCAAAAGTTTCTACCATAGAAGAAAAGCAGAATCTACAGAGCATTACCATGTCGCAGCTGCACAGAATCCTAACTGCTTTCGAAATGAGAAAAGGAGGACCATCAGACATGAGAGAATGTGTATTCAAAGCCTCAGGAAAAGGAGAATACAATGAGTCAGGACATATGTCAGAAGGAGAGGAAGAATCAAATTTTGTCAAGAACCTTCAACGGGGTTCTGGAAGATTCAGAGGTAAGCTACCTTTTAAATGCTTTGCTTGTGGAAGAGTCGGTCACTATGTAGCCAAGTGTCCTCATAAAGATAAGCTTGACAAAGGTAAGGAACCAGTTAGATGGAACAAAAAACAGAATGTAAGTAAGAAGAGCTATTATACACATGACGACAGCGATGGATTTTCTAATAGTGATGAAGATGAACAATGTAATGATTATATACTTTTGATGCCTTTTGAAGATGATGATTTCTTGGATGCTATAGATGAAAAAGGGCTTTATGAAGAAATTTCTAAACTTGAAATTTGTTTAGAAGAAAAGAATATGATTATAGATACTCTGACATTCCAACTTGCTGAAAGGGAAAAACACAATGAAAAGTTAGAATGTCAAATTGTGGGACTTAGAAAAGATATTGAGAAAACAAAAGCTCTTAATCTTAGATTTGCTAAAGGATCTAAAACTTTAGATGAGATTATAAAAGTGCAACGTTCTCCTCTAATCAAGACAGGTCTTGGATATACTGAAGAAGCATCTCAAGCACAGAAGCCATCCACCTCCAAAAGTTATCTTGATGCAGCAAGGAGAAGTGAACAGGTTGACAATCGATAGCAAAGACATAATGCAGATCACCAGGTAAATCAGGGACAATTTACTTCAAGAATGAACAGAGATCACCAAGTAAATCGAGGGCAATCTACTTCAAGGATGAATAGAAGCTACAACCAACCGCAGGTAAATCATTCTCAATTTGCCTCAAGAATGGATGTCAATGGAAACTACAATCATTTGGTCGGTAGGTTTGATAATCGCAGGAATTTCTTCAATGGCCAATGTTTCTCTTGTCATAACTTTGGACACAAAGCTGCTCAATGTGTTGCCTACAAGACCATCATGACTAGAGAAGCTCAAAAACAAAGGAGTATGACTGGGATCATGAAAAGGACCTACAATAACTTTTCTGCTCTTGAAAATGAAATAGAATGTTCTATTTGTAACAACTTCGGTCATGAAGATTCTAAATGCAGGAGTAGGTTTCAGCAAACAACTCAGAAGGAGCAAGCTTCATTGAGTCCCAAAACATGGAGAAAGAAAGAACCGCAACCAAAAAGATGTGGTATAGCCTTATATGTAGAAGGGCAGGAAAATCAGTGGTACATCGATAGTGGATGCTCGAAACATATGAGAGGTGATAAAGAAAAACTTCAGTCATATAGTGCCTTAGAAAAGGAAAAGAAGGTCTCATTTGGAAATGACACCCCTGCATTCATAAAAGGTAAAGGTTCTGTTCTTTTGAAATAAAAGGTCAAAGCTGGAAATGTTATGTATGTTGATGGCTTAAAGCATAATCTATTAAGTGTCAGTCAAATGTGTGATCAAGGAAATGATGTAATATTTCGATCAAATGGATGTATTGTTCGTGAGCTTGATACAAGAGAAACAATGATCAAAGGCATAAGAACTCCAAATAATTTATACATACTCAAGGGAGGACAACAACAATGCTATCTATGCAAGAATAATGAACACTGGCTATGGCACAAAAGATTGGGGCATCTAAGCTTCTCTCAGATAAGGAAAGCATGCAAATATCAGGGGGTTTGTGATCTCCCTGACATCAAAATTCCAGACAATACAATATGCAAATCATGTTAGTTTGGTAAGAAAACTAGAAATAATATCCTTGAGAAGGAAGGATCAGCTAGTAGGCCACTTGAACTTGTCCATACTGATGTATGTGGTCCATCTAGGAAGAGGTCACCTCGAGGAGAAGAATACTTCATATTGTTCATTGATGACTTTTCCAGGATGTTTTGGATAGGACTTCTGAAGCATAAAGACGAAGCTTTCGAAAAGTTCAAAGCATTCAAAGCCTTGGTTGAAAACGAATCAGATCGTAGAATCAAATGCCTCAGATCTGATCGAGGAGGGGAATTTACCTCGGATGAATTTTTTTATTTTTGTGAAGAACATGGAATAAGAAGGGAATTCTCTACTACAAGGACTCCTCAGCAAAATGGAGTAGTGGAAAGGATGAACAAAACAGTTCAACAAATGGCTCGTGCTATGCTTGATGATTCTGGAACTCCCACAACCTTTTGGGGTGAAGCTACATTTGCTGCAGTTACTATTCTCAACAAGACAAACGTCCGGGTAAACAGCACTCAAACTCCTCATGAACTTTGGTATGGTAAGACTCCCACGGTAAAATACTTCAAAATTTTTGGAAGCAAATGTTATATCAAAAGGACTGATGAAAACCTTGGCAAGTTTGAACCTAGAGCAGATGAAGGCATTCTCCTTGGTTACTCTCCCCACAACAAAGGATATAAGTGTTACAATAAAAGACTTAGAAAAATTGTTGAAAGTATTGATGTAGTGGTTGATGAAGAAGGAAACATTCCTAGGCAGGTAAAATCCGAAGATTTCGAAGATGATGAGGACTATCCTTCAACATCAAATCAGACTTATGATGAAGAAGAAACCCATGAGGCACCAAAAGAACAGATAAGGATAGAAGAAAAGACTCCATCAAGGTACGTTCAGAAGAATCATCCAGAAACTCAAATTTTGGGGCAAAAAGAGGCAGGTGTACAAACAAGAAGAACTATCTCAGAAGCTTCAAGCTATCTAGCATTGCTTTCCTCCACTGAACCATGAAATGTAAGTGAAGCATGCAAAGATGAATGTTGGGTCAAGGCCATGAATGAAGAACTTGAGCATATTGAAAAGAATAATACTTGGGAGTTGGTTCCTAGACGAAATGATAAGAATGTCATAGGGACAAAATGGATATTCAAAAACAAGCTGAATGAAAATGGAGATGTTATTAGAAACAAGGCCAGACTTGTTTGTAAAGGGTATGCTCAACAAGAAGGTATAGACTTTGAAGAAACTTTTGCACCGGTTGCCAGACTTGAAGCCATAAGAATGTTCCTTGCTCTTTCTAGCTTTCAGAAGTTCAAAGTATTTCAAATGGATGTGAAATCTGCCTTTTTAAATGGAGACTTAGAAGAAGAAGTGTATATTGAGCAACCAGATGGATTCATCCTTGGAAATGATCCAAAACTTGTATGCAGACTTAAGAAGGCTCTCTATGGTCTTAAACAGGCTCCAAGGGCTTGGTATTATCGTCTGGACAAATACCTCCATCAACAAGGTTTTTCTAAAGGATCAACAGATAACAATCTATATATAAAAATTGATAATGATAAATTGCTAATACTTGTTGTGTATGTTGATGATATCATCTTTGGTAGCAATGAAGAAGCCATGAGTCAAAACTTTGCTTTGGTGATGCAGAAAGAATTTGAAATGTCCCTACTTGGTGAGCTGACATATTTTCTTGGTTTACAAGTCCAACAAAATAAAGACAGTATCTTTCTATCACAAACCAAGTACCTCAAGCAGATCTTGAAGAAATATGGCATGGAAGAGTCGAAACCAGTATGTACCCCTATGGTAACAGGATGCAGTGTCAGCTCAAATGATGAATCAGCAATAGTACATCAACCAACCTATAGATCCATGATTGGTAGTTTGCTCTATCTGACAGGTACCTGACCAGACATCATGCATGCAGTGGGAATAGTTGGAAGATTCCAGGCAAATCCAAAGGAAGCACACCTTCAGGAAGTTAAGAGGATTTTCAAATATCTTCAAGGAACACAAAACTATGGCTTATGGTATCCTAGAGATGCAAATCTCACACTTCATGCATATACAGATGCAGATTGGGCAGGAAGCGTGGATGACAGAAAAAGCACTAGTGGTGGTGCATTCTTTATGGGTTCCAGATTAGTATCTTGGTTCAGCAAGAAACAAAGTTCAATTGCTTTATCTACAGCTGAAGCGGAATATGTGGCTGCTGCATCTTGCTGCACACAACTCCTTTGGATGATGCAAACTTTGCAAGATTTTCAAATCACTTGTACTCCACCTATCTCCATTTTATGTGATAATACAAGTGCAATCAGTATTTCCAAGAATCCTGTCATGCATTCAAAGACCAAGCACATACCTATCAAATATCATTTTCTCCGGGAACAAGTGCTTGAACAAAAGGTCAAATTGGAGTATGTTCCCTCCAAGGAACAGGTTGCTGATATACTCACCAAACCACTGCCCAGGGAGACATTTGAATACCTCAGACAGAAGCTGGGAGTAGTTGATGCATCATCTTGCTATTGAAACTTATCTGTTTCAGAGAAAAGTGGTTGTACGCGAGTTTCATGAGGAGCATCCGCGTATATACGCCGGTTTCTATGGATACAATCGTGTATATGTTGGTTTGAAGGAAATCAGTGGGCCAGACTCAGGATGAAAAGAGTCTGATATGGGTCTGACAGAGACCATCTGGCACAAGTTCAGGGGGAGCATATACTTCAAATAATGCATTATTGGCATTATCTTAGAAGATCTTGGTTTAGTTTCACAGTTGTTTTTGGTTTTAGGTGGAACAGGTGATGAGGAAGAACATGGTCGCTGGTTTGAATGATGATTGATAGATGCTGCTAATAATAGTTGTTGATGACTATCACAGTCATGTTGTAGATCTTTTGTCTCTATGTTATGTATTTCTTTTCTTGTCAAGGTCATGTAACGACCTACTTTGGTTTCCCCACTATGCCTGGGATGGATGATGTAATGTTCTTGTTTTTGGTGTAAACCCACTTAGTTGGGTGGATGAGTCAATATAATTGGTTGGGAGATGGATGTATGTATGAGTATTTGGTGATAGGAAAGTCATTTATGATGTATAAAGTCATGAATCTTCTTGTAGAACATCTTCTTGCAAACCTTCCCTACAATCAGGGGGAGCATGGACAGCTCAGCAGAGCAGAGATTTCAGCATAAACTCAGGGGGAGCATAACCCTTTGCACTTGATGACAAAGGGGGAGAATGACTTTGAGTGACTTGGGGTTGCCATCAAGTCCAAAGGGGGAGATTGTTGGCATTATGACACAGGTTTGGCACTATGACACAGGTGTTGTCCTTGACGGCAACGAATTTGAGTGACTTGGGGTTGCCATCAAGTCGAAAGGGGGAGATTGTTGGCATTATGACACAGGTTTGGTGCTATGACATAGGTGTTGTCCTTGATGGCAACTCACTCAAATGACAGATCACTGTTCAGGCTCTTAGAATGAAAGAAAAAGAGATATACACAGTTTCCTCTTAACCAAGTTGTGTATACACACGGGTTCGACAATCAAAAGGTGCGTATACGTATGCACACACTTTCATGCAAGGAAAAGTGCGTACATGTGGGAAAACTTATTTTTGGTCCATGGTATTTAGTCCTTGGTATTTGGACCTATGGTTTTGAACCATGGTATCTCGTCCGAAGTGTTGAACCCAGGTATTGGGTCCATGGTATTGATTCTCTATGGTTTTGGACCTTGGTATTGAGTAAGGCCTAAGGCTATAAAAGGGGAAGGAGGTCATTAGGCAAAGTGATTCACTGAAGTATTGAATATCTGAATATTGGTCATTAGGTAATGGTGCATAGCTGGATCTGAATCAAGGAGGAACCTGAGCGCTAGAAGAATGATAAGTTCTATTGATGGGTCAAGATCTTAAGGCTTGAATGGTAGTATATTTGTGTGATTTTGATCTATTATATTTGGCGCATGACTTGATCTATAAATCTGATAATCTGGGTATAACTGATGTCTGAATAAGTGAAAAGGGTAAATTATCTTTTATAGATCTGTACGCAAGTTCAGCACAATAGAGGCACGTATACATGCTGGTTAATTAATTCAAAATAACGTATACGCAGGTTGGCCTTAATACATCAGCGTATGCACGCGGGTTATGCATATTGAAGTAGCATATGTCTCATGAAATATGTTTTAGCTACTTCTGTTTATTGTTGCAGTGTTCTGGGTTCAACATTGGTTCTGGTTACTGTCACTGTATTTTGGTTACAGCTTTCTGAGAAGTGATTGGTTGATTCAGTATTGGTTTGTACAAAGGGGATTGGTTGATGTAGATATACTTGATGTTTGATTGATGTTATTCATGGATCCAGTCTGAAAATTTATGAAACGTGGTCCCTGCAAGAAAAGAGAAGGTTGTAGCCTTCTGTAGGTCAGCATCTACGTACTAGTACCTCAGCCAGTACAAGAGCTAAGGGGGTTGTAGCTCCCTTCTATGAGAAGTTGGAGAACGAGAGAAGGTTGTAGCCTTTTGCAGGTAGCAGCCTGCGTACTGGTATAAGATTGCACCAGTACAGAAACATTGTAAAAAGAAGTTTCTAATTAAAAGAAGATAGAGACGAATTGCAGCAGGTGGTTTTCACCCACATTAGGTTTCCAACTTATATCTTGTGTTCTTATGT
Organism: Pinus tabuliformis; assembly: GCA_031772625.1. NCBI lineage: Eukaryota > Viridiplantae > Streptophyta > Pinopsida > Pinales > Pinaceae > Pinus > Pinus tabuliformis. Next base: position 1,968,605,287 of record CM062816.1, on the reverse strand, counting down.
GTGACTGTCTGTTTTGTTTCATTGTTCCTAGTTACTGTTTATATGGTTTGATGCACAGATTAATGATCAACATCTGAAGAATAATTTAAATTACAAGTCTGTTGGTTATACGCTAGTTTCCTTAACTGCAGTTGCGTACATACGCGGTTTTTACTAACTGAAGTAGTGTATACAAATCTGATTGTGAAATGAAAAATAATTGACTTGATAATATTGATTCACCGCCCCCCCCCCCTTAGTATTATTTCCAACAAATGTCTCTAGACCATTGGGCTATGGAGTCAACAGAAGGGAAACAAAACTAGATCAACTCATTAAAGAGAATGTTCAAAGGGAAAGATAGCAGAGTAGAGTGCAGGTCTTTGGGCTAGAGGGGGGAAAAGGTTTGAATTAGGGTGAGAGAGCAATCAAGAATTCTCAGATCGAGACTTAAACGAGGAACAGAGGGTAATCGGAAACAAAGGGCAATTAAGAATCATTTGCTATAGATTATAAAGAGACAACCTAAACTAAGGAGAAATTAAGAATTCCTTAACTTAGATATCAGTAGAAAACATTCAAATGCATAACAGTTAAAATAGAGTGTAATTAAACAAATTCTGAGATATCATTCCATGTTATAGCATTCAGATACAAAAATACATTAAAGATTATGGAAAAACTTTAAGGAAGATAACAATAACATGAGAAAATACTTGTCTGCACTTCGCTTTACACATGAATCCTGTGAAATATCTTGTCTTTATTCATCAATCCAGCTTGCTGGTCCAGTCAGTGATACAATAGCTTTACAGTCTTTTGATCAAGAAGTCTATAGAAATTTCTAAGAATCCACCCTAAAATACTTCAAATGAAGAAGTATTTATACAAATTCTAAACTGAAATATCTTGAAAAAATATCAAGATTGGTTTTACAAATATCTCAAACTGTTTTACATTAATAGAACTTAAATAAAGGACACTCAAAACTAATGAATCTATTTGGCACTATATTTATGGATTGAGGGTGACAAAGAAGAGAAATTCGAATTTGATAGCAACTCTTAATTGATGATGAGGCTTCCAAGTCACTAATTGCCTCCTTCCTTTGTGCATTCTACCCCAGAAATTCTACAAACTTAGGGTCCAGTGATACCTATGTATATCTCAATCCGAGATAGATATGTAAAAAGTCAAAGAGGTTGTTGTATACAAATATGCTATTGAGATAAACCTCTTTCAGTTTCCCAAAACTCAACTTCAGCTGTTCACAATACTCTTTGCAAAAAGATGCAAAAAGAGGACTTTACATAGTCCAAAAAATAGGCTCTGAAGATATGCATTTATCTCCCTTGTTGTAATACATGTGTAAAACGTGAGATAGTTTGTTGCATATTGGAATTTTAGGAACACAAACCTCCTCCAGTTTCTCAAAATTCATCTTGGATTGGCTACAATAATTTCTGAAAAAGTATGAAATTTCTGAAAAAGTATGACTTAAACAGGAAATTTATGGAAAATGTACCATTTCTGCTATGTTTTATCTTCGCTTTGATTTTTCAATCTCATACACTTTTACTGATACTCTTTCATGTGATACACTTTTACTTTGATGACCTGTCAATATCTTTTACTATGTTTTTACTTTTACTGTACATTTTAACTTTTTACTGTGTATTTCAACAGTAAATCATTTAGTTTTTTATATGTATCAGCATATGGTAATGGATATTGATAAACTTTCAGTATGTTTGATCTGTTTGTTTTTTCACTGTATGCTCTGTATGGTCCCTTTGTTTTAACAGTCAAGTCTCTATATGAATGTTTTCTTCTCGGCTCTGTGTGTAATTGTCTTCTTCTCTGTTCCTTGTATAATTGTGTTCTTCTTCTGAATACAGGTTTTTTGAATAGGTTTCCTGCCAAGTCTTGGAGTAAACAAGTTCTGCAACTAGTATCAGAATTGTTTATCCAAGGTCTAGTCTTCTGCGGATTACCTGCAAAATTCAACAATTATTAAGAAAACACAGGTTCGCAGGGAAGGAGTCGGGGCAATGTTATGAACATAAATGGAGGTTAAATGATGTTACAAAGGTTCAGCATGGCGCTGAAGGGTTTAACGGTTTTAACTGTGAAACCGGTGAAAGGCACGAAAATGAAGGTTTGCGGGGTTTTAAGATTAACGGGAAATTTTTTTAATATGGTGCAAAAATTCATATTAATGGATAATAGGTGGTTTTACGGGTTGGCAGGGGGCGGTTTTAGAGGTCGTCGCACCGCTTATGAGGTGAAGGCGGTTTTTAGGAGGGGTCACCCGATATAGTCTAGAGCTTGACATGTAGCCTTCGGGGGGTCAAGGAAAACCACTTTATCGGGCGGGTAACGTTCGTCCATCGGGCGCGACCGATATGGCTGTGGACCGTTGGATTTGGGTGCAAATGATCGGACGGTGGTCGGGCGAGGGAATAGCACGGACGAAATGTACGGAGGCTTTAGGGGGGCCCAATGCTTTAATCACAAGTGATTTGTGATTATTTAAGGTTAAGGAGGGGTTTTATTTGTTTTGTCAAGATAAGGGGCAAATGTATTAGTTTATATTAAAACTAAGGGTTGGGGGTATTTACATAGGGATTTAGTTAATATACGGGAAAAGGGTTTTATCGGGAATTATACAATAAAATTAATAATTAATATGAAATGTGATGGGCGGGGTGGGTATTTCCTTAAGTAAAAAGGTAAAATGTATGTGTTTGTGCACTTTATTTACATATACCCAATACTTAAGATAAAGTGCTTTTAGTGGGTTTTTGGGTGAAAAGGGATTTACATGGGAGTTTTCACTTTTCCTAGGCAAATGGTGTTTAACCTTAGGAAAAGGGGTCTTTTGGGGTAATGAAGGGGGAATGGATTTTATGAAAGGGATTCTAGCACTTGTGTCCATAAGTCATTAAACCGAGGGTCTAGTCCCACCAAAAGTCAAAGAAATGCTTTGAGCCTCTTTGACTTGAAGGATTTAGAAGTACTAGAATATACTTGTGGATAGGAAATTAGTAAGTAAAGGGGAAAATGAATGAGGGGGAGTTAATCACATTAACTTGTAATCCTTTGTTTTTGCCTTCATAACTAATCATACATGTTGAAATATATCTAAGCATGATGAATGTGTTTTGATCCAATCAACCTTGTAGTTCAACAACCTTTCTTCTACTTACCCATTACTTACCCTCACATTTTTTCTTCATTTTATTTGGGTGCATTTAGGCTAGCAAACCCTTATCATATATTTTTCTTTTGAAAAGTAATCTATCTAATTCTAACCTTATATCATCCAAGGGCTCATATTAAACTGATGAGCTCCTTCTATTTTCTCTACCTATCTAATGATCTTCCAAGATTAAAATGTTTGATCCGAGTTTATTTCCTAACTATAAACATAAAATTCAAAGCATGAAATAACCAAGATTAAATAGTTTGATTACCATGGGTTGTGGCATGAATAAAAATTTGCACACAATCATTATTATGCATAAAAGTAAATAGTAGGGCATTTAGACTTGAACACTTTCATGGTCTCTTTTTGTTTTTTGGGGTTCATATATTTTCATTTTTTTACCTTCTCTTATTCTTTTCATCCCTTGATATTTCTTTTAGGACATACCCTCTTTACATCTTTTAATTTTTAATATGGAAAACATTTGCAGAAAGCAAAGGTATGTACAATATTAGAAGGCTTAACCTTAGTCATTCAAAATTATGACTCCTATTGGTATAGGAACCTAACACATAGGAGGAGACTTGAATTTGCTTGGAGATATTCTCTTGACTTTAATACATAAGAATACATGGTGTAACATGACCTTCAAGGTCTTCAACCTTTTTATTTTGACTATTTGACTTACCTATAGCACTTTAACTAGTGCTAGACCTATTTCAATGAAAAAGAAACTCATTGAAATATATTATAAAAATAATATTTCTTTTCTTGAATAAATACAAATATCAAAAGTACTTTTATGACTACCGAACCTAGTTACATTTCCTTCAACATTTCTATATAGAGAGAGTGTAGAGCAGCCTCACCTTCCAATAGGTTCTCTCCTGAAAGGGTTTTCCAGGTTATATCTTGTCTCAATTGTGGTTTGTGAGTTTTTATTTCACTATTCTCTATTTTATGCATAATTATAATTTTCATGCATGCCCAATAAACAGTAATTTACAGATCCATAAATCTAAAGAGAAATAAACCCTCATTGTGTATAATTTAGATTTTTAAGTATAGTCAAAAGTAGATTTTTAAGATTTAAGAGTGTTTCACTGTAAATATTTTCAGTGTGTTAGATGGAATAAATGTACATATAATGTGTGGTTCGATTTTAGAATGGAGCTGGGAGCGTCGAACAAGGAAGGTAGGGTAAGGGTTTGACATCTTAGGGTTTACAGAAACTGAAGAGAACGGGAGATAGCGGCGGAGAAAAGCAGAAGGGTAATCCCTCTGCAAGCAAGTACGAGTTGCGAAGCTATAACACGAGGCAAGGGATAAACAATACCAAGCAGAGCTGAAGGAAACCATGGAAAGCAGGCAGGGGAGGGGAGAGATCCCCTCCTACAAAAATATAATGGCAGGTGAAACAAGCGGGAGTGGAATGCAGAGAAACCCAAAGGAGATCAGCAAAGATGCGCCAGTACTAGGGAACCACTGGCAAACCAAGACAGGAGGGCGATGCCTACCGAGGACATAGAAGAAACCAAGGTATGTAATACCCAATTACAAACTTGAAGATTACAGGTGCTATATGAGAGATCATGCCTTGATATGCAAATTTGTAGGGTTTTGGCCATCAGAAAAGGACCTAGTAAAATGGATACAGCAAAGATGGAAGCCAAAAGGGCATATAGATCTAAAACTAGGAGCGAAAGGATTTTTCACAGTGATATTTGCAAACCTGGAAGATAAGGAAAGAACATTTGAAGAAGGACCATACTTTATGAATAATGCCGGCTTGTTCATGAGACATTGGGAAGAAAGATATAACCCAGACAATGAGAAAATGCTAGCAGCACCCATTTGGGTCAGATTATTTGGCCTACTAGTGGAGTTCTGGGACCCTGACATTCTGGAAGGGATCGGTAATACAATTGGGACCTTCGTCAAAGTAGCTGAGTCAACAAAAAGAGGGAAGTACACATCTTATGCAAGGATATGCGTCTATATGAATATAGCAGAGCCACTGCCTGAATATATAGAGCTAGAATACCATGATGAAATATGACAGCAACCAATGGATTATGAACACATACATTTTAGGTGTAGAAGGTGCCATGAATACGGGCATCTTTACAAGCAGTGCCCTTTAAACAAAGAAGAGAAAACATCAAGAAAACAAGAAGAAGAACAAAGGAGGGCAGAGAAAGCAGATGATAGGGAAATGGGCTTCCAAGAGGTCCATAGGAGGAAAAAATCTGGCAAGCAAGGAATAAGGATACAACAACAGGTGAAACCTGTAATAGTTGAAAGTCAAAATAAATTCTAGGTCCTACAGGAGGGTGAAGAAGAGAACGTAGGAAAAAAATTGAAGAAGATGACAATGAGAATGAACCAATGGAAATTATTAAAGAGACCAAGGATAAGGACATAGCTCACATCAGGAAGGCCGAAGAAGGGGTAGGGGAAAGCCTGGAGATAACAGTAGAGCAAACCCAGATAGGGATAGAATCACAAAAGAACAGCGGGAATGAGGAGGAAAGAATCATGAGAAAATTGCTACAGGAATGGAAAAATCTTGATGAGAGATTCATCCCGGAAACTCAGAAACAATTATATAAAGAAACATTCCAAAAATACAAGGAGAAGAAAGGCAGCACCTTGGAAAACCAAATAGGCCAAACAGGGGAACAAGCAAACCACAGCTTGGGAATGGACAGTACTGGCAAGGGTGGCAGAAAGAGAGGCAGAAGAACAATGAATGAGACTATACAAGTGGTAGGAGAAATCCTGGTCAACTCAGGTAGGGTTATACCCCTATCAGAGGTATTCCAACAACCACCAAAGAAGTTTTAAATGATAGTCACAAGTTGGAATATTAGGGGCCTCAACAGTAAGGGAAAACAGAAGTATTTAAAAGAGAGGTTGAAGAAAGATAAACCCGGTATCATGATAATCCAAGAGACGAAAATTAGCTCGCAACAATTGGAAGGAATAATTAAAAAACTAAGAATGAAATATGAAGTAATGGGCCAAGATGCGAGTGGTACAGCAGGGGGCCTAGCAATTATATGGAACCCTGAGGAGATAATATTCGAAAACTGGATAAGCCTTCCCAAAATCCTCACCGGTTTGTTTAGAATAGTAGGATCAACGGAGAGGATCCTCATTTCAGGAGTCTATGGACCGCATATACCAAGAGAACGAGAAAATTTCCTTGAGAACGTGCAAGCTGCTAGAAGGATTTCCCCTGGAACACCCTGGATAGTAGGAGGAGACTTTAATATGATTAGAACTGCAGATGAAAAGAAAGGTGACATAAGAAGACCAGATCAGAATATGGAGACATTTAATGAGATGATTACAGAACAGAAGCTAGTGGATATACCAACAATTAATGGTATCTATACATGGAACAACCGAAGAGGGGGAAGAAACCAAATAGCATCTAGATTAGACAGATTCCTTTTATTAGAACAAATTATGAACCGGGATGTTTTTGTGGAAGCAAAAATAATGCCTACAATAGGCTCAGATCATTGGCCGATCAGGCTGGAAATAGATATCAAGAAAAATTCAGGTAAAAAACTATTCAGGTTCGAGGCCTTCTGGCTCAGGAACCCTCAATTCTTACTTAAAACAGAGGAATGGTGGACTTAAAGTACTCTAAAAGGAAAAGGTAAGATGCACACCTTCCAGCTAAAACTCAAATAATTGAAAGGGAAAATAAAGAAATGGAATAAAGAAGAGTTTGAGAATATAATGGAGGAGAAACACAAGCTAGAAAAAGAAATGGAAGAAATACAACAAAGAATAATTACAGAAGGACGAACGGAGGAAAGATGTAAAGAAGAAGAAGTCATAATAAGTCAACTAGAAGAGCGGAGGAAACAGGAGGAGATCATGTGGAAACAAAAATCCAGGGTCAACTGGTTACGGGAAGGAGAAAGAAACACCAAGTTATTTCACCAAGCTATGATATAGCACAGACAAAGGAACAGGATTTTCTCCATTAAAAATGAAGAAGGGGAAAGGATAATAGAACAAGAAGGAATCGAGAAAGTATTGGTTGAATACCACAAAGAAGTTCTGACAGAACCACAAAATGATCGTACAGCAACTATAGAACGCATATGTAATGAAATCCCTAAAATAGTAACAAAAGAGCAGAACAAGGCCCTGATGAGAGCAGCTACTCTTGAGGAAGTGGAAGAAATTGTAAAGAGTATGAATAAAGGAAAAGCACCAGAACCTGATGGATACACGGTGGAGTTTTATCAAGCAGGATGGCATTTTCTGGGTAAGGAGATCCTGGAGGTAGTAGAAGAATCCTGCATGAAACAAAAGGTATGGCCAGCTATAAACTCGACTTTTTTTACTCTGATCCCTAAAAATGCTAACTCTGAAAATGCCCAGGGTTTTCGCCCAATTGCCTTGTGTAATGTAATATACAAAATAATAGCCACTCTGATAGCAAAAAGATTAAAACCCCTTCTCTCTAGCTTAATTTCTCCAGAACAAACAGGATTTGTAGAGGGAAGACAAATTCTTGATGGTTTAGTAGTAACACAAGAAGTGATACACTCTCTAAAAAAGAAGAAGCAGAAAGGAATGATGATAAAGCTTGATTTGTCAAAAGCCTATGATCGCTTGAGTTGGAAATATCTCAAGAAAGTCCTGGAGACCTTCGGTTTCAGTAACAGATGGATAGAATGGGTGTACAGCATGATATCAACTCCTAATTTTTCAATTCTAATAAATGGGGTTCATACGACAACTTTCAATGCTACTAGAGGAATAAGGCAAGGGGACCCTTTATCTCCTTTCTTATTCATAATGGCAGCAGAGGGTCTAGGAAGATACTTTAAAAATGAGCTGAGGGAAAGAAGAATTAAGGGCTTAAGATTATGGGGAAACAATCTACCCATAACCCATCAATAGTTTGTAGACGGCATTATGCTATTATGTGAGGTCTCAATAAAAGAAGTAAGGAATATTAAAAAAATCCTGGACCTATTTATGGAGGCATCGGGTATGGAAGTTAATAAGGAGAAATCATGTACTTTCGTATTTAACACTATGGATTCAATCAAGACTCACCTAACCAGAACGCTAGGGTTCAAGCAGGGAGAACTTCCAACAAAATATTTGGGGAATCAGTTAGATACAAATCCCACAAGAATGGTAAACTGGCAGAATATTATAGAAAAACTCAAAAACAAATTGGCAAGCTGGTCCTTTAGATCTTTGAATATAGCAGGCAGAATAGTTCTTCTAAAGTCAGTCCTCCAAGCAATACCTATTTACCCCTTATCTATCATGGCTGCTCCCAAAGGGGCATGTAGAAAAATAAAAGAAATCTTTGGAAAATTCATTTGGGGCGGACCAAATCAACAAAGGAAATGGGCTTTGGTCTCATGGAAAAGTTTAATGAGAAGAAAAGAGGAAGGGGGCCTTGGATTGAGAGACCCAGAGATGCTAAACAAGGTGCTAGGAGCAAAACTGTGGTGGTGGTGGATGAGGGGAGGAAATGACCTATGGAAGAAAATATGGACCCAGAAGTATAACATGCCTACAACAACGGATGAAATCCTCATAATGGAAGAGACCCCGAAAGGTTCTACAATTTGGGAACTTGCAAGCCAGAACAGGGATATTATAAACAACCACGCCTTCTAGGAAATAAGAGGAGGAGGGAATGCCAAATTTTGGGAAGAGGGGTGGCAACAAAGAAAAAAATTGATCAATATTCAAGCTCTGCAAAGTATACAACAAAAAGCGCTCAGGGAGGGGAGAAAATATGTAAGGGACTATTGGATAGAAGGAGAGACAGATGGAATATGGAGAATATGGAGAAAGCCAGAAGAATGGGATGAAAACATCAATCAAGAACAGCAAGGAATATATTTAAAAGAATTAGAATCAAGGAAAATAAAAGCCAGAACAGGGGAAGATATTCTCAGATGGGGAAAATCAACGAAATGAACCTTTACAGTTAAGGAGGCCTACTATTTGACAAGGCATCAAGAGAGGATGGAAGAAATCACAGAATGGAAAGCTATTTGGGACAGTAAATGGTGGCCAAAGATAGCCATATTCGCATGGCTAGTTAGAAGAGAAAGAATCTTAACATGGGATAAAATCCAAAAGAGAGGCTTCCTTGGACCATCGAGGTGTAGTCTCTGCAATATAGAAATTGAAACCCAGGAACACATTTTGAACAACTGCCCGTTTGCTCGGCATATATGGGAGGAGGTTAGAAATATTTTTGGTAAATTAAATAGAGACCCCAGTGACATAAAAAAGACCATTTTTCAATGGAATAAAGAACAATTCCTCTGTAAAGTGGTCAAGAGAGCTTGGAATCTGACAGTGGGTTTTGTGATATGGCTCCTATGGAAGGAAAGAAATCGAAGGATTTTCCTAGATAAAAATAATAAACCAGAAGGAATATGGAAAAGAATTCTAAACTCTATTAGAGAAACGGTTTTGGCCGAAGACTGGGATGAGGAAGATTGGAAAGCAAACCAGGAAGAAGGACAAATCCTAACAAAATTAAATCTGAAATTTGATATGCTATATCCCAAGAAAGAAAGACGGCAAAGTACTCAGACTCATAGCCCAGAGCAGTTTAGATACCCTAGAGAAAAATTTATCAAGTTGAATTTTGACGGGGCCTCCAAAGGGAACCCAGGGAATGCAGGCTTTGGGGGCATCTTTAGAGACAGTGAGAAACACACCAGATGGGTGTATGCAGAATGGGGAGGTGAAATGACTAACAATGAAGCAGAACTGTGGGCAGTGCATCAAGGGTTAAGGATAGCTGTAAGGAATAGCTACATGAACCTGGAGATAGAAGGGGATTCATAGATGGTAGTAGAGATGCTCCGAAAACTCAATAATGGGAGAAACTGGGAGTAGATAGCTGGAAGCTGAAGGACAGCCGGGATTGTTCAAGATCTAGCGGAATTATTAAAGAGAATAGACTATAAAATTATCAATCATGTAAGAAGGAAGGGAAATAAGGTGGCAGACTTCCTTGCCAACTAGGGGAGCAACGAACAGGAAAGGAAAATTGATAACAGATGGCCTACAATAATGAATAATTCGAGATGGGAGGAACTTGCAACCATAATCAATCAAGACCATGATGAATCCACAAACCAATAAAAATGATTGTAAGAGATCCCCGATCGGGGTGATTTCGACGGTGTACAGAACAATTAATTCAAATCAGGTGAGAAGGAAGGACAGGACAGAGGAGGGTCAGGTAATTATGAATAGGGATAGAGGGATCATCAGAAGAGATCGCATCTCAAGGAGGAACGATGATGGAGTGGTGACGGAGGGAGGTGGGAATGACAGAATGTTAGAAATCATACATGAGTATGACAGTACGAAGGAAGAGCGAAAGGACGCAGGCGGAGAAGGAGGTAACAAGTGGCAAGTAGAACGGGCAAAGGAAGCAAGGAGAAACTGGAAGAGACGAAGATATAAAAAAAGAAAGAAGGATAAAGGAAGGCAAACGAGAAAGGAAACAATAGAGAATTGGTGAAGAGGTAGGGTGGCGAGGGCCCGGACCAAGATAACAGGGGAACAGAGGAGCTGGAAAATTCAAACAGACAGTGCAGAAGGTAAGGGTCGAATGGCGACAAGAAGGAGGTTGAGAAACGATGGGAGTGAAGCCAACAGAGATCGAAGCAGCCCAGAAAAGAGAGGAAAAGGAATAGCGGAAGAAGAAACGGCTGAGGAAATCTTAATAGTCCAGGAAGATTCAGAGGATAACATAGAGATGTTTGATTCGGACCAGGACAGAGGGGAGCAGGCACGAGAGAAGGTTAGGAGGGTAGTAAAACCCGGGATGAATGACCAGCAGGAGACCGGGGAAGATGATGAATGGAGAGGTCAAGGGCGAGAAGGAGGTCGTGACTTCGGCAGTGCCTCAGGCACGAAGAGTCGGGGAGGCAGAGGAAACTACAGGAATAGAGGAGGCACAGGAGGGAGACGGGGTCAACGCGGAAGGGGAAGGGGAAGAGCAGGAGGCTACTGGGAAGAACATGCAACTGCATCTGCTAGAAAACCCAGAAGATCTATAGGAAAAATGATTCAGTTCGCAGAGAGAGCCTATTGTGAGAACACCAACAAAGACATTAGAGAGATAATACAACAACTGGAAGAGGAAGCAACTCAGGGACAATCAAACTCTAAAATGGAAGACTGGGAATATCTCCTCCTGGATCCAGGAAACACGAAAGGTTGTATGACTCTGTATAAGCAGGCGCTACACGTATACTGGGTAATGAAAAGACTGCTAGCTAAGGCAATGGAGCAAGTAGCTATGGAAATGGCAGAGCTTTCTCAAGGAATTCCAAATCTAAGGAAAGAACTGAAGAACATCCAGACCACTCTGTTAATGCAGGACAAAAGAATGGATGAAATACAGCAGCAGATAAAGGACTGCTTCCGAGACATCAAGAAGGAAGCGGAGCAGCAGACAGGCATGGCGGCGCAATAATGGAAGATATGTATATATGCTGTTTTCAAGAAGTCGTTAGATAGTAGATTGGCATCTTTAGTTCCTTTTTGAAGTTTAGAATGCAGACACGAAACAATAGAAGTCTTTATGATTGTTTAGTATATTTAGCTTGGACAAGAAGAATTAGGACTTTCTATTTTTGGATGGCTGTTAAGAATTTAAGGTGGCCAATAAACCCGGTTTCCCCTTGGGGCGGGTTGAGGCCACCACGAACATGTAGTGGTTTTGATTCGCAGTAATAGAAAAAGAAAGGTCCCTCCGCAGTTTACAAAAAAAAAAGAGTAGATTTTTAAGTATAGTTAAAAGGCTAATCAATTCATGTAATAAAAACAACCCCATCCTTAAAAGTTTTGAAATATTCCACAAATTCTAGAAACCACGTCCACATAAAACCAAATACTTTTCCTTACTCCAAATTTAAAAAATAAAAAATAAATGAAGTGAACACACTAAAAGTGTTTTCAAGTCTGTGTAATAAAGATTATGAAAAATTATAGTGCAACTCTTATGAGTTCTGGCTCTTTTTTGGTATATTTTCTGATTAATTTTGTCCAAGATCAAATAATAATTTGTTGAAATCACAAGTTTGAGTTGGGAAATATATATAATCTAAGTGCTACCAAAAAATTTCAGACCATTGAATCGATTTATAAAAGCATTCTAAACATTTAAAAAAAATACATTTTCACACAAGAAAAATTCTACCAAGAAAAACCAAAAAACATTAAAAAATTATTATGCTCTTAGGATCAACTTTCTTTTATTTAGAATAACTTTTTTTATAAAATGTGAAAAACCTTTAAACACTAGAGTGCTTTTTGAAGTCTTTTATAATAAATGTTTTGCTAGGTGATCAACTTGATCACGAAGATACTTGATTCTCAAGAGTGAGCCTAGGCTATTGGTTTTTTCATAGAGCTATGAACATATTATCAATTTAATTATTAGATCCTTAATTATCAAGCAATCTGCTTTATGTTGTTTTATTCACAAAACATTTGGGTCAATTTATTAAAGATAAAAGTATATATGCATATATAATCTGTTTGAAGTAGCAATTACAATCCACACATATTAATCTTCATCTCCTCCTTTGGGCTCTATGTTTATAATAATAATGGGTGAATAGGAACAAGTTTTTAAATTTCCAATGTGTTTCCTCATGATTTGAAACACCAAAGATTGGTGTGGGTTCCAGTGGATTGTATCTATAGATTTCGTAGTGTATGCAAACACTGGAATGCTCTCCTTTCATCCACCAAATTCATATCTCATCCTAAGTCAAATCTTTTGCAATTTGGTCCTAAAGAAGGGTGAGCCATTTTCCACCCAACCATAGGCTAATTTATGTTGTAGTCTTTCTCATAACTGGCCATCCCCAAGCCATATCTCGATGCCTTGAGGGAAAAACTAAATTTAGGAATTTAGCACATAGTTTTCATACTAGGTTTAACACAAAAAGTTAAAGTCACTCTCCTCCACACACAAGAAATAATATCAGTTTTCATCCTTTCCATTACTTGAGCAAGACTGTAGAAATTCACAAATGAAAATTGATCTATAAACTTTTGTGGATATTCCACTAGACAGTTTATCACAACAGATCTGATAAAACTATATTTAAAAATCTGAAATCTACACTATTAGGGTTTTATTTCTCTTTAGATTTTTGGATCTATATATTATTGTTTTCTTGTGTATGAATGCAAATTATATTTATGCAAAAAATAGAGAAAAAATGAAATAAAATCTCACAAACCATGATTTGACACAAGACGTAACATGGGAAACCCTTTCAATAGAAAACTTTGTTGGAAGGTGAGGCCACTATTTTCTTCGATCCCAGGTTTATTCGTAATGTAACTTTGATGGTGTTAGAGTCGGTCTGGTCATCCCTCCGTCAGAGATCAAAACTCTTTTTGCATTTCATGTTTAGGTGTCCCATCTCGCTTGATCAGTTGCATTCCATTAGGAGCATGCCATAAATCTGTCGGAAGGGCTTTTGTCGTTCATCCCCCTCATGCTTTACACTGCTGGCTCAGGTTTGTTCATCAAAATCAAGTCTTAAAAGTCATTTGCAGTCCTGTTTCAGTTTCTAGGTCATAACAGTGATTTTAGTCATTAGGTCTAGGGTTAGTCAATTTGGTCTTCAACAAAGTCTAATAAATCCAGCAGGCCAGAGGGAGGTTCTTGATAAGTTGTTATTTCAAAGATTTTTATCGTCATATGGATGGATTATGACTTTTCTTCAAAACTTTGTTTTGAAGACAAGTCGACATTTCGTTTTTGTAATAATTTTAAAAAAATTTCAGTTCTTGACTTCTTCAGGCACAGCCCTAGTCTCCTTTACCAAATCACATGTCAGCTATTCCTACAAAAATTTGCCAAGAATTTCATCATTTCAACCAAAAAATCAAGGAGGAAACAAAAAGTCAGAGTTGTATTAATTATGAAAAAGTGCCAATTTCAAAACATTACAAAAATGGGTTTTGAGGAACCAAAAATCAAATCAATGTCTTTATAAGCTTTTGCCATGAAGATCAATGTCATTTTGCATGCCAAGGTCAAAGAAAAGCATTTCAAACTGAATTGGGTGAGCAAGTGCATGTTTTGGGGCGAAATAGCTTGCAGCTAGCCGGCGCGGCGCACAGAACAGGTGGCGCGGCGCACTGGAAGCGCACGGTGCACTGGGAGTTTTTGTCCAGTGTTATTCTGAACAGGTGCGGCGCACTGGGAGCGCACGACGCATACAGTCCATAGCCCGAATTTGCTTCAAACTTCTCCAAGTTTCTCATTCCTTACGTGGATTTGCCAGGTAGACCCTTCTTCTTGATGTTGCATCAAATTTTGTGATAAGTGATGGTGGTGTATGGGTGATAAAGGTTGAAACAAAAATCAAAACCCTAAATCTAAAGTGCCTTCAAAGGAAGTTTGCTGTGGGTTCTTAAATCTTTGATTTGTCACCAAGGACTCTCCTCCTTCCCAATTTCTCCCTTGTTTCATCATTTCCCACCCGCCCCCCGACGCCCCCCCACTAAGCTCATCAATCCTACATTTTCTTTCCTACATTCAAATCCCAAAACCCCAAATCCCTAGCCCTTATAAAAATCTCCCAACCCTATATCTAAAATCCCTCAAACCCTCCTCCTTTCCCTAATAAAATTTATACTAATATTCCCTAATCCCTTGTTGTTTTCCCCTTCCTAATATTCCCTTGTTGCATTTTTGTTCCCCTTGGTGGCAGAATCAAAATATATTGCATTACAACACAGCAGTTTCATACCTTATTGAAGAGTAGTCCAAGCACAGTTCATATGCAGCAGCATCTTTTCTTCAAGGTATTTTGTACAGCAGTCATGGCATCTGAGCATTCATCGGACTATGAAGTGGAAACCCAAAGTGACTCACCCTTGGAAGAACAGGCACCCCGGAGGCCTCATAAAGGTGGCAGACATGTTAGGGAAGAACCGACCACCCTTACAGAATTGCAGGCCTGCCCTCTTGCTATGCAGTGTTTTCAGCATCAGTCATGCTATGAGTTTTGTCAAAAGGTGGCTAGTGTTCAATTTCATCATGAGCTGGCTCGTCTATTCGTGCTGCACCTACATGGAGATCAAGCTATCTTAGCCAGTGTCACCTTCACACTTACACCAGAATCTGTCTCATTAACAACCGGCATGCCGAACATTGGAGAACCATGGAACAAGAAGTAGAAGATTGACCAGCAGCATTATGAGCCATACATTAAAACCAGTTTCTTGAGGCAGCTCAAGAGAGTGTTCCCATTCCGATATCTGAAAGATGAATATGCTCCACTAATGAAATTAATCATGAAATATTTCAGTTGTGAGGGACGGTCCTCTCGTCTCTATGCTTATCACATCAGGTTGCTCATGCATTTCAGCAGGGTGCGGATGATGAACATTCCGTATTTCATTTGCCGGAACATTGAGAGGATGACCACACTTGTGCAGCACAAAACTCCTCAGCAGCAACTTAACAGTGTGTATCATTTTGCTCTTATTAAGATTTTGGTGGTTCATCAGCTTGGAGTACAGAGCATCGCTTGGGATGATTTCATCTCTCGTGACTTCTTCAGAATTTCACGGGGATTATCAAAGGTTAAGCATGAAGGTGGACCTTCTCATCAGTATGAGCGCCATGAGTGCCATGAGACCGCTAGTGTGCCGGTATTCATCACATATCAGAGAGGCACCAGACATTTGTTTGCAGCAGCAAATCGAGTGTTATCTCCACCCGGGGTGGAAGGGGCCTCGTTTCCTCCATCAGCATCATAGGTATAGGACAAAGGCAAGAGGCCAATGCAGGATGAGGGCCATCAGGTGAATGAGAGACCGACTTCATTCTCCTTCATGATGATGATACAGATACGGGTCCATAAAGCGCCAAACTTAGAGAGATCATCCAGGAGCAGCAAACAGAGATCGAAGCCTTATCCCTTGACTTGGAGAGGGCTAAGTGGACCATGAAATACTTGGAGCAGAGGAACAAATAGCTTGAAGATCAGCAGACAATCATGGAGCTACAAAACATCCACGAGAATCGCCAAGCTGCACAAAGGAGAAGAATTGAGGATTGGGAGGCCAATCTCGAGAGAGTTAACATGCACCTAGAGAGGCTGTTGGACAAGGCTGACAAGGACCATGCTTTTCTGAGACACATGGCTTTCCACTATATGGCACGAAACAAGGTGTGCAAGGCCCGAATCAGGAATTTGAAGGCCAAATTGAGGAAGGCAATAAGGAAGCAAAAGAGGCAAAGGGAGCTCGATCGTCTTCAGATATTGGGCGAAGCCTCTTTAGCCCAGCATAACACTTAATGAAGAAGATCCAGCCCAAATTTCAAGAAATTTGGGGCATTTTTGGTATTTTTGCAAATTTTTGTACAAAAAACAAGGTTTTTCTCCCTATGCGCCGCGCCACGTGGCGCGCACTTATGATAGGAGGCTCCAAATGCAAAAAAAATTATATTTTTGGATTTTTCATGAAAAATCATGACTTCTGGTGCATGGCCAAGAAGTTTGGGCAAGTTTTGAGTCCTCAGGAGGTCAAAAACACCCTAAAAATGACCTCTCTGCCCCTAATTTCACACACAGGAAGAAGTCTTGGGAGATTGAGGTTTTGGAGGGGAAAATGGGCACCAAATTCAGAAATTCCACTTGGGTTGGAAAGTAGACAGGTAGGGCTTTCCAACAAGCACACTTGGGCTCAATTTGGACTTCAGAAAGTGCCTCAAAATCAGCATCAAAGTGGCGCAATGCATACAGAAATTGGCGCGGCGCACAGAGGTTTTTTGACCAATTTTTCACCTTCCAGCTCAGAAATTCAGCCAGTTTGACTAGTTTTGCTTTGTGATGTTATTTTTGATCTATCTTGATGTAATTGGATAAACATGAGGTAATTTTGGCACTTATTTACTTTTCCTAGAGGATTCATTCACCAAAAAGTGAAAATTTAATGAATGAATCAGTTTCCTACCTTATAGAGGCAAGTTGTTTTGATTGCTTAGATTTTAGTGCTTTATTTAGAATTGGTTGAAACAGCTCCTAGAATGATGAGCTCAACCCCTAGAGGCAAGGGAATGGGTTGGGCTAGTCTATATCATGTATTTTCTAAGTCATTTTCAGGGTTGGACTCTTGGGAAAAGTTTGGCACTCTATTGTACATTCATTTCTGCATTTTTGGCAAAGGAAAGACCAGGGTTTTGCAGCACTGTTTGGGATCCATGTGGCTTTATGTTTTGATGGTGCGCTTCTCTGAGTAATTGTAAGTTTATCTAGTGTTATGTGTATCATTTTCAAGTTTCTTCTTCTGAATTTGAACAAATGAGTGATTAAGGTAGAATCCATAACTGTTATGCTCTGCCTTTGAATTTGTTTAAATTTTCATGTTTTCATTTGTTTAAGGAGAATTCTTGAGACTCTCTTGCTCTCCTTAGCTCCTCACCAGTCTGATCTATCCATCTCACTCACTTTAAAGCATCAAAACGATTGCCTTCCTTGCCCCAATCGGAACTCTGCAGAAACTGTGCCTCATCCCCGAGCCCAATTTGCCTTTCCCATTTTTTCAACAAAACCCTAAAAAACTCAAATCAAATCCCTGCACTTAATACCTAGCCTAAGATCAGTTGCAAATTTAGTCATCTCGAGCCTCATCGATTACCTTTTGCTGAGACTGACCGGGAGAGAGCCCTCTCCTCTCCTCGTAGGGCTAGCTATGAGGCTGAGCGTGGTTTGATGTGGACCTAGAACCTTGTCTTTTCAGCCTGAGGCAAATCTAGGCTCTAACATAGTGGCGATCATACTCGGGAAGAAAATGGTTTGCTTGTTGATGTCATTTGTGTTATAAGCTACAGACGGAGCCTGAAGTTATGCCAGGTAGCCTTCGAAACGCTTTTGCTTTGCATTAGCGCAAGTAGATAAACGTTGCTTCAATCAATCTTCGGTCTAGCTTGTAAACGTGACATCTAACTTGTTAATTGCCCCAGTATATATCAATTTTAGATCTGATTGTTGATGGTGGACAACGATTAGGCATAAGAAGGCTGAAATCATTCACCTGGCGACTTCATTCACTAAAAAATCTAGAAATCAATGCTTCATTGTGACTCCACTGCAGAGCGATCAATAGCTTGAGATTTTCAAGATGGATCGGGTTGCAAGAAGATACGCTCCCATGAGCCGAGATCACATTCCAGGTTTTCCAAATAAAATTCCGAGGGTAGATTGGTCAAGGAATTTTCCTATGTTTAAAGATGATGGTAGGCAGGACGCTGCTTTACATCTAGTTATATTTCACATACATATTCGCAAGTTGAAGGTTGATTTTCCTGAAGATTTCTTGATGAAGATATTCCTGGCCACTCTGGAAGGTGAAGCCCAATCTTGGTATGAAGGTTTGCCACCTGCTTGTATTTACTGTTTAAAGGATTTTCATGCCATGTTCTTTGAAAGGTATAAAGAATCATATCCATCCTTGGCTTTAGTTCAGGATTGTTGCAAACATGCTTCTACTTTTATTGAAAGCCTTGAGAAATATTATGAGGATGATAATTTCATGGATGATGAGATCATGGAGGCCCTGTATGAAAATCCGTTTCAGCAGCATAAAGACGATCATGAAAATTTGCAGCAGGATCAAGATCTTAGTATGGTGGAAGATGAAGGAATTGTGCATTTTGACAGTCAACAGGAATTACATGAAATGGATCAGCTGTATGAGGAAAATTTGTACACTCCTTCACTTGAAATCAATGAAGACAATCACTGTTTGAGCAAGAGAAAACAAAAAGTATTATCTCCTCTATCTGAAGATGAGATAGATCAACTCTTGAAAGGTCATGTTACAGCTCCAGTTAATGCAGATCTGCAGTGTGCACATGGTCAAGAAGGTGATGGTGGAACTTTTTCCTCTTCTGAAAAGGATGACAGTCCTGTAAGCAGCTTTATAGATCAGCAGGTTGAAGATGTCCATATAGCTGAAAGTGATGAAAGAAAAAGTGTCGTTTCAGATCTGTCCATAGAAGAAAACAGCATGCAGGGAAGTCAAGTTTCGAAATCAGAAAGTGATAACGTTAAGTCAGCCATTTCAGATCCAGATTCAGATTGTGATGACCAAGAATACCTTATACTGAATCCCACGGAGGAGAACTCTGCTGTTGAAATCATCTGGAATAAAGAAGACAGAGTTATGAATCCAAACGTTCTCATGTCATCAGAACAAAGCCTTCATAAAGAGGCAATCCAGTCAGTTCATAAACAAAAACAAGATGAGGTCTTCGTTCAAGTAAGTGAAAAAGTTCCTTGGGATGCATTTATGGTAAATGATAGCAATGATAGTGTTGAGTATCAAGAAATATCTGAAGTTTCTTTTCTCATGATTGATGAATGTAATGAGAATCCGGCTGTCATATCATATGAAGATGATCTACAATATAGTCAGACTACCGAAGATCAGACCATTCAGGATGCCATTTCAGATTCTTCTTCCTATGTTTCATGTTATGAAATGTTCTTTGAAGAGGAAATCTGCTCATCTACTTGTTCAGAATTATTTGAGGACCAGGAACACATTTTTACTGAAGTACATTATGAAGAAAGACCAGAATCAAAAGAAAAAGATACCTTGTTTCTTCAGCAAGAGGTAAATCTTCATGTTTTTCAGGATCCAATGGCAGATTTGTTGCAGTCAGCAGTGAAGGTGATTATTGCAGTATTCAGTGATGAAGGAGATCATGGTCAACTGTGTTTTTGGATGCCCAGTTACCAGTATTCATTGTTGACCAGAAGATCTGATCAGGAGAATCAATCAAGAAGGCATCTGCTTGATTGGTTGCATTGGCATTTTGATATAGTTTGATGGTATATTGTCTTGTAAGAAACACAGGTGGTTGTCATCATGATTTCAAATCTTGATGGACTACTGCCTTTTTCAAAAGCTTTTGTTTTAAGTCAGTCATAAGTCATTTATGTTTGGTCTGTTGAGTCAAGTCTTTCAATCATTTCAGTTTCAAAATTTAGTCAAATAAATGAGTCAAAGTCTTGTGTTGTTTGTCGAAATAATGACTCCATTGCCCAATGGATAAGGCACTGGTCTGCTCTCCCAGAGATCTACCATTCTTGGCACCTCCAAGGAGCTACCATCCCCATTGGAGCCAATGTTAGAATCGGTCTGGTCATCCCTCCGTCAGAGATCAAAACTCTTTTTGCATTTCATGTTTAGGTGTCCCATCTCGCTTGATCAGTTGCATTCCGTTAGGAGCATGCCATAAATCTGTCGAAAGGGCTTTTGTCATTCATCCCCCTCATGCTTTACACTACTGACTCAGGTTTGTTCATTAAAATCAAGTCTTAAAAGTCATTTGCAGTCCTGTTTCAGTTTCTAGGTCATAACAGTCATTTTAGTCATTAGGTCTAGGGTTAGTCAATTTGGTCTTCAACAAAGTCTAATAAAGCCAGCAGGCCAGAGGGAGGTTCTTGATAAGTTGTTATTTCAAAGATTTTTATCGTCATATGGATGGATTATGACTTTTCTTCAAAACTTTGTTTTGAAGACAAGTCGACATTTCGTTTTTGTAATAATTTTCCAAAATTTTCAGTTCTTGAATTCTTCAGGCGCAGCCCTGGTCTCCTTTGCCAAATCACATGTCAGCTATTCCTACAAAAATTTGCCAAGAATTTCATCATTTCAACCAAAAAATCAAGGAGGAAACAAAAAGTCAGAGTTGTATTAATTATGAAAAAGTGCCAATTTCAAAACATTACAAAAATGGGTTTTGAGGAACCAAAAATCAAATCAATGTCTTTATAAACTTTTTCCATGAAGATCAATGTCATTTTGCATGCCAAGGTCAAAGAAAAGCATTTCAAACTGAATTGGGTGAGCAAGTGCGTGTTTTGGGGCGAAATAGCTTGCAGCTAGCCGGCGCGGCGCACTGGGAGTTTTTGTCCAGTGTTATTCTGAACAGGCGCGGCGCACTGGGTTCTTGGCGCGGTGCATACAGTCCACAACCCAAATTTGCTTGAAACTTCTCCAAGTTGCTCATTCCTTGCGTGGATTTTCCAGGTAGACCCTTCTTCTTGATGTTGCATCAAATTTTGTGATAAGTGATGGTGGTGTATGGGTGATAAAGGTTGAAACAAAAATCAAAACCCTACATCTAAAGTGCCTTCAAAGGAAGTTTGTTGTGGGTTCTTAAATCTTTGATTTGTCACCAAGGACTCTCCTCCTTCCCCATTTCTCCCTTGTTTCATCATTTCCTACCCCCCCCACTAAGCTCATCAATCCTACATTTTCTTTCCTACATTCAAATCCCAAAACCCCAAAACCCTAGCCCTTATAAAAATCTCCCAACCCTATATCTAAAATCCCTCAAACCTTCCTCCTTTCCCTAATAAAATTTATTCTAATATTCCCTAATCCCTTACTGTTTTCCCCTTCCTAATATTCCCTTGTTGCATTTTTGTTCCCCTTGGTGGCAAAATCAAACTATATTGCATTACAACACAGCAGTTTCATACCTTATTGAAGAGCAGTCCAAGCGCAGTTCATATACAGCAGCATCTTTTCTTCAAGGTATTTGTACAACAGTCATGGCATCTGAGCATTCATCGGACTATGAAGTGGAAACCCAAATTGACTCACCCTTGGAAGAACAAGCACCCCGGAGGCCTCATAAAGGTGGCAGACATGTTAGGGAAGAACCGACCACCCTTACAGAATTGCAAGCCTGCCCTCTTGCTATGCAGTGTTTTCAGCATCAGTCATGCTATGAGTTTTGTCAAAAGGTGGCTAGTGTTCAATTTCATCATGAGTTGGCTCGTCTATTCGTGCTGCACCTACATGGAGATCAAGCTATCTTAGCCGGTGTCACCTTCACACTTACACCAGAATCTGTCTCATTAGCAACCGGCATGTCGAACATTGGAGAACCATGGAACAAGAAGCTGAAGATTGACCGGCAGCATTATGAGCCATACATTAAAACCGGTTTCTTGAGGTAGCTCAAGATATTGTTCCCATTCCAATATCTAAAAGATGAATATGCTCCACTAATGAAATTAGTCATGAAATATTTCAGCTGTGAGGGACGGTTCTCTCGTCTCTATGCTTATCACATCAGGTTGCTCATGCATTTCACTAGGGTGCGGATGATGAACATTTCGTATTTCATTTGCCGGAACATTGAGAGGATGACCACACTTGTGCAGCACAAAACTCCTCAGCAGCAACTTAACAGTGTGTATCATTTTGCTCTTATTAAGATTTTGGTGGTTCATCAGCTTGGAGTACAGGGCATCGCTTGGGATGATTTCATCTCTCGTGACTTCTTCAGAGTTTCACGGGGATTATCAAAGGTTAAGCATGAAGGTGGACCTTCTCATCAGTATGAGCACCATGAGCACCATGAGACCGCTAGTGTGCCGGTATTCATCACATATCAGAGAGGCACCAGACATTTGTTTGCAGCAGCAAAACGAGTGTTATCTCCACCCGGGGTGGAAGGGGCCTCGTTTCCTCCATCAGCATCACAGGTACAAGACAAAGGCAAGAGGCCAATGTAGGATGAGGGGCCATCAGGTGAACGAGAGACCGACTTCATTCTCCTTCATGATGATGATACATATACGGGTCCACAAAGCACCAAACTTAGAGAGATCATCCAAGAGCAACAAACAGAGATCGACGCCTTATCCTTTGACTTGGAGAGGGCTAAGTGGACCATGAAATACTTGGAGCAGAGGAACAAATAGCTTGAAGATCAGCAGGCAATCATGGAGCTACAAAACATCCGCGAGAATCGCCAAGCTGCACAAAGGAGAAGAATTGAGCTCACGTCATTGGAGCAAGAGATTAATGAGGATCGGGAGGCCAATCTCGAGAGAGTTAACATGCACCTTGAGAGGCTGTTGGACAAGGCCGACAAGGACCATTCTTTGCTCTAACACATGGCTTTCCACTATATGGCACGAAACAAGGTGTGCAAGGCCCAAATCAGGAATTTGAAGGCCAAATTGAGGAAGGCAATAAGGAAGCAAAAGAGGCAAAGGGAGCTCGATCGTCTTCAGATATTGGCCGAAGCCTCTTTAGCCCAGCATAACACTTAATGAAGAAGCTCCAGCCCAAATTTCAAGAAAT
Organism: Pinus tabuliformis; assembly: GCA_031772625.1. Lineage (NCBI taxonomy): Eukaryota > Viridiplantae > Streptophyta > Pinopsida > Pinales > Pinaceae > Pinus > Pinus tabuliformis. Next base: position 1,968,581,916 of record CM062816.1, on the reverse strand, counting down.
TTGGGGCATTTTTGGTATTTTTGCAAATTTTTGTACAAAAAACAGGGTTTTTCTCCCTGTGCGCCGCGCCACGTGGCGCGCGCTTATGATAGGAGGCTCCAAATGCAAAAAAAAATATATTTTTGGATTTTTCATGAAAAATCATGACTATTGGTGCATGGCCAAGAAGTTTGGGAAAGTTTTGAGTCCTCAGGAGGTCAAAAACACCCTAAAAATGACCTCTCTGCCCCTAATTTCACACACAGGAAGTAGTCTTGGGAGATTAAGGTTTTGGAGGGGCAAATGGGCACCAAATTCAGAAATTCCACTTAGGTTGGAAAGTAGACAGGTAGGGATTTCCAACAAGCACACGTGGGCTCAATTTGGACTTCAGAAAGTGCCTCAAAATCAGCATCATAGTGGCGCAATGCATACAGAAATTGGCGCGGCGCACAGAGGTTTTTTGACCAAATTTTCACCTTCCAGCTTAGAAATTCGGCCAGTTTGACTAGTTTTGCTTTGTGATGTTATTTTTTATCTATCTTGATGTAATTGGATAAAAATCAGGTAATTTTGGCACTTATTTACTTGTTCTATAGGAATCATTCACCAAAAAATAAAAATTTAATGAATGAATCAGTTTCCTACCTTATAGAGGCAAGTTGTTTTGATTGCCTAGATTTTAGTGCTTTGTTTAGAATTGGTTGAAACAGCTCCTAGAATGATGAGCTAGACTCCTAGAGGCAAGGGAATGGGTTGGGCTAGTCTATATCATGTATTTTCTAAGTCATTTTCAGGGTTGGACTCTTGGGGAAAGTTTGGCACTCTATTGTACATTCATTTCTGCATTTTTGGCAAAGGAAAGACCAGGGTTTTGCAACACTGTTTGGGATCCATGTGGCTTTATGTTTTGATGGTGTGCTTCTCTGAGTAATTGTAAGTTTATCTAGTGTTATGTGTATCATTTTCAAGTTTCTTCTTCTGAATTTGAACAAATGAGTGATTAAGGTAGAATCCATAACTGTTATGCTCTGCCTTTGAATTTGTTTAAATTTTCATGTTTTCATCTGTTTAAGGAGAATTCTTGAGACTCTCTTGCTCTCCTTAGCTCCTCACCAGTCTGATCTATCCATCTCACTCACTTTAAAGCATCAAAATGATTGCCTTCCTTGCCCCAATCGGAACTCTGCAGAAACTGTGCCTCATCCCCGAGCCCAATTTGCCTTTCCCATTTTTTCAACAAAACCCTAAAAAACTCAAATCAAATCCCTACACTTAATACCTAGCCTAAGATCAGTTGCAAATTTAGTCATCTCGAGCCTCATTGATTACCTTTTGCCGAGACTAACCCGGAGAGAGCCCTCTCCTGTCCTCGTAGGGCTAGCTACGAGGCTGAGCGTGGTTTGATGTGGACCTAGAACCTTGTCTTTTCAGCCTGAGGCAAATCTAGGCTCTAACAGATGGTAGGGGAGATTTTATCCATGTTTCCTTCTTTGAAAGCATCTAGTGTAGGAATAATATTTTTAAACCAATCGACCTCACTATGGATGAAGTCTTTGGATTCCACAACATATTGATCATGGGTTGATGCAGAAGGAAGTACGCATAATGGTGCATATCATCCCAAGGATAATCAGGGGTGGTCATGGCTTCCCTAATGTCTTCATTGAAATTAAAAATGGGACGACGAGAGGAATAGGGACCACATGGTGAAGAGGAACTGCCGGGAGACAAGGTTCACATACGCATCGTTGGGAGTGATGGACAGATGACTAGTAGATGTGACATCTACCAATGTTGAGACCAAAGTGTTTGCCGAAGAGGGTTGGACATAATAACAATAGAAAAATCTAAGAGAGTCCCAATAGATCTACACAATGGATGATGACATGTAGAGAATAGGGGAAAAATTATCTGTCATCTCAACATTAGGAGGGGGAATCACAATGGTGGGTTGGGAAACCTCTTGTTCTGGTAAAGCAGTGGAGCCAAAACCTATAAGTAGAGGATAAGTGGAATCACTATGAGAAACATATAACTCTCGAAGTACTTAAAGTGTACCATGAAAATCTTTGAGATGAGGACAGTGATGGTAATAATTTCCATAGTTATCATACAAAGCACAAGGGTGATTTGTGTGTAAGCATTTGTTCTTTTTGGTGGATTCAGGTAAGGTGACATGAACCTGAGTAATTTTAGATTCTAGGAAAGTATTAGAGACCACATTCTTAATGTGAGGGAGTTTAGGGAAATTATTGGTGGCATGCCCAACAACGTCACACAAAGCGCATGGAGGAGCAGGCTTTGCGGTATAGGAGGAGTGAGAGTTGCTTGGGGTGCCTTGTCTTTGGGTCCCTTTTTCTGGGCTTTTCCCCCCTCACTAGATGCTTTCACAATATGATTGGATTCCTATTGAGGTTGTTTGTAACAAAAGAAAAGGAAGGGGTAGGAACAACATGTTGAACTGGGGTCAAAGTTGTGTAAGGTTTGAGTTGATTAGGAGGCATGTTTGCGGGAGGATCAATGTACCATACTGAGATCCCCAAGGTAATGTTACGTAGACTCAATGTAGCCATAACAAGGGTAGAAAAGATTCCCAGTGGAGAGAATAGAAAGGTATCTGACCTAAGGGGTAATGACCTAGGGGAATTGCTCCTGGATGGTTAAGATATGGGGGAACATTTCTGGATGAAAAGGAACGGGAGAGATACCAGTAGAAGGAAATGGGGCCAGAGGAATTGTACCTAAAGACTGGGTTGAGTTGGGAGTAGGAGGTTATGGAGGGGTTGGCTACTATGAAGGCGTACCAAACCGCTTGTTGGCGACCCGTGACGCTTGAAGCATTCAAACACTGGATGAGCTATGTTTAGAAGGGGTAGGCGGCGGGCCATAATAAACCCCAAGCATAATGGAATCTTTATAGACTCCAAGAGACACGTCGGTAAAGGTAGGGATAATCTGATTTCCAATCATAGATGAAACAATGGTCTAAGGAGAGGTCTAGGAATGAGGGTCGTAGTAAGTTAGCTGATCGACAATGATGATATTTCCATTGTGGGAAAGAAAATCTTGCAAGAAATGGTAGATGTGATTGCAGATATGGCATAGGTGTAACTACAACCCAACAAGGTGTTATAATCTAAGGGGGCACCAATGACTTCAATATCAATCGAGACCGTCTTTCCAACAACGGTGAAAGGACAATTGCGGTATAAACCGAGGGGCTATGAGGGATTATTGTCCAAAGCACGAAGAGTGATAGTATATGGGGACAAGTCAAGGGAACCAAGTTGCTTCCAAACACTAGCGGCCATCACACAGGTGGAGGCACCTTCATCTATGATACACCGCTAGACCATGGCATTCTTTATGGAGACTAGTATTTGAAAGGCAACTGAGGAAGGAAGGGGGGGATGTTTCACTTTGTCAACATCAAAGACAATTAGATGATCATAAGAGGGATTCAAAACGCCTAAACCAGATAGTAGAGAATTCTATTGGGGTGGGTACGTCTAGAGGACTTCCAACGTTGACATGGCAGCAGGAGATTGTGCCAAGTCATCAACTATGCTATAGGTGTGGGCGGCTTTAGACAAAGAAACATTTTGATGTAATGGGCCTTTAGGGATCTTGGGGGGAACCTTGGATTTAGGTAGAGGGATATGTAAGTTGTCATTTGATGATGATAGAGGCTCAGTGCCTAGCCTTCCAAGCTAACGATGCGGGTTCGATTCCCGCTACCCGCTAACAGATATCTACCTATTCTATATCTATCTAGATAGATATAGAATAGGTAGATATAAAGTGATTAAGTATATAATATAATTTCACGATTCACTCGAAATCAATTAATGTGAAATAGATTCCATTCTTTTCCTATCCTATAACCTCAGTGTGAATAAAAAGGTAGATCGGGACAATGTATGCCAAACCTTTGGGTTGGGAATCAATTATTGAATTTGCAGCGAGCTTGTCATATTGGCACGACAGAGTCTGGAGGTTGACTTGTTCGGTGTTGAATTCTTTGGAATTCATCATGAGGATCTGGTAATTGTTCTAGCCAAATTGTGAAAGTTGAGGTGGTACATTACCTTGTGTGGGTTGGGAAGCTACATATCCTTGACGGGGAAAAGGATTTGTAAGAATATTCGGTTCTAACGAAGCATGAGGGAGGGTGTCACACGGAATGAGTCGATTTTGCGGATAAAACCGACCTCCCTAGTATCTAATGATATCTAGTGACAAGCAAGCCAATCAAAAACTATCTTTCTCTAAATATGCAATTTATAAACAAAGGCAAACAAGTGTTTTAGGCCTACCTTAGGTCCAATGCAAGTTTGTGGAAGCCTCGCTCCTTTGATCCAAATGAGCTCCCTTGTTGCGAATATGCAAACACAAACAAGCAAACAAATTAAATAGCACCTGAAAAGCCAATATCATAAAGCATACTTATCATGATGATCAAGGAATTCATGAAACAAATGACATAAGACAATTTGTTGAGAAAAATGAATCTGATTGTATTAATTCAAATCAAAGAAGAACTTTACAACCTGTGCCTTGATGCTGTACAAGCTCCTCCCAGGGTCCAACAAGAAGTCTCCTCTACTTTGACAAGTTTCACTCTCTTCCTAATGAAGCCAAAAGGTATGTGATCTCTCCTCTCAAACTTAACTAGGAAGTCTCAATTCCACCAGCATTTACCCTAAAAAATGTTCAGCTTCTAACCTCCCTAGCAACCAGCCCAATGCCTTAATTTATAGTGCGATGGAGGGGAGTTACTAGGTCCTCCTTCAAAGGGATAAAGCCCTCCTTCAAAGGGATAGCTCCTCTCATCAAGGGATTAGCTCCTTCTCTTTTGGGATGCATGAACCACCTAGGAGCGAACAATCCACGTCAAAATTCCTTCTAGAATCATCTAGAATTAACCCAAAGTGATTTTTTTAGAATAAACTTGCGCCTTTTTGACTTTCACAGGGGTCCGCACCCACTCCTTTAGAGACAGAGCGGGCAGGTCCGCAGGTAATGTGAACAGGGGGTGCGGGACCGCAGGTAACAGTGAGAGAAAGTGCGAAACCAGAGCTTTGTTGATTTTTAATGTTTTTCTCTCATTTTCAAAGCTTGACTTGAAGAGCTGAGGTCTGAGACTTGCTTAGGAGGACAGTACAAGTGATGATAGACCCATACTGACTGCAAATAGTCATGGTGACGATATTTTTGTGTAACAGAGGGGAGGTGGATTAATGGGCTGAGTGTAACATTCCTGGTGAAAATTCCATGTAATAAAATTTAATAAAGTTCAAATAAGACCATGGTTAAGGGACACGTATTCCAAGCTTAACGTTGGAAAAATATATCCTAGTGGGCATCACTAGATGTGTTTATGGGTAAAGGAAATTAGAAAAGACAAAGGCATTAAAAGGGGAAAAGGCATTTTTGGCACACTTATTTATGAAAATAAAGGAATATAGGAGAAAAGTAAGGTGAAAGGTCACAGGTTGCATGTGAGAAGAAAAATGATGGAAAATGAAGAAAATAGAGGCCTCATTGATAAAAAGGCTTATGAGGATCAGTTGGAAATATTTTGGTCAGTGTAGGTGTGGTCAAGGTAGAAGGCTTGGTCAGTGTAAGATTGGTCAGTTCAGTTTTGGACCTCTCTCATTATGCTATCTTTCTCTCACTCTTGGACACTTAGAGTTTCTTGGAACACTCAAGTTTTGGAGCAAGGAAGGAAAAGCAAGCACATGAAGGACAAGGAAAGGAAAATAAAGCAAGGATTAGGCAAGGAAGAGCAGGATCAAGCAACTTCAACATAAATACTTGCAGGTAACATATTTCATGTGTGATTTCCTAGCTAGTTTTTACATGCATGGCTTTGCATGTTGGTGTATGGTTCTCTTATTGTCGATGGCATGGATTTTTTGGGATATGACAGTGGTTTTTAGCCTAGCCTTGCCTTTTTTCAGATTCCATGGTGTGTTTGGATGTTGATCTCAGTTTTTAGCTTTAAAATTGCTGGATGGATTTTAGAATCCGGGGTAGAGGTGGTCTCAAGGTTCATTCCTAAAGGCCTAGGAATCCCTTGACCGGTTTTGGTGGGATACATGGTAAATCCTAAGAGAAGAGTCTCGGTTTAGGGCCTAGTGATCTGGTGTGGATTTCCGTAAAGCCTGAGAGAAGGGTGTCTTGGTTTAGGGCCTAGTGATTCGGTGTGCATTGCGGTAAAGCCTAAGAGACAAGGAGACAAAAAATCCTCAAGGATAGTGATGGATTCCGGTTGGAATTCCAAGTTTGGTTCAGTTTTGTGATCGAATCACCAATTTTGGTGTGATCACGGTTTGGTGAGGGTGGAGGTGGTTTAACCTTTGGATTCCCTTGGTTTTTTTTGGATTGGTTTTTCCATGATATCCCACATTCATGCTTGGAATATGGCACAAGGGTGACTGGCTAAAAGAAATATTTGGTTCAGCCATGTCTATGGTTGGGTGGTACGTGGAAGTCCCAAACTTGGTCGAGTTTTCCTATGTTTAATAAAAGTTAACTCCTCTTGATTTTGTACTTATTTATGTGTTGATTTAATGGCTAATATCTCACTATAATTTTCATGGTTTAATGTTGGTTATAAACATGGTTATATGACTTGTTATTATCATGGTTATTTCATGTATTTACTTGTAAATGAAAGGATAATGGATGCAAGAACTAATTATTGTCATAACATTTCAAGGGAGAAGGTGGTGATTCTTCTTGCCATGTCTCATAAGAGTTTTCAGTCATTCATGCTCTGTCTTGTATCCTAGACTTATAGATTGTATTGATGCCAAGTGTTTGACAAAATTTCAGTCCCGATTGGGGATGGTCGGCCTAGTCCTAGAGTTATTTTCTGGTTTATTAGTCTTTTCATCATGTGTTTAATGGATTCCAGAAGTTATAACAAGTTCTGGGAACTGGACGAAATTATGGGTTTGAAAAGTGCCTTAAATCTCGCAAACTCTGGCACAGGTCTGCTAGAAATAGTCCCTGGATGCAACCATGCAGGCTTGTGGGATCGTCAAGAGATCTCTGGACACTAGCATGCCCATAACATGGGAGAGTTTAGAGGTTTAATAACTTAAAAACTCAGTGGGACCCAGGGGCATGATACCTTTGTGGTTGGGATGGCTCCTAGGAGTGTTGTTGCTAATGTGGAAGGTATGTTTGATGGGTTTCTATCTATTCAACTTCCTTAAGGATACCTTGGAGGTCGAATGATATCATAGTAGCCTCTCATCACATGTTTACCCCAGTTTGTTGGTTACTTGGGTGGATATGGGAGGAGGGTGTTACACTAAGGTCCTCTAGAAGCAGCTTCTTGAGCTTCCCATGCTTGGTGCATTTGAGGTAAAAGGGGACATTCAAGAGTATAATGGATGAATACACCATAATGGGCACAAGGTTTATTCGTTCGAAGAGCCTTATTTTGCTTGGGTTTTCCATATTGTTGTTGGGTTGTAGGATTAGGTTGGTCACCCTAAGGGGCATTCGGTGGTAGACCTTAGTTGCTTTGGTTAGCTTGAGATGGTTGATTTCACTTACCCTTCCCCTTATTCCTTCTCTTGGGGTTGGGGGGATTGGTTGTACTCTGTTAATCGTACACTTGACCTTGAGGAGGTGGTTGCTGTTGTGGCAAAGGTGGAGGATGTTGAAAATAACAACAAGAAATGCTAAAAGTAGCATTGCTATAAATATCATTTGAGGATATACTCCAACTCTGTTGGAAATAGCAAAAAATAGAAATGATAAAAATAGCATTGTTATAAATAGAATTTCAGGGTATATTCCAATTTTAATTAGTCCCTGAATTAAAACTAAGAACTAAAATTCGAATTTAGTCTCACTAGCTGTTTGAAAAAATAATTAATTAATTCATCTTGAGTTAATTAGTTGGAGAAATTCAGACATGAAGTCTTTGTGAAGACATGAAACAGTTGTCCCTTTGATTGAGGAATTTATCCCTTAATTAAGGAGATGAGGATGACTTGTATTTGAGTTGTAATTAGTTAGCTCGGTTAACTGAGTTAAGTCCAGTTACATTAGTTCCAAACAGTTGGAGGAACTAATTGTGAGTTCAATCAGTTAATGCATGCATGCAACTAGTGTTCTCCAGATAACTGAATATTCTCTCATAAATAACTCATGCATGTCAGTTTAGAGAAAGACCCAGTTAAGATTAAAGGAAGGGACAATGTACTATCAGTTGGAGGAATTTTACTATATAGGAAACCCATCCATGCAGAAGGAATTATCTCCTTCAGGATTGCAAAGTTATTTAAGAGGTCAGTGTTGTGTGTGAGGTGAGAATCACACAGGTTGCAGCTGGAGGACCTAGGACAAACTGCGCAAGGAAATAGGAGGCTTGGAGGATTGAAGGAAGGCATATGTGTTGTCTATTCTATCTATGAGCGGCAGTGAGGGATTGTACTGAGAGATGGATAGCTTGAGAGCTAAAGCTTTGTGTAATCCTGAGATATTTCCACTTGTATGATAATACAGATAGTGGGGTTTTTAGCTGAGGCTTTCCCTAGAGTATTCTTCTGTGTTCATGTGTGATTGATTTCTTCTTCGTCTATTATATGTGTTCTATTTGGTCTTGCTCAAAATCGATTAAGCTTCCGCAAGTTTGATTGTAGAAGTACATTAAGTATATTGCTTTAGTTACATTGCATTATCAGTTTAATCTACAGGAGAATTAATACATGGTATCGGAGCAAAGGTGATCAAATCGGAGAACAATAAACAAAGAAGGGAGAAGTTCAAAGTTTTAAGTTCCTGATTATAGAAATCAAATTCTTATCACATCTCAAATTTCACCAATGGTGTTCAACGGTTTGAGACTCGAGTATGCCCTGGATGGAAACTCGAATTATATAGCCTAGAAGGATCTCATGGAAGTGGTATTAGAGGACAACGGTTTGAACGACTTCATTGATCAAGAAGTCCCCAAGCCAGCAGCAGCTAATGCCCAAGAATTTGTGGAATGGAAGAAATGTGTGGCTAGAGAAAGGAGGATTCTTTTGGTGGGAGTTCAAGACCACATTGTCTCAAGTCTCCATGGGAAGGAGACACCATTTTCAATGTGGAAAACATTGAAGGATCTATATCAGAACAACAGCAATCAGAGGAAGTTGGAGCTGAAAGACAAGCTTCGAAAATCAAGTGTGAAAATGGCGACACGATCTCTACATATCTGAACAAGCTCACCACCTGTAGAGATGAGCTTGGAAGTGTAGGAATCACGATAGCTGATGATGATATGGTGAGTATTGCTCTCCTTAGTCTTCCTAAGAGCTAGCAAAGCTACCAAGACTCAGTGAATGGAAGAGAGAAAATGTCGAATTAGGAATGACTGTGGTCGGATCTAATGCAGGAGGAGATTAGGAGGAGCACCAGAGATGGTTATTCATCCAAGGATGATGAAGAAAATCTAGCCTTAGCCAATAGGCAAGGAAAGGGAAGGAGAGGGATTCTCATCCCAAACCGAGTTCTTCTCATGGAGGGAAGAAGATTGACAAATCTCAAGTGAGATTCTTTAATTGTCATGAGGTGGGCCATTATGAAACTAATTGTCCATTGAAGAAGTCCAAGAAGGGATCCTTGGAAGGATCTGAAGGGGAGGCATTGGCCTCTCAGTTCGAATTGGATTTTACCCTCATCGCATGCTTGGTTTCATCGATGATGGGTTGTAGTTGGTTTCTTGACAGTGGAGCCTCATTCCACATGACCGACGATAAGAGTTTGTTCAATACCTTGGAGGAGAAAGACCTCCAGATGCACATAGAGATGGGTAATGATGAAAAGTATAGTGTTTCAGGAGTGGGCACAGTTGCTTTTAAGAGGGAGCATGGAGCTTCCATCACCGTGACTGATTTGAAGTATGTGCCTGGACTGAAGAAAAACTTGGTATTGATCACGATGGTGGAGGACAAAGGCTATGATGTTGTCTTCAGTAAGGGAAAGGTTTTCCTTAGACACATCACCACGGGTCAGGGGAAACAGATCGGTTCACAGGTACAGAACTTGTATGCCCTTGAGGTTCAAGATGCATGCAAAGCTTTGAAGAGCAAGGCAAATTTTTGAGACTTGGTGGTTGAGAGGGAGAGTACATTACCTCTCAACATGCAGAGCCAGAAGAAGTCTCAAACAAGTGTGGAGGAGCCACAATTAGTGAAGCAGCTTTAGGAGGTTGTGGAGCAGCCACAACTGGAGAGTCGAGAGGAGACCGAGTGGAGGCATCCACTCATGCAGAGACCTCCAGTAGGGGGGAATTTCGAGTCAAGTGGGCAGAGGGATCACATGTAGCCATACCTCTAGGTGTGAGGTGGGGCGATGTGAAGTGATAGTCTCAAGAAGGCTGAAATAGGGGCAGGATCCTTGAGGTACCCAACCTCTTTGATTAAACCTTACTATGGGAGCCCCGATGAGGAGTAGTAGGATTGGCTGAGTGGGTAGAGACAGATGCAGATGGAGCAGCAGAGGGAGCTTCAACATCAGAGGGTGTTTCTAGCCCAATAGGGAGGTCAGTTGGGAGATCAGTTACTTACTTCTCAGTAACTGAGTTGCAGTGCAGCAGTGGGAAACACGATGCAACATGATGAGAGGAGGTGCAGTGCGGATGCAGTGCTGGGAGATAGGACCAGCAGCAACACGGATGCAGCAGGAGGAATCAGTGTGATTGATGCAATCAGAGATCAAAGTGACAGAGGCTAGAGCAGTTAGATACTAAAGGGTGCAGAGGTGTAGAGTTTTCAGTCGACAAAGGCAATAACAATTAGAGACTTTGATGACAGAGGCATCATTCTGATTCAGGTTGGATATTTTTTGTTTCTAGAGTTGCTAGAGCAACAACACTTGAGAGAAGTGTTGCATGTAGAACATTCCAAAGGTTCAGGGTCAGGTTCGAGTTGAATGTCTTTCTTATTGAGAGGGGGTGTTGAAAATAGCAACAAGAAATGGTAAAAATAGCATTGCTATAAATAACATTTCAGGATATACTCCAACTCTGTTGGAAATAGCAAAAAATAGAAATACTAAAAATAACATTGATATAAATAGCATTTCAAGATATATTCCAATTTTAATTAGTCCCTGAATTAAAATTCAAATTTAATCTCACTAGTTGTTTGAAAAAATAATTAATTAATTCATCTTGAGCTAATTAGTTGGAGAAATTCAAACATGAAGTCTTTGTGAAGACATGCAACAGTTATCCCTTTGATTGAGGAAGTTATCCCTTAATTAAGGAGATAAGGATGAGTTGTATTTGAGTTGTAATTAGTTATCTCAGTTAACTGAGTTAAGTCTAGTTACATTAGTTCCAAACAGTTGGAGGAACTAATTGTGAGTTCAATCAGTTAATGCATGCATGCATGCAACTAGTGTTCTCCAGATAACTGAATATTCTCTCATAAATAACTCATGCATGTCAGTTTAGAGATAGACCCAGTTAAGATTAAAGGAAGGGACAGTGTATTATCAGTTGGAGGAATTTTCCTATATAGGAAACCCATCCATGCAGAAGGAATTATCTCCTTCAGGATTGCAAAGTTATTTCAGAGGTCAGTGTTGTGTGTGAGGTGAGAATCACACAGGTTGCAGCTGGAGGAAATAGGAGAAACCGCGTAAGGAAATAGGAGGCTTATAGGACTGAAGGAAGGCATATGTGTTGTCTATTCTATCTATGAGCGACAGTGAGGGATTGTACTCAGAGATGGATAGCTTGAGAGCTAAAGCTTTGTGTAATCCTAAGATATCTCCACTTGTATGATAATACAGATAATGGGGTTTTTAGCCGAGGCTTTCCCCAGAGTATTCTTCTGTGTTCATGTGTGATTGATTTCTTCTTCATCTGTTATATGTGTTCTATTTGATCTTGCTCAAAATCGATTAAGCTTCCGCAAGTTTGATTATAGAAGTAGATTAAGTATATTGCTTTAGTTACATTGCATTATCAATTTAATCTACAAGAGAATTTCTAAAGAGGAGTCATGGGAGGTTGGGGTGTTGGTGGGGCTGGAGCACTAGGTGGTACACATGGGTAGTAAGGATTCATGGAAACATTTCGATAACTAGGTGGAGTAATGACTGCCCTTGTCATCGATCGATGCAGATGGGGATATGCATTTGATGTGATTGTACCTTGGTAAGCGTTGACATGTGAGGTATCAAGAGGGGGATAGGTGTAAGAAAAACTGGTCCCCCCTAGGGTTGACCATAACTCATGTGAGGTTGAGAATATGGTGGAGGTTGAGGGTGTGAGATAGATACAACGATACCATCAATTGCATGAGATGCCCCCGGTGCATTAACATCACCAGGCCGAGGCAAATCAGGAAGGATAATATAAAAATAACCTAATTGTGCGTAGATCAAGTCATATTTCAAAACTATCTAGAGAGCTTCTTCCTTAGACTGGGGGAAGTGAAAGGTGAAATCTTTACCTATGGAATCAAAAAACATTCTAAGGAACCAATCCATATAGACATGGTCTTCAAATTCACTCTCCTCTACACATAAGAAATAATATTTGTGTTCATCCATTCCATTAGTTGACCAGGACCGTAGAAATTCACAAATGAAAATTGATCTATAAAATTTTGTGGATATTCCACTAGATAGTTTATCACAATAGATCTCATAAAACTATACTTAAAAATCTAAAATCTACACTATTAGGGTTTTATTTTTCTTTAGATCTTCAGATCTATAGATTATTGTTTATTGTGTATGCATGCAAATTATATTTATGCAAAAAAAAATAGAAAAACGAAATAAAATCTCACAAACCATGATTTGACACAAGATATAACATGGGAAACCCTTTCGAGAGAAAACTCAGTTTGAAGGTGAGGTCTCTCTTTCCAAAGAAAAAGTTTGCTACTTCTTTCTCATTGATGGTCTTCTTGCACGGCATCAAAACACACATCTTGATAAACCTCTCAACTACCATGAATAGGTAGTCATGTCCCTCCCTAGTTGTTAGTAAACCTCCCACAGTGTCCATGGAAATGTTTTCCCAAGGACAATTGGGTACAGGTAAGGGATGATATATACCATCTTTCCTATTATTAGGCTTGATGGTACAACAAATCATGCATCATGTTATGAACCTAGCTACTTGTTCTTGCATCTTGGGCTAATACACATATAACCTCTTCAAGTTGGCCACTATCTTCCCTACACCAAAGTGCCTTGAAATATTTGAGGTTTGAGCCTCTTTGATCAATTGCAATCACTCACCTTTAGGAACCTATAACTTATCTAGCCTATAGAGTAACCCATCCTGGATATGGTAGTCAATGGTGTTGTCGCCATCATACACATGACTCCTGACTCTACAACTGCTAAAACACCTCCTTGAATTCCTCGTCCACTAAATTTGCCTCTTTATATGCATCATCGTTGAATGGATCCATGTGCATCTGAGTTCCCAAAGATATGATCTCTAATTTGGTGGCCTTGAAAGCATGTCAAACAACTTGTTTATGCTTCCCTTCTTATACTTGATCACTAAATGAAATTGGTGTAGAAATCCCATCCACTTGTAATGCCTAGTCTATTATAGCTTTCCTTAGGCCTACATGTATTGTAATGGTTGGTGATCTGTGTGGATCACTGTCTCATTTTCCATCAAATAATTCTTCCACTTCTTCACAACCTGCATAAGGGAATATAGCTCCTTGTTGTAGGTAGGGTAGTTAAGAACCACCCCATGAAATACATCAAAATGGTATCGTACACACCTTCATCCCTACATCAATACTGCTCCAATAGCGTACCCACTCACATTTTTGTCCACTTTGAAAGGTTGCTGCAAGTTTGGTAATGCAAGAACTAGTGCTTGAATTATCTTCTTCTTTAACTCCTCAAAGCCCTGTTGTTGACCCTTTTCCCACTAGAAACTCTTGCCACTTGTTGTTATCGTGTGGAGTGGCATTGCTACTACTGAAAACGAGGCTATGAATTTCCTTTGGTACTATGTTGTCCCAAAAAACTCCTAACCTCAGAAACATTAGTAGGAATCTACCATTTCATGATGGCATCCATCTTGGTAGGCTCTATAGACTTAAACTTTCATCTACTTATCACATACCCCAGATACACCAAGGTCTGTTGTGCAAACTCACACTTCTTGAGATTTGCTAGCATATTGTGCTTTTCAACACCTGTGTCAAATGTGAGATGTGCTCCTTCTAGGTAGCATTGTATACCAATATATCATCCAAATAGAAAATAACAAATGAATCTATAAAGTGCGCAATATATCATTTATTAACCTCATAAACATAGCTGGTGCATTATATAGGCCAAATGACATGACTAACCACTCATACAACCTTTCCTGGTTTTGAAGTCGATCTTTTGGGTATCTTCTTCTCTGAATCAAACTTGGTGATATCCAAACTTTAAGTCCAACTTGGTGAAGTATTTTTCTTATTGCAATTGATCTAACATATCATTTATCCTAGACAGGGGGTACCTATTCTTGAGTGTAATTTTATTCAGCACCCTATAATCAATACACATTCCCCAAGTCTCATCCTTATTTGGTACAATGATTATGGGTGACGCACATGGTAATGTATTCATTCTAATGGAACCCTATTCTAGTAGATTCTACAACTTTTTATTCACCGCATTTGCTTCTATGATAGACTACCTATACAACCCAATGTTTGGCAATGGGAAGTCTGACAATAACTAGATATCATGCTCCACTTCCCTCTTGGGTGGTAACCCTTTAGGATCCTAGAAAACATCCCTATATCACTGTAGAAACTCTTTCAATTGTTGTTTCTATTTCTTAGTATACCCCTCTAGGGATTCCTTTCCTCTTACTGAATCTTCTACAAACTGATTTTCTCTTTAAAACAATAAAACATACTTCTTGCTATAATTGATCAAATTTTTGGTTGGTTGGAACTTACTAATGAAAATTTTCATTTTTCTTTGTGCACATTGATGGTGAACAATTTTTAATCATTGAAAAGTCCTCTACATACCCAAAGGGGTAAAATTGTACACTTTTCCCCTGCTTCTACTTGAAGTAATGCCATCGAATCTAGTGGTCCTCTACATACCCAAAGGGGTAAAATTGTGACTTTATAATGGTTTTGAATTCCTACCACTTAGTCATTGTAGGATCTCCCTCCAACCTCAAGGTCTCCATGTGGCTTTCCCACTAGGTTAGTGCATGGTTCTCTAATTTCAATCATGCAAATGAAATATTATGTCCCTCCTCTATATGATGGATATTGAAATACACTGCCAATTACTGCGACTAGTGATTTAGCTTTAGAGTGTCAATATCACCTTGGTATGGCTTGACATCAACCTTTGCTTCCAATTTGAATAAGGACTATGACTAATTTACGACACTCGAATTGGGTTGATCTTTCTCAGGTCCTTTCTTTAATTAGTTCTCTATTTTTTCCCAGTCTCCTAATCTCCCCTATAATATGTCATATGCATTAGAATCCCCATCTTCATTGAGTAGCCCAAGCTTATTATTTAGGGCTTACATGAGGAGATTCAAGTTACGACTTATATCAGCAACTTACGCTTCTAGCTACGAAAACGTCTCCTCCGCAAGATCAAAAGGGTTATTCATACATTTTTCAACCATGATTAGTGTTTTATGACTTTTGGCTTAGATGATCTAGATCCCTTACAAATCTAACCAATATACCCAAAGTATCCTACTCTAATGCAAATATGATCCATAAACTTCCCTTGGATATTCCATTGGACATTTCCTCACAACATATATGATAAAATATATTTAAAAATAAAAAATCTACACTAGGTGAATCCATGAAGATGGTTTACATGTTTGGGCCAAATGTGGCAATGAAATTTCAAAATTTCACACTTTTATTCAAAATCCATATAAGATTTGTGAATTTTGACTTGGAGTAAAAAGACAATTCGTAGAGAATTATGTTGTTATCTTAATGATATTTTTTCCAAAATAATCTAGTGTCATATAATTTGTCAAATTTTCCATTAAATTAAATGCTTGTCCTCTCAATTTTTTGCATATCTTAACAAGTATGTGTGTGTTCACGTGCAATAACTTAGTCAAGCACATCGATCGATCACTTAAAAAGCTCAATTGAGTGCTTTAGGAAAAATTTGAAATAGCTCGATCAAGGGTTTAATAAACCCTCGATCAATCTTCTAATAGGGTAAAAGAAAATCTCTTGATTAAGAAAACTCTTGATTGAGCCATTGTTTTCACTAGGAGTGAGGAGCTAGATCGAGCTCTGATAGTTAGATAGAGCTATATTTAGATCAAACTATAGCTCGATTGAGCTTTAATCATTAACCCCCATTAATATCCAAATATTAATTGATAATTTAATAATTTAAAACAGCTCAATCGAGCCATAGGGGCTTCACTTTGGGAGCAATACCATACCACATGCATTCATAGTGAGGGATATATATTGAGGAAAAAGTGACATAATATATTATGGGATATATAGGGGGTAAAGGGATTTTATATTCTCAGGTATAAAAAATGGAGCTCAGAGTTAATGGAAAAATATAAAGGAGTGTAAAATGTTAATGAAAAAATGGATACCTACAATATCTAGTGAAAGTAGGGGTCTTTTTAACTGGGAAGGTGTATTGGGTTCATATTGGTAGGGGGTTTAATAATGTGATTTTAAGAGTTATTTTCCAATATGTAGTCAAATTAAGGGTATTGTTTAATATGCCATGAATGCACGTGATATGTTAGAGGTTCACTGAGTGAAACCCCCGTGGATCGAGCTACAGGCTTAATTGAGCTTTGTTTTCAAATATCCTACAAAAACCAACAAGCCACCCAATCAAGGGCCTAAGTAGCCATGGGTTACATAGGAGCTCGATTGAGCAATATTTAAGCCCTCAAATAGCTCGTTAGAGGGCTAAAATATTGCTCGATCAAGCATTTAAAAAATGTTTTATCAAGCTTGTTTTCTTCAAGTTACAACTCATGTTCTTACCAAAAAGTGTAAACCACCTCCACGCATTCACCCCACTATTAGGGTTTTATTTCTCTTTAGATTCCTAGATTCCTAGATTATTGTTTATTGTGTATGCATGCAAATTAAAATTTATGCAAAAAATAGAGAACAACAAAATAAAAATTTATCATGAATTATTGTATAACTTGTCATTAATCTTACCATAATACCTATCATGGCCCGGTGACAATGATATTTTATACTTGTAGAGACTTATCAAAAGACCTGTTACAACTTGTATACAAAACTTGTTAGAAGACCTATTTTAGACATGCTATGACGTGCTATCATTCCATGATACACAGGTCAAAAGCCTGTTATGACCTTGTCATTGACCCGTAATAAATCCATGAGAACTTATCATTAATCTGTCACTAGCTTGTGACAAACCTATGTATAAACTTGTTATAAAACATAAAGTAAATTGGCCATCAACTTATGGCAAGTATGTCATAAACTTGTAAGAAATCTTGTCACTGGCCAATCTACCTGTAACATTCTTTTACAATCTATAATATACCTATCGCCTACTTATGACAACCTATTATGCAACATATAATATACCTACCACCTACTTGTGACCAATTTTCCTATAATAAATAGTTGAATATGTCATAACCCTTACCTATGACAATCTATCATATGACTTGCCATACACTTGTCACTTACGTGTGACCAAATCTGGTACAACCTAAATATAAACCAATTACAGAACTTGTGATACACTCATCATCCACTTGTGACAAGTTTATGATAATCTTGTAATAATAATCAGATTTACCCAGTCAATAGTTGTTACCTATATGTATCAAGTCTGTCACAAACCACTTGATACTGGTATACCCTGTCATAACCTGTTGTATCATGTTCACCCACTAGTGATAAACTCAACTATGGTAACTTATGATGAATCTATCATCACCCTGTGATTACCTGGTTTAAACCTATAACCACCTGTTTAGAATTGTTTTGTAACATGGTGTGTTGTTGTTTTAGGTTTGTTTTCAAAAAATTTCTATAATAGCCACCATTGTGTGGTCACCTCCAATAACTACTAACTTGTTAACATTTCATTACCTACAATATCCTCCTTCTTACCATTTCCAAAAAAACGATGATAAAGTCATTGTATGCTAATCAAAGATTTATATTTTGATATTACATTATAATATTTCACATAATATGATACCATTAATTAATATGGAAAAATAAATAAATCTAATTATACTAATAATAGACCCAGAGGCATCTGATAGGAGTGAAAGCCTGCCCCCTTACAGACCACCAATGAGTTATTCCAAGTGGCATGGTTTTCCTTGAATAAGGGTGATGAATCAGTCTGCATTCACAGATAGTAGCTAAAGATGGTTGTCCTCGTTGACAACTGAGATAAATTTTCCCAATTTTCCCACCTGTAAAAAAAATAACCATATCTTAACTTATATTCTAAAAACATAATCTTATTATTACTATTCAATATAAGTTGTCAACATCACCATCATATTGAAATTAAAAGATAAAATTTTGACTTATTAAAATTAAAAAATATTATTTTTAAATA
This sequence comes from Pinus tabuliformis, assembly GCA_031772625.1. Taxonomy (NCBI): domain Eukaryota; kingdom Viridiplantae; phylum Streptophyta; class Pinopsida; order Pinales; family Pinaceae; genus Pinus; species Pinus tabuliformis. Next base: position 1,968,563,328 of record CM062816.1, on the reverse strand, counting down.
TAAATTAGATACTCATCACTAAAACACTAATATATACGTAAAATGTTTAACATATTATTAATAATTAATAGGAAAAAGACTCAAGTGCAAATAAATCCAATAATACTAATAATAAACAATATATCTTAACTTATAAATTCAAAACATTTTCTTCTTGTTACCATTCAATATGAGTTGTCAACATATATGATTAAGCAGCCCCATCACATTATTAAAGGATTGGAGAATTGAACTTATTAAATTGGGTCGTGAAATGAAAGTGAAAAGGACGTTTTTAGTATTAGAAATTACTCTATAACTTAAAATAATATGATTAATTCTTTAAATGTGGTTATGTGTAAAAAAAATAAGTTTTATATTATATTATTACGTTGTATATTTAAATTATAATTTAGTTAATGTTTAATAATTTTAAATGTATTATAAGATATGTGTTTTGATGTATATTTTAAATTAATAATTATTTTTATTTTAAAATAGAATTTTCAAAGTTTTGTTTAGTTATCAATTATTATTAGATAATAAATAAAAATTCAAAATTTACAAAATAATTTTAATAGTAAAAAAAAAGGGTTTTGATTTATCTCAAAAGTAATTATATTTATTTTGTTCTTCAATTTAATTAAAAAAATGTTCATTTTTATTTATGACGTTGAATTTTTCTTATTGTTATTTTGCTATTTTACATGTTTTTTTAGGAATATCTATATGTGTGTTTAATTCACACATTAATTCTTTTAATAATAATAATAATATGTGTGTTTATTTTGAAATAGGGCTTCTAGAATTTTAATTTAATTATCAATAATCATTAGGTGGATAGTAGAAATTACCTCCACGACATATTATAGAATATTAATAGTAGTATACATAAATCAAAGGTTAAGATTTATTTGCAAAGTAGTCACGTTCTTTTTGCCCCATTAATTAAATTGATTAGTTAAAAAAAAAAACAACCTTAAGTGAGGGTAAGTGTTTTGATGCTTATTATGGTTTGATGCTTATGCCAATCATTTAATTTATATGGTTGTTAGAATTATTGTTTTTTTTTTTTTAATGTTGGCAATGTAAGATGTATCATGAAGCTTATACCAATCATTTAATTTATATGCCCGTGATAGTTATTGTTTTTTTAATGTTGGTAATGTAAGATGTATCACAAGATAAGTGTCTTGATACCGATTATTGATCGATGCATATCAATATTTACTAACCATTTAATTTATATTACTATACTAATATTGATTATTAATTAATAATAAACTACCTAGAAACCATTTAATTTATATCACTACACTAATACTAATTATTAATTAATAATAAGATATCTAGAAATCATGGTATAAATATTGAAAAGATATCAAAAAATCATGACACTAATATTAAAATGGAAAAGTGATAAGTATTCTCAACACACATGACATTATATGTTGACAACCATGTAACTAGCACAACCACATTAAAAATATTAATGTGGTTGATAAAGGAGGAAGACTTCATTTGTATCTACCAAGCCATTAATAAATATATAATAATAAAAATGATATTAAAAAATACCATTACAACAAAATTATTATTATATACAAGATTATTATAATCATTTTAAAATAATAATAATTATTATTACTAAATAATTATTCTTATTAAGATTATTAAGATTATGGTTATTACTTGCTATTGCTACTAATATAAATTAATGATATTATTAAATAAATAAATAATAATAAATAAATTTAAATTAAATAATAGTAAATATTAAACAATTAAATAATATTAAATTATTTAAATAAATAATGAAAGTAACAATAATATTTCAGAATGCAAACTTTTGTGATTCATAATGTTATTGAGAGAATTTTTTCGATAATTGAACCACTCAGTGTGCTTCATCATCAGGATGTAAATTGCTTGAGAAATAAATGTTAAAAAATAATAATAAATAAATGAATGTGAATGTTATATAATTTAAAAATTATAATATAAAGATTTAACTATTTAAAAAAAATTAAAATTAAAATTAAAAAATAATAATAATAAATAAATAAATAAATAAAAATTAATTAAAAAATTAAAAATTAAAATTAAAATTTAAAAAAAAAAATTAAAATTACTAAATTTATTCTTATTGTTTATAATAATAAGTTATTATTATTTTGATAATAACACTAATTCCATGAAGAAGTAATATTAAAAAGTATTATTATTCAATGAAAAGAAATAAATAATAAAATAATATATATAAAAATAAATAAATAAACAAATAAATTAAAAATTAAATTAAATTAAAAAAAAGGAAAAGGAAAATACCACCCGTGAAGAAAGGAGATGGCGAAAGGCACTAACTTAGGGAAAAAGAGACGGATTTAGGGAAAAAGAGATGGGATCCAGTAACTACTAATTTTCCACCCATCATTCCTAAAGGGAGACAATCTCTTTTTAAATTTCTATAGCTTTCTGGTGATGGAAGTGGTCACTCCTTGCAATGCCTTGGGAATCTTCCAAACAAACATGGTGTTTAGTTTTCTCAGCATGTTCTGCTAAAGTTGAAGAGTGTGTCCTACAATGTTTGATATCAACATCCAACGGCTACTAATTTCCACCCATCATTCCTAAAGGGAGACAAAGCCTTTTTCAATTTCTATAGCCTTCTCGTGATGGAAGTGGTCAATCCTTGCAATGCCTTGGGAATCTTCCAAACAAACATGGTGTTTAGTTTTATGGACATTTTCTGCTAAAGTTGAAGAGTGTGTTCTACAATGTTTGATATCAACAACATGCTCACAAATCCTTTGATTTATAGAGTGATTGTTTCTCCAATGTAGCGGGTCCCACAAGAACATGGGATTAAATAAACACCTTGCATGCCTTTTGGATCAAACAGGTCTTTAAGAGATTTGAGGAAGCTATGAATGGTGTTCAAATGTGATTCTCTCAATAACAATAATATTGTTACTAATAATTTAATTAAACATTAATAATAATTAATGAATAATAAACATGGTGTTTAATTTTCTCAACATGTTCAGCTAAAGCTGAAGAGTGTGTCCTATAATGTTTGACATCAACAACATGCTCACAAATCTTTTGATTTATAAAGCGGTTGCTTCTCCAATGTAAGGGTCCCACAGGAACATGGGATTAAATAAATATTGTTTTGGATCCAACAGTTCTTAGGAGATTTGAAGAAGCTATAAATAGTGTTCAAATGTGATTCTCTCAATAACAATAATATTGTTATTAATAATATTAATTAATTAATAATTTAATTAAATATTAATAATAATTAATGAATAATAATTTATTTATTTATATTAAACATGTTATTATAAATATTAATTAATTAATAATTTAATTAAATATTAATAATAATTAATGAATAATAATCTATTTATTTATTTATATTAAACCAGAGGATTATAATAATATTTATTTAATTTTTTTTATAACAATTAATTAATTAATATTTATTTAATTTTTTTATAACAAATAATTAATTAATTAAATTACTAGAAATAATATTATTTATTGAAAAATATAAATATTGGTTTTTTATAATTTATATTGCTTTGTTAATAATAATAATAAATATTATTATTATTTATTAATTATTAATAATGATAATTAATTAAATATTAATAATAATAATAAATAAATTATTATTATTATTTAGTAAAAAAAATCAACGGTGGTTCAGATGCCTCCATTTATTATAAATCTTATAAACCTTTAGATTAATAAACCTAATAAATTGATATTATAAACCTAAACGTGGGCATTAATATTAAAAACCCAACCAACCAATTTGGCAGTATTATAAACCCAAATGATTAGTGTTATAAACCCAAGATATATAAATCTTAAAGTAATATTTACATCGTAAGGCGTTCCCCTCTAAAAAGAACTCTCCTATAAAGTAATATTTACATCGTAAGGCGTTCCCCTCTAAAAAGAACTCTCCTATAAAGTAATATTTACATCGTAAGGCGTTCCCCTCTAAAAAGAACTCTCCTAGCTGCCCTCGTGTCATAATCTGTGCCATAATCTCTCCTAGCTGCCCTCGTGTCATAATCTGTGCCATGTGTCATAATCTGTGCCATAATCTCTCCTAGCTGCCCTCGTGTCATAATCTGTGCCATGTGCCATTCGATCTTTTGTTAGAAGATTGGGTTAAGATTATCCATTGATTTGAACAATTGATACTAGGTCCCAAGTCCATCCATTTCCCATCCGCACAAACCCATTTCCCAACCACACAAACCGCTTTCCCAACCGCACAAACGACTCTGGCTTATGTCCATATCAGGATCTCAACTGCACATGGTTGTGTACATTTTTGCAAAGCGTTTATTTCTCAGTCTTAGTAGCACCAAAATTGGGGCTACCCATTTTAATTTTGTGTGTGCCTTTATAAAGATAGAAACTGCATAATACAGTGTAATATGGCTAGCTAAATTGCCCTTATTTCACGGGAATCCAGTGATTAATAGAATTGCAGATTCCAAATTATACATTGTTCAATTTGCAATTTTGTGTGTCACGGTCAGTTCAAAATAGGTTGAAACACCTGGGGTGCAATTATCAGTTGCAGGGATTGCAAAAATTGCTTGATAGAGTTCGAGGTTTGAATTTACAGCAAATTGGAGGTTTGAATTTCTAGCAAATTAGATGACAAAATATTCAGCAGAATTTCTAGAAAACATGGCAGGAAGCGGGGCGCTTTAGATACAACTTAGCCTATGCCCCATAAGGCAACCTTGCTTCAAGTACTCTTGCGTAGTTGAAAAATCTTGATAGTTTATCTACTTAGACAATCTCTATGAATTACTTTGAGTAATAAATCTTTGCAAAAACACGACCTTTGAGAGGGATGAATTACTTTGAGTAATAAATCTTTGCAAAAACACGACCTTTGAGAGGGTGTGATGTAGGTGAGGCTTACGGGATTTAGTGTCGTGAACATTGGGAGATTCGGCGATTCATGGGCGTCCTCTGCCCTCTGCCTCATTGCACAGTAGCTGGTTGAAGTTTCCAAAATGCTTCTCTTCAAATGGATTTCCAAACAGCCTTGTGCAATCCCTTGGAGGGGTCCTCTATACAGAGTTAGGATTCCATCCAGTGAGTTTCCTCGATCTAAAAGTAATTTGTGAGTTATTTACTCTAGATTGAATTGTGTTGCTTATTTACCAATTCTATTTATAAATAACGATAGAAATATAAAACTCAATTGAAACTCAATAACCATGCAAACGAATACAATCAATAGCAACATATAAAATCATACATTTAATATGAAAATCAATTAGCTGTAGCCGTGAGGTTTTAAAGAACTGGTGGTTAAAAAGATGAAACCCTCGGATTTCCCTCTCAAAAAAACCCAAAGGGTGCCAGAGAGGCCGTTCTGGAGGGGGCAAACTATGAAGAATCAAATCAATACAGAGATAATTGTATGGAATCTAAGTAAACAACTGATGACAAAATAGTAAATCATACATTTAATACAAAAATCAATTACCTGTAGCCGCGAGGGTTTAAAGAACTGGTGATAAAACCCTCGGATTTCCCTCTCGAAAAAACCCAAAGGGTGCCAGAGAGGCAGTTCCGGAGGGGGCGAACTGTGATGAATCAAATCAATACAGAGATATTTGTATGGAATCTAAGTAAACAACTCTGAGCCGACATAAACAAGAAATTATACGGGTAAAATCATCAATTAAGTAACAGAAGATAAATGACTGTCACAGGGCCGCATGGCCATTAATCAAAATAAACGGTTCCAAACCCAACCGCTACAACATTTCCATAAATCTGAATTCAAGAAAATTGGAAAATCATTTGTTCAAAAGAAACCATTATTTTGAAGGTATGAAGATCCATTACGTGAGAGCCTAAAAAATAACGAACTTGGTAGAGTAAAATTACAATAGGAAGTTGTCATCTTCCTCAGAGAAAACAGAATCAGTCAAACCCTAAGATACAACGTTATAAATTAAGCATTTTGAGCAGCAACGAAAGAAAACCATTGAATGTTCAATATAGCGATAAATTTGGCCATTAGACTACACTCCAATAGACAGAGGTGTATCTGTTGTTCCATCCTTAAAGAGGTGACGGTGGAACAAGTGTTTGAGGTTTGATGAACACCATGCAAAGTTGTAGGGTAACCTATCAGAAAGCCATCACTTGCAGACTTAACAGTTGACAACCTGAATCATCAGAAAAAACAAGTAAAAATTGTAATAGCACAGAAACATTACCCACCATGATGGGTCTCTGATGCACCGAGCCTATAAACAAGATAATGAGATTGGCCGACGGACCACCACCTGCAAATAATCACAGCAAAGGTAATCTTAGATACCCAGACATAGAAACTAGAGACTAGAGTAATAAAGGAAGAAACACAAACATGAATTACCTGTGGACAGTTCCCGAGCTGTAGATTCCTCTAAGGGGTGAGAAATCGAAATGGGCTCTCGAAAACCAGCATTTCCAGTAACATCGGATGCGGAAAAGATCAAGGGGCCACCATCGCTAGAAAGACTTGTAAAGAGAAACCCTGCCTGAACGAGCAACGCAAATGGAGTACTGAGGACGAGGTTAGGTCGGGTGGTTATCGAAAGGAACCCTATATCAAAGTTGACCGTGCGATCTAGAGCCAACATATCAAGCTCGTGGTGAATCCAAGTGGCACCCGAGAGTTCCAGAGCCTAGGGTCGGAAGGCCACCCATCAAGTGATTTAAAGCGAGTTGTCTATAATGCGACTTTTTGGAGATTCTGGTGACGGAATCCGGCGGAAGAAATTGAGGTTAAATCTTGATTTGTTGCAGTGAAAATGGTTTTTTAACTGTATATTTGGATTCAGCACCCTCGAAAACCCCTGGGAGGCTTTCATTGTGCAGAAACTAGCTATCAAACTTGCGATTCCAATAAATTTCTGCAGGATTTCAACCGGAAAAACTTTCAAAAAATCACGTTATAGACAACTGCGATTTAAAGTGCTAGTACTACGAAAAATGTTAACCTTTTTATGCAGTAATTTAAAGTGACAGTACTACGAAAAATGTTAACCTCTTTAAATCCAGTAATCAATGTCAAACTTCGTGCTACGTTATCAGTCTGCAATTTGTGTTAATAATGTTTGGGTGGGGTAATAATATTAATTACTACTTATACTTTTATTTATAATTTTCCTATGTACGCATAAGGTTTATATTCATCAAAACCTAATGCTAATTTCACGTTGGAATTTTTTTTTATACTTGTAAATTGAGACCATTTAGTTTCTAGAATGTTTTCTTATATAACCTAATGGTTTATAATTATAACTCTATATTAATACGGTTTCAGTTTGGTGTGTAGGCTAAAGCCATTGGAGATACAGTTAAATTCCACATATATATTCCCAACTTTCTTTCCGGAGATTTTTCATTTTTGGCTTTTCAAATTGATGCTTCTTTTCCTAGTCATAACTTTGTTTTACATTTAAATAACAGGTATCATTAATGTTGATAATTAACCCTACAAGGGCTAGGATTTTGTAACCTGATTATAGTCTGACAGGGATAATGGAGGCTTGGCCTCAGGATTGTAGACTGTATAAAGTAATTCATTTATTTTCTTATAGTACCTAATGTAATTTTTCTCTCTCTTACCTGAGCATGAAATTGTATTACATGTTAGTTTAAATGGAATTCTTCGTTTATCTCGCTAGTCTTATTTGATGTTTCTCATTCGTGTGTGTGAGATTTCTCATTCGTGTGTGTGAGCGCATCCACGTATTAATGATTTTCCTTTTCAAATTATTCTATAGTTATTGTTAAGTCAAATTATGTATTAAAATATTCACATTCCAATGTCCTCCAATTTTTTATTTTTCTATAAGTTTTCTTTTTTACTATATAATAAATTTCTTATACTAAATTAATATTATTATAATAGTTTATCTATGCATATAAGGTATATATAGCTTAATTTTCTTGAACATTGTTCAAAATTATCTATCAAAACTATCTATACTACAGTGGTTGACAATTTAGTATATCCATGTTTCTGGCTTTTTCTTAATATTGCTGAGAACTATCTATACTATAATGGTTAATAATTTAGGATATCTCTGTTTTTCTTCTATAGAATATTAAGATTCTAATAATTTTTTATAAATTTATCTTCATTTATTAATTTATTCAGTGTTTGAGTCTAAACCATACAGTGTTATCAATATGAGAAGAAAGTGTCTTGAAAATTACTTCTTGCATTCCCGAATTAGTTATTAGTGAAATTAGAAAATGTCCACATAAAATTACACATATATCGTCTTCACTATAATAATCCCTTAGTTATTAGTGAAATTAATGGTTGACAATTTAGTCTTCTCTAGAATATTAAGATTCTAATATTTTTTTATAAATTTATTTTCATTCATTAATTTATTCAGTGTTTGAGTCTAAACCATACAGTGTTATCAATATGAGAAGAAAGTGTCTTGAAAATTACTTCTTGAGTTTCCGAATTAGTTATTAGTGGAATTAGTTATTAGTGAAATTAGAGAATGTCCACATAAAATTACACATATATCCTCTTCACTATAATAATCCCTTAGTTATTAGTGAAATTAAAGAATGTCCCATCAAATTACACATATATCCTCTTCACTATAATAATAATCCCTCAATTATTAGTGAAATTAAAGAATGTCCACATAAAATTAAACATATATCTTCTTCACTCTAATAATCCCTTAGTGAAATTAGAGAATGTCCACATACAATTACACATATATCCTCTTCACTATAATAATCCCTTCATAATCCCTTCATGACCAATTCTCTGAAATATATATATATATATATATTCCTTCAAGTTCTATTCTTGATTGTTTATGATAAATTTTATTTTACATTCCAAGATTATTTGTCTAATCATAAAACAACATATTATTTCGAAATTTAATTATATAATTTCTTTATAAAATATCTAAACTATAATGACCCAATTACATGTAGCTAAAACGAATGAACTGACTACATGTAACTAAAACAAAACAAGCAGACTACATGCAGTGTTATCAATATGAGAAGAAAGTGTCTTGAAAATTACTTCTTGAATTTCCCGAATTAGTTATTAGTGAAATTAGAAAATGTCCACATAAAATTACACATATATCCTCTTCACTATAATAATTCCTTAGTTATTAGTGAAGTTAATGGTTGACAATTTAGGATATCTCTACTTTTCTTCTCTAGAATATTAAGATTCTAATAATTTTTTATAAATTTATTTTCATTCATTAATTTATTTAGTGTTTGAGTATAAACCATACAATGTTATCAATATGAGAAGAAAGTGTCTTGAAAATTACTTCTTGAGTTTCCGAATTAGTTATTTGTGGCATTAGTTATTAGTGAAATTAGAGAATGTCCACATAAAATTACACATATATCATCTTCAACATAATAATCCCTTAGTTATTAGTGAAATTAAAGAATGTCCACATAAAATTAAACATATATCTTCTTCACTATAATAATCCCTTAGTGAAATTAGAGAATGTCCACATATAATTACACATATATCCTCTTCACTATAATAATCCCTTCATGACCAATTCTCTGGAATATATATGTATATATATTCCTTCCAGTTCTATTCTTGATTTTTTATGATAAATTTTATTTCACATTCCAAGATTATTTGTCTAATCATAAAACAACATATTATTTCGAAATTTAATTATATAATTTCTTTATTAAATATCTAAACTATAATGACCCAATTACATGTAGCTAAAAGGAAACTACATGTAGCTAAAAACGAACTGACTACATGTAACTAAAACGAAACAAGTAGACTACATGCATACTTTGAATTTCATGTAACTCATACCTAAATTGCTTACTATACTCATGTAACTCCTACCTAAATTGCTTACTAGACTCATAGAGAATATATATATTATTTAAATTACAAGAATACTATAAGTATTCAATGTTTTCCTTGCCCAAAGGATTATTCACTAATTCCAAAGTCATTCCAAGATGTTTATGATAAATTTTATTTTACATTCCAAGATCATGTATCTGATCATAAGACACCATATTATTTGGAAATTTAGTTATATAACTTCTTTATTAAATATCCAAATTATAATGAGCCAAGTACATGTAACTAAAACTAAAAGACTACATGCATACTTTGAATTTCATGTAACTCATACCTAAATTGCTTCCTAAATTGCCTACTAAACACATAGAGAGAATATATATATATGTTATTTAAATTACTAAATTGCTTAGAGAGAGTATATATGTTATTTAAATTACATGAATACTATAAGTATTCCATGTTTTCCTTATCCAAAGGATTATTCACTAATTCTTTGTGGTTTTATTCTTTAATTAATTAGTTATTTTAACATAATATCGTCAACTTACTATTGTAGTTTTATTCTTTAATTAATTAATTCTTTTAACATAATATCGTTAGCTTACTAAAAAATTATATATGTTATTTAAACTACTAAATTGCTTACTACATTCATAGAGAGAATATATATATGTTATTTAAATTACATGAATATTATAAGTATTCCATCTTTTCCTTACCCAAAAGATTGTTCACTAATTATTTATGGTTTTATTCTTTAATTAATTAGTTCTTTTAACATAATATTTGTCAGCTTACTAAAAAGTTATAACAATTTTTACTACAATCTATATTTAATATATGCATCCACATGTAAAATAGTTTTTATATAATATAGTTATAAAGGCTTTACAATAGAATCTAGAACTGATATCGAATCTCTATTAGATAATATATATGAATAATTACGTCGTAAGATGTTTCCCTCTGAGAAAAACTTTCCTAGGTGCCACATTGCACCATTTTGCACCTTCGGATTTAATGTTAGATGATTGAACAATAGTCAACTATCAGATTAATAGTTATTAAAAATAGTTTTAGTTAATAGTTAATAATATTTAACAAACTGATTTAAACTCTTTTCCTTCCTTATCTTCATATTGAGAGAGAGGTTTTAGTCGTACCGAGATAAAAGATGTTTTCAGAGAGTTCGAGAGCTTGTTACATTGTGATGCGTTCCATGTTTAGCATGCATGGTACCAAGAGCTCTCGCAGGGATTTTTTGTTCCTTTTCTGCATATTGGTGACTGTGTAGTGGGAGAGCTCAAGGAGGCAAGTTCTCAGATGAGCTTTTGAGGATCAATTGGAACCACCAACATGCATACCTTTTAGATCTTTTATTTTCATGAAGCTAGTTTAGATCACTTATATAATCTAGCGGTAAGGGAAATTGATAGACAAACATTTATTCCCCGCCTGGTCTTGGCTTAGATGCCTTTGCTATGGGTAGATAAGTTGGAACCACTGCATTTTATACTCTGTATACATATCTAAATTGAATGGAGAAAATAGCCCATTGGTCGGTAGCTTTGTATAATTGTTATCTCATTCGTATTCTTTATCGGTTGCTCCCAACGAAAGCGTATTGGATATCCTAAACCGTTTATTCTTTCATTCGTTCCCCGGGCTGGATTTGTTTAACCATTGCTCCATCCACAATTTGTTCAGAAATGATCTTGGTTTCAACGGTACCCACATCGAGATTTGTCTATTTTTAATAGTATCCATATGGACATTCGTGTAATGACAAAATTCATTGAGCTTATATTTTCCAAAATGCGTTGTCACTCAAATTGGGCTATAGTTAGAGTACATAACATATCACTTTTTTTTAATCTATTCTCTTATTCTATATATGCATCAAATTGGGCTATAGCTAGAGTACATAACATATCACAATTTTTTTAATCTATTCTCTTACTCTATATATGCTATCGACTTACAACGTTCTGGTGCAAATGCTAGTATAAAACCTAAAATAAACATGGTTGAGCATGTTTTACCATGGTTGATTTTCATATTGAGACAATCTTTGTCACAATGCCATCTTAGACCATGGTTGACCATGATTGACCATGATTGATTTTCATATAAAAACAATCTTTATGACAACCATATAACAAAATATATAACATCTTATAAATAAATAATAATAATAATCAAAAGACAAATCTTTTCATATAATAGAAACAACTTTATTCTTAAAAGTTTGAAATATTCCATAGATGCTAGAAACTACTTCCACATAAAACCAAACACTTTACCCTATCACAAATTTAAATAATAAAAAATAAATAGAAAATTTATATTTTTGAAATCTATCTTATTTATGAAAAAATCATAATATAACTGGAATTTTGATAAAAAAAAATTGTTTTTTTAAATCAATTTTGTACAAAATTGTTTTTTTTAATCAATTTTGTACAAAATCAAATTAAAATCGATTGAAATCATAAATTTAAACTAGCATTTGCACCAGATGTTGCAAAGGAAACGTCGTAAGGCATAAAGTGTGGAAATCCATTATCCATGTAGTGTGTGCATTATTCAACAAGGTGGATCTCTCTAAATTTGTTGCAAATGTTTATGTTGTTGCATTGCTAATTTATTTAGAATCTACTACTATCTCCTCTTCTTGGAATAAGCCTTCTCATCTTTCGGGAGGCTTTTGTATGAACAACTTGTCTACTCCTCTATAAACAATAATATTCAATAGTGAAATGCTACAATGGTCTGATGAATCAAGGCCTGAAGCCATAGACAGTTTCTTTGCACCTGATACACTGATTGTATATACTTATTGCTATACACAGAATATAGCAAGTCTGTTGACTGTCATTCACTGCACTTAGGTAGTTCTGCCATTGGAAAGTTTGATTGGGCTGCATTGAATTAAGCAAGGCTGAAACATTATTGTTGACGTTGTAGTTGTAGTTGTTCTGCATGTTGTTGAATCTCTTTGCAAGGTTGGTTTCATCATCCCCATATGCTAAGGAGAGGGTCCTCTTGAGAGAATTGAATTTGTTGTCATTCTCCACTGCTAATTCTTCTTCTTTTGGGACAACTTCATATCGGCAATCGCTAATGTTGTCATTGTTATTGCTGAAATTCTTGTGAGAGAGGTTGGAGGATTGGACTTGAGGTAGCCTGCTGCTGTTTCCATTGCCATCCTTGGCTTTGTCGTTTAAAAAACCATCTATGAAAGGATCGTCACTCTCCAACAACCCACTGAAAGAGGCAATTTTGGGTAGTTGCAGTTTGTTTTACTGATCAATATCAGGCAAAGAAGCCATCACTTCATCTGCACTTGGTGATTCATCTCATTCTACCCCTTGTACTCTCTGAGAATGACCATTTTTCTTGTAAATTCGGCACAGAGCCCAATCATCAAGCTGGAGGACAAAAGTACCATCAAAATCAACAATACCAATTTTAGTTGAATGAATCAATTCCTATTCATAAAGAATCAAAACACAAGAACTGTGAAAGGAAAATCATTCATAATGATCAATATTCAAGAAGACATCACTTTGTAGGGTGTGTTATTTGTATTTACACAATTGATTTTTTAATTCAATCAACTATGCTATTATTTGTGCTTTTGCTGGGTTCCTTCATCACCACCATCATTAGGAAATTCATTTCCCTCTTGAAGTATGAAACGAGTAGCAATTCCCAATTAATCTCACACTACCACCACAAAGAAGCTAGCAATCCTGATATACAAATCAAACCAGCCATCCTTTCAAGCAATCCATGTAGTTCTCAATCTATAGCTTTGATAACTCAAAACTCAAATCTTTTATATCTAATATGCACAGAAATTTTCACATTAATATGTCTGGATCTCATTCTAAGATCTTTACAGATCTGATACAAAGGTAAACCAAATTTTTCATATTATGACAAGCAATATTAGCAAGTCTTGGAGTCTCTGTTATGTAATGTCTCCTCCTTATTTAATATTGTTGCTTTAGTATGGTTTGATACAGAAACTTAATTGTAGATATGGGTCTCCTGATCTCTTCCAAACATTCTGATCTGATGATTGTTATAGCTATGCATCCCATGAATACTATGGAGATTTTAACTGCAAACCTTCTGATTGAATATAGGAATATTATCATACAAGTTTCTGCTCTTATGTAGAAATTGGAAGTATAAGCCTTCTCATCTTTAGGAAGGCTTTTGTATGAACAACTTGTCTACTCCTCTATAAACAATAATATACCATAGTGAAATGCTACAATGGTCTGATGAATAAAGGCCTGAAGCCATAGACAGTTTCTTTGCACCTGATACACTGATTGTATATACCTATTGCTATACACAGAATATAGCAAGCTGCTACTGTTCATTCCATGCACAAATTATGACAATTTTCATGTATACCATAGAAACTATTATACAGATCAGTTGTAGAAAGAACAATCTATTTTGAGTTAGTATCCAGAAAATTTTGACGTATACCAATCTTAGTCCTGTTGAAAAGAATTCAAAATCTCTGTGATGAGCAGTTGCTTAGGTGGTCCAATGCATGTTCTGAATGTAGGGAAGTTTGAAATTCTGTTGATTGTCATTCAATGCGCTTAGGAAGTTCTGCTGTTGGAAAGTTTGATTGGGCTGCATTGAATTAAGCAAGGCTGAAACATTATTGTTGACGTTGTAGCTGTAGTTGTTCTGCATGTTGTTGAATCTCTTTGCAGGGTTGGTTTCATCGTCCCCATATGCTAAGGAGAGGGTCCTCTTGAGAGAATTGAATTTGTTTTCATTCTCCACTGCTAATTCTTCTTGTTTTGGGACAACTTCATATCGGCAATCGCTATTGTTGTCATTGTTATTGCTGAAATTGTTGTGAGAGAGGTTGGAGGACTGGACTTGAGGTAGTCTGCTGCTGTTTCCATTGCCATCCATGGCTTCATCATTTAAAAAACCATCTATGAAAGGATCGTCACTCTCCAACAACCCACTGAAAGAGGCAATTTTGGGCAGTTGCAGTTTGTTTTGCTGATCAATATCAAGCAAAGAAGCCATCACTTCATCTGCACTTGGTGATTCATCTCGTTCTACCCCTTGTACTCTCTGAGAATGACCATTTTTCTTGTAAATTCGGCACAGCACCCAATCATCAAGCTGGAGAATAGAAGTACCATCAAAATCAACAATACCAATTTTAGTTGAATGAATCAATTCCTATTCATAAAGAATCAAAACACAAGAACTGTGAAAGGAAAATCATTCATATTGATCAATATTCACCAGTATATGAACAATAATTCCATCAAATATTATCACAAAACAGTCAAATTAGAAGATTTCAACAATATTCTGGAGCCCAGATACAGGAATTCAACTAATAGCTATACTTACTCTCAAAGAACCCTTCTTGTTAGGTATGTAATGGGCATCCTCCACTGCGGGGTCAAAATGCCAAGGTAGCCATTAGCTTATGCCATTAGCAATAGCCAGTTTTCTAGGCATAACAAGGAGTACTTTATCAAGCTTCTACAGTATACAAACCTGGGTTTTTTACACCAAAATCCAACCTCCCTTACATTACAAATATATATTCTAATGAAAGAATATATAGGAAAAACATAATCCTCAAGTTGTTACAAGATTTTAGGAATAAAATCCTAACAGTAAACTAAAAATAAAACTAATTTTAAGTTGCTACAAGGAATACAGAAATGATAGAAAATCCTCTGCCATCAAATTGGAAATTGATTCTTTGACTGTTGATATCCTGCCTGTAAATTTGAATCTCTTGTAAATATTCCTGAAAATCTATCGACCTCCCTTTAAACAGGTTCAACCACCTGTTATCAGGGTCGTTGGATCCCTCCCTGAGTAACCAAGTTCGGATATGTTGCAACCTTGCCAAAACAGTTTGCAATTCAAATCAACGGTCGTCTAACAAAAGATCCAAGGGCGTAGACAGGGGACAGCTAAGCAACAAAGGAGTTGGTTTCATAGAGGAAAGCCTTATGGCTTAACAAGAATCACTACTATTGAAATGATGTCTTATCACAGTTAAGTTAAATAGGATAAGACTGTCTAAGAAGTATAATTCATTCAAAGCTCCTCTAGGCAGTTTATTGATTATAGTATTCTCCACTAAGATTCATAACAAGTATGCAGCCTAATTTCTGAAGTTGGCAACCTCTTATAGATATGGCTCCTCAACTGACAGATTTAAGTCAATATCCTTGGCAAGGTACCCTGCAATGTTTACATCTTTTATAGCTTGCTGGATAGACTTGCTATATTGGAATTACTCGTAATTGATCTTGTATGAAAAAAGTTCAGGTTCCTGTTATTAAACTAAATATATGTACTGAGTTAAAACATTACATACATTAAAAAGAAAGCATGTTATAAAGTAGAAAAAGTCAAACAAATTTTATCATCTATCCTTCCATGGACATTACTCTCACATGCCCCAAACTACTGCTTAAGACAACATTCCACAATAATGCAGAGGATTACAGCAAAAAGATCTGACAACATAAGATTTATACACATTAAGAAAAGGGCCTGTTACAGAGAAGGAAAAATCAGACAAACTTCATCATGTATCCATCTATGGACATTACTTTCACATATCCAAGCTACAGCTAAGACATCATCAAGAATGCAGAAGAGCACAGCAAAAAGATCTAACAATATTAAATTTGTATACACAAAAAAAGAAGCCTGTTACAGAATAGGAAGAATCAGACAAACTTCATCATCTATCCTTAAATTTACATATATTAAAAATAGAAAATAAAAAAGCTTGTTACAGAGTAGGAAGAATCAGACGAACTTCATCATCTATTCTTCCATGGACATTACTCCCATATGCCCCATGCTACAGCTAAGGCAGCATTGCATAAGAATGCAGAAGATACAACAAAAAGATCTGCCCTACTAAATTAAGAAAAAGAAACTTGCTACCTGGTAGAAATGATCTGACAAATTTCATCGTCTACATGCCCCGAATTGCAGCTAAGAAAAGTACACCACAATGATCTCACAGGCTTCATAGTTCGTCCTTCCATGGATATTATGCCCGCATGCCCCGAAGTGCAGACAAGAGAGCATTGAACAAGAATGCAGAAGAATACACCAGAATTCCATTGTCAATCCACCTGGCCGAAGAGTATGCGAGACTTTCAACTCCACTACGCATCATGGTTGACCTAGAAGGTCTGTGAACATATTCGGGCGAATACTCTCCCAGTAGATAACACCCAATTCCCCATTTCACCCAAACTAGGGCTTGCAGAGCACTATAGTGCCATGTTCCAAAGCCCTTTGTACCCAAAGCTCCTAAAATTGCACTGGCTGTTGCAATGCAACCGATCTCTAAAACTATCACTACCCTAAGCAGAAGCTTTTTCCTCCCACTAATTTTCTTGGAAAACATTTCTAAACAGTCCATACCCATGCCAATACAGATGACTGTTATTATCGCAACAACTTTAGGCTTAGAGGGTGGAATGGAGTTTATTTTATACAATTTTCCAACGCCGCTTTCTAATGCAGCAAGCACAATCCAAGTAACAGAGCAAATCAAGTTGATACAGCCCACTATAAACGATAAGGTTCTGAGGTTCAGAAGAGTACTACCTCTAAACCTCAGCACTTGGCAAACACTGGTGTTATCGACAGTACTCTTGACCACAGCACTGGTTAGAAACACATTGGCACAGAACCCATTTCCTTTACTGTCCACGATGTAATGGCTTATTGCCCTTCTCGCTAATAGGGCACTAGAGAAGCCATCTACTTTGAAGCAACCAGTCAGTACAAGGTTGATTAATACTTCTGCAAACCTTGGCACTATTAAGGAGGTAGTTCTGTAGAATACTTCTTCCAGTCTACCTCCTCTCCTCTGATCCAGGTAGTTTTCCAGGGCATCAGAAGCCATGACTATGGCTCCTCTGTCTTCCTGATCTTTAGACTTGAAAGATCTCATCAGCAGGCTTGTCCAGTCATCAGTGGTTGCAGGATGCAGTGGAATGCAGATACAAATAGGGATTTCTTGGATGGGTGGCTTAAATTCAAAATCAAGCATTTCACAGACTGCAGAGAATTCCACGCTTGAAATGGCCCCCACATGATTAAAAAAATGGCAGCCACTTCTTATGCATTGCAGAGATGGCAGTATGCACAGGGTATCCGACACTTGTTGTAGTGTTCCAGGCATCCTCTTACCAAGTAAGATTGTGATATCTCTGACTGTCCTGAATACAATGCAATTACAATTGCATCCAGGGATGTTATGTGAACAAATCTCTTGAATGGCACCTGCACATTCGGATGGAATTTGGATTGAAGGAGATGTTAATGCATCTTTTAAAGGAGCACATTGGAGCAGTATGGAGGCCACATCATGGGCATTGCATATATATTTCATGAATTGCTGGATGGAAGAATTGATGTATCCATTGACAACATTACAACAGAAGCTTCACTAAATTCATGTGTGGTGGTCAGTCCAAACTTATCTATGTCTTTGATTTTGGGACCTGTGAGGGTGGCCATGAGATCCCTGGTACCCATTTCCAAATAAAGTCTTCCTCTTAACAAGCTTGTAATAAAGAGTGCTAGATTGCCTAAACAGGCCAGTCCCACATCACTTAAATTAACTGATCCTATCACAGTGTCACTTAATTCGAGCTGTACTACGGAAATATAGCAGATAACCACACTAATGAAACAACAAACTTTACCACTAACAACTGGATCACCATATATATGCTTCCCAGCCCATCTTTGAACACACCCATTTCAGTCTAACTGAAAGTTTTTCTGTACTTAACTTTACAGAAGCTCCTATTAATTCAATGAATCGAGGTTGTGCCTAACCATAAACAAGAATTTATCTAATCAACTAATCATACCCAAGAACAAAGTTGATCAAGTAATCATAAACAAGAATTTATCTTCCTCTGCTCAATCTATATTGTGCCTTAATTTTTTCATAGCAAAGTGGGACAAATGATATGTTTGTTGATGGCTTTTCTTATGATATCAGAGTTTTAAATCTTGTAATTGGCTTACTATAAAAATTTTGCTTCAATATCTAATTTCATTCTGATATAAAAGTGTTAAATTTTTATACTAAAGTGATTCATTCCTTGACACCTAATTTCATTTTAACATAAAAGTGCTAAATTATTGTACTAAAGTAGTCCAGATAAGATGATTTCCTTGGACGGAAACCCAATGTTAGTAATAAAAATAGTATGCTCTATAATTTCCAATATGAAGATCAACCTCTCTGCGTTTTCCAGGGCATCAGAAGCCATGACTATGGCTCCTCTGTCTTCCTGATCTTTAGACTTGAAAGATCTCATCAGCAGGCTTGTCCAGTCATCAGTGGTTGCAAGATGCAGTGGAATGCAGATACAAATAGGGATTTCTTGGATGGGTGGCTTAAATTCAAAATCAAGCATTTCACAGACTGCAGGGAATTCCACGCTGGAAATGTCCCCCACATGATTGAACAAATGGCAGCCACTTCTTATGCATTGCAGAGATGGCAGTATGCACAGGGTATCCGACACTTGTTGTACTGTTCCAGGCATCCTCTTACCAAGTAAGATTGTGATATCTCTGATTGTCCTGAATACAATGCAATTACAATTGCATCCAGGGATGTTATGTGAACAAATCTCTTGAATGGCACCTGCACATTCGGATGGAATTTGGATTGAAGGAGATGTTAATGCATCTTTTAAAGGATCCCATTGGAGCAGTATGGAGGCCACATCATGGGCATTGCATATATATTTCATGAATTGCTGGATGGAAGAATTGATGTATCCATTGACAACATTACAACAGAAGCTTCACTAAATTCATGTGTGGTGGTCAGTCCAAACTTATCTATGTCTTTGATTTTGGGACCTGTGAGGGTGGCCATGAGATCCCTGGTACCCATTTCCAAATAAAGTCTTCCTCTTAACAAGCTTGTAATAAAGAGTGCCAGATTGCCTAAACAGGCCAGTCCCACATCACTTAAATTAACTGATCCTGTCACAGTGTCACTTAATTCGAGCTGTGCTACGGCAATAGCAGATAACCACACTAATGAAACAACAAACTTTACCACTAACAACTGGATCATCATATATATGCTTCCCAGCCCATCTTTGAACACGCCCATTTCAGTCTAACTGAAAGTTTTTCTGTACTTACCTTTACAGAAGCTCCTATTAATTCACTGGATCGAGGTTGTGCCTAATCATAAACAAGAATTTATCTAATCAACTAATCATACTCAAGAACAAAGTTGATCAAGTAATCATAAACAAGAAATTAACTTCCTCTACTCAATCTATATTGTGCCTTAATTTTTTTCATAGCAAAGTGGGACAAATGATATGTTTGTTGATGGCTTTTCTTATGATATCAGAGTTTTAAATCTTGTAATTGGCTTACTATAAAAATTTTGCTTCAATATCTAATTTCATTCTGATATAAAAGTGTTAAATTTTTATACTAAAGTGATTCATTCCTTGACACCTAATTTCATTTTAACATAAAAGTGCTAAATTATTGTACTAAAGTAGTCCAGATAAGATGATTTCCTTGGACAGCAACCCAATGTTAGTAATAAAAATAGTATGCTCTATAATTTCCAATATGAAGATCAACCTCTCTACATTTTCCAGGGCATCAGAAGCCATGACTATGGCCCCTCTGTCTTCCTGATCTTTAGACTTGAAAGATCTCATCAGCAGGCTTGTCCAGTCATCAGTGGTTGCAGGATGCAGTGGAATGCAGATACAAATAGGGATTTCTTGGATGGGTGGCTTAAATTCAAAATCAAGCATTTCACAGACTGCAGGGAATTCCACGCTGGAAATGTCCCCCACATGATTGAACAAATGGCAGCCACTTCTTATGCATTGCAGAGATGGCAGTATGCACAGGGTATCCGACACTTGTTGTAGTGTTCCAGGCATCCTCTTACCAAGTAAGATTGTGATATCTCTGACTGTCCTGAATACAATGCAATTACAATTGCATCCAGGGATGTTATGTGAACAAATCTCTTGAATGGCACCTGCACATTCGGATGGAATTTGGATTGAAGGAGATGTTAATGCATCTTTTAAAGGAGCACATTGGAGCAGTATGGAGGCCACATCATGGGCATTGCATATATATTTCATGAATTGCTGGATGGAAGAATTGATGTATCCATTGACAACATTACAACAGAAGCTTCACTAAATTCATGTGTGGTGGTCAGTCCAAACTTATCTCTGTCTTTGATTTTGGGACTCGTGAAGGTGGCCATGAGATCCCTGGTACCCATTTCCAAATAAAGTCTTCCTCTTAACAAGCTTGTAATAAAGAGTGCTAGATTGCCTAAACAGGCCAGTCCCACATCACTTAAATTAACTGATCCTGTCACAGTGTCACTTAATTCGAGCTGTGCTACAGCAATAGCAGATAACCACACTAATGAAACAACAAACTTTACCACTAACAACTGGATTATCATATATATGCTTCCCAGCCCATCTTTGAACACACCCATTTCAATCTAACTGAAAGTTTTTCTGTACTTACCTTTACAGAAGCTCCTATTAATTAAGTTTTTCTGTACTTACCTTTACAGAAGCTCCTATTAATTCACTGGATCGAGGTTGTGCCTAATCATAAACAAGAATTTATCTAATCAACTAATCATACTCAAGAACAAAGTTGATCAAGTAATCATAAACAAGAATTTATCTTCCTCTGCTCAATCTATATTGTGCCTTAATTTTTTTCATAGCAAAGTGGGACAAATGATATGTTTGTTGATGGCTTTTCTTATGATATCAGAGTTTTAAATCTTGTAATTGGCTTACTATAAAAATTTTGCTTCAATATCTAATTTCATTCTGATATAAAAGTGTTAAATTTTTATACTAAAGTGATTCATTCCTTGACACCTAATTTCATTTTAACATAAAAGTGCTAAATTATTGTACTAAAGTAGTCTAGATAAGATGATTTCCTTGGACGGCAACCCAATGTTAGTAATAAAAATAGTATGCTCTATAATTTCCAATATGAAGATCAACCTCTCTGCATTTTCCAGGGCATCAGAAGCCATGACTATGGCTCCTCTGTCTTCCTGATCTTTAGACTTGAAAGATCTCATCAGCAGGCTTGTCCAGTCATCAGTGGTTGCAGGATGCAGTGGAATGCAGACACAAATAGGGATTTCTTGGATGGGTGGCTTAAATTCAAAATCAAGCATTTCACAGACTGCAGGGAATTCCACGCTGGAAATGTCCCCCACATGATTGAACAAATGGTAGCCACTTCTTATGCATTGCAGAGATGGTAGTATGCACAGGGTATTCGACACTTGTTGTAGTGTTCCAGGCATCCTCTTACCAAGTAAGATTGTGATATCTCTGATTGTCCTGAATACTATGCAATTACAATTGCATCCAGGGATGCTATGTGAACAAATCTCTTGAATGGCACCTGCACATTCGGATGGAATTTGGATTGAAGGAGATGTTAATGCATCTTTTAAAGGAGCACATTGGAGCAGTATGGAGGCCACATCATGGGCATTGCATATATATTTCATGAATTGCTGGATGGAAGAATTGATGTATCCAATGACAACATGTTACATTACAACAGAAGCTTCACTAAATTCATGTGTGGTGGTCAGTCAAAACTTATCTATGTCTTTGATTTTGGGACCTATGAGGGTGGCCATGAGATCCCTGGTACCCATTTCCAAATAAAGTCTTCCTCTTAACAAGCTTGTAATAAAGAGTGCTAGATTGCCTAAACAGGCCAGTCCCACATCACTTAAATTAACTGATCCTGTCACAGTGTCACTCAATTCGAGCTGTGCTACAGCAATAGCAGATAACCACACTAATGAAACAACAAACTTTACCACTAACAACTGGATCACCATATATATGCTTCCCAGCCCATCTTTGAACACACCCACTTCAGTCTAACTGAAAGTTTTTCTGTACTTACCTTTACAGAAGCTCCTATTAATTTATTGGATCGAGGTTGTGCCTAATCATAAACAAGAATTTATCTAATCAACTAATCATACTCAAGAACAAAGTTGATCAAGTAATCATAAATAAGAATTTATCTTCCTCTGCCTAATCTATATTGTGCCTTAATTTTTTTCATAGCAAAGTGGGACAAATGATGTGTTTGTTGATGGCTTTTCTTATGATATCAGAGTTTTAAATCTTGTAATTGGCTTACTATAAAAAAATTTCTTCAATATCTAATTTCATTCTGATATAAAAGTGTTAAATTTTTATACTAAAGTGATTCATTCCTTGACACCTAATTTCATTTTAACATAAAAGTGCTAAATTATTGTACTAAAGTAGTCCAGATAAGATGATTTCCTTGTACGGCAACCCAATGTTAGTAATAAAAATAGTATGCTCTATAATTTCCAATATGAAGATCAACCTCTCTGCATTTTCCAGGGCATCAGAAGCCATGACTATAGCTCCTCTGTCTTCCTGATCTTTAGACTTGAAAGATCTCATCAGCAGGCTTGTCCAGTCATCAGTGGTTGCAGGATGCAGTGGAATGCAGATACAAATAGGGATTTCTGGGATGGGTGGCTTAAATTCAAAATCAAGCATTTCACAGACTACAGGGAATTCCACGCTGGAAATGTCCCCTACATGATTGAACAAATGGCAGCCACTTCTTACGCATTGCAGAGATGGCAGTATGCACAGGGTATTGGACACTTCTTGTAGTGTCGGATACCCTGTGATTCATTCCTTGACACCTAATTTCATTTTAACATAAAAGTGCTAAATTATTGTACTAAAGTAGTCCAGATATGATGATTTCTTTGGACGGCAACCCAATGTTAGTAATAAAAATAGTATGCTCTACAATTTCCAATATGAAGATCAACCTCTCTGCATTTTCCCAGTCTCAGAAAGATAGCAGAAAGGTTGTTTTAATGCCTAGTGAATGTGGTATTGCCCTCAACAGTGATAAAGGCTCCCACAATATCAAACATTGCTCAATTAGTAAACAAAAAGAATGGACAAATTACTGAAACAGTAAACAACTTTTCTGGCACAATAAGAAAAGGTAGAAAAAGAATGGATACACTACTGAATCAGAAAACAAAGTTCAAAGTTGAGAGGCTAAGAAGTGAATGAAAAAGGATGGATACATTGCACAATCTGGAATGGAAATTTGAAAAAAAAAAAATAGATACCTCTTGTTGGCGTGACTGATGTTGATAGATCTGAGGTGGAGGTGAAGTTTGATTAACAAATTCCTGCTGTTGATATTGCTGAGTTGGATTCACAGACCGGTTCAAGCTCTGCAAATGGCCAATGGAATATCCAATAGGCTCTGCCCCATAATTCATAATATTCAAAGTGGGTTCTCTGTCAGTAATGGGTTGTCTGTAGGGATCCCTAATCATCGTGTCTCTGAGGTCATTGGTACCAATCGAGGAGAAAGGGTAGGCAGCATTGCCCTGCCTCCCATGTGAATGGGGACAGATTGGCGGAGAGCAAACGCCGAGGAAGGCAACGATGTTGATGAGAATGGTAAGGGGAAAGAGTTGTAACGCCTTGCAGAGATTCCAGTGTGTAATAAGTGTGGCCTGAAGATAACCTTGATAAAGGAGCCCTTGCACCGCCATGATTCTCTGTATAATCCATTTGGGACACTCCATTGGGCACATGAATCCGTATAGAAGAGAATTTAATCAATTTCTTTCGTAATCACAGCCACCTTAAGAACTGTTTACATATGGAAAGTTCAGAATCACATCAAAATTTTCTAAATCCTACCCTACGCAATATTTAATTCCAGCATGTTCAAAAACATTTCTTATGAATCACATCAAAATTTTCGAAATTCAACCCTACATAATATTTAATTCCAGCATGTTCAAAAACATTTCTTATGAATCTCCAGGGATTTCTATTATGCAATCCTGAAGTGTCTCAACTGTCACAAAACCTTAAAGAAAATTTTGAAATCTAATGTCCACAAAACCTAAAACACAGACCATTTTACGCTCAACAGGTTGAAAGCTTGGAACATTTAGTCTGCCCCTTCATCTTGAGCTTTGACAAAAGCTTCTTCCTCAACTTTGCGACCAGCAACACTTTCTGTCTCACCATAGACCGGTAAATGGGCTTCAGAATTTCCATCCTCTGTAAGCTGGGCATGGGCAGCATCTCCTTTATGTAACTTGTGGCATTTCTTGGATGGCATATCTCTTTCTTCCTTCACTGAATCATCTTTTCTTTTTCCAAGAACATTGTCTTTGCCAGTCTCTGCTGTCTCCTGCTCCTTTGTCTTTGCCATTCCTAACATGGACAAGTGTTTTTTCCCTGACATATGCAGCTCATGAAGATTTTCTAGGCTTCCACAGTTAACCTCACAAAGAGAACACCACCCCACCAGTCCTTGTGGCTGCTTTTTCTGTGGCTTTACTACCTCTTCTGAACCCTTTGAAGATCAACCTCTATGCATTTTCCCAGCCTCAGAAAGACAGCAGAGAGGTTGTTTTAATGCCTAGTGAATGTGGTATTGCCCTCAACAGTGATAAAGGCCCCCACAATATCAAACATTGCTCAATTAGTAAACAAAAAGAATGGACAAATTACTGAAATAGTGAACAACTTTTCTGGCACAATAAGAAAGGGTAGAAAAAGAATGGATACACTACTGAATCAGAAAACAAAGTTCAAAGTTGAGAGGCTAAGAAGTGAATGAAAAAGGATGGATACATTGCACAATCTGGAATGGAAATTTGAAAAAAAAAAACAGATACCTCTTGTTGGCGTGACTGATGTTGATACATCTGAGGTGGAGGTGAAGTTTGATTAACAAATTCTTGTTGTTGATATTGCTGAGTTGGATTCACAGACCAGTTCAAGCTCTGCAAATGGCCAATGGAATATCCAATAGGCTCTGCCCCATAATTCATAATATTCAAAGTGGGTTCTCTGTCAGTAATGGGTTGTCTGTAGGGATCCCTAATCATCGTGTCTCTGAGGTCATGGGTACCAATCGAGGAGAAAGGGTAGGCGGCATTGCCCTACCTCCCATGTGAATGGGGACAGATTGGCGGAGAGCAAACGCCGAGGAAGGCAACGATGTTGATGAGAATGGTAAGGGGGAAGAGTTGTAACGCCTTGCAGAGATTCCAGTGTGTAGTAAGTGTGGCCTGAAGATAACCTTGATAAAGGAGCCCTCGCACCGCCATGATTCTTTGTATAATCCATTTGGGACACTCCTTACGCTGCTCACGCGATAGCCAGGGAGGAACAGTAACGGATCACATGGGAACAGATTGGCGGAGAGCAAATGCCGAGGAAGGCAACGATGTTGATGAGAATGGTAAGGGGGAAGAGTTGTAACGCCTTGCAGAGATTCCAGTGTGCCGTAAGTGTGGCCTGAAGATAACCTTGATAAAGGAGCCCTCGCATCGCCATGATTCTCTGTATAATCCATTTGGGACACTCCTTGCGCTGCTCATGCGATAGCCAGGGAGGAAACAGTAACGGATTTTTTCTCCGAGCGCTCAGAAAGTTGAAGACTGATCAATCAAGTAAATATCGTGAACAGTTCCAACCACTCAACTACCTTCCGTTGATCGAACGATTAACAATCATCTAATCGTCTGACACATAATCTATGAAGGTACATAGGGATGACATGTAGATTTTAGGAAAGTTTCATTTCAGAGGGAAAGGCTTACGGGGTAATTAAAATCCGTATAATCTCACTGCTACCCAAATTTTTCGAAACATCAAATCAATTTATACATTTTAAAACCCACATTTTCACCCTAACAGAATTCTAAAACAAAACCCAAAAACACATTAAAAAAATTTCTGATGCCGTTGAGAGAAACTTAGAGTTTCTAAAATTCGGAAAACTAAAACTTCAGAAAAAGCATGAATTTTAAACACTTCACTTGTGGAAGTCTTCTCTAATAAATGTTTGAGACTTTTCCAAGTCTTCTGGAAAGTGAAAGTCTTCTCTAATAAATGTTTGAGACTTTTCCAAGTCTTCTGGAATAAACGTTTTACAAGTTAATCAACTTGATAACCAAGATATATGATACTTGAGAGTGGATCTAGGCTAGAGGCGGTCCCGACTCTGGTTTTTGCATATTGCTATGAGCATATTATCAATTTAATTACCAGACCCTTAATCACCAACCAATCTGCTTTGTTTTGTCTTAATAGCAGAACACTTGGCTCATTTTTATCAAAGATAAAATTATCTTTGTTTTGTTTTAATAGCAGAACACTTCGCTCATTTTTATCAAAGATAAAATTATCTACGCCTATATAATCTGTTTGAAGAAGCGATTACAATCCACACAACTTCAACTTCATCTCCGCCTTTGGGCTCTGGGGTTTTAATTATAATGGCCAAGCAGGCAGAGGTTTCTGAATTGCCTGAGTTGCCTGTGGATTTGAAACACCAAATATTGGTGTGGGTTCCAGTGGATTGTATCTGCAGATTACGCAGCGTATGCAAAGACTGGAATGCTCTCCTTTCATCCACCAAATTCATAACCAGTAAATGGGGAGAGGCGCCTTCCAACAGTATGCCATGGCTGGTTGTGCAGAATGCCCAGTCCAGAATGCCTCACTGTTTGCTTTATTGCTTCTTCACCCAGAGATGGAAGAAGAGTTCTTCCATCTCCCTTTCTTTCCTGAAAGAAAAGGAAATTCGTATTGATTGTCATGGGTGTGCAGCAGGTTTGTTCTTGGTGGGAAATTTTCCAAGATTTGTTGGTTCCAATCCTCTCACAAGAAACTCAATAAAACTTCCCCCAATTTCATCCATATGGTCGGTTAGAGCCATCGGCATCATGGAAGGGGAGGACCCCAGTCGAGACACATACAAAGTGGTGGCAGTGGGCCGACCGCGCGATCAGAAAGGCGATTTAGTGGAAATCTATGATTCCAGTGACAAGTCATGGAGAATTGCAGGGCAGATGCCCGAGGATATGTGGGTAGTGCGGGCACATATGGGAATGGAGTTGGTTTTTTGTGATGGGCATTTCTATTGTTTAACAATCATGAGTGGCTGCTGGGGTATAATGGGTTTCAACATCAGAAATGGCACTTTCATTTCTGCACCCTTGCCAGAGCTGGCTAAGAGAAAGCAGATTTTCCCTTACCTGCTCACCTGTGGATCGCGGGTTCTAGTCACAGGTGGGAAGGTCAAAGACGGAGAGGGGCTTTTGCAGGAGGTCATTATATGGGAGTTCGCAAAGGTGAAGGCGGACTCCTCTGTTTCTTCATCAGCATGCTGGAAAGAGGTCGCTAGAATGCCTTCATCAATGTGTGAGGATGTTAACAAGACTCTGTATAATATTGACAGCTCTATGGAATGCCCCTTAATGAGCTGCATAGGAGTTGGGGATTTCGCCTGCTTTATCCTCAATGGATGTATGAGGGTGATGGAGGTGGTATTTTACATCTTAAGTAAAAAGACATGGGGCCGGCTTCCCACCTGTCATTTAGATAACGAAGGGTATGTGAGAGTCATGGCATTTGGCCCTAGACCTGACATGAAGGTCGGTTGAAGGTTGATGTTTCCTTCTTTTTTTTCTTTGTTTCTGGTTATCTGCGAGATTGCTCTTGTACAGCAGGGTTGAATATATGCTGCAACAAGTCTTTTTCTTTATTTCTGGTTTTCTGTCAAATTGCTCTTGTATAGGGTTAAATAGACACATCAACATATATTTTTCTCTGTTTCTGGTTAGCTCTCTGATTGCTTCCGTAGAGGGTTGAATGGATGCAACACCTGTTTTTGTAATATAAGTGTTTTCGTAGAGGGTTGAATGGATGCAGCAACTGTTCTTGTAATATAAGGGTTTGGATTTTCAGAAATATTGGTCATATAAGGGTTTGAAGTTCTAGAAATGTCAGAAGATCGGAGAAATGATTTTTATATTTATTATTTTTCAGTAATGTAGATTTGAGCATAACTTTAACTTGTATTCGTATTTTAACCATCCATGAAGTCTAACCAAATTGTTTTTTTCTCAGAAAATCATGAAAATTCCAGCAATATATTCAAAATAATAGATCAAGGTAAAATGATACACTTAACTCATGATTCAAATATTTAAAATTTTCGGGAATCCAAGACTATTATCAAGTCTTTGAAACAGTGGGACGCCTGTTGAAATTTACTCCTCCTCCCATGTCTAATGTTGTAGGGTTGGGTTTACATTGCTTTTAGGGATATAAATATTTATTGATGTTTGTTGGGTTTGATGGAAGGAGCAACAAAAATATACAAATAGTGGTTGGGAATTTAGGATATTTTCCTTATTTTTTAAGTTTTTCATACCAAGTTTTATCAGGATTCATCAATATGTAATTTGTGTTTTAAACTGTAATTAATGAAAAAAATTCATACACAAACACATTATAGACTCAAAGATTCATCTTAGAGAAGTTTGAATTGGCAAAATTTTAGTACGTGATAGTTTGTTTGGCTCTTTATTGCTTATAGGGAAAATTACAATTTACAAAGTCTCTATTAGGGCTTCTACTACTAGGGCTTCTACTACTGTATCTAAATTTAATGACTACAAGCATGAATACCTTTTTTGCATTTCTTTAATCTACTCCATGACAAGATTGTTGTTGGTGTTGGTCTCTTTAAAATCTCTTTCCCTTTGCACCTATCTCTGCAAATGATCAATGCTTGAGTCAACCAATGGGCACTACTTTTCTCTTATACAAAATCATCAAACAACTTTGGTAAAGGTGCCAAGAACCCACTAATTGAAGAACCATTGTCGACTAACTATTGAACACCTTTCCTTTGTTTGTTTGCTTATTTATCTCCTTCCTTCCTAGAAGGCCAAGTGTAACAAGAATCAGCTACAAAGGCCCTTGAAGATGTAATCACCTATGCACATATCACACAAATGTGGACATTGATGCTCCCCATTTTATGGGGATCTCATGTCCTCGAGCAATTTCATGCATGTGGCTAAGATGCTACACATCCCCCATGTAATCAAACTTCCTAGTTTATCATGTTTCAACAACATGCTTGGTCAATTTTTTGAGCAAACTGTTGTTTGATTCAATGAGTAGACTTAACAATGGAGAATAGACTTCCATAGTACCAAAGTTGAGGTGTACAAGTCATCAATCAATGGAAAGATTTGATAATATATGTGGGATGGATTGACACTCCATGCACTCATCTTACCTTCTACTCACCTCTAGATCCAAAGTTTGGACACCTAGTAGTCGACGAAAATGCAATTGACTCTATAGTTGTGCTCCAGTTCCTACTCAGAGCCATTGTTGAGATTTGGTGGTTGACTTCCGTTCCACCTCCACACTCCCTTGTGGAAACTCTATGAGTTGTCTATGATTTCATGAATTTTACCCTATCTTTCATTCTTGGAAATATCTCGTATGATACCTCGTTGGAAATATCTCTTTGAGTATTACAAGATTTTCCACATGCCCCTTCTTATGGCTCTGACCCTATTGCAAACCTTAAAAAAACACCATTTAGGGGGTCAAAACAACTTCGGACGGTAAGGACTTGAAAACTGCTAAAAATGGTAAATGCTGCAATAATCAAGGAAACAAATGAAACTGACTGGAGGTCTAGGTGGAATAGGTAGGTGGTCATCAATATCCACCTCCCCCCTTAGGAAGTAATGGTCCCCATTGCATGCAGAGCCTCCATGAGGTGACGAAATCTCTGTTGAACCTAGTCCTTGGTGAACCACTTGCCTTGGTGAAGGAGTTCTCCTGCTTTGAAAACTTGATATAGTTGGATCCTCTGCTGGAACGTTTTATTGATCTATGTGTCCATGATCCTGTTTATTTTGGCCTTCTCGATGCAGCTTGGGTTGAGCTATGTTGGTGTCAGTTGCTCAGCAACATCAAATGTGTCGAATAATGGAGGAAAGTATGGTCGCAACCGATCCACATTGAATACTGGGTGCGAACCAAGGAACAATGGAATGTTGAGCTCAAAGGCTTTGTCCCCTACAGCCTTAGTGATGGTGTACGACCCATATCGGAGCGGACGAAGCTTATGGTGGGGCCCAACAAAGCACTCCTTCTACAAATGTAACCAAACTTTGTCGCCCAACTAGAACTTGTGTGGCACTCAATGTTGATCATGACGTTGCTTGTACTTAGCATTGGCTCTGTCCAATATATCATGGACCTGCTGGAAGATGTGTTGAATGTGCTCAATGAATATGTTAGCCTGATCAGCTTCGGATTGGATATGAGCTGGATCTGCTTGAGTAGTTGCAAATGGTACGACCACATCAATGAGACACAGTGGCTGGAATCCCAACCCCACCTAAAAGGGGTTGTGGTCAGGTGAGATATGGAGAGTTATGTTGAAGTTGTGTTGGACATAGGGCAGGATTTCATCCCATGTGCGTGGATGTTTTGAGTTGTACATGAAAAAAATGTGCATGATCATCCTATTGACGACCTCTGTCTCGCCATCAGTTTGGGGGTGGAATTCCATGGACTTAGTGAGCTTGATATCCAGCATCGACCAAAGGCTTGACCAAAATGTATTTAGGAACCTATTGTCCCGATCTGAGATAATGGACTGTGGGATCCCAAAATGTAACCACACTTGTTCAAAGAAGAGCTTAGCAGTGGATTTTGTTGTGATACTCTTCAAACAGGCCGCCTGAACGACCATCTTAGAGAATTTTTCATTGACCACAAACACATAGTTGTTGCCATGCTTAGTAGAAGGAAGGATCGACATGTAATCCATGGATATGGATTCCCAAGGTCGACTAGGAGTAGGTAGGGGAGTATATAGGCCTTGATTCTTAATTGTTGGTTTTGCAATGATGCAGGTAGTGCAAGATCTGATGTACTTCCCAACATCCTGTCAAAGGTTCGGCCAATAAAAATACTTCTGTAACACTACCACTGTTTTCTCTACTTTGAAATTTCAAGTGACTCGACTGTAGTGCACCTCCCAAACCATCTTGGCATACTCACTTATAGGAACACAAAGGTGTCCCAGGTGGCATAACAGTGCACCCTAGAGGTTGAAATATGGAACTTGTTTTCCTTCCAGGAGCATCTGATATGTGCTGCTGAATTTTGGATCACTCTTATAAAGATGCGGCCACCCCAAAATCTAGTGTCCACAAGAGTTGATCACAGTGGTCAACGCCATAACCAGTGGTCGACTGAGATAATTTGCAACATTATTTGTGTTTCCCTTCTTGTATTTGATTTTAAAATGGAACTGTAGCAGATGTGTGAACCATTTCTGATGGCGATCGTTTTGCAAATTCCCTTGTGTCTATATGAATTGCAGGGGTCGGTGGTCTGTGTGGATGATTGTTTCCTTTCCCATAATGTAATGCTTCCATTGTTGGCATTCCTGCACAATAGAATACATCTCTTTGTCATAAGTGGGATACTTTCGGACTGTATCTGAAAGTGTCTCATTGTGATATGCCATTGGATGCCCCTGCTGGGTAATAACTGCACCAATAGCATAGTCAGAGGCGATTGTCTCAATTACAAATGGTTGTTGTAGGTATGGTAATGTTAGCACTTGTACGGAGCATAAGTGATGCTTCAACTTGAAAAATGCCTTCTGTTGGGATTTAGACTAAAAGAACTTTGTTTTCGCTTTACCCTTGGTGACTTGACTCAAAGGCCAAGTGATATGAGAGAATCCCAACACGAACCTACAATAGTAATTCGCAAGACCCAGAAAGTTGCGGAGCTCTGTTAGAATGGTTGGGGTTGGTCAATCTCAAATAACTTATATCTTGTTTGTGTCCACATTCACACCCCACTCATTAATGATGTACCCCATATATTGAAACCAAAAGTGAATTTCTCCAAATTGGCACACAATTTGTGTTGTTAGAGGGTTTGGAGGGAAGGTGACACTGTTGGCTAATGCAAAGACCTTTCCCTTGGTGAAGTCACCCGATGGTTTATGATTGTGGGTGCGATATGGTCGGTAGGACCAATTGCTTCATGACATCTACAAATATGAGGTTCTTTTGGCTTCCATTGTCAACAATGAACTGTAGCGGAGAACCCTTCACCCACATATGTGAGTGGAAGAGCCACGCCCCCTCCTCTGGATCTTTGGGCTCAATATTTTTTATCTTGGTGGTGGTAACAATGGAACTAGGCTTCGAATTAATAATATTATTGCCTTTGTCATTCCCCTTGTCGGTTTCTGACTTAGAGTCAGAACATGCATCTGATTCAAAAGCCTTCAACTTAGACATCAATGACTGCCTGGCTCGACACTTACTAGTGTTGTGAGTGGGGCTCTTATGGAACTCACACCATTTCCCTATGTCCTTTGTCTTTATGGTGTTGTTTTTTTCTTGCAGCTTTAGCGGGTAGTCCTTAGTCGCCCCGCCTTGGCTTTGTCCTTTATTCTATGGTTTGGGGACGCCTTTCCCTTGCTTCGGATTCGCAGATCCAAAGTCTCACTTCTTTTGTTTAAATTTATGCTCAATCTTGACAACGTATCGATAGGCGACACTAAGTGAGGAGATGTCCAAAAAATCCATATCGTCCTGGATGTACTTGTGTAGACAGCCAAGATACTTGAGTACCAAATTCCACGCAGAATCCTTGATACTTAGCTTCGTGTGAAGGGTATGAAAACTATTTGCGAACTGCGGGACATCTTGGTCCCTTCCCCACCACACCATAGTCCACTTTATGTATTTATCTTTATAGCTCCAGACAAGGTAATATTGTTCCTTGATGGCGTCTTGGAAATAATTCCAAGTGCATGCGGCTTAAAACAATGAGGATTCCCCCTCATCCTTTTGTTCACAGTATGTTTCCCACTAGTCCTTGACATTGGGGGCAACTTTGAGGAGTGAAAAATTAATCTTTTCTCGATTGGAAAAGTCATGAACCAAAAAATATCCTTCCAACACATTTAACCATTTATCTACAGTGTTTGCATTTATCTGGCCTTCAAATATGGGAATGTCAAATTAAATTGTACCTTAAAAGGAGTGGCACCTCTAGAGTGGATGTTGGATGAAGATGTGTCGCTTATGGGTAGCCACTAAAAGATCTGGGCAAATTTATCCGTCATCACATTCCTCTATTGCTCGAGGGCAAATTTATCCATCATCTCCTGCTCTCTCGTCTTTATTTTCTTCCGACATGGGAGGTCGTCGGGGTTTGCGAGGCTGATCTTATAAAGATTGAACTAGTTCGAACCCTAACTCCTTATACCCTGACCCTGTTGGGGACACGCAAAGAAAAACAGAGAAAGAGCAGACTACTCTAATACCACTGATCCAGAGTTATGAAAGAGCACAACAAAATACAAATATAACTATAAACATAGAGATGCAACCGAAATAAAACTTCATTTCATTAATATCAAAGAATTGAAATATGCTTACATATACAATGGAAATAAACTAGCTTAGGCGATGGTAGCTTATCTCTAAGAAGAGATTTGGTGGCTACATGTCTCCAAACTGTATTACAATGGGGCTCAAGGGCCTTTTTATTACTGAAAATCATAGGAGAACCCTAAACAACCAAAACCCTAACCTCAGGAGATGAAACACCAAGAGTTTGTGTGCCCCATTGGGGTTAGTTGGGAAGCCAACTTCTCGAGGTCGTAACTTGATCATATGATCTTCATTTGGTGTGTACAATACCTTATTGAAAATATTTATCTGAGTACCACAAGATTTTTCGCAAGCACATTGATATCGCTACATGTTTGTTGCGAATCTACAAAAAACGTCGTTTAGGGGTCAAAACAGCTCTAAAAATTCAAGACCCAAAAAATTGCTAAAAATAGTAAACGCTGCAATAATCAAGGAAACATACGAAACCCACTAGAGGTCTTGGTGGAATAGGCGGGTGGCCACCATAACCCATGCATCCTTATATCCTTATAGGTTTACTCAAATTTCTAGTGTAGACACTCACTGGGTGTAAAATTAAATTATGCGTCCAATGAGTACCGATTATGCTTACTTTTGAGAAGACCCACATTGATTATAAGGAGATAATCGTAAAATAAAATTAGAAAATAGTTTTTTTTTCCCTCCAAAATATTTACATGTACCTCTTTTTAAATTTAAATAATTTTGATTGATTTACATATCAGGTACATGAAAATTTCATGGGCACTTTTAGGCTGAAATTTCCTCTAATGACTTTTGCATACATAATTTGATTGAGGTAACTCTTACATGGTTGGAAAGGTCTTTGTGTGTAGAATATGAAAAAAGGAAGCAACAAAATTTTCCCCACTAAAAAATGTTAGTTAATGCCTTAAAAAACTCCCAAGATGTTTTAGACTTCAATTTGTGAAACTAGATCCTGATAGTAAAAATGATCTTGTGAGCTTATTCCTCTGCCTTTTCCACTTTGAAAGCATCAATATGGATGAAAAAAAATAAATGATACAATATAGATCACACCTCCTATTGTCACTACTACAAAAACCTCCAAATTTTGTCCTACACTCAATTTCAGAGCCTTCCTTGGTCTTGTACATTGTCATCGTAAACATTGAAATTCATTCTGTGTGTTTTCTTGAGGAGTTTTGGTTTAACAAGATAGGAAAAATGTCGTATTTTCGCATGTTAGTCATCGCATAATGTGTTTAAGCCTGTTTTGGTGGTTTCAAGGGGCTACCTTTTTGTGAATGAGTTAATAACCATGTAAACATCTGTCACACTCATTTCCAAAGTTTTCAGCATTATCGCACAAGTGTCATCGCAAAAGTGTATCTTTGGTGTCGCACTTGTTGTTTATTGTTGTAAAGTTGTCATACTAATGGAAATGCATTGTTCATGTCTCCTCAATGATCTATGTCGTCTTTTCATCAAGTATTCTAAGTGTGTGATCACAGTCGAAGTCTTATCATTGTTTGCATCAGTCTCACTGATCTCGTACTTAGCCATTTTCTGTAAAGCTTCCCAACCAAGAAACCTAGCCTCTCTCGACCTCCCTAAAATGTGCATTGCGTAGTCTCAGTCCTCTAGTTGTGACCTTGCTTGTTGACACTATGCAATGCGCAGTTCTTTCTTACTGCGCAGTTCCACTGCTTAAGCTTCGATCTTGGCTCTCAGAAATGCACAATCAATTTGCCCAGCCTTGCCTCAACTACAAAATGCGTAGTATCTGGCCTCAATCTCGTCCCTTGATCCCATAATATGCACAATAATGCAATGGCCCAACCTCCTCTGTCTCCCGAGACTGTGCAATGTGTTGATCCAGTGCTCATCCCTTTAGCATGTCACATTGACCTCCAGAATTATGCAATTTTCTTCCATAACCTAGCCTGGACTATGCATTACACAATATCAAGGCTCAAGGTTCACCCTTGACTGCTTGAACTACATAATTGCACAGTCACTGAGCCCTTCTCCTAGCTTATCACCCACTTTTGGCTCATAAAATGGATCAATATGCACTATCTTAGATTAGGGGTTTTTCATACCGATTTCTTTTCATCATGAGTAAATTGCAGATACATGTACCTTATCATACCATGAAGAGATGATGAAGAAGGAGATGAAGAGGGGAAACATGCTGAAAGACATCCATGTATTTGTGTATGCAAGTTGATCAACCAAGAGAAAGCAAAGGGACACCCGTTTGCGATCACAACTCCATACTTGAGACCATTGAAGATTCCTTACCACCAAGCCATGCGGAGGTGGAAAGAAGAGCATTCATGAACAAACATTCGACACACAACAGAAACAGTGGCTTGACATTTCCACATCACCAAGTAGTCCATGTCAATAGTTTCATGTCATGTCATGTCATGGGTTGTCACATGCCACACCATTATAGTGGTTTCTAGAATTCTTGTTTCGACAACGTATTGTAAAGTGAAAATCCAGAGGACATATATGGAATATGAAGAGTTATGTAAAGTTGAAAAGTCATAGGAAGTAAAAGAGTCATGAGGGTAGTGAAAGAGTCACAAGGAAGGTGAAGCATCACTTCCTCATTATTATATATACACCCTCATTGTAAGAGGAAAGGACTTTTGACCTTGGCTCCTCCCGCAAGGAATTAGAGAGATAAGATCGTTCTTTTGAGGAGCCAGGAGTGGCTCCAATGCTCCACTATTAGAGCTAGTGGTGTTCATTGTATACAAGTTCCTTGGAAATTTTACTTAATATAAGAAGCCTTATGGGCCATCACGTTCTTCATGCATGGGTTATGGATATTTATAAGACTATTCTATGAATGTTTGTAATTCATGTTTTCTTTCATTTGTGCTAAAGTAGTTGAAATATTTTGGTTATTTTGGTACTTACCATATTGAGAATGTGTTGTAATTTCTATTATAGTTGTCACATCCTCATGGACTATTCTGAGGGATATTAGACAGATCTTCCTTGTTACATTAGTTGCAATGACCGTCGCATCTTTGTGGACTATTCCGCTTGATGTTGTATGAATCCTTCTTGTTTATGTGTGTCTCTACTAGGGTGGTACTACTACCTCTCTCTTAGAAGCTCATTTCTGCTCCCCTCCCAGTGAGAGAACTTTGACACACATACAACCAAACACTCAATAGAAACACCCCCTTGCTTTTCGAAGGCACATTTGCACTCCTCTATCTTGCTAACAGTTAGAGCCCAAGCATATCTGTGAGATAATTAGGAACCGGACCATATTTTGGATGGGGCTCCTATCCCAAACAATGTAATGTATAATTGGGACCACATAAGGGGGAGACCCCTTGAATGTTGGCAGGTCCTGCACCGTCAACATTTTTAGTGCTAAAAGGAGGAAAGCCAAATTTTTATGGTTGATAACTTCACCCACCCAAATCTTATTTCCTCTGGTCAAGGCAGTAATATTCCTAGCACCTCCCCTATGCATATTACTGAAGTTGGAAATTCTTCCCAGACCGAGACTGTACAAACTTGTGAAATCTCTTACGATCAGATCTAGGCCATCTGCCCCATCACCCGTAAGTTTGCAAGAGTTATTGGATTGATACCCGAAGTACATAATATTCCATATTTTCCAAAGAAGAAACAAACCACCCCCACCGGGATTGTGGTCTCAAAAGTTGAATATTTGGTTCTCGCCACCCTTGAAGAGTTACTCGATTCTAAAGAAAACGCAGAAAAACCAATGCAACCTCCAACCTTCAACAATGGTGACAATGATAACATGGTACTCTCGGACGATACATTCCGCGAGTTAGGCGGTGAAGAAGAGGAAGAATAAAACCAATCATATTCTGGCGAAGAAGGGGAAAACAATGACGAAGACATAGCAGACCAAGATCTGGACTGGATGAATCAGGGCCCACTTGCACTTCTGGGTGTGTTACACAAAATGTCAAGGCACCCAGAAAAGCTACTAACGAAATATGACCTTGACAAAGCAATAAAAGCGGAGGACTATCTACACAACTTCTACCTACATCTGTAAACACTTGAGGTACGTTATGACAATGTTCCATGTAGACTTTTTGCATGTACCTTAGATTGCAAAGCAGTTGTATGGTATCACAACCTTCCTATCAACTCGATCCAGAATTGGAGGGGTTTTAAGAAACTGTTTCTTGAGAAATTCGCTGATGATAAAACCCCCGCCATGATTTTAAGAGAGTTGAGAAGTCTCAAGATGGAGCAGAAAAAGAAAGTGAAGGATTTCAATAAGAGGTTTAACCGTATCTTGAACATATTTTCGGTAAACATGAAACCTCATGACTCCATCACTATTGATTATTTCACATCTTCCTTACCAACAAGCATTGCGCAGTTCGTGAAAAGAAATGTGAAGCCAACTTTGGTTGAGAATTTTTAAGAGGCAATCGCAGTTGAAAAGGAATTGCATGCGATTGGAGTTATTACAGATGGCGAATCAACAAAGGACTCTAAAGACACGTGGAAAGGTATCAGGGCACCATAAGCATGGCCAAGGAGAAAGAAGTAATTGATCACGAGAGCTTGACCCACACTATCAAGTATCTATCCAATGAGTTGGAAAAATTGAAACAAAGGTCAAGCGAGACCACCGTGAGCAACAAGCCTCCCAAGTTCAACTTGTTGAGAAGGACTGCCAACTTCGACAGCAACATCAACCAGCCGACCAAGTATGCACAAAGCTCAATCATTGTCCTGAATATTGAGAGTATGGGCATGGACCAATATTGTTCATTTCATCAAGAATATCATTCAAAAAATACATGCCCACAATGGAACCACAACATGAACGCTCTTGCTGCGCATTTTATTGATACAATGCTTACTAATGAGCAGATCGAGCCTGCGGAAGAAAAGGAAGAAATTGCTGCGACCGAAGAGACTCCAAGCATGGGGCATGCAGTGAACACATTCAGTTGCATACTCACAGTTGGAAAGAGCAATGTCAAAAATAGGCCAATGAGTGATGACTCGACCCAGAAGAAGAACACTCGATATAACTTGAGAAGCCAAGGGCTAGTTTCCACACAAGAATTGACGAAGCAGAAATTGATAGAATATTTATTAAGGAAGATCATTCTACCCATCAACCCAACACAGAACACTTAGAGCAAGTATCGAAATGAAGTTACGATGAAAAGTACTTCTACGGGAAGTAAGAGTAAGTCCATCACTCCGAACGCAGTGGACAAGCCAACTCCCCTAGACACTTCGGAAATCTCTCCCGCACTGGATTACAACATAGTTAAAGAGATGAAGAAATATCATGTGAATATCTCACTTTTTGAATTGACAAAGATCAAAATCCAGCAGGACATGCTTCTACGTGCACTAACACAGTCCATCTTAGGTAATGATACTTCTTCACAGAATGGATCTGAATCTGGTAAGTCCTCTGGTTCCCTAGAGTCTGTACTTAATGCTTTAACATTCGATGTAAACACACTCTGCCCTCCGTTTTTGTTAACGTTTGAAATTTTCAATTATAATGTACACAATTTCTTAGTTGATTATGATGCATTTGTAAACATGATGTCTTTATATGTCGCAAAGAAAATCAACACAAAGTGGGAAAAAATGGATGCAAAGATCATTCAACTGGACAAGACTCTTGTCCATGCGATCAATGAACTCAAAAATGTGCTTATTCATTTATCATCCAATCATCAAGTTCACCAATGTATAAATATAGTAATTGTGGACATTCAGAAGCATATGGTGTATTGTTAAGCAGAGACTAGTCCAACAAGCTATAAGGGTGTTTTGTGATAGATTGGTCACATTTGTGGCTTTTGTACAAGGGCATAAAAAATTAGATTTGGGTCAACTCAGAGCAGTACATGAAGCACATGGTAACTCCCTTAGAAGGTGAAAATGAGCCAATGGATTTCACGGATCTCATCTTTGGAAATTTCTTCTTGGAAACTGATCTGGGGTGTTATCTCGCTCAACCATCCCTTGTTCCGCCAAACACATAGTTGGAGCTCCTTCTTCGTCCAACTGGTGAAAATGAAATTTGTATAGTTAGTCAGTGTATTCACCATGAAACATGTTCAAAAGCATGCCTGAAGAATGGAAGAAAAACTTTCCTTTAAAGATTTCTGGACGAACTTGTCAAAAACCTTGTTTTCAGGATCAACGCTTTTTCATCACTGGTAACTTGTTGCACTATACTAACCTAGAATTGCTAGTGTGAATCTTATAAGGAAAACCCGCGCTGAACCTCTTCAAACAGTTTTTCCTAAAGTGGAGGAGAAGCTTCTCTTACTACAAGTCTCAAGAACGACGAACTAGTTACAGGTGAATAAGGATTAGAACGAGATCTCCCATTCTCGGTCCTTGATCCTACTTTCAAGGTTCTTTCCCTTCAGCTTTGGAACCTCTCCCTCCTTTTATGGATCCTTTACTCCCTCTCCTTCCCTATAAATGAGATCCCTACTATCCACAACTGGTTGGCTATTGCTTGGTTTCCTTCCTAGTGCTGAACTATGCCCAAATGTTGCCCATTTTGCTAAGAAGAAAGGAGTGCTTGAAGGTTAAGGCTAGGACATGGAAAATAATCTAAAGGGGTCTTCCAACATCAAGGCTTAAGTTGTTGTAATTCTCCCTTTACCATCTATTAATAACGCATTATGTGTTTAATTTCCATAAATGTGTCAATCATTGCTCAATTAGTATAATACTCCTTGATATGTTATGGTTTATATCGAAATAGTTTTTGCTATGTATGTGTTTGTTGTCTCCACGTGATTTTCCTTGCA
Source organism: Pinus tabuliformis (assembly GCA_031772625.1). Classification (NCBI taxonomy): domain Eukaryota; kingdom Viridiplantae; phylum Streptophyta; class Pinopsida; order Pinales; family Pinaceae; genus Pinus; species Pinus tabuliformis. Next base: position 1,968,522,176 of record CM062816.1, on the reverse strand, counting down.
GATATTCATCCATAATGACGAAGAGGATATTGAGATTGGAAGCGAAAGAATCAAGGACGACACTAACAGATGTTAACATTAGATTGAGGTAGTTCATCTAACTTCCTTTGTGTTTTCTGGTACAAACTAGGAAAGTTTGCACATATTTGTCTTTGTTTGTTGTTAGATCCTCCCATATTACTACAAGGATCATTTTTGTCCGCAGAAAGGATTGCCTGCACAACACGAGCATTCATCTCTTCTAGTCTGACATTGGAACACCTCTAATTTCTTCTTAGGGAGGCCAAACCATCCATCATGCCCCACTGCTTTTGCTACAAACCATTTAGGGATGAAATGACTTCATTTCTATCCTCATGTCTTTTTTGCCTCATCTCCTCCAATGTCCCCATTATACTTCTCATTGGCACATCAAGAGAATCCAAGGAGAGGGGTTCGTCTACATGACCTAGTAACTGAACCAATTCTTCCACTAGTGCAACACTCTTAACCCCTTCCTCCTCAGCAGCTGCCGCCCGACAAGCTTTGTCTGTAGGTTAACCATGAGGCCCCACTCCACTTTGGGCCCTGCCTCACTGCCTCAACATCTCTAAGGTGGCAACAGGACACCAAAAACAAAATTCAACTAAAACACAATTGAAACACCCACTCCAATATACCCAAAGGTCTTAACGCTCATACAACAAGAGTAACGAACCTATCAACTTAAAACCCCAAGTTCCACACTCTAAAACCCGACTCGAGCTCCCCTCTACAGTGATTCATAATGTTTCCAGGCTTACTAGAATTAGGTCAACGACCAACCACCATAAGCTTGGTAGACCCCACATTATGACTTGTTGACACTAACCAAATACAATGCAAGTTCCCTCCAACTCCTTCTCCAGGATCCCACACAAAGTGCCAGGGTTCCCAAGTTTGCACTCTCATAAACACACCTCGCTTAACATCAATAACATAATCCTTATTCACCAATAAAATGAGCGTGCATATGTTGGTGGCATATGCACACACAAGGATAAGTATTCCCCTCTTATTCTTACCCATACTAAAGATACACCAACAGTGACGAATGAATGCCCACCGAAATTTAAACCCTGCACTCACCTTCTCAAGACTTCGTTGTCCCATATGCTAGTTGTCATAGCCACCAGTCACTGCTGCTACACGTGTCACACACATGGATCCAGTGGACCTCGGGCCCTACAACCTTTACCTTGTTCATTCAACCCCATCAAGGTATTATTACTATAATATTAATTTAAGCATTGGAAGATGTATTATGAGGTGTCTTGATGCCTACTTAATGTGAATAGACATTTCTAAATAGCTTTTTCAAAATTTTAATTTAATTATTAACAATTCTTAGGTAGATGGTAAATATTTAATCTCCATAAAATATTTTTAGTAGTTGTGAAAGACAAAGGGTTAAGATCTATCTCAAAGGTAGTTATACACCTTTTGCTCTTCAATTTAATTAAAAAAAAATCATAGCCAAACTTCTCCATTTGACTATTTTTATGTATGGCATTGAATTCTTATTATTTATTGTTATCTTACTATATTATATATTTTTCTATGTGTGTTTAATTCATATATTAACTCTTTTTCTAATAATATAATAATAACAATTTAAAATAAAGTCATACTTAAGTTAATTTTTATGCAAGTAGGTGTGTCTCTTTTGGAATATGATTTCTAGATTATTAAACGGTATGAAACATTTTAGAATATTCGTAGAAGTATACAAAAACCAAAGTTTGAGATTTATCTGCAAAGTAATTATGCCATTTTTTCCAGATTAATTAAATTGATCAGTGAAAAAAAATGTTATATGAACAAGTTTCATATCAAGTTTGTTTTGTTTTATTTGCATGTGGTATTGATAAGCCATGTTATTGTAACAAAGACTATTTATAGATTTAAGAATTTCCATAGTGAAGTGGAGGTAAGTGTTTTGACGCTTATTATGGATTTATGACAATATTTACTTCTTGTTTAATTTATATGGTTGTGCTAGTCATATTTTTGTTTTTAAATCATGGCAATGTGAGATGTATCATGAGATAAGTGTCTTCATACTTAATATGGATTGATGCATATTGCTATTTATGAGCCATTTAATTTATATCACTACATTAACATTAATTATTAATTAACAACAAAATATATATTCATAAATCATAGTATAAATATTGAAATCCATTAATATTAAAATCAGAAAGTGGTAAGTATTCTTCAATACACATGGTATTATATGTTGACAAAATTGTAACAAAACTTCTAATTTATTTATTAATGAAGTTTTAAAAATATTCTTTTATTATATTAAAATATATAAATTTATTTTTAAAGTTAAATATTAGACATTGTATAAATTAAAGTGAAACTAATAATAACCAAAAGGCTAATCGATTAATATAATAAAAATAACCTTATCTTTAAAAGATTTGATATCTTCAATAAATTCTAGAAACCACTTTCACATAAAACCAGTTACCAAACACTTTGGCCTAGCTCGAATTTTAAAAATAAAAAAAGAGAAACATAAAAAAAAAATAAAAATGTTTTCAAATTGTTGTAATAAAGATTATGGAAAATCATAGTCTAACTCTTCTCAGTTTTAACTCTTATATTTTTCTGATTAATTTTGCCCAAAATCGAATAAAAATTTATTGAAATCACAAGTTTGAAAAAAGAATTGGAAATTTTGTATAATCTAAGCTCTACGTAGAATTTTCAAAACATTAAATAGATTTATACATAAAAGATATATTAAAATTTTTAAAAACTTAAAATTATTATTATAAAAAACATTAAAAATAGAATAGTTTAATTTATAGAAGAAATGAACTTCTTCATAAATGATCATCACTTGCCTCATTTTTAACAAAGATAAAATTATCTGTGCCTATATAATCTGTGTAAGAAGCAATTACAATCTACAACTTCAACTTTGGGCTCTGGGGTTTTAATTATAATGGGCGAGCATGCAGAGGTTTCTGAATTGCGTGAGGATTTGAAACACCAAATATTGGTGTGGCTTCCAATGGATTGTATCTGCAGATTTCACAGCGTACGCAAAGACTGGAATGCTCTCCCTTCATCCACCAAATTCATAACCAGTAAATGGGGGGAGGCGCCTTCCAACAGTATGCAGAATGCCCAATCCAAGATGCCTCACTGTTTGCTTTACTGCTTCTTCACCCAGAGATGGAAGAAGAGTTCTTCCATCTCCCTTTCTTTCCTGAAAAAAAAGGAAATTCGTATTGATTGTCATGGGTGTGCAACAGGGTTGTTCTTGGTTCCAAGATTTGTTGTTTCCAATCCTCTCACAAGAAACTCAATAAAACATCCCCCAATTTCATCCATATGGTCGGTTAGAGCCATCGGCATCACGGAAGGGGAGGACCGCAATCGAAACACATACAAAGTGGTGGAAATGGGCAGACCGCACGATCAAAAAGGCAATGTAGTGGAAATTTATGGTTCCAGTGACAAGTCATGGAGAATTGCAAGGCAGATGCCCGAGGATTTGTGGGTAGTGCGGGCACATATGGGAATGGAGTTGGTTTTTTGTGATGGGGATTTCTATTGCTTAACAATCATGAGTGGTTGCTGGGGTATAATGGGTTTCAACATCAAAAATGGGACTTTAATTTCTGCACCCTTGCTAGAGTTGGCTAAGAGAGAGCAGATTTTCCCTTACTTGCTCACCTGTGGGTCGCGGGTTCTAGTCACAGGTGGGAAGGTCAAAGATGGAGAGGGGCTTTTCCAAGAGGTCATTATATGGGAGTTTGCAAAGGTGAAGGTGGACTCCTCTGTTTCTTCATCATCACGCTGGAAAGAAGTGGCTAGAATGCCTTCATCCATGTGTGAGGATGTTAACAGAACTCTGTATAATATTGATAGCTCTATGGATTGTCCCTTAATGAGCTGCATAGGAGTTGAGGATTGCACCTGTTTTATCCTCAATGGATGTATGAGGGTGATGGAGGTGGTATTTTAGAGCGTAAGTAAAAATACATGGGGTCGGCTTCCCCCCTGTCATTTAGATAACGAAGGGTATGTTAGAGTCATGGCATTTGGCACTAGGCCTGACATGCAAGTGAGTTGAAGGTTGATGTTGCTTTCTTTTTTACTTTGTTTCTGGTTATCTACAATATTTCTCTTATACAGGGTTGAGTATATGCAACAACACGTCTTTTCCTTTATTTCTGGTTATCTGTAAGATTGCTTTTGTACAGGGTTGAATAGACACAACAATAGATTTTTTTTTCTGTTGTGTCTGGTTATCTGCAAGATTGCTCTTGTACAGGGTTGAATATATGCAGCAACAATTCTTTTCCTTTATAGGGGAGAGATTCCTAATGTTGTGTAGGGACCAGTAATTGATATAGTACTGGTCCCACCAAACCACCAGAAATTGAGACTTTTGCAACCAATATTTAAACAAAGATAAATAACATTAAGTATAAATAAGTATTAATTTATGTCCAAAATTTCCCAATACATTGATTGGGCCCACAACTGTCCATAAATAGTATCTTCATACTTAAGAGTGCAAACCATATTGACCCAACTAGAAAACAGATAAAACCATGAATGCTTCCAAAATGGTCTATTCCAGAAGTACAAAGTAGCAATCACTTCAACCCCCACTCATCATAACTGAAGCTTTGTATCCCAAATAAATATCCATACCTGCACATAATAAAAGGGAATGTATGTCAACCATAATTGTTGTGTTGTTCAACAACTAAACCCCCTATGTTCAATAAATGACACACAATCCAATAACATTTAAACTCACTTTGTTCAATAAATGACACCCAACCCAATAACTGCAATAAATGACACCCAACTCACTTTATTTCTCATTAAAACAAATCAAAGCACATGGATCAACAAATAACAAATTCCCAACCATTAGATCACATCAAATTAAATCCAAACCACACATTCAAAATGAAGCCATTGCAATCCATGTCCATCCATGTCCACCAATTAAATTCAAGTGCCAAAAACTATAAAAGAAGTTCAACCACTGTTGAAGTTGCATGTTATGCTTTCAAACTATTCAACAACCTTGAAGACAGAACATCACAAAACAGTTGCCAGTATATCCAGGTTAGTTATATCAATTACAACACATTTTTCTTACAATTCTGTTTTCATTTATCAGAGTTCTTACAGTTTCAGTTCTTACAGATTCAGTTTCACTTTCATGAAAATCAACACACAGCCTACAGTTCTATTTCACAATTCACCTTCTTACAGATTCAGTTTCACTTTCATGAAAATAAACACACAGCCTACAATTCTATTTCACAATTCACCTATTTCTATTTCTATGTTCAGACTTATAGACGTATTGATGTGCCCAACAAGATTTTATTGAAAAGCATAATCAAATGACTACTACTTAAGAAGAGTCGACATATAACTAGGAGGATCAGACGAAAACAGACTGTAAGGAAAACACTGTTAAGGAGCACCGACATATAACCACAAGGATATGACAAAAATAGACAGTAACGAAAAGACTGTTAAGGGGAACCGAGTTATAAGATGAAAACATACAGTAAGGAAAATACTGTTGTATGCATAAGTTGCTTAAGGTATGTGAATTGACTTTTACATTATGGGTAAAGTAAAATTAGTGGTGTAAGTATTTCCTTGCTATAATTGAGGTACATTACTATGTTCTAATTCAAAATAGAGTCCCCAGAACAACATTTATAATGATGATCCATCCCGAGGCACTAGTCATCAGAATCTATGATTGGTATTATGAATGATCAGAATCAATAAGAATCGAGGCCCCTCACCTCATCAGATGCAGCTATCACCCGGGCTATCACTATGAAATGCATTCCTCGCATACGAATTAGTATCCCAGCACACACATATGGACCTCCACTCTTAGGAGTCGTAGCCACCAACAATGTATCCTCTCATTTGTTCGGGAGGGGGTGAGAATCCATCCCCACTCTGTAGCTGTGTAACCATTTATATATCCCTCATTCGTTTATAGTGATAGTATCTCCCTCCTTCCATCCATCCCGTGATAGCAGTGTACAGAGCATAGATGTGCTTCATTCATTCCATTCGTTGATAGTTATAGGTCTATCCCTCCTTCAATTCCTAAGAGAGATTACTTGAAAAGCATAATCAAATGACTACTACTTAGCGAGATCCCATAAATATGTCGATCAGGAAAATAAAATTGAAGTTACCAGGCAAATCCCGGGGCTCATTTCTATAACCGAAAACCTTGTATGAGGCCAGCAATAAACATCATCAAGACTAATGGTAGCATAAACAAGAAGCAGTGGAAGGGCCCTATTGGAAGGTTGTTGTACACAAGGGGAAACCTATCAGAATGAAGGACCACAAAGAAGGCACAACCAGCCTCTTATATATGTAGACAGGATGCAAATAAGAGTTGTAGTTGAAATGAATGTTTACATGACTAGAAACTTCAACTGTAAGTGACATGAGGAAAAAATTTGTTATGGTGGCAAAGTTGTGATCAAGAGTGCTTCAGGGGGTCTCGAGTTGGAGCCTTGGTCAAATTAAATACCATGCTTGGTTTGGCCAATGATAAGTCCTTGATAGCCAGAGATCCATTTTTGGAGAAGAGCATCCTTACAAAAAACAACAAAACAACAAAACAATATTTTAAGTAGTCAAACTTAACAAGAGCTCTGTTGGGAAATGCATAACAAAACCAATCAATACAGTCATGGTATTTTAAGTGTAAAGACAAGTTATCAAAAAAACAATCACTGATAATTTTGAAGACATACAACAAAATGATTCTGTATATTTGATTTTTCAAGGATACTAACATACATGTTGATAATTTCCTATAATAAAGCAGAAGTATTTTTGCCTTGTATGAAAGCATAATTTACAAATATTCTAATGTCTAAATGCATGCAATAATTTTACAGGTTTTTTCATCTATGGCAAAAGGAAGTTATGCTGCTCGTACAAGAAGTGGCAGGAGAGTGACAAGGGGTGCGCAGGTGCGATGCACATCGTCTGATGGGGACAGGACAACTGATGTCAATGTCAACAATGCCCCAGGGAACATTGTTGAGGATGACCATGTGACGGCAGTTGATGTTAACACACCATCAGCCACAGAACCACCGTCAACAACAGTCCAAGGGGCAAGTTCAACTAAAAAGATCAGTGCTATAAGAGGATGGACAAAAGAACAAATGTTAGTTGCAATTGACGACATAGAGTTTAATGGATACTCAGTTCGGGCATCTGCAAAAAAACATGGTATTCCTCCCTCATCAATACATTATTGGATAAATGGACTGACTCATACAAAACGTAGAGGGCCTCTTACAGTTATGACTGAGGAAGAGATGACCGAGGTGGTTAAGTGGTGTAAAGAGATGGCCCAATTGGGACATGGGCTAGAGTTGATACGACTCAAATCCATAGTTGCTTAAATCTATCAAGGGAGGCCAAACCCATTCAAAGATGGGTTTCCTGGTAAATCATGGTGGTTTGGGTTTAAAAAAAAGGCATCCAAAACTTGTATTGCGTACTGCTAAGGGCCTTGACAGAGACAGAGCATTAAATTTGCGCCCTACAGTTGTGCAAAAGTTCTATGACACACTTTCTAGTGCTTACGATAAACATTCTTATGGAGTAGACCATATATGGAACTATGATGAAATAGGTTTACAGGCAGGGAGGAATTGTGGCATGCGGGTAATTGCCAAGAGAGGGAGCCAAAATGTGCCAAAGATTTTGCCTAAGAGTAGGGAGTGGATAACTATTTTATGTTGTGTCAATGCAATTGGTACTTCAATCCCAGGATTTTATCTATTCAAAGGTAAAAATCAACTGAAAAACTATATACAGAACTGTGAACCAGGTGCATGCATGGCTGCACATCCCCATGCATGGATGACTAAAGAACTATTTTTAAGTTGGCTTTTTCACTTTGCTGCATCGGTACCAGGTGGCGTCTCGCCTAATAATAGACACCTATTGATATTAGATGGCCATGGGAGCCACATGGCTGTACAAACAATTGAGGAAGCAAACAATTTAGGCATCGACCTGTTGACATTGCTTGCTAATACCACTCACAGACTGCAACCCCTTGATGTTAGTGTGTTTGCCCTTTCAAGAACTATTTTAGGTCGGAGCGCGCTGCATGGATGGCAAAGAATCCAGGGGTTGAGGTGAAAAGGTTCGAGCTAGCAGAGCTTGCAAGTAAAGCTTTTAAAAGGGCTTTGACACCATCAAATATCAAGGCTGGCTTTAGGAGGATAGGAATCTGGCCACTGAACTATGATGCTCTTATGCATGATACTGGTTGTAGCCAAGTGTTTCATGTGGATGGTCAGGAAGAAGGGAATGCCCAAACAGGTGTTGAAGTGCAAGAAGTAGATGACCAAGATGATGTTGTTGTAGCTGGTAATATGATTTCCCTATCTCAAGGACACTTATATGCTGAAGATGATGAAACTGTATGTGAAACACAATATAACCATGAACAAATTCGTAGTAACATGGAGATCGTTCCACCAACTCAAGAACATGAAACTCCTGTTGCTGATATTGTTAATGACATTGTTGAACATGCAGTTGACAATGACCAATTGACATTGCCAAGCCAAGTAACCCCACCTTCATGGCTAGCAGAAGCAATGATTAATATGAATGCACATAGTGTCTCAGCAACCAATGAAGAAAGCATGAACATGCCCTCACAACCAGCAGAATTGAACAGTGAAATTGTTCATTTTTTTGTGGACAATAGATCAATGGAAGAAGATGAAGCACATAATGAGGCATCAAATGAAGATAATGATATAGTTCAATCAGATACTGAAAGGGAAGTACCAAGCAATGACATGCAGGTGGAAGGGGTGGAGAAGACACTTGGGCGGTTCCTAAAGCTACCAGTAGAGAGAGTATCAATGAAAAAAAAGAAAGGTGGACTGGGTAGTCTTCGTCTAGCTCGAAGCTCAATTACTCACCTCAGAGGACTATATAAACCTGTTAGTTGAATATGAAAAAAAGAAATTTGAAATGCAACAATTAAAACAGAAAAAGAAGGATCTAGTCAAGGAGAAGAAGGCAACAAGGATTGTTGCAGTGCAACGTTGAGCAGATGAAAGGATTGAAAGAGATAAAGCAAGGCAAGTTAAGGACCAACAAAAACAAATGGAAAGACAGGAAAAGGAAAAAAGTTGAAAAGGAACAAGGGATGATCAATATGGTTGACAATGATACAAGAATAGCTGATGAAACCAGGATTATTTCAAACTCATTGGACTCCATTGCAGATAATACACCATTATTCCAATATCTCATAAACATTCAAGTGACTCACTATCAAACTGAGGGTTTACCCACTTGCCTTATTCCTACCAGAGTTGGTGTCAATTCTATGTATGCTCATTACACACCTCCACTTAATGCAGGGGTCAGTAGTGCAAATGTGAGGTATGGGTACTCAATACCTCCATGGTTGGAAGTTGCAAATTGGAGTCAATCATATGGCAGCAATAAACCATTTCCTAATCAACCCTTGATAGGTAGGCCAACCTACCTGGCTCAAGAAGGTAACTCAGGGAGTTTTGGCACTCAAGATTCTCAGGGCCATAAAGAATAGGGGTGTCATATGTTTTTGGTTGTAACCACATTATGATGTGGATTTTGGATGGATTGTATCTTTTTCTTGTCACATAAACATTTTGGCTTACAACCTAGGTTGTTTTATTTCATAATGTGTGCGACATTGTAGCCAAAATCCATTTTAGAAGGAACATCTATAGTCTATTATAATGTAGAAATCTTACAAGATTCTCAGGGTCATAAAGAATAGGGGTGTCATATGTTTTTGGTTGTAACCACATTATGATGTGGATTTTGGATGGATTGTGTCTTTTTCTTGTCACAGAAACATTTTGGCTTACAACCTAGGTTGTTTTATTGCTTTGAAATGCTAACAACATTATGGTTCTATGCATTCACTACATTGAAAAGCCAACAACAACTTGGTTGGTTGTAAAGCAGTTTTATTTGCGAGCTAAGCACAAATGTTTATAAAAAATTGATTATTAACATTGAAAGACTATTTATTACAGTGGAAGAAATGCTTTAACCTAGGTTGTTTTATTGCTTTGAGGAAGGACATGGCATAATAAATTCACCATCTAGAGCTAAGAGAATGAGAGGGAGGATATGTGGATGTGATCCTTCATACACATGGATAGTGCCATGGTCCATTGCAACAACATCAAGGGAAACTGAAAAGGAAGCTAGGGGTGACGATGCCTGAGAGTAGGACGATGCCTGAAATGCTTCGGATCTAGCAATTCTTTTAGATGATGAGGAAGTAATCATCAACAAGAAGAAACCATCTAGTTAGGTTCCATGTCTCATATCCTGCTAGGTCCCTTACTATAATTTGACCTCTGCCCCGACAAAAGATAGATTAAAGAGGACAAATACCTACTGAACTGCTTGGGATCTATCAATTTTTTCAAATGACGAGGAAAGTTGAAGCAATCATCCACATCCACACAATCTCAAAATCACTAATCGACATGCTTACTAAGTTCATTCACATCCACAAGCCTATCTCCAAGACGATGGTGTGGAAGGAAAAGTAAATGTTAGCAACCCTCAACTGAAAGTAGCTAATTTAGAAACTAAAAGCCATGCACAAAAGTCACCTTTATGTTAATTTTAGATCTGACTTCTATAAGATTCCTTCTCTACTTTAATAATGCAACAATTTTGTAAGGAACGATGATAAGTATAGGAAGGATATATTATGCAAGAGTTAATATTCCCAAAGAGTAGCTAGAACATGTTGTGTTATATGAAAAATACAAATCAGAATGTCAATGTAATGCTTTGCAATGAGATGAGATGCAAACATGCAATGCTCGAATAAGAAAGACAAAAAGAGAAACCAATGAAGTCTGCCACCCAATGGATGCAAACATAATAGTTAGACCTGAAACCAATGGCTCAAAAAACACACCAACCTCTGAAATATTTAAGAGAGATGATATCAGTCCACAAAATATGCTACAATGATAACTTAGATACTTATTCCCCTTTTGAAATTGTTATGTCAATTCATATTATGTCTTGGGGCTTCTTTTTCCACTGCAAAGATGAACAATATTTCACAAAATAAATCAATTAATACTTCACCATTAGCTTAAAAATGATGCTCCCAAGACTGATAAGTGATTTATTATGGATATTAAACCTTAGCAAATTGATTTCTTCCTACTGAAACAAGTACACCAGATCTCGAAAAGCATATTTCAGATATCGGAAAACATATACCAGACCTTAGAAAAACACTTGGAAAGTCACCAACAGAAAAACATACGAGTTTATTAGCCTCTTATGGTCAATGTGCAATGGTCTTAGGATTATTATTATTGTCTTATGGTATTTATTAATTCACAGTAGCGATATGCTTCAGATCTAATTATTCATTGTAGTCAAGAAGGATGATAGAAAGTAGGCCACTGTAAGCAGTATTTCAACTTTGAAAGAATAACCTAGATCTAAGTAAGCTTACCTACAACATCTAGAGCTAAGAGAATGAGAGGGAGGATATGTGGATGTGATCCTTCATACACATGGATAGTGCCATGGTCCATTGCAACAACATCAAGGGAAACTGAAAAGGAAGCTAGGGGTGACGATGCCTGAAATGCTTCGGATCTAGCAGTTCTTTTAGATGATGAGGAAGTAATCATCAACAAGAAGAAACCATCCAGTTAGGTTCCATGTCTCATATCCTGCTAGGTCCGTTATTATAATTTGACCTTTGTCCCGACAAAAGACAGATTAAAGCGGACAAATACCTACTGAATTGGTTGGGATCTATCAATTTTTTCAAATGACGAGGAAAGCTGAAGCAATCATCCACATCCACACAATCCCAAAATCACTAATCGACATGCTTACTAAGTTCATTCACATCCACAAGCCTATCTCCAAGACGATGGTGTGGAAGGAAAAGTAAATGTTAGCAACCCTCAACTGAAAGTAGCTAATTTAGAAACTAAAAGCCATGCACAAAAGTCACCTTTATGTTAATTTTAGGTCTAACTTCTATAAGATTCCTTCTCTACTTTAATAATGCAACAATTTTGTAAGGAACGATGATAAGTATAGGAAGGATATATTATGCAAGAGTTAATATTCCCGAAGAGTAGCTAGAACATGTTGTGTTATATGAAAAATACAAATCAGAATGTCAATGTAATGTTTTGCAATGAGATGAGATGCAAACATGCAATGCTCAAATAAGAAAGACAAAAAGAGAAACCAATGAAGTCTGCCACCCAATGGATGCAAACATAATAGTTAGACCTGAAACCAATGGCTCAAAAAATACACCAACCTCTGAAATATTTAAGAGAGATGATATCAGTCCACAAAAGATGCTACAATGATAACTTAGATACTTATTCCCCTTTTGAACTTTTTATGTCAATTCGTATTATGTCTTGGGGCTTCTTTTTCCACTGCAAAGATGAACAATATTTCACAAAATAAATCAATTAATACTTCACCATTAGCTTCAAAATGATGCTCCCAAGACTGATAAGTGATTTCTTATGGATATTAAACCTTAGCAAATTGATTTCTTCCTACTGAAACAAGTACACCAGATCTTGAAAAGCATATTTCAGATATCAGAAAACATATACCAGACCTTAGAAAAACACTTGGAAAGTCACCAACAGAAAAACATATGACTTTATTAGCCTCTTATGGTCAATGTGCAATGGTCTTAGGCTTATTATTATTGTCTTATGGTATTTATTAAGTCACAGTAGCAATATGCTTCAGATCTAATTATTCATTGCAGTCAAGAAGGATGATAGAAAGCAGGCCACTGTAAGCAGTTTTTCAACTTTGAAAGAATAACCTAGATCTAAGTAAGCTTACCTACAAGCACATACTTCTGTAAAATATCTTAACTATCAAACACATCCATAAGGTGATAACCCTGACTCCATAAGGTGATAAGGTTGTAAGGTTGTATATAACTATAGATATAATTTAATCCCACGCCATCTAGAAGTGTTATTAACCTAGTTGTGACTAGAAGTGCAAGAATTCACATATCTGTATTCAAAAGAACCTGTAAATAGCAGAAGAGAATGAACAAAAACCTGAATGCTAACCGAGATATGTGAATTCACAATAAAGTGTTATCCACTCCACTGGATTTCAATCACTTAATTTCAAATCCCGAGAAAGAACATCTTTCACCCTCATGATAAAAACTCCTTTATATTATAACAACATTCATATAAAAACCAGTAGAAAATTAAGAATAACAACATTCATATAAAAACCGGTAGAAAATTAAAAATAACCACAGTAAACTTTCATTACGCTGATATTTAGAAACGACAGCTCCACGTAAGAACCCTAACTCCTTTATATTATAACAACATTCATATAAAAACTGGTAGAAAATTAAGAATAACAACATTCATATAAAAACCGGTAGAAAATTAACAATAACCACAGTAAACTTTCATTACACTGATATTCAGAAATGACAGCTCCACGTAAGAACCCTCCCAACTAGGGATGCTTTTCCGAAAAAAAAATCCATCTTAAAGCACTGTAAGATGGAGGGTCTTTGCTTTAAATAGTAGAAGAGAATGAACAAAAACCTGAATGCTAACCGAGATCGAAAATGGAAAAGAAACCTGCCTTGCTAAATGAACCCTTATCGAGAGAACACTTCGAAAGATAAAGATTCGAACCTAAAGACCCCCAAAATAGAGATTGTTAAAATAAAACTCACTGGAGAGGTTCTGAGGTGAACAAAATAAAATTGAGGTAAACTTTACCTGTGTAAAATACTTGGAAACCATCATAACTCTAAAAGCCTACTCAAATAGAGACCAATGCTCAGAGCATGAAAAGTGGAAGGCAAATCAGGAAACAAATTAGTAAATTAGGAAACCTGCAAAACCCTAAACCCCTAACCTGCAAAACCCTAAACCCTCAAAACAAAACCCCTAACCTACAAAACCCAAAACCTGCCATTAACTCCAAGTGCAAAGCTAACAAAAATTCCAATAAGGTGTTTTGTGTTGAAAAACACATAAGAAATGGCTGGTAGGATTAAAATCCTACCGGATAGAAGCCATGTCCAAGTCCAGAGCTCGCCACACCTTCACCAGACCTTCTCCGGAGCTCGCCACACCTGCAACAAGTTGGAAATTAGCAAATGGAGAACAAAAAAACCAAAAAAACCAAAGAAAAACCACAAAAACCTGCAATTACCTGTAAATGCAACCTTCGACCTCGAACTGGCTGAAATTGGTAATGGCTCCTCCCCAAACAACAAATAGCGCGAATTAAACAACCACCAAGGAAACCCTAAACCACCGGCGGTCCAGAATGACCAACAATTACAGGCGAAAAACCACAAGAACAACAGAAACCCTGTTCCAACCATGGATGCGTATCGACAAACAATGGCAGACATCAGCTCAACCATGGCAGACAAAGCGCGCAGGTACTAGAGTTGTCCCACGCCATCGTCGGCGGAGGGCTTTGCCCAACAACCAGACCCGAACAGAAAAACAAGAGGCAAACCACACATCGCGGAAATGAGGCGGAAACAACACTGCGGAAGGTGCCCAAACGAGTTTTGAAACCTTGACACGCTGCCCAACACGTGGCAGTCCACGTCGGGCACATGTCGTACAATCCCAGCTGCGGTTCACGTGGGTGTAGGCGAGGTGGAGGGAAGGGTGCACAGGTAATGGTGTCCCTCCCCTATCTGGTTATATGTAAGATTTTATTTGTATAGGGTTGAATAGACACAGTAACAGATCTTTTTCTATGTTTCTTGTTAGCTCTCTGATTGCTTTCATGGAGGGTTGAATGGATGCAACAACTGTTCTTGTAATATAAGGGTTTGAATTTTCAGAAATATTAGTCATACGAGGGTTTGAAGTTTTAGAAATGTCAGAAGGTCTGAGAAATAAATTTTATATTTATCATTTTTAGCAATGTAGATTTGGGCATAATGCAAAATTAAACAACCTAAAAATTTAATAGGATTATTTTTTTATCTTTTTTAAGTTTTGTTTTTCACACGATGCTTCAGGCTTCATCAATATGTAATTTGTATTTTAAATTATAATTTATTAAAAACTATGTTAAATTATTATTTATCTATTTATTTATCTAATTAAGAAATTTAGGATTATTTTTTATCTTTTTAAGTTTTGTTTTTCACACGAGGCTTCAGGCTTCATCAATACGTAATTTGTATTTTAAATAATAATTTATTAATATTTATTAAAAAATATGTTAAGTTATTATTTATTTATTTATTTATCTAATTAATTGTAGTTATGTATTAAAAAAATTAATGATTTTTTTTTTATAAACATATAAATATAAACACACAGATTTTATTTTAGAAAAAATCGATTTTTGACCAAACTTTAGTAGGTAATGGCTTGCTTGTCTCTTAAAAACTAAATTTACTCCATCTCCCGTGCCTAATGTTATATGGTTGTGTTTACATTGACTTTAGGGATATAAATATTGGTTGATGTTTGCTGGGCTTGATTGGAAGGAGTAACAAAAATGCACAAATAGTGGTTGGGAATTTAGTATTTCGGAATGAAGGTTTTTGTGATTCATAATTAAAGTAAAATTTTTCTTGATAAATCACATCAATGTTTTAGGAATTTTTTTTTTTTTTTTTTTTTTTTTTTTTTTTTTACACATGGTTTTTTTCTTTCTTTTTGACTAGCGGAATCGGCAACGATGGTGGTATCGTACTCACATTACACGGGGTCAAATCCCACCGGCTGCCACTATAACCTCTAGGAGGAACCGCCTAGCCCGCAAGAACGACCCTCGGTTAAGACGAGACTCGAACTCGTGACCTGCATAGCGGCACAGACGACTTAGCAGATCGTTCGCTGGCCACGAGACCAAACCTTGGCGGGCTTTCACACATGGTTTTATCAATATGTAATTTGTATTTTAAATTATAATTGATTTATAATTTATTATTTTATAGCTTTTTTAATTATTATAAAAAAAAGATGTTAAATTATTATTTTTTTCTTAATTTTATTTATTTAATTAAGTGTAATTATGTATTAAAAAAAACTTAATCAAAGAAATTTATGAACATACACATTATAGACACAGATTTATCTTAGAAAAGTTTGATTTGGTAAAACTTTAGTAGGTAATAGTTTGCTTGTCTCATCATTGCTTTTATGGCAAATCATAGTTTACAAAGTCTCAACCAAGTATTCTACTATTGTGTCTAAATTTAATGACTACAAGCATGTATACCTTCTTTGCATTTCTTTGATCTACTCGATGACAAGATTGTTGTTGGTGTTGGTCTCCTTAAAATATTTTCCCCTTTGCACTTGTCTTTGCAAATGATCAATGCTTGAGTCAACCAATGGGCACTACCTTTCTCTTATACAAAATCATCAAACAACTTTGGTAAACATGCTGAGAACCCACTAATTGAAGAACCATTGTTGACTAACTATTGAACCTCTTTCCTTTTTTTTGTTAGTCTATTTATCTCATTCCTTCCTAGAACACCAAGTGGCCCAAGAATCAACTACCAAGGTTCTAGAGGATGTAATCACCTGTGAACATATGACATCAATGTGGATATTGGTGATCCCCATTTTATGGGGATCTCCTATCCTCGAACAATTTCATGCATGTGGCTAAGATGCCACACATTTCCCATGTATTCCTACTTCCTAGTTTATCAAGTTTCAACGACCTTCTTGGATAGTTTTAAGGTTTAACTATAGTTTGATTGAATGAGTAGACTTAACAATGGAGAACGAACTTCCATACTACCAAATTTGAGGTGTTAAATTCATTGGCCAATGGAATGATTTGACAATATATGTGGGATGGATTCACACTTGCTCCATGTACTCATCTTGCCTTCTACTCACCTCTAGATCCAAACCCTGGACACCTAGTACTCGATGTAAAAGCATTCAACTCTATAGTTGTGGTCCAATGCTTACACAGAGTCATGGTTGAGATTTGGTGGTCGACTTCCCTTCCGCCTTTACACTCCCTTGTTGAAACTCTATGAGTTGTCTATGATTTGATGAATTTGTTACCCTATCTTTCAGTCTTGGTTGGAAGAGATTTTCATATGTCAGTCCATTTGGATTTATTTTCAATGATCTATTTTGAATCAAACATCCTCAATGGGAGGATTTTGGTCTCTAAAGTTACAAATGAGAGATGATGAAATGAATTCATGTCTTTGCTTCTCTCATACCGTTTTTACTACTTAGTGATTTTCTTTTGAGTCAAATCTACCATAGTTCATGCACCTCTCCTAAAGTATCTCAAGCCTTCTTTAGCAACATTGTATCCTCCAACTCCTCAAGTGCATTTAGTGTGAAACCTTACACTATAGGTAGAATTTTCTCTTCTTCTTCCCCATCTAGCAAGGACAATTCTTATGGGCACAAATTCTCTACATTCAACCTTAAATGCATTTTTATGTATGTAGGTGTTAGACATTGGGTTCAACACTTCCCGTGTGTTTCACAACATGGACTAATAGCCTCTCATAGATCATAACTCTAGGATTATATCAGAGACTAATGCTTGTGGGTTTTGGTCTAATGAAAATCATGATTCCAAAAGTATATAGATTCATGTAAACACAATATCATTAACTTGTATAGTGATCTCAAATGGTCTATATATCCACACCTTCAACTTTTTCAGCAAAATAAAGCTAAACTCTATACAAATGTAGAATTTATAATTAATCATGTGTTACTAAATAATAATAATAAGAATATATTTTTAAAAAATATAAATTAAGATACATTTATCTTGAGTTGTCTTTAGTGCGACTTTTTGGACTTTCCGGTGCTAGAATCCGGCAGAAAAAAAATTGAGGTGAAATCTTGGTTTGTGTTATTTAAAGTGGTTTTTTGATTGTATATAGGGATTCAACACCCTTAAAAACCCCTAGGGAACTTCGATTGTGCAGGGGTTACCCATCAAGCTTGTGATTTCAATAAATTCCTACTGGATTTTAAAGAAATTACATTGTAAAAACCCAACAGAAAAATTTCCAAAAAAATTCAATTATCTTAATATTATTTTTATTATCTATATATATATATATATAATTTGAGTGTTTTGTGATAGATTCAACTTTCGGTCTTGGGGCCAACAACTATTAACACCAAGGCAGATGTACTGCTTTTATCTGCTTTAATATCGCTGAAAACCACGCACCCTCGCCCCAAATCCTCTGCACAACACTTCTTTCTCTTCGGTTTCCATAGCTGGAGAGCGCCATGGAGATCAACAACTGGAGGAATGAGGAATCCAGGCAGAAGATCGTCAATAAGATGTACTCATTCTGCTCACAACACCCATCTCTCTCGTTTTTTGGTTTGGTTTTTTTATTTGGGTCGTGGTGGATATTTGAATATAGATTTGGGTTTTTATTGATTGATGATAGTTTAGGTGACCTCAATCAATCCATAGACAATCTGCTTATGATTGTGGAATTTTAAATAATGTTTGGTTGGAAGGAGGAAGGGCTCTGGTATACTGCTATTCAATAGGACCTGGTCTTGCCCTTTGATAATACCAAATATCCCCAAGCCTTTGTTGGTGAGCTCAATGCATTCATTCACTCTTGGAAAGGATTATTTTGTTAAAAACGTTGCAAGGAACGTTGGTCGGAGGGCATCTATTTATTAGATCCAAGTTTCTGGGATATCGTTTTTCCAAAGACATAAAGAATATGCAATTTTCTCATCTTATAAATCAAATGGGCCAACACCCATATGAGCGAACTTTCTTTCTTCTGGACCTGCAAAACATGATTAATGGGCTTTTATCATTCACCCCATTTTGAGATGGTTTTGATAAATGCTTTGTTGGGGATTCTTTAGCGAGTTCCGAGGTTCATTAAAACCGGTATGAACGAAACAAGATAAACTGCAATGATATCAAAATTTCTGGACAAGAGTGTGACTCTTGCAAGCCACAGTAACGTGGGTGCCTAATAAGCATGATGTTATGATTGATTGAAGTAGGCATTGGGAATACGAACCTGAAAAAAGATGGAGAAGGGATGCGCGGGCGAATATGGTTAGGGTTTCGTGTCTGCAGTATGGGTCACTACAGCTGGCAGCGGACAGAAGGAACACATGTAGGACTCTCAACAGTGATGGGCGCCCAACCTTACCCTTCGTCTTTTCTACCATAACAAATGTTTTACTGAAGTTATTGTGTGCCGTAACCCTACCTCTCCCGCGCCCGGTGTATAGGCCTCCGTTTCAACTATTACCCGCTCTAATCACTGCTTTCCTCGATGGTTACCCTCAGGTAGCTGGCGATCTGTGCTAACCGACAGCAATGGACCTCGATCTCGTTGACTACTCGGAAGAACCGTTGATGGAAGGCTCTATTTGGTCGACCCTGCATGTTACTATGGATGGCATGACCCCGTTCAGCTGCATGTTGACAGAAACCATTGTCGGTTTACCTCCGTTTTCAGGCCCTTCGAATACTTTGGTGACCCTACCGGACGACCCCCTGACCTGGCCAACCCTTTCCACCCCCCCCACCATCACCATCCTCACTAGGGTTTGCCTCGGGTTGCATTAACCCTAACCCTGTGGATAACAGTTCTGCCCTACCCTCTCACCCATCGTCCTCCGGTATCATCAACCCTTTACCCAGCTCTTCTACTGCTGTCGTCTATGAACCCCTAATCACGCAACACTCATCTACCCCCCCCCATCCAGCATCTTTTCAAACATCCCACCCTTATCAGACACCCTTCCTTTTAACCCTCCCCCTCCCCCTGAGGTTCAACTGCATTCTGGGGATAACTCTGATCGCCGGGGTGATACAGCAGCCGAAACGTGGCCTCGCAAGAAATCCAGATGCTATAGATCAAAAGCTGAAGACATCATTCTCAGGCTCGGGGAGGACATACAGCTAGGGGATACCATGGATTTCGCGGATAGAGTATTGGTTGGAAGAATCCGAGGACGGAACTACTTTGCGGCCCATTTAAAATTATGAGCCTCTGAGGTATGGGGACACCACCTAGCCGGCATACCTACTATGCAAACCTTTGTGAGGGGTTGGTTCGTGTTAAGGTTCGCCATACCTGATCACACGAATTGGGTTTTATCTTGATTCTGGCACTTCGATCATGCACCTATCCTTCTGAAGAGATGGACTCCACTGTTTGACCCGGAAACAGAGCAGATAGGGGTCGGCCCAATATGGATTAGATTGTCGGGGCTCCCGCTACAGTTTTGGTCTGAAGACATCTTCCGTCGCATTGGGAATTCTTTAGGCATGTATATGGAGTATGACAAGTCTTATCAATCCACCAGCATGATGGCCTATGCAAGGATATTGGTGCACATGGATGCCATAGGGGGTTTACAGGAACACATGACCATACAATGGAGGTCATACTCTCAGAAACAGCTTTTGGATTATGAAGGAGTACCTTATAGATGCCGAAGATGCCATAAGGTGGGCCATATATACAGGGATTGCCCCCTGAATAATAAGGTGGGTCAGAGGTTAAATGAAAAGGAAATGGGTACACCAAACCCTCAAACTTAGCAACAGTCTACAATGGAAGCAGAAGAGCAGCCACAACAGGGATCAACAGAAGCAGGCAAGGTTCACGAGAAAGAGACAAAGAAGAAGCATGGGAAAGCACCACTTTGGCCACCCTCTCCACCTCTGACGAGAGCTCGGGCGACTATAGGGGATGCATTTTCCATGGGTATGTCAACTCCTATACTCTCCACTGCTTTTATTTCATCTGCATCTCCTAGTAATTCGTCTACACACTCTCCTGCTATATCCCATGTTTTTACTTCGGATGCATCTCATTGCATTGCATAAGCATCTGGCTCTCATCAGCCCCCTGGCTTCAACCAAATATCCTTTATCAATCAGCACTATCCTATCAAGTCCCCCCCTCTTGTTTACACTACCTCCTAGCCATACATCTCAGAATCCCCTTTGCATCCTCTCCTTGATCCTCCTATGAGCACCAAACCATGATACCCCTTGCGCTCAAGATTCCGCTCACAAGGTCTTTGTTATAGCTCCAAATCTCACTCTTATGGTTTGTGATGCTGCACTTATGGCCTAGGGCAACCCCTCCTTCCAGACCTGGTCCAAAAATTTAAAAAACAGTGTTTTATTCCCTATACGCGACATTGCCCTGAGTTAAACGCGTGTACACGCGGGTCTGTTATACCCAACCCGCGTGTATCTATTAAAACACTTAAAAAAATAATAAATTCCTCTTTTTCGGGTGGGGATCGCAGGTTTACCTGCTGGATCACCTGTTAGTGCCCATGGCCCAATTGTTCCCAACCAACTCCTAACTAAAAAACTACTTTGGAGAGGGTATAAAAAGACATCAAAGGGAAGGCCAAGGGGAGAGAGAAAGGAGAGCAAGATTATTATGCTGAGATTTTTCCCTTAGACCAGGTCTGAAGTCCTTGGTGCATTCTGCACTTTCCCCCTTTTGCATAGGAAACCCTTGTTTCCATGTGTATTGGTGATCATTCATCCTTGATATCATCATTGAGTAAGACTTGGAAGGAGCTCTTGTTGGAGGCTTGAGGCTGGAACGAATCCGGGAGGAAGCTTGCTTGGAGCCTGCTGAAGGTGTTCAGGTGATATCTTTCCGATATATGTACTTTATTTGCCTTTATATATAAAGAAACACGTCTTTGTTCCTGAATAATCTTTCTTTATGCTTATGAGATTCTTGTGTTGAATTCTTATGAAAGTGGTTACTTAAAGATTTTTTATAACTAACTTTATAGCATAAAGATGATTTATACATAAGTATCTGTACATGTACTGTTGTGTTCTTTGATTTGTTTGTCTTGTAGGTCAAAGAAAGAAGAAGGGAACTCCAAGAAGGGTTTGGACCCTTAAGGTCTTCTCGAACGTAGGACCTTAGGTACGTACCCTTAACGTTAGCATTTGCTTAAAAGTAAAAATGATGGCTGTGTGTGTGTGTTTCTTTGAATAAGCAATTTTCAGTCTGGTAGAGTCTTAGCCCAAAGGACCCTAGGGGTACTTTCCCTTCAACCAGTCTTGACGCCATAGGATTTGGTATTGACATAACCCCCTTGCTTCCCAAACAACCTCGGGGTCGACCCTCCTCACTCTCGAAAGGTAAACATCTGGCAGGGGAGGAGATTGCCTCTGGAAAACAAAAAACTATAGAATGGGTTCTTAGAGCAGAGAAAACCCTTGACCTCCCCCCTCCATGAAGATGCTCTCCTTTAACTATCGAGGGTTGGCTAGCCTTGGGAAAAAATTAGCCATGAGACGATTGATTGCCTCTGAAGTTGTAGATATTCTCTTTCTCCAAGAAACCCTAGGCCTTGCTAGCACTATTACCCCTCTACTCGAAACATGGTTACCAGGATGGTCATTTCATTCACTGGACACCACAAGAAGATCAGGAGGGGTAGCTTTGGGCATAAACAACCGATCTATTAAGCTGAATAGTGTATGGGGCGGATATGGTTTCCTGGGAGCTGATATATACTCATCCACTCTTGAAGCTAATTAAAAAATTATCAACGTATATGGTCCTTGTCACGATAGGGCCGATTTCTGGAGGAAACTACTAAATTCATCCATACTCCAGCAAGACAACATAATCCTGGGGGGGGACCTGAACTTTTCCATAGGGTTTGCAGAGTCTTGGGGCCATCAAGCACAGGTGGACATGCTATCAGCATTTTTTGAAAATCTCCTGGAGGACCACAACCTTATTGACATTCCCTCTACTAAGATCCAACCCACATGGAGGAATAATAGAACTGGTGAGGCTAGCCTTGCCAGAAGGCTTGATAGATTCCTAATCAAAGAACCTTTGGTCAATAGAGGCACTTGTATCAGACAATGGGTAGGATCTGGGGGACTATCTGATCACAAACCTATCTATCTGGAAATGCAGGATGCCATTGATAAGCCAAAGGCCCCATTTAAATTTAACTCCACCTGGCTGAGGGATGCAGATTATATGAGGATGGTGGCTGACTACTGGAAGGCTCACCCACCAGGTGTTGGTGGGAACATTATGGAAGACTTTGCCCACAACCTGAGGGAGCTGAAATCCCTATCCAAAACCTGGGCTCACAGGAAAAGAACACTGGAAGACCATTTGCTTAGGACAACTGAGGAGGAAATCTACACTTTCGAGGAGAATATTGGAGGGATTTTTTCCTCCCAAGAACACAAAGATAAAATCACCTCTCTGATGCACAAGAGGACACAAATCCTGAAGGACAGAGAAGAGAGCTGGAGGTTACAGAGTCAGGCAATTTGGCTTAAGGATGGGGATGACAATACCAAATTCTATCACAAATTTGCCAACGGGAGGAAGGCAATCAATACAATATGGGAGTTAAAATATGAGCATGGACAAGCTGTACAAACCTTTCGTGAGCTAGTATCGCTGGCTAAGTCACATTTTAAGGACATTTACAAGGCTCCCCTCATCGCCACCTGTTGTTGTGGCCACCAACAACCCCCCTCCTTACTTAGTATTAGCAATAACACTAGGTAAGTGGGGACCCTTAATAAAAAAATTCAAAAAAATTCAACTAAAACTCATGTATTATACTCCTTAAGAAAATATCGCATCGCGCAAAGAAGATGGGACATTTCCTTGTGAGTAGAATGATAAACTGCGAGAATGCGACGCGAAATCCATCGCATCGCATGCACTAAGAAACGCTCACAAATGAAAACTTTAAGAAATCGCCGATGGCCGATATGCGACATCGCATATCGCAACATCGCAAAAACAACACATAACTATTTAATGAATTGTAACAATCTGCGATCCTGCGATAATGTGATAATGCGATAAAGCGATATTGCGATCGGAGATCTTGCGATCGCACGAAACAGCAATCTACGATTCCGCGATAAACGTGATCGGTCAACCATGCGATAACGCGATAACGCGATGATACGATGCTGCGATGCGAATCGCAGAGATCGTCCATCGCAGATTTTCCCCGGCTCAACATTCAAGAAAAATTGAATACGCGCGTTAATGAAAATTAATGAATGTACGCCAAGTGTTAATGAAAGACAGTTTTGTGTTTTTCGAAGTGTTTTTCACGTCAGGTGGCATGTTTTTGTACATCCATAGAGCTCAGAGCTTTCTTGTCAATTTTTATTATCATTACTCTCACCTTATGTGTGAACTGCAGGAATGAAAAACAGAAACAATATGAAGCAATGTGCAGGGAGCGATTAAGGAAAAAGGATAAAGCTCCAATGCTCGGAAGCAGAGAAGAAATGCCCTCATGAACGGATACCACATGCAACAGAACCACGAATTCCAGAACGCTGCTGAGCTATCCATTACAGATCTATCAGTTAGAGCCATGGTTCGATGAATAGTTGAACAATGCTGATATTAACAGGCGATTTAACGCTCAAGGTTAGAAGCTCACAAAAGCAGTATGTTTGCAAAATTTTAAAGCTTATACCTGGTGAAGGAAAGGTGCTAAAGGCGAAAAAACGCACTAGAAAGGCCCGGATCAAAGAACGGAGGCAGTTTTCGATGCGTGATTAGCGCCTAGTGCTAATCGCGCATCGCTGAGAAAATTGCTCAAAAAGAAAAGTCCCTAACTGCTTAGTCACTCGTAAGCCCGGAAACGCAAGAAAGCAAAGGCAGAGGCAATTTGAGGGTTAACCAAGTGGAATTTGGGTTATTACTGAGCATACACAGTAAATCCATATAGCCAGAGATGATTCTCAAAGTATATTTGCTATTTTGCTGGAAAAAAATGGTGCCAGCGCTTGCCATTTCTATTTGCTTAGCTCAACCAAAAGCGGAAGACAGTCAACCGACTCTACCCAGGCAAATATTGAATGCTCGCAACATTAAGGAGCAAATGCAGAAATAGTTAGATATTAGATTTAATTTTTAGAAATAATTTTGCTTAGAAAAAGGGCGGTCATTTAAACCGTATCCTGAATATGTGTAATTAAGTTATTTAGTTAGTAGTATTTAAACCCTTCTCATGCATTTAGAGAAGGGTCCAGAAATTTATCAAAAACTTGTCCTCAGAACATGCACTTTTGCACCCTCAGAGGAGGTTTTGGTGAATGAATGGATCAAGATTTGTTGATGTTTGCATTTGATATCTGCCACTGATGTTGCACTTCTGTACTCTTAGTAGAAGTTAGAGCAAGGAGAAATAAATCATTGTTGCTTGAAGCTTATGAGTAGGACCAGTCATAAATGGTACTTTTATCTCTGGACCATTTCTGCTTATATGTTAAAGTGATATACAGTTTTTAGTTGTTTATATGTTATTGCATGAATGCTTGAGTTACCATTTGGCACTTTTGTACGGTGGAGCTATTTATTTATGTTTAATGTATGAATAGCTTATTATGCGATATGCTGTTCACAACTGTTTTGCCTAACTTTTTATGCGAAATAGTTCATCTTAATTGATTTCCTTTCTTATAATCGCTGAATGATCTTTATTACCAGTTGTTATATGAAATCTCTTTAGATCGCATAATAGAAGAAATTATATCCCGGGTTAGCATAGATTAGATGTGCTGTTTTTATTAGATTACCATAGTATAGAATTAGATTAAAGTTTGAATTAGAATAGCTTAGATAGTTATTGTTAGATCAGCAACATCCAATTCTACACACACACACCCATAGATTGGGAAACTGGTCCCATTATCCCCAGTCGGACCCGCTATACCAAATGGATAAGGAGTTGCCAACCAAGGTCCGGACCGGGCGGGTATCCCCCTTGTTGTCGACCCGATTTTTGGGGCTTCAACACCACCCTGGCAGAAGTGATGCACATTGCCCAACTCTTCCCCAGATTTGTGGATCAGGAGGAAGAACTGGAACTTACAAGAGAAGTCACTTTAGATGAGTTTGAAGGAACCTTAAAATGGCTCAAGACGGACAAGAGCCTGGGGCCGGATGGCTGGACAGTGGAATTTTACGTTGCATTTTTTTACATCATAAGGGCAGACCTATTAAGGATCATAGAAGACTGTCGAAGGCGTGGGAGGATGTCTAAAGCCCTTAATTCTACTTTCATTGCTCTCATCCCCAAAGCTGATAAACCCCCTACCTTTGACGATTTCAGGCCTATATCTTTGTGTAATTGCATCTACAAAATCAATGTTGAGATCATCTCTAATCGTCTAAGGCCAATCCTGTCGTCGCACATCTCCCCTAAACAATTTGCCTTTCTACAGAACAGACAGATTCACGAGGCGGTCGGCACAGCTCAGGAACTACTTCACACTATACAGTTCAAAAAATTGAAAGGCATGATAATGAAGGTAGATTTATCAAAAGCATTTGACAAAGTTAGTTGGCTTTATATCTGAATTTTGTTAACACACTTGGGATTCCCCTATACCTTCATTAAATGGATCATGTGCTATATAACCAACATTACATGTAGCGTACTTATCAATGGATCGACATCCCCCTTTTTTCATGCGGAACGAGGGCTCAAGTAAGGATTCCCACTATCCCCTCTCTTATTCCTCCTCATCATGGAGGGTCTCAGCAGACTTATTGGAGAAGATCACAGGCAAAGTCGGATCGTAGGAATAAAGATCACTAATAGTTGTATATTGAAACACCCACTTTTCATTGATGATGTACTTATTTTCCTCAGTGGAGGCATTGACGACTTAACATCACTGCACAATGCTTTTGGAATATTTCAAAAGGCCATGGGAATGGTTCTGAATGAAGCAAAGTCCACTATTACAGCTAGATTCTTTCCTTGGCAATTTCAATGCTCATGCATCACCTTATTTAGAAAATTCAGTTTTGTCCCAAGTTGAAATTTTTTCTCAAACTGATAGTTCGAAATGTATTAATTTTTTAGATAAACCTGTAAATACATCTTTGTTTTGGAAATTATTTTTTGATGGCTCTAGATCTAACAAAGGAGCAGGAGCAAGATGCATTCTGATTAGTCCAGAAGGAGAAAAGATCATGCTCACATGCAGACTCGAATTTGATTGCACAAACAATACAGCAGAATACGAGGCTTTGGTTCAAGGCCTGTACAAGGCAATCGGGTTAGATGTCAAGTATCTTCAAGTCTTTGGAGACTCTGAGATTGTGGTTAAGCAGGTACGTAACACTATACATTGCTTATCAGGTCACTTAAAACACTATCAATCTTTAGTACAAGATCTGACTGAGCATTTCATAGCGTTTAATATTTCTTCAATCCCCAGACTCCAAAACGCAAGTGCAGACCTTTTGGCTAACGTAGCTTCTAAGCTTATTCCCTCCGAAGATTTTAGTCCAGATAGATTCTCAATAGAATTAATCTTTAGACCGTCCATTCCTGACAACATCACAAATTGGAGAGTATTCAATGATGATCCTGATATCGTAAATTTCCTCACATCTGAAGGATCCTACTCCAATCAAATAATTGACGAAGACCAACACGATCGACAATTGCAACAAAATAGCACTAATAATGCTATACCGAAGTCGGTGGTTAAGTTAGAAGACTTATACGATTTGAAAGATCGGTTTAAGAGGTCTACCAATTCAAAACTCTACAGTTCAACCTTGAACTACGAATTAGTAAACCTAGGGACCGATACTAAACCACAAAACATTAATCTAGGCCTCGGCCTAGCCCCTGAAGAGAAACTAGCGTATATTCGTCTTTTGAGACAATATAAAATGTTTTTGCCTGGAATTATGATGAGCTGAAAACATACGACACTTCTATCATCCAGCATACTATTCCTCTTATTGATAACGAAAAACCTGTCCAACAAAAATTGAGAAAAATCCACCCCAATTTAGAAAATCAGATAAAAACCGAGCTCAATAAGTTACTGAAAGCCAGGATAATTTTTCCCGTCAGACATTCCAAATGGGTCTCCAATATGGTACCCATTAGAAAGAAAAACGGAGACATTAGGATTTGCATTGACTTTCGGAATCTTAACAAAGCCTGTCAAAAAGATAATTTTCCTCTTCCACCTATGGAACAAATACTGCAGGCGGTGGCGGGTTCAGAACTAATGTCTTTCTTGGATGGATTTTCAGGGTACAATCAAGTGTTGGTACATCCTGATGATCAGTTGAAAACCACATTCAGAACTAAATGGGGCACATATGCATATCGGAAGATGCCATTTGGTTTGATTAATGCTGGTGCTACATTTCAGAGAGCCATGGACATCGCATTCAAAGGTTTAGTCAATAAATCTGTAGTAATTTATTTGGATGATATAACAGTGTACTCCAAGAAGCGAAGCGACCATCTCAAAGACCTGAAACAAATCTTTCAACGGTGTTTAAGGTATGGAATTTCACTTAACCCAAAGAAATCTTTTTTTGCATTAAGTGAAGGGAAACTTCTAAGATTCATAGTGTCAAAGTCCGGTATTCACATTGATCCCAACAGAATCAAAGAAATTTCTGAAATATCCCTACCTCATAACAAAAAAGCCATGCAATCTTTCCTTGGTCAAATCAATTTTGTAAAGAGATTCGTTCCAGATTTTTCGCGAATCGTGTCTCCTTTGCAAACCATGATTAAAAAGAATTCAAATTTTAAATGGGGTCAAGATGAACATGAAGCATTCAACCTGATCAAGCAAGCCATTATTAATGCTCCATCTTTAGCAACCCCAAATTTTTCAGAATCTTTTATTTTATACACATTTGCCTCAGATAAGTCATATGCCGCGATACTAACTCAAGCGAATCAAGAAAAAGCGGAAGCTCCAATTGCATTTTTTAGCTCAAATTTACAAGGTGCTGAACTCAATTATTCTGACGTGGAGAAACAGGCTTATGCTGTTTTCAAAGCGGTCAAGTACTTCAGACCTTTCTTACTTAAAACCCATACTAAGATCATAGTACCGTTTCCAGCGGTAAGGAATCTTCTAGTGCAGAAGGATGTGGGTGAGAAAAGGGCCAATTGGGTTACTGCCTTACAGGAATACGACCTTGAGATCAAACCAGCAAACATTGTAAGAGGTCAAGGCTTCTGCAAAATGCTGGCCGGAGCATCGCAAATTTCTGAAACTCCATCTGAAGAGGTACAAATGGGTGAGGTAAGCCTAAACAATGCAGAATCATTATATGCTGATATCATTTATTATCTTAAGAACGGGTATGCTCCTTCACACCTTGATCATACTAAGAAAAGAGCTCTAAGATTGAAAGCTAAACAATATCAGCTCATAAATGATATTCTTTTCAGAAAAAATTATGATTCTGTTCTTCTTAGGTGTCTTGAAAAAACTGAAGCTGAAAAAGTTTTGCAGGAACTCCATGATGGGCCAGCAGGCGGACACTATGTTGGAGATGCTACTGCACATAAAATCTTACGCGCAGGATATTACTGGCCCACGTTGTTCAAAGACTCGCACAGTTACGTGAGGAAATGTCAAGTCTGCCAAACTACTGCGGGAAGACAAAAGAAGTCGTCCCTGCCACTACAACCGGTAAACATCGAGCAACCTTTCAGTCAGTGGAGCTTGGACATAATAAGTGAGATCGTTCCTCACTCTTCTAAGCAGCATAGATACATCCTCATGGCAACAGATTATTTCACAAAATGGGTAGAAGCAGTTCCGCTCAAGACAACTAATTTTGAAAATATTATTGAGTTCATTGATCAATTTATAATCACTAGGTTTGGATTGCCATCTGCTTTAATGTTTGACAATGCATCATACTTTTTTGGAAATGCAATGACTGATTTTGCACTTAAAAGAGGATTCAAACTTAAATATTCAGCCAATTACTATCCGCAAGGTAATGGGTTAGCTGAGTCAACAAATAAAAACCTAATCAGGATTATTAAAAGAATAGTTGATCAGAATCAAAAGAATTGGCACAAAGCTTTGGTATATGCTTTATGGGCAGATAGGATAACGCAAAAAGCTTCAATCGGCACTTCTCCCTTTAATTTAGTTTATGGGAAAGAAGTGGTTCTTCCAACTCACTTAGCCATTCCCTCTTTGTCTTTAGTACAATACATTGATGAAGTACCCACTTCCTCCTTACAGCTGAGACAATTGGAAATAATTAAATTAGAAGAACAACGAGAACAAGCTAAGAAAACGCATGCTCATCATCAAGCGCTTGTAAAATCCTCTTTTGATTCAAACATAATGACCAGAAAATATTTTCAGATGGGAGATTTAGTTTTAAAATGGGATAAGGCTCATGAAGAAAAGGGCAAACACACAAAATTTCAAAGGATGTGGCTTGGTCCTTTTCAGATTGTTGAAGTCATAGGTCCATCAACATTTGTGTTACAAGATTTAGCAGGTAGGAGGGATCCTTTGCCTGTTAATGGAAAAATTCTCAAGAAATATTTTCCATAGAAGATTATTCTTCTATTTTTGTAGAATAGTTTTTCTTTTCATAATAAAACCAGTTGTGAGTGGTTACATTAGGTATTTACGAAAAAGACACCAATTCTCTTTCAGATTTTGAGCTTTTCGCTTGTATAAATAGCAAATCTTTTGGAAAATTGGTCTTTATTATTGACAGATACAGTTAAAAACTTTAGCCTAGATATGATATGAGTTTCAACTTCAAGGAATTTGATGAAAGCAACCTTTAGTGAAGAAATTGTTTTATATCAGCATAATGAAAGGTATCAATAACAAAATGAAGATTCTCTGTAGAACAACTGTTTCCAAAAAACTCTATTATTGTCGTCCAGATCTATCTTAAGGAAACAATGACTTCCTCCCTACTAAAGGAAAATCACAGCTTTCAGAGGGATAATCCAAGGATACACTATATCTTGAAGAATAAGAGGTCTCATCACGAGTCGGCTTATCATGATCACAGATATCATAACTTGCTGACTTTGCCAATACTGTCTACCACAACATGGCAATGACTCAAGATTGTTGCAATCAAAAGACAAGGGGTCTCATCACGAGCCAGCTTGTTCAGCAAAGTTATGAATCAAGTGAGTGACTGTGTCATAATTTGGCTACCAAACCAAGACATTGTTCTTTAAGAATAAAAAGAAAATCAAAGCAATAAGTGTAAATATGGATTTTTTTTTTTTGAAAGTTGTAAGTCACCTTAAGTAGGATACAGGATCATTGCTGGGTAACAGGTAACCCTGTCGAGGCTATAAACGCCTGCTGGCAGCAGAGGCTCTACCTACAACAAATGAGCATATTTAAAACTGGTTTATAGAGGAGACTTTATTTTATCTTTATAAGACCAAGTAATGGCTGATGTAAATACAAGGACTAGCCTAAGGAAGCAAATAATTAGAATGAAAAGAGGTTGAAACAAAATATCATTGACAGTTTAAAGCATAATGTACTCTCTCTGTCCATAACAAAGTTTAATTTTCTGAAAAATTTTCTGTTTTGGAAGTTTGAAAAATTCAATAGGAAAACAGAGATAACTGGTTCTTCCAAGTGAATCGCCAATTGTTGTGGCCACCAACAACCCCCCTCCTTACTTAGTATTAGCAATAACACTAGGTAAGTGGGGACCCTTAGTAAAAAAATTCAAAAAAATTCAACTAAAACTCATGTGTTATACTCCTTAAGAAAATATCGCATCGCGCGAAGAAGATAGGACATTTCCTTGTGAGTAGAATGATAAACTGCGAGAATGCGACGCGAAATCCATCGCATCGCATGCATTAAGAAACGCTCACAAATGAAAACCTTAAGAAATCACCGATGGCCGATATGCGACATCACATATCGCAACATCGCAAAAACAGCACATAACTATTTAACGAATTGTAACAATCTGCGATCCTGCGATAATGCGATACTGCGATCGACGATCTTGCAATCACGTGAAATAGCAATCTGCGATTCCGCGATAAACATGATTGGTCAACCATGCGATAACGTGATAACATGATGATATGATGCTGCGATGCAAATCGCAGAGATCGTCCATTGCAGATTTTCCCCGGCTCAACATTCAAGAAAAATTGAATACGCGCGTTAATGAAAATTAATGAATGTACATCAAGTGTTAATGAAAGATAGTTTTGTGTTTTTCGAAGTGTTTTTCACGTCAGGTGGCATGTTTTTGTACATCCATAAAGCTCAGAGCTTTCTTGTCAATTTTTATTATCATTACTCTCGCCTTATGTGTGAACTGCAAGAATGAAAAACAGAAACAATATGAAGCAATGTGCAGGGAGCGATTAAGGAAAAAGGATAAAGCTCCAATGCTCGGAAGCAGAGAAGAAATGCCCTCATGAACGGATACCGCATGCAATAGAGCTGCGAATTCCAGAGCGCTGCTGAGCTATCCATTACAGACCTATCAGTCATAGCCATGGTTCGATGAATAGTTGAACAATGCTGATATCAACAGGCGATTTAACGCTCAAGGTTAGAAGCTCACAAAAGTAGTATGTTTGCAAAATTTTAAAGCTTATACCCGGTGAAGGAAAGGCGCTAAAGGCGAAAAAACGCACCAGAAAGGCCCGGATCAAAGAACGGAGGCAATATTCGATGCGTGATTAGTGCCTAGCGCTAATCGCGCATCGCTGAGAAAATTGCTCAAAAAGCAAAGTCCCTAACTGCTTAGTCACTCGTAAGCCCGGAAACGCAAGAAAGCAAAGGCAGAGGCAATTTGAGGGTTAACCAAGTGGAATTTGGGTTATTACTGAGCATACACAGTAAATCCATATAGCCCGAGATGATTCTCAAAGTATATCTGCTATTTTGCTGGAAAAAAATGGTGCCAACGCTTGCCATTTCTGTTTGCTTAGCTCAACCACAAGCGGAAGATAGTCAGCCGACTCTACCCAGGCAAATATTGAATGCTCGCAACATTAAGGAGCAAATGCAGAAATAGTTAGATATTAGATTTAATTTTTAGAAATAATTTTGCTTAGAAAAAGGGCGGTCATTTAAACCGTATCCTGAATATGTGTAATTAAGTTATTTAGTTTGTAGTATTTAAACCCTTCTCATGCATTTAGAGAAGGGTCTAGAAATTTATCAAAAACTTGTCCTCAGAACATGCACTTTTGCACCCTCAGAGGAGGTTTTGGTGAATGAATGGATCAAGATTGTTGATGTTTGCATTTGATATCTGCTACTGATGTTGCACTTCTGTACTCTTAGTAGATGTTAGAGCAAGGAGAAATAAATCGTTGTTGCTTGAAGCTTATGAGTAGGACCAGTCATAAATGGTACTTTTATCTCTTGACCATTTCTGCTTATATGTTAAAGTGATATACAGTTTTTAGTTGTTTATATGTTATTGCATGAATGCTTGAGTTACCATTTGGCACTTTTGTACGGTGGAGCTATTTATTTATGTTTAATGTATGAATAGCTTATTATGCGATATGTTGTTCACAACTGTTTTGCCTAACTTTTTATGCGAAATAGTTCATCTTAATTGATTTCCTTTCTTATAATCGCTGAATGATCTTTATTACCAGTTTTTATATGAAATCTCTTTAGATCGCATAATAGAAGAAATTATATCCCGGGTTAGCATAGATTAGATGTGCTGTTTTTATTAGATTACCATAGTATAGAATTAGATTAAAGTTTGAATTAGAATAGCTTAGATTGTTATTGTTAGATCAACAACATCCAATTCTACACACACACACCCATAGATTGGGAAACTGGTCCCATTATCCCCAGTCGGACCCGCTATACCAAACGGATAAGGAGCTGCCAACCAAGGTCCGGACCGGGCGGGTATCCCCCTTGTTGTCGACCTGATTTTCGGGGCTTCAACACCACCCTGGCAGAAGTGATGCGCACTGCCCAACTCTTCCCCAGATTTGTGGATCAGGAGGCAGAACTGGAACTTACAAGAGAAGTCACTTTAGATGAGCTTGAAGGAACCTTAAAATGGCTCAAGAAGGACAAGAGCCTGGGGCCGGATGGCTGGACAGTGGAATTTTACATTGCATTTTTTGACATCATAGGGGCAGACCTATTAAGGATCATAGAAGACTGTCGAAGGCATGGGAGGATGTCTGAAGCCCTTAATTCTACTTTCATAGCTCTCATCCCCAAAGCTGATAAACCCTCTACCTTTGACGATTTCAGGCCTATATCTTTGTGTAATTGCATCTACAAAATCAATGCTAAGATCATCGCTAATCGTCTAAGGCCAATCCTGTCCTCGCACATCTCCCCTGAACAATTTGCCTTTCTACAGAATAGACAGATTCACGAGGCGGTCGGCACAGCTCAGGAACTACTTCACACTGTACAGTTCAAAAAATTGAAAGGCATGATAATGAAGGTAGATTTATCAAAAGCATTTGACAAAGTTAGTTGGCTCTATATCTGAATTTTGTTAACACACTTGGGATTCCCCTATACCTTCATTAAATGGATCATGTGCTATATAACCAACGTTAAATGTAGCGTACTTATCAATGGATCGACATCCCCCTTTTTTCATGCGGAACGAGGGCTCAAGTAAGGATTCCCACTTTCCTCTCTCTTATTCCTCCTCATCATGGAGGGTCTCAGTAGACTTATTGGAGAAGATCACAGGCAAAGTCGGATCGTAGGAATAAAGATCACTAATAGTTGTATATTGAAACACCCACTTTTCATTGATGATGTACTTATTTTCCTCAATGGAGGCATTGGCGACTTAACATCACTGCACAATGCTTTTGGAATATTTCAAAAGGCCATGGGAATGGTTCTGAATGAAGCAAAGTCCACTATTACAGCTACAGGATGCTCTCAACATGAAATACAATATGCGCTTAGGAGATTTTCTTTCACTCTCCTTCCCCTGGAAGAAGGTCTGAGGTACCTTGGCTATCGACTAAAGCCTCATGGATATAAAATTGCTGATTGGACCTGGCTAATCACCAAGGTAGAAAAATGTCTCAATGTTTGGTACCATAAATATTTGTCAAGAGCAGGCAGATTGATCCTGATCAAGGCTGTTTTGGAAGCAACACCTGTATACTGGATGACGTTGGCCTGGATTCCTAGAGGGATACTGGCGAGATTACAAAACATTTGTTGTCAGTTCTTATGGAAGGGGAAACAACCTAGGAGAATATTTGCATGGGCCAAATGGGAGACCCTTGCTCTGCCCAAACAGTGGGGAGGATGGGGGATCAAAAGACTGGATGTCTTCTCCAAAGCGTTGGCAGCAAAGCTAGGATGGCAATTGCTCAACAATTGTAGCCTATGGACAAAGGTAGCAGTCTCCAAATATATTGCCCCTATCAACACTCTAGATTGGATCAGACAAGCACAAAGGAACACCTCAAACATCTCCATCATTTGGAAGGCTGTAACAAATGCAATGAGTCTTATTCGGAATGGTTTGACTTGGAGAATTTGATCTGGATCACTAGTTCGCATTGGGGAAGATCCTTGGGTTGGCTGTGGCAATGCACATAGGATACCCACGGAGTTGAAAGCACACCTCGTTGATCAAGGCATCACCCACATCTGTCATATAGCCGACAATGCCCGTTCTACCATGACACAACAGGCCTGGAAATCAGGGAACTCTTTAAATATTCCACTGCACTGGCAACAACACTGGCACGACTATACAACTGCATTAACGGAGGCCCATATCAGGATCATAGAAGGGGACGACGAACTTATATGGGCATATGCCAAACATGGCTCATATTCACCCAAAGAAGGATATCTAGCTTTGATGGAACCATATAAACCCCAAACCATTGAGCCTTGGTGGAACCTGATGTGGAAGCTCAAAGCAGCTCCTAGAACTAGGCTGCTAATGTGGTCAATTATGTTCAACAAAACCCTGATTGGTGCAAATTTGATGAAGCGATCTTATCTAGGACCCTTCTGGTGCCACCTCTGTAGAAATTGCAGTGAAGACAATAATCACCTTTTTCTGGATTTCCCTATCACACAGGAGCTATGGAACAATTTACATACATCGTTTCCCACCTTATGTTGGTGGCATGGTGAAAATATAAAAGAAGCCTGGAATAATTGGTGGAAGGCCACCTTAGGAAAGGAGAGGAACTTGCCATTACTTACATGTTGGGCTATATGGATAGCTAGGAATTGTATCATATTCCAATAGAAGGCTCCTCACTGGCCCTCTATTCTGTCAAGAATACTTGCTGACTATCACTACATTCCCGAAGAGACCACTCAACAACACAACAGGAACATCAGCCTGGAAACCATAAACACTTCTATACCGTGGGCATACTTTGATGGATCGACCCAGGAGATAGGCTGTTGGGGGGCAGCCATTCTTCATATATCAGAAACCCATACCTTTAAAATCCAAATGGGTCTGGGTAGAGGCACTAATAATTATGCAGAGCTCATAACAACCAAATTCCTCATCCATTTTGCTCTGAACAAACAGTGCACGAACCTCCAACTCTTCGGGGACTCAAAATTAGTATGCAATTGGATAAACAAAAAATCAAACTGCAATGCATACACATTGAGGCATATCTTGGATGATATTCACATGCTCATCTTCACATTTGACACTTTTGTTTTCCATCACATTTGCAGGGAGTGCAACACAGCTGTTGATCACCTATCCAAGGAGGTAGTGCACAGGCATGATGGCACTTGGATGATACATGAGGAGAAGGACAGTGTTACCTATTAGCACTATCATAGACCGTTCATAGATCTTGAGACATAACTGGATGGCTCAATATGAGTCAGGAAGTTTTTGATTATATGTAAATATTTATGTTTTCTTCATGTCACTTATTTGCAGAACTAAGCTGAACTATACTCTTTCTGCGTAGAGACTTTAATTTTTTGGTTTTTGAACAGTTCGCTCCCTGTGTTGAGCATCTCTATTATCGTTAACTTATATTGGACAGGGAATGCCTTACATACTGCATATGCTCCACATCTACAAAATGTAATTTTCTCCTACTAACATATATATATATATATATATAATTTTAATTTATCAATATTATATTAGGTTATATATCGCAATCGTATTGATTTGTAAAATCCATTATGCCTTTGTCCATATTATACTCGAAGTGATCTTTAACTTATATACAAAAATAGAGGACTCATATTTATTTCATCATTATATCATATCTTGTTTCTCCTGTGATGCTTTACAATATAAAAGAGAACATCATATTTAATTACAATTTTCATTATAATTTTAATTAAAAATTGATTACTTGAAAATGAAAGTTGAACTCTTCTACATAATATTATTTGAATAACTAATTAAACTATTTTAAATAATTAAACTTATTTATTTTTTAAATCTTGAAATAATTATTAAAATTAAAATATTGTCATCTTTCTTTTCATATTTCATAATTTAATTTAGTAAATCAGAAGTTCTATAGTGATTCCTCAACTCAATCATAATAATAATAATAATTATTATTATTATTATTATTATTTTAAACTAAAAACACTTATTAATATAATCAATTCATTTTCAAATTTTTTAATAACTCAATATACTTATTTTTTTTTTTAATTTCATAATTAAATAATGATGTTAATAGAAAATGTTTGTATTTCAAACTTATTCATGAATGATTTGCTTATTTTTGTTGAAAATGTAGTAAGGAATGACTTTTTTGACTTGTATCTTAGTCAAAGATGTTAATCCGAATTCAATCTCATAGTTGTTTGAGTTAGATTTCAATTAACATGTTTGATGTGGCATATCACAAAGTTATAGTCACATAATTTAAGTTAGATGACTTTCACTGAATTATGTGCTAGTTGGTTGCTATAATTTAGCAATATAATTGAGTTAACTACTAGTGTTCTAGAATAGAGATAGACTTGAGTTTAGTTGAGTAGTTTGACTTTTGTTAACTCAAGTGACTCTCAGTTAACTAGTTGTAGATACTAAATTTAGCCCTAGTAGGTCATGCAATTCAAATTGCCTATTAAGATTGAATGAAGGCAAATATTTATTTATTCAGTGTACACAAGTTTTTGTCTAGAGGCTTTAGGATCAAGTAGAGTAATTTCTCTTGGGAATTGCATAAGAAAATAGGAGAAATTTATATTTTTAGGGTTATAATTGTGCTAGGAAATAGGAGCTCCTAGTAGGCCTTATTTGCCTAAGTGTTGGGAAAGGTTTGTGGAGAGTTGATCAATATTGCAGGGGCTTCAGGCTTGAAGCAGTCTTTTTGTAATAGATCAGATTGCTCATTTGATAATACATCAAGAGGGGTTTTTCCCAGTTGGGTTCCCCAGATATATTTTGTGTTCTATGTGTGATTGTGTTTCTATTCATTGTTTTCTTTTCACAAAATTTTTGGTAGAGAAATCTTGTGTCTTTTGTAGATCAATTTTCTCTCATTAGCAGTTGCAATATTTCAAGGATTTTCTACATCGTATCAGAGCCAAAAACAAGATAGAAACCAAGTTCCTTGATTAGATTAAAAGTGCATTGAAGAGGATATTAGTTAGTGCAGGAATTCTACAAGTGGAGGAATCATGTCAGTTTATGATTTGAGGAAAAAGCATGCCCTAGAAGGAATTTTGAATTTCTGTGCATGGAAGGACAAAATGGAGGTTGTGTTAGATGATAATGGGGTTTTGGAATACATTAGGACTGATATTCCTAAACCTCTTGCATCATATGCACAACAACTGACTCAATGGAAGAAGGATATTGCCAAAGCTAGGAGGATGATCCTAGAAGGAGTCAGAGATCATATTGTTCCAAATTTTCATGGGAAGGAGACACCATTCTAGATGTGGAAAGCTCTTACTGATATGTTTGAAAGCAATAGTGATGCCAGAAAGCTAGCTTTGAAGGACAAGTTGAGGAACATTTGAATGGGAAAGAATGAGGCCTTTTTTACATATCTATCAGGGTTTGCTCAAGTGAGGGATGAACTTGGAGGTGTTGGAGAGGCAGTTCCCCCAGTAGATATTGTGAGTTTCTCTTCTTGGGCTTCACAAATCTTGGCACAGTTTCCAGGATTTAGTGAATGGCAGAGATAAGCTCCCTAATTGGGAGAAATTGTGGTCAGATCTTGTGCGGGAAGAGATAAGGAGAAACACAAGGGATGGAGTTTCTTTTGGGTCAAAAGATGAAGATAACCTTGCTTTAGCTAGCAAAGGGAATAAAACCAAGGCAAAGAAGGCCTCAGGAAAAATCGAGTCTAGTCAGAATGGGGGCAAGGAAAAGAAGGATCTTAGCAATATCAAGTGTTTTCATTGTCATGAGTTTGGACATTATGCTACAAAATGTATGAATAAGAAATCCAGCAAGCATGATGCAACCGCAGGAGGAGGAGAAGCAATCTCTTATCAATTTGAATTGGATTTCTCTTTGATATCTTGCATGGCAAGCTCAATTCAAGGTAGTGAGTGGTATATTGACTCAGGGGCTTCATTCCACATGACAAGGAATAAAGAATTTGTCAATAGTTTGGAGGAGAAAGACATGAAATTCCATATCAAGCTTGGAGATGATAGCAAATATATGACCAAAGGAGTTGGTACAATGAGCTTTAAGAGGGAATCTGGTTCCCTTCACCATCTCAAGAATGTGATGTAGGTTCCAAGATTTAAGAAAAACCTTGTCTTAGTAGCAGTCCTTGAAGACAAAAGGTAGGTTGTCGTATTCAACAAAAGGAAGGCCTAACTCAAGCATTTTGCTTTTGGACAAGTCAAGTAGATCGGTGTCAAGATTGTTGGGTTGTGTTATATTCTTTCCACGACTAGCCCACGTAGTTAACCAGGGGGTTAGAAGGGGGGTGGAGCCCCCCCTTCGTTGCACCAATTGCGTAGCGGGGGGAGTCACAGGGGGTTTGACGGGTGCAGGTAACCCCACTCTATAGGGTCCGGGGTAGCGCCCCGGAAAATTTTGGTTTTGGACCGTATATTAGGTTGGGCATACCTACCTATGGTTTTGTGCATGTTTTTCGCACATGGTTTTGGACACAATGGTTTTTGGTCCATGGTTTTGGACGTGATGGTTTTCGATCCATGGTAATGGATGCTTCAACATGTATAAATATGTATTGTAACATTGAAAGGACATAATGAAAAATCAAGCTGGTAGTCCCAGTTTTGGGATCCAGGGGAAAATATCTGTGTATATGTGTTTTATGTGTTATGC
Organism: Pinus tabuliformis; assembly: GCA_031772625.1. NCBI lineage: Eukaryota > Viridiplantae > Streptophyta > Pinopsida > Pinales > Pinaceae > Pinus > Pinus tabuliformis. The sequence continues at coordinate 1,968,481,951 of CM062816.1, read as the reverse complement.
TCTCGTATTGTTTATTTTCTATGTTTTAGAATTCGTATGCAGGTAATTTATGTACGGGGTTAAAACCTACATTTGGTATCGAAGCTGTTTTGGCTTCAAGGGGATGCCTTTGCTGCTGAGGGGTTTCGCTCGAGCCTGTGGTAGACCCTATTCAGTGGGAAATCTACGGGATCGATTCTGGTGGTGAAAGAAGATGGCAAGCAGTGGAAAGATAGAGATCGAGAAATTTAATGGTCAGAGTTTTGAGTTATGGAAACTCAAGATGGAGGATCTTTCGGTGGATAAAGATCAGTGGATCGCAGTAGATCCAGGTACTAAACCAACGGGAGTGTCCGATGAAGAATGGAAGAAGTTGGATTGGAAGGCAAAGAGCACAATATGATTGTGTGTCTCAGATTCAGTATTTCTAAATGTATTAGGGGAAGCTACAGCAAAGGATTTGTGGGACAAGTTAGGGACTTTATACCAATCTAAGTCTCTGGTGAATAAACTGTTCCTACAGAAAAAGCTGTATAACTTGAGGATGAAAGATGGAGACTCGGTGATAGAGCATCTGAACACATTTAATATTGTGGTAAGTTAGTTATCATCCGTTGATATTAAAATTTCAAAAGAAGATAAGTGCATCAGTTTTTTGTGTTCTCTACTAGATTCGTGGGATAGTCTGGTTATTGCAATAGGTAGCAATGCAACTGCCTTGCAGTTTGATGAAATAGTTTCATCCTTGCTGACGGAGGAAATGAGACGGAAAAATATGGAGAGCCAGAATGGTGATGCCTTGTTTGTACGAGGATAGTCCCAGAACAGAAACAAAAATAAGTCATCGAGTGGGAGGTCTAAATCTAGAGGGAGATCTAAATCTCTAGGAAAACCTGTAAAGGTGGTGTGCTGGAAATGCAGAAAGGAAGGGCACTACAAAAGGGACTATAAATCTAAAGCTCCTGATAAAGGAAAGGGATCTGATGATGCTCCTTCTGCAGAGGTGAAAACCACCTCAGATGAAGGTGGGGATGTGTACTTGGCTTCTTCAAGTACACATGTAGATCACAAGGCATGGTTGATTGACTCAGGTGCATCCTTTCACTTCACTCCCCATAGAGAGTGGTTCTGCGAGTATGAGAAATATGATGGTGGTGATGTCTTCTTGGGGGATGACAGGAAGGCTAGAATCGTTGGTCGCGGAAAAGTAAAGTTGAAGTTGCAAGGTGGAAGGGTTATAACACTTCCAGGTGTTCTGCATATTCCTGCATTAGCTAGAAATCTGATTTCTGTAAGCAAGTTGGATGATGCAGGTGTAAAAACAATGTTCGAGAAGGATACCTGCAAGATGGTTCAGGGGGCACTGGTATTGATGCAGGGAGTTCGAATTGGAACTCTGTACAAGCTGCAAGGTAGCACTATTGTTGATGGGTGCAACAGTTCTGTGGTTCCTGAAAGTGGAGTAGAAAATCTAGTGGTCTCTGGGGAGAAGACAATGTTGTGACATCAAAGGCTTGGACATATTGGAGAGAAGGGCCTTCAAATACTTCATGGTAAAGGTATGGTAGAAGGTATGAGTAATAGCTCTCTGGATTTTGATTTATGTGAAAATTGTGTATATGGGAAGCAGAATCGAGTGAGTTTCCCCTCTGGTGGTAAGAGGGTGAAACATATATTAGAGCTTGTGCATGGTGATGTGTTTGGACCTGTGAAGGTTCCATCACTGGGTAAGTCTATGTACTATGTATCCTTTATAGATGACTTCTCAAGGAATACATGGATATATTTCCTTAAGACGAAATCTGAAGTCTTTGATAGATTCAAAGAATTTAAGGCTCGGTGGAAAACCAGACAGAGAAAAAGATAAAGGTGTTGAGGACAGATAACGATCGAGAGTTTTGTATTAAGGAATTTGAAGAATTATGTAAGAAGTGTGGTATAGCACGGTAGAAGACTACTCCATACACACCTCAACAAAATGGAGTTGCAGAAAGAATGAACAAGATGTTGATGGAAAAGGCAAGAAGCATGCTTAGTGGTGCCGGGTTAGGATAGGAATTCTAGGCAGAGGCGGTGGAGACAACATGTTACCTGGTCAACATATCACCTTCATCAGCGTTGGAGGATAAGACTCCACAAGAGGTATGGACTGGTAAGAAACCCTCTCTTTCACATCTGAGGGTATTTGGATGTGATGCATATGTACATGTTCCAAAGGAGAAACAAACCAAGTTGGATAGTAAATCTGAAAAGTGCATCTTTATTGGGTATAAGGATGGTTTAAAGGGTTATAAGCTTTGGAACCCAGTAATAAGGAAGGTTGTGTACAAATGAGATGTGGTGTTCAGAGATGTAAAATATGTTATTAAACATGAAGTCAAACCAAAGGAACCTGAGAAGATAGAGTTTGAGCTAAAGGACGAAGAATCGGACTCTACAACAGAGGAGGAATCAGAAGATGAAGAGCCACAAACTCTGGGTGTGAGAAGATCAGTTCGAGAAAGAAGGCAGCCAGAAAGGTATAGTCCATCTGCTTTCTGTTCAAATTTTGCTTTATCTATTACTGATTATGATCCCAGAACTGTGAAGGAAGCAGTAGATTCAGAGGATGGAAAGAGGCCATGGTTGATGAAATGGCATCTTTGCACAAAAATGAGGCTTGGGATCTAATGGAGTTGCCGGCTGGAAGGAAACCCATTGGCAGTAAATGGGTGTTCAAGAAGAAGACAAAAGCAGAAGGAAAGGTGGAGAAATAAAAAGCTTGGTTGGTAGCAAAAGGTTATTCCCAGGTGCCAGGAATTGATTTTGGTGATATTTTTTTTCCTGTTGCCAAGGTAACTTCTATTATATTACTTTTATCTGTTGCTGTTGCTTTTGATTTTGAGGTAGAACAAATGGATGTGAAGACAACATTTCTTCACGGGGATCTGGAAGAGGAGATCTACATGAAGCCACTTGAAGGCTTTGTGATGAAGGGTAAGAAAGAATTGGTATGCAAGTTAAAGAAATCTCTGTATGGGTTAAAACAATCACCAAGGATGTGGTATCAGAAATTTGATACATTTATACGGGGACTTGGCTTCACCAGAAGCAAAGAAGATCACTGTGTGTATTTTAAATTAATTGGTGACCGTGTTATTTATTTGGTCTTCTATGTGGATGATATGTTGCTCATTGGAAATGACAAAGAAATTATCCAGGATTTGAAGACCCATTTGTCCTCCAAATTCGACATGAAAGAGGAAGCTCTGGTTAAACTAGAGGAAGTATGTCGAGAAAATATTGTAGAGGTTTAATATGCAGGATACTAAACTGGTGAAGGTTCCTATTCCTCTAGGTGTAAATTTATCTACTGAACAGTGTCCCAAGACACAAGAAGAGGAAGAGGACATGTCCCATGTTCCATATGCAAGTGAAGTTGGTAGCCTGATGTATGCGATGGTCTATACTAGACCAGACATTGCACATGCAGTGGGAGTATTGAGCAGGTTTATGTCAAAACCAGGGAAGGAGCACTGGACAACAATGAAGCAGGTTTTCAGGTATTTGCGTGGCACTAGTGATTATGGTTTATGCTACCAAGGAAGACCAGGATTGGACAGAGTGTTGGATATTCGTGGCTTTGTTGATCCAGACTGGGCTGGACATCTGGATTAGAGAAGATTTACAAGTGGGTATGTGTTTAACCTATTTGGAGGTGCGGTCAGTTGGATGAGTAAGAAACAATCTGTAGTGGCATTATCAACTATAGAGGCAGAATGCATGGCAACCACTCCTGCAAGCAAGGAAGCAGTTTGGTTGCAGAGATTGTGTTCAAGTATGGGGTTAGTACAGGGAGCTATAAGGATAGACTGTGACAGCCAAAGTGCAATTTTCTTGGCAAAGAACCCTGCATATCATTCAAAGACAAAGCACATTGATGTTCAGTATCACTTTGTGAGGGATATGATAGAAGACAAAAAGGTGTTGCTTGTAAAGGTGGACACTTTGAAGAATACTGCAGATGCATTGACAAAATCTGTGAGCTCTGAGAAGTTCTCTTGGTGTAGAGAAACAATGGGCGTTGCAGGGTTGGATAAATGACTAAAATCTCTTGTGGTCCCTGTGGAAAGAAAAAAACAAGTGGGAGAATGTTGGGTTGTGTTATATTCTTTCCACAACTAGTCCACATAGTTAACCGGGGGGTTAGAAGGGGGGCGGAGCCCCCCCTTCGTTGCGTAGTGGGGGGAGTCACAGGGGGTTTGAGGGGTGCAGGTAACCCCACTCTATGGGGTTCGGGGCAGCGCCCTGAAATTTTTTGGTTTTGGACCCTATATTAGGATGGGCAGACCTACCTATGGTTTTGTGCATGTTTTCCGCACATGGTTTTGGACACGATGGTTTTCGGTCCATGGTTTTGGACGCGATGGTTTTTGGTCCATGGTATTGGATGCTTCGGCATGTATAAATATGTATTGTAACATTGAAAGGAAGATAATGAAAAATCAAGCTGGTAGTCCTGGTTTTGGAATCCAGGGGAAAGTCTCTATGTATATGTGTTTTACATGTTATGCTCTCGCATTGTTTATTTTTGGTGTTTTAGAATTCGTATGCAGGTAATTTCTGTACAGGGTTAAAACCTACAAAGATCGAGAACCTCTATAAATTTGAGGTTGATGCATGTGTATCCTTGAGAAAAAATGCAGAGATTCCTCAAAGTAGAGATGTGGTGGTTCAGCGAGAGCAGGATGGAGCTGTTAAGATGGAGCCTCAACCAGTATCTTTATTTCAGTTTAAGCTAGTTGGCAGTTGGGCTGACCAATAGGATGATGATAATGAGGACCATAGCCTAGGGCAAGTAGAGGAAGCCACTCAATCAGAGAATTCCTAAATAGGGAAAGTTCGAGCCAAGTGGGTAGACGATTTGGTTAAGGAATCTCATAAGAGAGTTGAGTCTCCTAGCTTCAAGAAGCAGAACCCCAAGTACACTAAGGTGGTAAATTCACAGAGCGTGGTGGCAAATAATGGGTCTTCAAAGTAGGTTCCCCAAAGGAAAGGAGGGAGGTCTTTTAGTTCAAAGGGAGCAACTGCAACAGTTGAGAACTTGGTAGAGTTGAAGACAAATCCAGGTGGACAAGGTTCTTCCAAGAATCCCTTCCTTGCTAAGAGGGAGTGTTGAAAATGTAGCAAGGAATGGCTTTTTGGACTTGTGCCTCAATCAAAGGTGTTAATTCGAATTTAGTCTCTTAGTTGATTGAGTTAGCTTTCAATTAGCATTTTTGATATGGCCTATCACTAAGTTATAGTCAATTAATTCGAGTTAGATGGATTTTACTGATTTGTGTACTAGTTGGTTGCTATAATTTAGCAATCTAATTGGGTTAGCTACTAGTGTCTGTAAATTAACTAATATCTAGTTCTAGAATAGAGATATACTTGAGTTCTTGAGTTTAGTTGAGTAGTTTAACTTCTGTTAACTCAACTAACTCTCAGTTAACTAGTTGTAGATACTAAATTTATCCCTATTACGTCATGTAATTAGAATTACCTATTGATATTAAATGAAGGAACAAATCTATTTATTCCTTGTACACAGGGTTTTGTGTAGAGGCTTGAGGATCAAGAAGAGAAATTTATCTTGGGAATTGTGCAAGGAGATAGGAGAAAATCCTATTTTTTAGGCATAATTGCACTAGGAAATAGGATCTCCTAGTAAGCATTTTATCCTAGGAATTTCACAAGGAAGTAGAGAGATTTCTATATTTTAGGGGAAGAATTGCACTAGGAAATAAGAGCTCCTAGTAATCCTTATTTTCCTAAGTGTTAGGCAAGTCTTGTGGAGACTTGATCAGTATTGCAGGGGCTTCAGGCTTGAAGCATATTCTTTGTAATAGATAAGATTACTTAGTTGACAATACAAGCAAGAGGAGTTTTTCCCAGTTGGGTTCCCCAGATATATTTTGTGTTCTATGTGTGATTGTGATTCTATTCATTGTTTTATTTCCACCGAATTTTTGGTATAGAAATTTTGTGTCTTTTGCATATCAGTTTCCTCTCATTAGTAATTGCAAGATTTCAAGGATTTTCTACATACTTATGAATCTCTATGAATTCCTTTCTTTAATGGAACGACTATTATTTATCTTATAAAAGTTAGAAACATGGCTAGAACTATTTACATTTTTCTGTGACTTCGAAGGCTTTGAAATTCCAATACATCCATAGCAAAACAAAAAATCCTCTCTGGATTCTTTTCACTATGATTCTACACTGATATCATCCATAAATTCTGCAAAAACCACCCAGAAACAAAGCATACTTACTATACATTGGCTATGAAAATCAAAATTGAATAACATCGTAGGGTTAAACTTGCCTAGTAGCATCTAAATTCACTTTTGTCCCCTGGAGTGTAATTTCTCCATGCACCACAACAACTTGAAGGTCTCGAGATTACATGCTTTCACTAGTTTCTAGTTTTTCTAGATTGATATCAGGCACACTAGTAGAAGAGGGCTCCATCCCACTTACTGTAATTTTCAAAAGAAGGAGGTCAACTTCCATTATGGAAAACTTCTTATCCAGCTTGGTCTACATGCATTCACAATGCTTTTCCAATAGTTGGAACCTTGCATCTTTTTCTTTCTCCACCATTTCCATACGTTGGTTAGAGATCTCCATCATTTCAAAGTCTTCCCATGATAAATTGTCTATAGATTGATGCCAACACTCCTAGTCATTCTCCTCTGCTTGTTCTGTGGAGGTCTTTGAGCCTTCTGTTTCAAACTCATATTACCTAGTCTTTGAGCCCTTCTGTTTCAAACTCATATTGCCTAGTCTTTGAGCCCTTCTATTTCAAACTCATATTGCCTACCCCTAATTGAAGCTTATGCAGAAATGGAACTAGTGAAACGTTCCCAAAATATCACTTAGTATATACCAACGAGGCATGAGGCTCAATGTTTCAACACCCGAGAGGAGAATTAATATCCAAATCTACCCAAATCCAAAACTCAGAGGGATAATCTGATGTTGCCATTGAATTAACACCTCGGCCTCAGTTGAAGTGTAGAACATTCATAACCACATTATATAGGAGTGGAGGATGGATCACTGACAAATTATAATGACTTACATCTGAATTAATCCTTGCATTGTTCCTTCATCATATATACATTTAACATGAACTTAGACTCCCATCGTGATGAGTGAAGTATGCACATCCTCCATGCATTGTTGATTATATACGGAGAAGTGTGATGTACTCAAAGCCATCGTCACCTCCTATGGTGGTTCCTTAGAGATCATTAAAACACTCATTTTTCCATAATTGATGGTCAGGTTGGCCTAATGCTTCAAGAGTTGTTAATTTAGGGACCCTCATGGAATTGGGAAGAAAGACCATAGGCTATGGTTTAATTCCAATACTCCTTGCCTTAATATAGCTCCTAGATTGGTAAGAGTTTCTACCTTCCCATTTAGATGCCTATATATATGGAAGAATGTTATCTCCTCTAATTTCTTCAACAGCCAAGTGAACGTTTTCAATATTGTGGAGTTAGGAATTCCTCCCTTTGACTTTAATTTGAAAACTTGCCTTATAACAATCATTGAGTCACCTAAATCCAACATTTTCTTTATGCCTTTACTGGTGGCCAACTCTAGTCCTTTCCAAAGAGCCCAAAATTCTGCCTAGTTATTTGATAGAGTATGCAACCCTTGGCACTCTTTATTATTATCGACGCCTTTAAGTGGATGAAGATTATTGAATTTTCATTTATATTTATTGTTATAACATGATTACACAATTCAAAAATATGATAGAAGATGTTAACTTTTTCCACTATAAATTGAGTAATATTAGATTTAAAGTTTTATTTTTTTACATACGATTATTTTTTAATAATTAATTAAATTATTTTGAATAATTAAATTAAACCATTTTGAATAATTAATAATATTTTAAAGTGATTTTTAAAACTAAAATATTTTTAATATAATTTAATAAATTAAAAAGCTTAATAATTCCTTAATTATAAATATTGGTATTTTTTTATTAAATAATAACATTAAAAATATTTTTTTAATATATAAATTAAGATGCACTTATTTTGATTCTTTATTATTAACATAATCCATCTTAATTATAGATCTACCAAGTGTTGATAGGGATCAACTGCAAACTTCATTTTTAGTGTAAAACTTGAGGAAAAGTTTGCACCTTGAAAGGTTTGATTCCACTCACCACTTAGTAGATATGGAATTAAGATCATGGATATATTCTGATTATTAATAATATTATTTATATTATATAAATTTCTTATATGTATATATATATATTTATATAATCCAAATTGGATCATTATATTGCTTTTCTTCCGTGTCTATGCTTTTAGAGTGGAAAAAGTGGAGGAATCAGCTCACAATATCATTTTTACTAGTGGCATCTAGTTTGGAAAATTGGGGTCTAAAACCTTCCAAAAGCATTTTGAGGCATAAATTAACGTTTTTTAGGGGTAAAACGTTTCCACGCAAGAATTGCCTCAACCAGAGTTTTTATGCAAACGTTATGCCACTCGAAAGTTGACCTTCTTGTTTTGGCCACCATTATTTGATATGATGCCACATCATCCCCGTTATTTATGGAAAATAGGCTAGCTACATGATCATGATAAAGAAAAATCTAGAAGAGACTATATTGTAACTTTGGTTAAGAGTTGAGGGATTCAAATCGGACCTCTAGTAGGCTATTGATGATCCATACTTATGCATGAACGCAACAAAATATAGAAATACACATATACACATAGATGGAGCATAAATAAAACTTCATTTCATTAAGATCAAAGAACCGAAATATGCTTACATTCAAAAATGGGAATAAACTAGCTAGGGAAATGGTAGCTCATCTCTGAGAAGAGATGTGGCGGATACATGCCTTTGAACTGTGTTACAATGAGGCTCGAAGGCCTATTTATTATTGAGAAACTATGGAAAACCCTAAACATCCAAAAATCTAACCCTAGGAGATGAAGCGCCAAAAGTATGGGCCCTGTTTGGGTAAATTGGTACATCAACTTCCTGGGGTCATAACTTTGGCATACAATCTTCATTTGACGCACAAAATACCTCATTACAAATATCTATCCGAGGACTACAACTTCAACTACAAACATCAAACAAATAATCATATGTCAAGTCCTTCCTGAACTTTGTTTCCTCGACACTTCCTCCTTCCGGCACTTTGTTTCCTTGACACTTCCTCCTTCTAACACTTCGACCTTCTTCTTTTGACACTTTGTTCTCTTTCAATTGTTGATAAACCTTGTTACACTTGCTCTAGAAGAGACACCTTTTGATAAGTCCTTTTCTTGAGATGATCCCTTCCTTCTCTTCACCAACCAATTAACTTGAATGACTGTAATAGGAGGGTTGTTATAACAGTAGAGACAACCTCCTTTTCCTTCACATGTGTGACTATAATATGCTTTAGAACAACCTTATTACCTTCGCTCTTCTTCCTTACTTCTTCGCTTGATTGGGAGATACTTTCAGTATATGCTCTTTTCCCAAATGATGAGGTTTATGTGACTATGGTAGAGGGTTGCTATAATAGTAAAGAGACCCTCTCCTTCTTCACACATGTGACAGTTTTCTACCCTAAAAAGCAATCCTCTTGACTTCGGTTATGTACCCTTTTACTTCACTGCCCTTGGAACTCCTTTTCTTCGTCCTTCTTTGTTCTTTTCTTGCCTCATTTTCCTCACTAATTTCAGAGCTATCTTGGTGCGTTATATTGGAGTGGACAACCTCTATATATAGAGGATTGTCCCTCCTTTTAGGCTAACTAGAAGGCCGACATGTTAACTGTTTGTAGGCCGACTTGTTGTGCAGACTTCAGATGGTTTCTATGGTGGTTTTTCATGCTTGAAGGAGCTTCTTTGATGGTGCCTTTGCATAGGAGGAGACTTGACTTTTCTTGGAGGTATTCTCTTGACTTTAATACATAATCATACATGGTGTAACATGACCTTTAAGGTCTTCAAACTTTTTATGTTGGCTATTTGAATTACCTATAGCACTTTAACTAGTGCTAGACCTATTTCAATGAGCAAGAAACTCATTGAAATATATTATAAAAATAATATTTCTTTTCTTGAATAAATACAAATATCAAAAGTACATTTATGAATACCGAACCTAGTTACATTTCCTTCAACATTTCTATCTAGAGAAAGAGTGTAGAGCAACCTCACCTTCCAGCTAGGTTCTCTCCCGAAAGGGTTTTCCAGGTTATATCTTGTCTCAATTGTGATTTGTGAATTTTAATTTCACTATTCTCTATTTTATGCATAACTATAATTTGCATGCATGCCCAATAAATAGTAATTTACATATCCATAAATCTAAAGAGAAATAAACCCTCATTGTGTATAATTTAGATTTTTAAGTATAGTCAAAAGTATATTTTCAAGTATTGTCAAAAGTATATTTTTAAGTATAGTCAAAAGGCTAATCAATTCATGTAATAAAAACAAACCCATCCTTAAAATTTGAAAAATTCTACAAATTCTAGAAACCACTTCCACATAAAACCAAATACTTTTCCTTACTCCAAATTTAAAAAATAAAAAATAAATGAAGTGAACAGACTAAAAGTGTTTTCAAGTTTGTGTAATAAAGATTATGAAAAATTATAGTGTAACTCTTCTAAGTTTTGGCTCTTTTTTGGTATATTTTCTGATTAATTTTGTCCAAGATCAAATAATAATTTGTTGAAATCACAAGTTTGAGTTGGGAAATATGTATAATCTAAGTGCTACAAAAAATTTGCAGACCATTAAATCGATTTATAAAAGCATTCTAAACATTTAAAAAAATACATTTTCACGCAAGAAAAATTCTACCAAGAAAAACCAAAAAACATTAAAAATTTATTATGCTCTTAGGATTAACTTTCTTTTCTTTAGAATAACTTTTTTATAAAATTTGAAAAACCTTTAAACACTAGAGGAATTTTTGAAGTCTTCTATAATAAATGTTTTGCTAGTTGATCAACTTGATCACGAAGATACCTGATTCTTGAGAGTGAGCCTACGCTATTGGTTTTTTAATAGAGCTATGAACATATTATCAATTTAATTATCAGATCCTTAATTATCAAGCAATCTACTTCATGTTGTTTTTTTCACAAAACACTTTGGTCAATTTATTAAAGATAAAAGTATCTATGCCTATATAATCTATTTGAAGTAGCAATTACAATCCACACATCTTACTCTTCATCTCCTCCTTTGGGCTCTATGTATATAATAATAATGGTTGAATAGGAACAAGTTTTTGAATTTCCAACGAGTTTCCTCATGATTTGAAACACCAAATATTGGTGTGGGTTCCAGTGGATTGTATATATAGATTTCGCAGTGTATGCAAACACTGGAATTCTCTCCTCTCATCCACCAAATTCATATCTTATCTTGAGTCAAGTCTTTTTCAATTTGGTCTTGAAGAAGGGTGAGCCATTTTCCACCCAACCATAGGCTAATTTATGTTGCATTATTTCTCATAATTTGCCACCCCCAACCCATATCTCGATGCCTTGAGGGAAAAACTAAACTTAGGTATTTAGCACATAGTTTTCATACTAGATTTAACACAAAAATTTAAAGTCACTCTCCTCCACACACAAGAAATAATCTCAGTGTTCATCCCATCCATTACTTGACCAAGACTGTAGAAATTCACAAATGAAACTGATCTATAAACTTTTGTGGATATTCCACTAGATAGTTTATCACAACAAATCTAATAAAACTATATTTAAAAATATGAAATCTACACTACTAGGGTTTTATTTCTCTTTAGACCTTTGGATCTATAGATTATTGTTTTCTTGTGTATGAATGCAAATTATATTTATGCAAAAAATAGAGAAAAAATGAAATAAAATCTCACAAACCATCATTTGACACAAGATGTAACTTGGGAAACCCTTTCAAGAGAAAACTCAGTTGGAAGGTGAGGCCACTACTTTCTTCGATCCCAGGTTTATTCGTAATGTAACTTTGATGGTAGGGGAGATTTTAGCCATGTTTCCTTCTTCGAAAGCATCTAGTGCAAGAATAATATTTTTAAACCAATCGACCTGACCATGGATGAAGTCTTTGGATTCCACAACATATTGATCTTCGGTTGCCATGGGAGGAAGTAAGCATGATGGTGCATATCATCCCAAGGATAATTAGGGGTGGTCATGGCTTCCCTAATGTCTTCATCAAAATTCAAAATGGGAGGACGATAGGAAGAGGGACCACATGGTGAAGAGGAACTACCTAAGGCATCTTCATGGGAGACAAGGTTCGCATACGCATCACTGGGAGTGATGGACAAATGACTAGTAGATGTGACATCTACTGATGTTGAGACCAAAGTGTTTGCTGAAGAGGCTTCGACATAATCATAATAGGAAAATCTAAGAGAGTCCCAATAGATCTATCCCATGGATGATGATAGGTAGAGAATAGGGGAAAAATATCTGTCATCTCAACATCAAGAGGGGGAATCACAATGGTGGGTTGGGAAACCTCTTGTTTTGGCAAAGTAGTGGAGCCAAAACCTATAGGTAGAGGATAAGTGGAATCACTATGAGAAACATATAAATCTTGAAGTACATGAAGTGTATCATGAAAATATTTGAGATGAGGATAGTGATGGAAATAATTACCATAGTTATCATACAAAGCACAAGGGTGATTTGTGTGTAAAAATTTGTTCTTTTTGGTGGATTCAGGTAAGGTGACATGGACTTGAGTAATGTTAGATTCTGGGAAAGTATTAGAGACCACATTATTAATGTGAGGGAGTTTAGGAAAATTATTGGTGGCATGCCCAACAACATCACACAAAGCGCATGGAGGAGCAGGCTTTGCGGTTTAGGAGGAGCAAGAGTTGCTTGGGTTGCCTTGTCTTTGGGTCCCTTTTTCTGGGCTTTGCCCCCATCACTAGATGCTTTTGCAACAGGATTGGCTTCCTATTAAGGTTTTTTGTAACAAAAGAAAAGGAAGGGGTAGGAACAACATGTTGAACTAGGGTCAAAGTTGTGTAAGGTTTGATTTGGTTAGGAGGCATGTTTGCGGGAGGATCAATGTACCATACTGGGATCCCCAAGGTAATGTTAGGTAGACTCAATGTAGCCATAACAGGGGTAGAAAAGATTCCTAGTGGAGGGAATAAGAAAGGTATCTGACCTAAGGGGTAATGACATGGGGGAACTTCTCCTGGATGTTTAAGATATGGGGGAACAGTTCCAGGATGAAAAGGAATGGGAGAGATACCAGTAGAAGGAAATGGGGACGGAGGAATTTTACCTAAAGACTGGGTTGAGTTGGGAGCATGAGGTTGCTAAGGGGTTGGCTACTATGAAGGCATACCAAACCGCTTGTTGGCGACCCGTGACGCTTGAAGCATGCAAACACTGGATGAGCTAGGCTTAGAAGGGGTAGGCTGTAGGCCATAATAAACCCCAAGCATAATGGAATCTTTATAGACTCCAAGAGACACATCAGTATAGTTAGGGACAATCTGATTTCCAATCATAGATGAAACAATGGTCTAAGGAGAGGTCTAGGAATGAGGGTCGTAGTAAGTTAGTTGATCGAAAAGAACATCTTGCAAAAAATGGTAGATTTGATTGCAGGTATGGCATAGGTGTGACTACAACCCAACAAGGTGTTATAATCTAAGGGGGCATCAATGACTTCAATATCAATCGAGACTGTCTTTCCAACAACAATGAAAGGACAATTGTGGTATAAACCGAGGGGCAATGGGGGATTACTATCCCAGGCACGAAGAGTGATAGTAGATGGGGACAGGTCAAGGGAACCAAGTTGCTTCCAAACACTAGCGACCATCACACAAGTGGAGGTACCTTAATCTATGATACACCTCTAGACTGTGGCATTCTTTATGGAGACCGATATCTGAAAGGAAACTGAGGAAGGAGGGGGGGTATGTTTCACTTTGTCAACATCAAAGACAATCAGATGTGTTAGTGTCAGTCTTTTAAGCCTTCCTACTGTGATCAAATATGCTCTTACAAAGTGGTCTCGGAGTGTCAAGGTCAAATTTTGTCATTTCAGTGAGTTTTCAAGCAAAATTTGGTCACTAGGCATTAGGTCTAGGGTTTGCCCAAATGTCAGTCCATGTCATCATTCAGCTGAGCCTATCATCATTCAGAGGGTTGTCATTATCATGTTAGTGTCTAATGAGTCATTTTACATCTTGTTCATGCTTCAGTTGTGCTTTGGCAAGTTCATTTCCCTCTCCTAGGGTTTTGAAGCCAATTTCTCTTGGGCGGCTAAATAATCGGCAAAACTCATATCCTGATGTTCATACACCTTCCCCTATCCTTAAAGTACCTTATCAAACACTTCCCAACACTCAGATCCCCCAAATTCCTCATTTTTTCACAAACCCTAGTTTCTAGCTACAACCTGGCAATTTTCTAGGTTTGACTTGTGTTTTGCCCTTTTCGACCCCTTCCCCTCACTCAATCTCCATGATTCCACTTTCCCCTACTTCCTAACATCCCTCCCTACTTCCAAAAATTTCCCCAAGAATTTAGAAGCCCCCTATCCCCTTCATTTCGCTTCATTTCGACAAAATTCCTTGTTTAACACATCGGGACAAGTTTCACTCAAAAGATGTTTCTGAGCAATCAAAGATGAATTTTTGAAAACTGAGAGAGGTTATTGTCCAAAACATGCCAAGGAAGAAAAACCTCCTTCACTTTTTACACAGGTTTCAAGGTTTGAGAGAAATGTCAAGAATTCTGTTGCCTCAGGAGAATCAAAGACACCTCTGAAGTGACCTTGGGAAAATCAAGTTTTCTCCTAGCTTGGTTGGCCAAATGATTTTCTTGATGGGAAAAATGATAACGAGACACAAATAGCTTTCCAATGAGCTATCATGAGTTCAATTTGGGGTTGAGGAAGGTATTCAAAAGTTGACTGCAACAGCGCTCTTCCTTGAGGCAGCCTCATTTGGCACTTTTTGACCAGTCTTGGGAGATTTGATTTTTGACAGGTCAAATCAACTCCAAATTGAAAAATTCTAGTTGGGTTGGAAAGTAGACTCAAATAAATTTCCAACAAGCTATCTTGCGCCCAATTCCGACACCGGGAAGGCCTCCAAAATCCTCCTGCAAAAGCGCGACCCGTTGGGAGGTGCGCGACCCGTTGAGAGCCCTCCTGCAGTGTAAAAAATCAACGTGCGCGGCCCGTTGGGAGGGGCGCGACCCGTTGAGGATTTCTCCACAAAAAATTGCCAGTGAGCTGCCAAGTGACCACAAACTTGCTCAATCTTCCTCGAAATCATCAAATTTGTTTGAGGTAGGCCTTCTACACTTCAGTTGGTGGTTTGTCATGATTGATGGCTCTGGTGTGCAAAAGTTGAATTGTGCAAGTGGATGAAATTTTAAATGGCTCCTCAAACATGTCAGACACTGAAACATATGAGCAGAGTGATGACCATTCATCATCTTCAGAGGTTCAGGTACAGAGGAGGCCACATAGAGGTGGAAAGGGTGGCCATCACAGGAGAGAGGAGCCTACTTCTTTGGCAGGTCTACAAGCTTGTCCTTTGGCAGTTTCTTGCTTTCAGTACATGTCCTGTTATGAGTTTTGTGAGAGGATCTCTCGGATTCAACACCACCAAGAGTTGGCCCACCTCTTTGTCTTGCACTTGCATGAAGGACATGTCAACCTTGCCGGGGTGGATTTCACTTTGACACCCGAGGTGATTGCACATGCTACAGGGATTCCAAATGTTGGGGAGATATGAGAAAGTCCTTGATGAGCTATGGAGGATTCGAGGAGACCGAATCTTGAAAAGAAGGAGGCCCGGTGACCTATTGCTTGCGGAACGAGAGTACATGCTCATCCGGGTCAATGCACACTTGGAGAGGCTGTTGGCTAAGGCCAACCAAGACAAAAATTTGCTAAGAAACATGAAGAATCACTATTGGGCAAGGATGCATGTCTGCAAGGCTAAAATGAAAGTTTTCCAAAGGAGGTTGTCCGAGGCTCTTAGGCGGAGGAAGAAGACCAATCCACTCTGTATCTTGGCTGAGGCATCCCTCAAGGATCATGGCACTCACTAGCATCATCTACAGCACAAATCCCAAAAATTTTGGAGAATTTTGGGTAATTTTGGTATTTTTGGGAAATTTACAGGTTTTGGCTTCTTAACGGATCTCACCCCCAGTGAGACCCTTTGTCATCGTAGCTCCGTTTTGCAAAAACTCAACATTTCTAGATTTTTCATGCAAAGTTAAACATGCCTATGGATGGACTTGAGTTTTTATGGGGTTTTGGGCCTCCAGAAGGTCAAAATACAGGCAAAATTTGACATTCTGCCCCTTTTTTTGAGTTGCAGAAGCAGTCTTGGGAGAATTGACTTTTGACTGGGCAAATGACCTCCAAATCCAAAATTTCCAATTGGGTTGGAAAGTAGACTCAGAGACCTTTCCAACAAGCTATCCTGCACCCAATTCTGACACCGGGAAGGCCTCCAAACAGGGCTCCAAAGTGCGCGACCCGTTGAGGAAGATGTGCGCGACCCGTTGAGGGAACTTTGCCAGATTTGACCAGTTCAACTCAGAAATTGCAGTTTAGCTCCAGTTTGACTTTCTGAGGTTGATGGTGGTCCTCTTGACTGTAATTATGACACTTTTTGGATACTTTTACTCTTGTTTAACTCTTCTAGAAGTTTCTCTCATGTAAAGGGTAAAAATTGACTGTATGAACTGGTTTCCAAGTTTATAGAGGCAAGTTGTTTTGACTGCCTATTTTGTAGTGCTTAGTTTAGAAGTGGTTCAAACAGCTCCTAGGATAGTGAGCTCGACCCATGGAGGCAGAGAAAGAGGTTAGATCATCTATATTATGTACTTTCTTGCTCATTTTCATGGTGGGACTCTTGAGGGAGAAGCTATCATTGTATTATTTCACTTGTATCTCTGCAATTTTTGGCTAAGGAAGACCAGGGTTTTGCAGACATCTTTGGGATTCTTGTGGACTCATTGTGTTGATGGTGTGTCTCTTCATGTTATTGTAAGCTTTGTTATGTGATTCATTTCCTTTCTATACTGCTGCATATTAAACAAATGAAGTGATAAAGATAGAATTCATGCTTGCCATGCTCTGCTTTCAAATTTGTTTAATTTCTATGTTTTCTGTTGTCTAAAGAGAATTCAAATCCATTGTTTGCTCTCTTTAGCCTTCTTATCTTTCCTCCTAATCATCCACTTCAGTTAAAGACATCAATACAGGCTCCTACCTTGCCCCAAAGACCCCCCTGCAGAAACTGTGTCAAATCCCCGCACCCTAAATTGCAACTCCTCAATTTGCCACCAAAAACCCCCAAAACCCCCAAAGCAACCTCTATAATCAGTTTACTAGCCTAATATCAGTGTTACCTTGTTGGTCATCTCATCCCATTGAAGATCTACCGAGATTGACCGGAGAGAGCCTTCTCCTGCCCCGTAGGGCTAGCTACGAGGCTGAATGGTTTGATGTAGCCTCGAGGTTTACCTTTCTCAGCCTGAGGTGAAATTTCAAGCGCTAACAAGATGATCATCAGAGGGATTCACAATGCCTAAGGCAGATAATAGAGAATTCTATTGGGGTGGGTACGTCTAGAGGACTTCCATCGTTGACATGGTAGCAGGAGACTGTGCCAAGTCATCAACTATGACATAGGTATGGGCAACTTTAAATGAAGCAACGTTTCGATGTAATGGACCTTTGGGGATCTTGGGAGGAACCTTGAATTTAGGTAGAGGGATATGTAAGTTGTCATTTGGTAATGACAGAGGCTCAGTGGAAACTTTGGGTTGGGAATCAGTGATTGAATTTGAAGGGGGCTTGTCATATTGGCACGACAGAGTCTGGAGGTTTACTTGTTCGGTGTTGAATTCTTTGGAATTCATCATGAGGATTTGTTAATTGTTCTGGCCAAATTGTGAAGGTTGAGGTGGTACATTACCCTGTGTGGGTTGGGAAGCAACATATCCTTGACGAGGAAAAGGATTTATAAGTACAGTCGGTTCTGAGGAAGAATGAGGGAGGGGAGGTGGAGTAATGGGCTCAGTGTAACATTCCTGGTGAAAATTCCATGTCATAAAAGTTAATAAATTTAAAATAAGACCACATTTAAGGGACACGTATTCCAAGATTAATGTTGGGAAAATATATCCTAGTGGGCATCACTGGATGTGTTTATGGGTAAAGGAAAATAGAAAAGGCAAAGGCATTAAAAGGAAAAAAGGCATTTTTGGCACACTTATTTATGAAAATAAAGGAATATAGGAGAAAAATAAGGTGAAAGGTCACATGTTGCATGTGAGAAGAAAAATGATGGAAAATGAATAAAATAGAGGCGTCATTGATAAAAAGGCTTCTAAGGATTAGTTGGAAAGCTTTTGGTCAGTGTAGGCTTGGTCAGTTCAGTTTTGGAGCTCTCTCATTATGCTCTCTCTCTCCCACTCTTGGACACTTAGAGTTTCTTGGAACACTCAAGTTTTGGAGCAAGGAAGGAAAAGCAAGCACAGGAAGGACAAGGAAAGGAAAATAAAACAAGGATTAGGCGAGGAAGAGAAGGATCAAGCAACTTCAACAGAAATACCTGCAGGTAACATATTTCATGTGTGATTTCCTAGCTAGTTTTGACATGTATGGCTTTACATGTTGGTGTATGGTTCTCTTGTTGTTGATGGCATGGATTTTTTGGGATTTGACAGTGGTTTTCAGCCTAACCTTGCCTTTTTTTTAGATTCCATGGTGTGTTTGGATGTTGATCTCAGTTTTTAGCTTTAGAATTGCCATATGGATTTTAGAATCCAGGGCTGAGGTGGTCTCAAGGTTCATTCCCAAAGGCCTAGGAATCCCTTGACCGGTTTTGGTGGGATACACGATAAATCCTAAGAGAGGAGTCTCGGTTTAGGGCCTAGTGATCTGGTGTGGATTGCAGTAAAGCCTAAGAGAAGGGTGTCTTGGTTTAGGACCTAGTGATCCGGTGTGCATTGCGATAAAGCCTGATAGGTAAGGAGACAAAAAATCCTCAAGGATAGTGATGGATTTCAGATGGAATTCCAAGTTTGGTTTGGTTTTTTGATCGAAGCACCAGTTTTGGTGTGATCACGGTTTGGTGAAGGTGGAGGTGGTTTAACCTCTGGATTCCCTTGGTTGTTTTTGGATTGGTTTTTCCATGATATCCCACATTCATGATTGGAATATGGCACGCGGGTGACTGGCTGAAATAAATATTTGGTTCAACCATGTCTATGGTGGGGTGGTATGTGGAAGTCCCGAACCTGGTCGGGTTTTCCTTTGTTTAATAAAAGTTAACTTCTCTTGATTTTGTACTTATTTATATGTGGATTTAATGGCTAATATCTCACTATAATTTTCATGGTTTAATGTTGGTTATAAACATGGTTATATGACTTGTTATTGTCATGGTTATTTCATGTATTTACTTGTAAATGAAAGGATAATGGATGCAAGAACTAATTGATGTCATAACATTTCAAGGGAGAAGGTGGTGATTCTTCTTGTCATGTCTCATAAGAGTTTTCAGTCATTCATGCTCTGTCTTGTATCCTAGACCTATAGATTGTATTGATGCCAAGTGTTTGACAAAATCTTAGTCCCGGTTGCGGATGGTCAGGCCTAGTCTTGGAGTTATTTTTTGGTTTATTAGTCTTGTCATCATGTGTTTAATGGGTTCCATAAGTTACAGCAAGTTCTGGGAAGTGGACGGAATTATGGGTTTGAAAAGTGCCTTAAATCTCGTGAACTCTGGCACAGGTCTGTTAGAAATAATCCTTGGACGCAACCATGTAGGCTTGTGGGATCGTCCAGAGCTCTCTGGACGTTGGCATGCCCATAACATGGGAGAATCCAGAGGTTTAATAACTTAAAAACTTAGTGGGACCCAAGGGCATGATACCTATGTGGTTGGGATGGATCCTGGGAGTGTTGTTGCTGATGTGGAAGGTACACTTGATGGGTTTCTGTCGATTCCACTTCCTTAAGGATACCTTGGAGGTTGAATCATATCATAGTAGCCTCTCATCACATGTTTACCCCAGTTTGTTGGTTACTTGGGAAGATATGGGAGGAGAGTGTTACACTAAGGTCCTCAAGAAGCAGCTTCTTGAGCTTTCCATGCTTGGTGCATTTGAGGTAAAAGGGGACATTCAAGAGTATAATGGACGAATACACAACAACATGCACAAGGTTTATTCGTTCAAAGAGCCTTATTTTTCTTGGGTTTTCCATAGTGTTGCTGGGTTGCAGGATTAGGTTGGTCACCCTTAGGGGCATGCGGTGGTGGACCTTGGTTGCTTTGGTTAGCTTGAGATGGCTAATTTCGCTTATTTTTCCCCTTATTCCTTCTCTTGGGGTTGGTGGGATTGGTTGTACTTTGTTGAGCATACACTTGACCTTAAGGAGGTGGTTGCTCTTGTGGCAAAGATGGAGGAGGCATGGGAGGTTAGGGTGTTGGTGGGGCTAGAGAACTAGGCAGTACATATGGGTTGTAAGGATTCGTGGAAACATTTCAATAACCAGGCGGAGTAACTACTAGCCTTGTCATCGACCGATCCAGATGGGGATAATATGATGTGATTATACCTTGGTAAGCATTGACACGTGAAGTATCAGGAGGGGGATAGGTGTAAGCAGAACTGGTCCCCCCTAGGGTTGACCATAACTCATGTTAGGTTGAGGATATGGTGGAGGTTGAGGGTGTGAGATAGATCCAATGATACCATCAGTTGCATGAGATGCCCCTGGTGCATTAACATCACCAGGTCGAGGCAGATCAGGAAGGACAATATAAAATAACCTGACTGTGCGTAGATCAAGTTATATTTCAAAACTATCTGGAGAGCTTCTTCCTTAGACTAGGGGAAGTGAAAGGTGACATCTGTACCTATGGAATCAAAAAGCATTCTAAGGAACCAATCCATATAGACATGGTCTTCAAATTCACTCTCCTCTACACATAAGAAATAATCTTGGAGTTCATCCATTCCATTAATTGACCAGGACCGTAGAAATTCACAAAAGAAAATTGATCTATAAACTTTTGTGGATATTCCACTAGATAGTTTATCACAATAGATCTAATAAAACTATATTTAAAAATCTAAAACCTACACTATTAGGGTTTTATTTTTCTTTAGATTTTTGGATCTATAGGTTATCGTTTATTGTGTATGCATGCTAATTATATTTATGCAAAAAATAGAGAAAAATAAAATAAAATCTCACAAACCATGATTTGACACAAGATATAACATGGGAAACCCTTTCGAGAGAAAACTTAGTTGGAAGGTGAGGTCTCTCTTTCCAAAGAACAAGTTTGCTACTTATTTCTCGTTGATGGTCTTCTTACATGGCATCAAAACACACACCTTGATAAATCTCTCAACTACCATGAATAGGTAGTCATGTCCCTTCCTAGTTGTTAGTAAACCTCCCACAATGTCCATGGAAATGTTTTCCCGAAGACAAGTGGGTACAGGTAAGGGATGATATATACCATGTTTCCTATTATTAGGTTTGATGGTATAACAAAGCATGCATCATGTTATGAACCTAGCTACTTATTCTTGCATCTTGGGTTAATACACATATAACCTCTTCAAGTTGGCCACTATCTTCCCTACACCAAAGTGCCTTGAAATATTTTAGGTGTGAGCCTCTTTGATCAATTGCAATCACTCACCTTTAGGAACCCATAGCTTATCTAGCCTATAGAGTAACCCATCCCAGATATGGTAGTCAATGGTATTGTCGCCATCATGCACATGACTCTTGACTCTACAACTTCTAAAACACCTCCTTGAATTCCTCGTCGTCTAAATCTGCCTCTTAATATGCATCATGGTTGAATGGATCCATGTGCATCTGAGTTCCCAAAGATATGATCTTTAATTTGGTGGCCTTGAAAGCATGTCAAACAACTTATTTATGCTTCCCTTATTATACTTGATCACTAAATTAAATTGGTGTAGAAATCCCATCCACTTGTAATGCCTAGTCTATTATAGCTTTCCTTAGGCCTACATGTATTGTAATGGTTGGTGATGTTTGTGGATTACTGTCTCATTTTCAATCAGATAATTCTTCCACTTCTTCACAACTTGCATAAGTGAATATAGCTCCTTGTTGTAGGTAGGGTAGTTAAGAACCATCCCATGAAATACTCCAAAATGGTAGCGTACACACCTTCGTCCCTACATCAATACTGCTCCAATAGCATACCCACTCACATTTTTCTCCACTTCGAAAGGCTGCTGCAAGTTTGGTAATGCAAGAACTAGTGCTTGAATTATCTTCTTCTTTAACTCCTCAAAGTCCTGTTGTTGACCCTTTTCCCACTAGAAACTCTTGCCACTTGTTGTTATGGTGTGGAGTGGCATTACTACTATTGAAAACGAGGCTATGAATTTCCTTTGGTACTGTGTTGTCCCAAAAAACTCCTAACCTCAAAAACATTAGTAGGAATCTACCATTTCATGATGGCCTCCATCTTGGTAGGCTCTATAGGCTTCAACTCTCCTCTGCTTATCACATACCTAAGATACACCAAAGTATGTTGTGCAAACTCACACTTCTTGAGATTTGCTAGCATATTGTGCTTTTCAACACCTGTGTCAAATGTGAGATGTGCTCCTTCTAGGTAGCATTGTATACCAATATATCATCCAAATAGAAAATAACAAATGAATCTATAAAGTGCGCAATATATCATTTATTAACCTCATCAACATAGCTAGTGCATTATATAGGCCAAATGACATGACTAACCACTCATACAACCTTTCCTGGTTTTGAAGTTGATCTTTTGGGTATCTTCTTCTCGGACTCAAACTTGGTGATATCCAAAGCTTAATTCCAACATGGTGAAGTACTTCACTTATTACAATTAATCTAACATATCATTTATCCTAGACATGGAGTACATGTTCTTGAGTGTAATTTTATTCAGCACCCTGTAATCAATACACATTCACCAAGTCTCCTCCTTATTTGGTACAATGATTATCGGTGACCGTCATGGTGATGTATTCATTCTAATGGAACCCTATTCCAGTAGATTCTACAACTTTTTCTTCACCTCATTTTCTTCTATGATAGAATGCCTATACAACCCAATGTTTGGCAATGGGAAGCCTGACAATAACTAGATATCATGCTCAACTTCCCTCTTGGGTGGTAACCCTTTAGCATCCTAGAATACATCCCTATATGCCTGTAGAAACTCTTTCAGTTGTTCTTTTTGTTTCTTAGTATACCCCTCTAGGGATTCCTTTCCTCTTACTGAATCTTCTATAAATTGATTTTCTCTTTAAAACAATAAAACATACTTCTTGCTGGAATTGATCAAATTTTTGGCTTGGTTGGAACTTACTAATGAATTTTTTTATTTTCCTTTGTGCGCGTTTATAGTGAACAATTTTTTAGCCTTGAAAAGTCCTCTACATACCCAAAGGGGTAAAATTGTACACTTTTCCCCTACTTCTACTTGAAGTAGTGCCATTGAATCCAGTGGTGCTCTACATACTGAAAGGGGTAAAATTGTGACTTTATAATGGTTTTGAAGTCCTCCCAATTAGTCATTGGAGGATCTCCCTCCAACCTCAAGGTCTCTGTGTGGCTTTCCCACTAGGTTAGGGTATGGCCCTCTACTTTCATTCATGCAAATGAAATATTATGTTCCTCCTCTATATGATGGATATTTAAATACACTGCTAATTGTTGTAACTAGTGATTTAGCTTTAGAGTGTCAATATCACCTTGGTATGGCTTGACATCAACCTTTGCTTCCAATTTGAATAAGGACTATGAATAATTTACGACACTCGAATTGGGTTGATCTTTCTCAGGTCCTTTCTTTAGTTAGTTCTCTACTTTTTCTCTATCTCCTGATCTCCCTTATAATGTGTCATATGCATTAGAATCCCCATCTTCATTGAGTAGCCCAAGCTTATTATTTAAGGCTTACATGAGGAGATTCAGGTTACGACTTATATCAACAACTTGCGCTTCTAGCCGCGAAAACGTCTCCTCTGCAAGATCGGAAGGGTTATTCTTACATTTTTCAAACATGATTAGCGTTTTATGACTTTTGGCTTAGATGATCTAGATCCCTTACAATATACCCAAAGTATCCTACTCTAATATAAATATGATCCATAAACTTCCCTTGGATATTCCATTGGACATTTCCTCACAACATATCTGATTAAATATATTTAAAATCCAAAATATACACTAGGTGAATCCATGAATATGGTTTACACGTTTGGGCCAAATGTGGTGATGAAATTTCACTTTTATTCAAAATCCATATAAGATTTGTGAATCTTGACTTGGAGTAAAAAGACAATTCGTAGAGAATTATGTTATTATCCTAATGATATTTTTTGCAAGATAATCTAGTTTCATATAATTCGTCAAATTTTCCATTAAATTAAATGCTTTTCCTTTCAATTTTTTGCATATCTTAATAGGTATGTGTGTGTTCACATGCAATAACTTAGTCAAGCACATCGATCGATCACTTAAAAAGCTCGATGAGTGCTTTAGGTAAAATTTGAAATAGCTCAATCAAGGGTTTAATAAACCCTCGATCAATCTTCTAATACAGTAAAAGAAAATCTCTTGATCAAGAAAACTCTCGATTGAGCCATTGTTTTCATTAGGAGTGAAGAGCTAGATCGAGCTTTGATAGTTAGATAGAGCTATATCTAGATAAAACTATAGCTCGATTGAGCTTTAACCATTAACCCCCACTAATAACCAAATATTAATTGATAATTTAATAATTTACAAGAGCTCGATCGAGCCATAGGGGCTTCACTGGGGGAGAGATACCATACCACATGCATTCATATTGGGGGATACATATTGAGGAAAAAATGACATAATATATTATGGGATATACAGGGGGTAAAGGGATTTTATATTGATAGGTATAAAAAATGGAGCTCAAAGTTAATGGAAAAATATAAAGGAGTGTAAAAATGTTAATGAAAAAATGGATACCTACAATATCTAGTGAAAGTAGGGGTTTTTTTAATTGGGAAGGTGTATTGGATTCATATTGGTAGGGGGTTAAATAATGTGATTTTAAGAGTTATTTTCCAATATGTAGTGAAATTAAGGGTATTGTTTAATATGCCATGAATGCATGTAATATGTTAGAGGTTCACTGAGTGAAATCCTCGTGGATGGAGCTACAAGCTTAATTGAGCTATGTTTTCAAATATCCTACCAAAACCAACAAGCCACCCAATCAAGGGCCTAAGTAACCATGGGTTACATAGGAGCTTGATCGAGCAATATTTAAGCCCTCAAATAGCTCGATATAGGGCTAAAATATTGCTCGATGTTTTCTCTGAATTACAACTCGTGTGCTTACCAAAAAGTGTAAACCACCTCCATGCATTCACCCCACTATTAGGGTTTTATTTCTCTTTAGATTCCTAGATTATTGTTTATTGTGTATGCATGCAAATTAAAATTTATGCAGAAAATAGAGAACAACAAAATAAAAATTTATCATGAATTATTGTGTAACTTGTCATTAGTCTCACCATAATACCTAGTATGGCCCGGTGACAATGATATTTTATACTTGTAAAGAGTTATCACAAGACCTGTTACAACTTGTATACAAAACTTGTTAGAAGGCCTGTTTTAGACATGCTATGACGTGTTATCATTCCATGATACACAGGTCAAAAGCCTGTTATGACCTTTTCATTGACCCGCAATAAATATATGAGAACTTATCATTAATCTGTCACTAGCTTGTGACAAACCTGTGTAGAAACCTATTATAAAACATAAATTAAATTGGTCATCAACCTATGGAAAGTATGTCATAAACCTGTAAGAAATCTTGTGACTGGCCAATCTACTTGTAACATTCTTTTACAATCTATAATATACCTATCGCCTACCTGTGACAACCTGTTATGCAACATATAATATACCTACCACCTACTTGTGACCAATTTTCCTGTAATAAATTGTTGAATATGTCATAACCCTTACCTATGACAATTTGTCATATGACCTTCCATACACTTGTCACTTACCTATGACTAAATTTGGTACAACCTAAATATAAACCAATTATAGAACCTATGACACTCATCATCCACTTGTGACAAGTTTGTGATAATCTTGTAATAATAATTAGATTTACTCAATCAATAGTTGTTACCTATATGTATCAAGTCTGTCACAAACCGCTTGATACTAGTATACCCTGTCATAACCTATTATATCATGGTCACCCACTAGTGATAAACTCAACTATGGTAACTTATGATGAATATATCATCACCCTATGATTACCTAGTCTAAACCTATTACCACCTGTTTAGAATTGTTTTGTAACATGGTGTGTTGTTGTTTTAGGTCTGTTTTCAACATTTTTCTATAATAGCCACCATTGTGTGGTCACCTCCAATAACTACTAACTTGTTAGTATTTCGTTACCTACAATATCCTCCTTCTTACCATTTCCAAAAAAATGATTATAAAATCATTGTATGCTAATCAAAGATTTATATTTGGATATTACATTATAATATTTCGCATAATATGATACCATTAATTAATATGGAAAAATAAATAAATCTAATTATACAAATAATAGACCCAGAAGCATCTGGTAGGAGTGAAAGCCTACCCGCTTACGGACTAATGAGTTATTCCAGGTGACATGGCATAGTTTTCCTTGAATAACGGTGTTGAGTCGGTCTGCATTCACGGATAGCAGCTAAAGATGGTTGTCCTCACTACTGGGTTCACAATTGAGATAGATTTTCCCACCTATTAAAAAAAAAACATATCTTAACTTATATTCTAAAGACATAATCTTATTGTTACTATTCAATGTAAATTGTCAACATCACCATCATATTGAAATTAAGAAATAAAATTTTGATAGAAATATTTTTTTGAATATAAATTAAATACCCATCACTAACACACTAATATATACGGAAAATGTTTAACATATTATTATTAATTAATATGAAAAAAACTCAAGTGCAAATAAATCTAATAATACCAATAATAAAGAATATCTTAACTGGTTGTTCTCAATAATGAACCACTGATATCAACATTATGGATCACAAAAGTCTTAGATCTAACAATATCTTAACTTATAAATTCAAAACATTTTCTTATTGTTACTATTCAATATAAGTTGTCAACATATATGATTAAGCAGCCACCATCATATTATTAAAGGATTGGAGATTTCAAACTTATTAAATTGGTTCGTGGAATGAAAAGTGAAAAAGGAGTTTTTAGTTTTAGAAATTACTTTGAAACTTAAAATAATAAGATTAATTCTTTAAATGTGGTGGTGTAAAAAAAAAGTTTTATATTATAAGATATGTGTTTTGATGTATATTTTAAGTTAATAATTATTTTTATTTTAGGATAGATTTTTCAAAAGTTTTATTTAATTATTAATTATTATTAAATAATAAATAAAGATTTAAAATTTATAAAATAATTTTAGTAGTAAAAAATAAGGTTTTGATTTATCTCAAAAGTAATTATACTTATTTTGCTCTTCATTTTAATTAAAAAAATGTTCATTTTTATTTATGACAATGAATTTTTCTTATTGTTATTTTACTATCTTACATGTTTTTTTAGGAATATATATATATATATATGTGTGTGTGTGTGTGTGTGTGTGTGTTTAATTCATACGTTAATTCTTTTAATAATAATAATAATAATAATAATAGGTGTGTTTATTTTGAAATAGGACTTCTAGAATTTTAATTTAATTATCAATAATCATTAGGTGGATGGTAGAGATCACCTCCACGACATATTATAGAATATTAATAGTAGTATACATAAATCAAAGGTTGAGATTTATTTGCAAAGTAGTCACGTTCTTTTTGCCCCATTAATTAAATTGATTAGTTAAAAAAAAAACAACCTTAAATGAACAATTGTATCTAAAGTGAGTTATGATTTTTAGACATGTGGTATTGATAAGCCATGGTATTCTAACAATGCTTAAAGTGAGGGTAAGTGTTTTGATGCTTATTATGGTTTGATACTTATACCAATAATTTAATTTATATCGTTGTTACAATTATTGTTTTTTTTAATGTTGGCAATGTAAGATGTATCATGATGCTTATACCAATCATTTAATTTATATGGTTATTACAGTTATTGGTTTTTTTTAATGTTGGCAATGTAAGATGTATCATGATGATTATAACAATCATTTAATTTATATGCTTGTGATAGTTATTGTTTTTTTTAATGTTGACAATGTAAGATGTATCACGAGATAAGTGTCTTGATACCTATTATTAATTGATGCATATCAATATTTACTAACCATTTAATTTATATTACTATACTAATATTGATTATTAACTAATAATAAAATATCTAGAAACCATTTAATTTATATTACTACACTAATACTAATTATTAATTAATAATAAGATATCTAGAAATCATGGTATAAATATTGAAAATATATCAAAAAAAGCATGACACTAATATTAAAATGGAAACGTGATAAGTATTCTTCGACACACATAACATTATAAGTTGACAACCATGTAATTGTTAGCTCTGCTACATGTTGCCGTTATTCAAGGAGCCGAAGTAAGGTCGGTCCTCAGTTTTCTCAGAAGAGACCTATACCGGTTATCTTTACCTTCCCCTTCACCTCACTCATTCTCTTTGCACCTTCATTTCCTGGGCTTCTTGTTAAAAATTACATAAAAGAACTTTTGCTTTTAAGCTCGAACGCTAAGCTTAAAACCTCATAACGCCGCTCCCACATGACCCTGCGCCTCCTTAACCCATCGTCACCTTTTGATCATAGCCGTCGATCACCACATCCCGATCCAACGGGTCCCCGCTGCATTCAATGAAGAACCTGCTCGATTGAGTCCCCACTGTCCGATCGTCTCCACCTCGATCGGACGGAGATCGCTTCCCCCACACCCACAAAACAACCGCGCAATAACACGCGATGAATAGCAGTTTTCCCGCCCCTCTGCTACCACGCGTCACCCTCCGAGTGGTATCGCATGTCGCTGTACGATTACCGCCTAACCTCCAATGGTGGTGCGAGAAATACCACCCACCGCTCAAACCCACTTTCTTGCCCGATATAATCCGCGCGTCTTCAACACTCGATGACCGTTGGATCTGTCTGTCCCGAGATCCAACGGCCTGTGTCCACGCTGCTCCCATATCTCCCGATACCCTCCGCAAAGCAATCCCTGTCGTCGATCTGCCCAATCCAACGGCCGATTTTTCGCCTCCATCAAACCCAAATATTCATGTCCTCGAGCCGTCCCATGTGCCCGAAGGACGAAGATGACCTATTTACCTGTACCTGGTGCATTTCTTCGTCAACCACCACATTCAACAGACTGTGTACCCGAGGAGAAGAAGGACGAGGCTTGAGCAGAAATTTACATTTAACAAGCATGGAATTTTAGCTTATACGACACTCCAGCCACTTCAGAGGACAACAGAGCACTCGAGGAGATCAAATCCATCTGCTACAGCAAACAATTGCACTCAAGACTCCATCACGCAATTAAAGTGGTTGGTGGTCAATTATGACCCCTCTGCACCTAGAATGGTAGAATGCCTTTGTAATGAAACCTTATATATACCCAGAAACAAGATGTAATGAGGGTTGATGGTTGTTGTTTTGATGTAAGGTTCAACTTCTGGAGACTGTAACTGCTTTGATACTTGCAGCGTCTCGTCTTCATTTTTAGCTAATACAAGCTTCTTTTGCTGTTAATTGCTCACTTTCCATTTCTATTCTGTTCCAAGCTACGCCTGATATGCAGTCTTCCTGAACTCTTGATGTATAGCATTAGAGGAGCTGTCATCCTACCTCTGTGTTAAAATCTTGTATGTATTAGTGAATGTGTTATTCAGGTTTCTTTTCAGTTAATGACAGAGAGCTGTCATCCTGTCTATGCACTAGGGAATTAGATTTGCAGACCTCTTTACTGGTTGCAGCCGGCCATCACAGGGTCCTGTGCATCTGCTGGTGTGGTCAGTATTCTCCATATTCACCCAATCCTTAAACTGTGAGTAATTGGTGGTCTAAAGCCTTGTAGTCTGGGGGTATTCACGCATGTCTGGAGTCAAGCAAAGCAGAAGTGGTTATCTGGCTTGAACAAGCATCATTCCTTCCATTCATCCATTGCCAACATTAAGTTGAGTTTGTAATGTTCCCGAGCATCTCCGAGCTACAACCTAGGAGAGTTTCTTGGGGTAATAACATTGATTGGCACCATTGTCAGGGAGAGGAGATTGAAGCTCAGCTTCCCTGGGAGAACGACACAGTTCCATGCTTTGATGATAGACAAAGTCTGGACATATTTCTGGTTGTAATAATCTATTTGGCGACTTTACTGGAGGACCAAACTTTGGCGACTCCATATTTTAGTTCTAGCTCAGTTTGTGAGGCGTACTCGGAGAAATCCTCAGAAATCACCAGCTGACCCAGTGCCTGACCCTGAGAATATTGTTAAACAGAAGAAAATATCTCAAAAAGGAGCATTAGGATCAGGTAAGCCTAAGAAATCTTATGCATCTCTGAGAGAAAATATTACAGCTGAGGATATACAGTTTGAAGATTTAGAGCCTAGCATTGTTATTAAAGAAATACCTTCAGGGATTCATAAAGCTCCTTGTTCAGTCAATTCCCCTTTGGATTTCAGTCCAAAGAAAGCCTTCCATACAATATATCATATTCCTTTGTCTCTGTCGTCTATTTCATTACTTCCTACCATTCAATCTGCTAGTATCCTTCCATCTATCCCAGTCATGGCAGGCCAGCAAGCTCCCACAAAGATGGAAAGAATCATAGCTGCTAGGTATGGACCCCTAGTCTTGCCTGTTCCTTTGAATGCCATGCCTACAGGGGAATATCAGAAATATATGCCCAAGTTCATTGGTACAGAGGGAGTAACAGCTGAAGAACACCTTGAGTCTTTTTATAGCTATGCTGATAACTTAGATATCAGTGAGAATGATGCGTGGATGACAGTGTTTGTCCAGAGCCTTGATGGTGAGGCTAGAAAGTGGTTTAGAGAATTGCCTCATAGGTCCATAGCTGACATTGAAGCATTGGATGATGCGCTCCTGAAGCAATGGGGGGATAGGAAAGATCTGCTCTACTACCATACAGAGTTTGGAAACCTGAAGAGGGAAAATGGGGAATCATTGCTTGATTTTAATAAAATATTTAACCGTATGTATAGTAAGATACCAGCTAAAGTAAAGCCTACCCCCACCTCTACCAAGCTCACTTATGCCAATGCTTTTGACTCGGATTTCTGCCTGCTTTTGAGAGAAAGAAGATGTGCCACTCTAGCTGATATGCAAGATGCAGCACTGGAGGTGGAATCAAATATTATGGCTGCAGAAAAACTTAAAAGTCATGCTGATAGAAGGAGGCAGAGAGGTGAGGCTTCTTCTACCTTTGCTTCATCTTTAGAACCCAAATTAGATAAAATGACTAAGATGATAGAGTCATTGGCCACTGAGATATCTACGCTGAAAGTTGAGCAGAATTCTGGGAAAGCAAGGTTTCAAAACACATTTGCTCCAAGAAATCCAAATCCATTCAGAAGAGCAAATGAATAGTTGCAAATCATTCAAAGGGGTAAAGAAGCAAATGAAGAACAAAAGGTTAAGGCTCCTTTCCAGAATGTAGTCATGGAGGAGGAGTAGTTCGAAGAAGAGGATGAAATTCATTGCATGGAAGACAAAGGCAGTGCTGCCTTTTTGACATTGACTACATATGAAGAATCATTACTACAGGACCAAACCAGTCAAGAGTGGGATAGGGAGGCTATTTTGTAGACTGGTTAACAACAAAGATATAATCTGAGGTCAAAAGCAAACAATGTCAAGGAGAACCCTGCCCAAAGAGCTGCTATCCCAATAGAGAAACAGAGTGTTAGATAGAAGAGACCAGCAGCTAATCCAACCATCCTCAAAGCACCAGCTCAAGAGGTAAGAGGTCCTGATAAGTCCCCTTTCCCTTTCAGTTTTGAGTCAGAAGTCTAGAAGTTAAAAATATCTATGCCTCTGTTAGAACTTGTAAAGAGTGAAGTTTTTAGAAAGCCTATCCTTGATGCTCTTGAGCTGAAAGCCACACAAACCTCCACTGACTATGTCAATTTGCAAGATGATAAGCTTGTAGTTGTGCTTAGCCCCATGATCGAACCTGCTGATAATAATTCTCCATCATTTTATGTCTCCTTGACCATTCATGACAAAATCCTCCACAATTGCCTGCTAGACATAGGTGCCAGCTACAATTTGATGCCAAAAGCTATCATGGAAGAGTTAGGCCTTGACATCACCAGACCATATCATGATTTATTCTCTTTTGATTCAAGGAAGGTAAAATGCCTAGGATTGATCAAAGACCTGGCCATTACCCTAACTCAGTTACCCATGAAGAGCATGATCATGATTATTGTGGTAGCAGATGTCCCTCCTAAGTTTGACATGCTGCTGTCTAGAGGATGGATTAAGAGACTAGGTGGGACACTACAGAATGAATTATCTTATGCCACCGTCCTAGTCTTTGGAGGGGAAAGCAGGAGATTGTACAGAGAAGCACAGCTGACCTACATCATCAGTGATGAGAGGAATCCGTCTAATCATCCCATATATGCTGTGGACACTGATTTTGGAGCTTGTATTCTCCAAATTGAAGAATCCCAGAAGGCCTCAATGCAGATCAAGAAACCAGTGGATTAGGCCGAGGAACAACAAGGAAGTCTGGTTTGGGAGATGTTCTTTGATGGAGCATGCGTCAGGGAAACTGCAGGAGCATGGGTGGTGCTGATACCTCCAAAACAAGAAAGCACACATCTATCTTTTAAGCTGGCTTTTCAAGTCACCAATAATATAGCAGAGTATGAAGCTCTGATATTGGGTCTCAATGCAGCCAAAGATAGAGGAATTAGGAACATAAAGGTGTTTGGAGATGTTGATCTTATCATTCAGCAGGTAAATAAAACATTCCAAGCAAAGCACCTGAGTTTGAAAGAATACAGAGATGAGGTATGGAGACTTAAAGATTCTTTTGACAATTTTTGTATCTCATATATCCCTAGAATAAAAAATCAGCTTGCCGATTCCCTTGCTATGTCTGTTAGCATGTTTATCCCTCCTATGCCTCCCAGGCTAGTTTATGAAGTTCAAATGAAATACAGACCATTCTTGCCTGATTATGTCCATCATTGGAAAGTTTTTGAAGATGATGATAAAGTGAATAGGTTTCTATAAGTCATTGATGAATTCTCTGAAATGCAAATTGACCAAGAAAATGAAGCCTTGGAAGAAAGTCCCAAATCCCAACTTAGAAACAAAATTAGCAAAGATAGCATCATCCAACTGCCCAGTAATCATATACCTAAGGGTTTGGTTCCATTAGAAAAGTTGTTTGACCAAAATGATGTGCCTTATAAGGCTACCCAAAAAGAAGACCCATCTGCAGTCTGTAAACATAATATAGGGAGTTCAAATAAGCCCAAATACATAAATCTGTCCACTCATCTATCTGCGGCCCAAAGCATTGAATACTGCAATTTAATGAAGCAATTTGCTGATGTCTTTGCCTGGGAATATAGTGACCTGAAAACTTATGACAAAAAGATCATCCAACATAAAATCCCTTTAGAGAAAGACACCATCCCTTTTAAGCAGAAGCTGAGACCAATAAATCCTTTGCTCCTTCCTCTGATTGAAAAGGAAATAAAGAAGTTACTAGCTGCCAAAATCATAGTCCTTCTCAGATATTCAAGATGGGTAGCCAACCTAGTAGTGGTGAGGAAGAAAAGTGGAGAAATCAGACTCTGTGTTGATTTTAGAAACTTGAACAAATGCTCCAAGAAAGACAATTATCCTCTGCCCAAGATGGAGCATTTTCTGTAGAAAGTCTCAGGGGCCAAAGTGATGTCTTTCCTAGATGAATTTTCAGGATATAATCAGGTTGCTGTACATCTAGATGACCAAGAGAAGACTGCATTCACCACTCCTTGGGGAACTTTTATGTATTCCAAGATGCCTTTTGGGCTAATGAATGCTGGAGCCACCTTTCAGAGAGCTATGGATATAGCATTTGTGGGAGAGAAGGATAAGTTTGTCCTTATCTACCTAGATGATATAACAGTATACTCCAGCAGCCATCAAGACCATTTGCAACATTTGAAGAAGGTGTTCCTGAAGTGTAGAAGGTTTGGGATTTCAGTCAATCCTAAAAAGTCACAGTTTGCTTTAGAAGAGGGCAAGCTATTAGGACATGTTGTTTCTGCTGCAGGTGTCCGAATTGACCCAGAAAGAGTAAAAGCAATATAGACCTTGTATATCCCAAGATCAAAGAAGGATATCCAGTCCTTTCTGGGCAAAATAAATTTTGTGAGGAGGTTTATCCCAAATTTTGCAGAACTTGTAAAGCATATTACCTCCATGTTGAGAAAGGGGTCAGAGATCAAATGGATTGATGCAGCAAGAAGATCCTTTGAGTCCATTAAGAAGGTGATTATGGAATCTCCCATTTTAAGCAGTCCAGATTACAACAAGGAGTTCCATATATTTTCTTTCACCTCTAAAGACACCCTTGCAGCAGTTTTATTGCAAGCAGATGAGGAAGGCTCAGAGCATCCAGTGGCCTTTTTCGACAAAACATTAAGGGATGCTAAGCTGAGGTATGATATCATTGAAAAACAAGCATATGCTCTTATAAAGTCTTTGAAAGATTTCAGAGTTTACATTCTGCATTCCAAGATAATTGCATATGTGCCCTCCGCTTCAATAAAGGATGTCCTAATGCAGCCCGATGCTGATGGAAGAAGGGCTAAATGGATTGCAAGGCTTATTGAATTTCATATAGAACTGAAGCCCACCAAGTTTGTCAGAGGTTAGGGCCTCGCCAAATTATTGGCTGAAGAAAATTGCAGAACGTTGGACATAAATCTCATAAGCACGGATGCAGAAAATGGTCAAATAGGAGAGGAAACAGCTGAACCAGGAAAAAATCAGTCATTGGCAGAAAATCTAGCTTCTTGTGATTGGTACCATGCAATAGCCCAATTCTTGTTGAGGCTAGAAATCCCTTCAGGATTTAGTGCAAGCCAAGCCAGAACTGTTAAGCTCAGGGTAGCAAAATATTGCATTCATGAAAATCTACTCTACTGGAGGAAGCCCTCTGGAATTCTTTTGAGGTGTCTGGACAAAGAACAAACCATTGAAGTCATGCAGCAGTTTCATTCCAGCATATGTGGAGGGCATCATTGTTGGAAAACTACAGCCCACAAAATCCTTAGAGCTAGGTACTATTGGCCCACTTTATTTTCTAATGTCTTTTTGTTTGTTAAATCATGTGACAGGTGCCAAAGATTTGAAGGGAAACAACAATTGAAGTCCCTGCCCTTGAAACCTATACATGCTAGTTGCCCTTTTCAGCAGTGGGGCTTAGACTTCATTGGAGAAATCAATCCACATTCCAGTGGCCAACACAGATGGATCTTAGTAGCCACTGATTATTTCACTAAATGGATCGAAGCAATCCCTACCAGAAAGGCTGATCATCATGTGGTCATGAAGTTCTTGACAGAGAATATCTTCACCAGATTTGGATGTCCACATAAAATAATCACAGACAATGCAACAACCTTCAAGGCAAAAGAATTGGTGGACATGTGTGACTCAAGAATGTGTGACTTAAGCTGGTTCATTCCACCTAATATTACCCTCAAGGAAATGGTCTAGCAAAATCTTCCAACAAAAGCCTAATAAGGATAATTAAAAAGTTGTTGGAAGACAATAAGAAAAATTGGGATTCTAAGCTCAAATATGCACTATGGGCTGACAGAGTGACCACCAAGAAATCCACAGGGAATTCTCCATTCAAGCTGGTATATGGCACTAAGGCTGTGTTCCCAATTCAGTTAAATCTCCCTGTGGCAAAGTTCCTACGAGAAGAGCAGATTGAGGAAGAATATATGGAAAAAAGGATCATTGATTTAGCAGAGGTCCACCAAATCAGAGAACAGCTGTATGAAAAGTCTGCAGCACATCAGAAGAAGATCAAGGATGTTTTTGATAGGAGGAAAAAATCAGATAACTTTCAGGTGGGAGACTTGGTTCTGAAGTGGGATGCACTGAAAGAGAAGAAAGGCAACCATGGGAAATTTGATGCTTTCTGGACAGGGCCTTTTATCATTTCTCAGATCCAAGGGAACAATACTTTCATACTGCAAAGTATGGAAGGGGAGACAGTTTTTGATGGCCCAGTTAATGGGTGTTTTCTGAAATTTTATGTTATTTAAGGTCTTTTGGCCTTAAAATTGTAAATATGTTGTTTTATCAGTTTTAACGTAAGCTCAGTTAGACTCCATGCCCAATGGAACACTAGGAAATTTTGCAAATTTGTTTTCATAGGAAAGGCATTGATCTGCAAGTTCTTGAGACCTCACAGGGAGGATCTCATCCCCAGAAGGAGCCAGTGTTAGCTCTGCTACATGTTGCCATTATTCAAGGAGTCGAAGTAAGATCGGTCCTCAGTTTTGCTCAGAAGAGACTTGTACCAGTTATCCTTACCTTCCCCTTCACCTCACTCATTCTCTTTGCACCTTCATTTCCTAGGCTTCTTGTTAAAAATTACATAAAAGAACTTTTGCTTTTAAGCCCGAATGCTAAGCTTAAAACCTCATAACGCCACTCCCACATGACCCTGCGCCTCCTTAACCCATCGTCGCCTTTTGATCATAGCCGTCAAACATCGCATCCCGATCCAACGGGTCCCCGCTACATTCAATGAAGAACCTGCTCGATTGAGTCCCCACCGTCCGATCATCTCCACCACGATCGGACGACGATCGCTTCCCCTGCGATTGGATGGCGATCACTTCCCCCGCGCCTGCAAAACAACCACGTGATAACGCGCGATGAATAGCGGTTTTCCCACCCCTCTGCTGCCATGTGTCGCCCTCCGAGTGGTACGCACATCGCTATACGATTACCACCTAACCTCCAACGACGGTGCGAGCAATACCACCCATCGCTCAAACCCACTCTCCCGCTTGATATACTCTGCGCGCCTTCAGTACCCGATGATCGTTGGATCTGTCTGTCCCGAGATCCAACGGCCTGTGTCCACATCGCTCCCATATCTCCGGATACCCTCTGCAAAGCAATCCCCGCCGTTGATCTGCCCAATCCAACGACCGATTTTTCCCCTCCATCCGACCCGACTATTCATGTCCTCAAACTATCCCATGTGCCCGAAGGACGAAGATGACCTGTTTACCTGTACCTGGTGCATTTCTTCCTCAACCACCGCATTCAACAGACTGTGTACCAGAGGAGAAGAAGGACAAGGCTCGAGCAGAAATTTACATCTAACAAGCATGATATACGACACTCTAGCCACTTCAGAGGATAGCAGAGCACTCGAGGAGATCAAATCCATCTGCTACATAAAGCAATTGCACTCAAGACTCCATCAGGCAGTTAAAGCGGTTGGTGGTCAATTATGACCCCTCCACACCTAGAATGGTAGAATGCCTTTGTAATGAAACCTTATATATACCCAGAAACAAGATGTAATGCGGGTTGATGGTTGTTGTTTTGATGTAAGGTTCAACTTCTGGAGACTGTAACTGCTTTGATACTTGCAGTGTCTCGTCTTCATTTTCAGCTAATACAAGCTTCTTTTGCTGTTAATTGCTCACTTTCCATTTCTGTTCTATTCCAGGCTGCGCCTGATATGCAATCTTCCTGAACTCTTGATGTATAGCATTAGAGGAGCGGTCATCCTACCTCTATGTTAAAATCTTGCATGTATCAGTGAATGTGTTATTCAGGTTTCTTTTCAGTTAGTGACAGAGAGCTGTCATCCTGTCTGTGCACTAGGGAATTAGATTTGCAGACCTCTTTATTGGCTACAGCTGGCCATCACAGGGTCCTGTGCATCTGCTAGTGTGGTTAGTATTCTCCATATTCACCCAATCCTTAAACTGTGAGTAATTGGTGGTCTAAAGCCTTGTAGTCTGGGGATGTTCACGCATGTCTGGAGTCAAGCAAAATAGAAGTGGTTATCTGGCTTGAACAAGCATCATTCCTTCCATTCATCCATTTCCAACATTAAGTTGAGTTTATAATGTTCCCGAGCATCTTCGAGCTACAACCTAGGAGAGTTTCTTGGGGTGATAACAGTAACTAGCATAACCACGTAATAATAATAATAATTTATATTTATATTATTTTTGTTAATAATAATAATAATAATAATTATTATTATTATTATTTAGTATTTATTAGTAATGATAATTAATTAAATAATAATAATAATAATAAATTATTATTATTATTATTATTATTATTATTTAGTAAAAAAAAAATCAATGGTGGTTCACAGAAGCCTACATTAAATCTTATAAACCTTTAGATTAATAAACCCAATAGATTGATATTATAAACCTAACGGAATATTAAACGCGGGCATTAATACTAAAAACCCAACCAACCGATTATAAACCCAAATGATTAATATGATAAACTCAAGGTATATAAATCCTAAAGTAATATTATAAACCCTAAAATAAACATGGTTGAGCATGTTTTACCATGGTTGATTTTCATATTGAGGCAATCTTTGTCACAATGCCATCTTGGACCATGGTTGATCATGATTGATTTTCATATGAAGACAATTTTTGTAACAATAAAACTATAGTTAACCAGGATTGATTTTCATATAAAAACAATCTTTAGAACAACCATATAACAAAATATATAACATCTTATCAATAAATAAAAAAATAATAATAGTCAAAAGACAAATCTTTTCATATAATACAAACACCTTAAAAGTTTGAAATATTCCATAAATGCTAGAAACTACTTCCACATAAAACCAAACACTTTGCCCTATCACAAATTTAAATAATAAAAAATAAATAGAAAAAATATACTAAAAATGTTTTGAAATCTGTATTATTTATGAAAAAAATTGATATTTTTTTGTTTTTTAAATCAATTTCCTACCCATCAAATTAAAATCCATTGAAATCATAAATTAAAATTAAAATCCGTATAATCACACTACTCCCCAAATTTTTCGAAACGTCAAATCAATTTATACATTCATGGAAACATCTTAAAAACCACATTTTCACCCTAACATAATTCTAAAACAAAACCCAAAAACACATTAAAAAAATTCTGATGTCGTTGAGAGAAACTTAAAGTTTCTAAAATTCGGAAAACTAAAACTTCAGAAGAAGCATGAATTTTAAACACTTCACTTTTGGAAGTCTTCTCTAATAAATGTTTGAGACTTTGCCAAGTCTTCTGGAATAAACGTTTTTCAAGTTAATTAACTTGATCACCAAGAGACTTTTCCAAGTCTTCCGGAATAAACGTTTTACAAGTTAATCAATTTGATCACCAAGATATA
Source organism: Pinus tabuliformis (assembly GCA_031772625.1). Taxonomy (NCBI): domain Eukaryota; kingdom Viridiplantae; phylum Streptophyta; class Pinopsida; order Pinales; family Pinaceae; genus Pinus; species Pinus tabuliformis. Next base: position 1,968,442,390 of record CM062816.1, on the reverse strand, counting down.
TGATACTCGAGAGTGAATCTAGGCTAGAGGTGGGTCCTGACTCTGGTTTTTGCATACTGCTATGAACATATTATCTATTTAATTACCAGACCCTTAATCACCAACCAATTTGCTTTGTTTTGTTTTAATAGTAGAACACTTGGCTCAATTTTATCAAAGATAAAATTATCTATGCCTATATAATTTGTTTGAAGAAGCAGTTACAATCCACACAACTTCAACTTCATCTCCACCTTTGGGCTCTAGGGTTTTAATTATAATGGCCGAGCAGGCAGAGGTTTCTGAATTGTGGGAGGATCAATGTACCATACTGAGATCCCCAAGGTAATGTTAGGGAGACTCAATGTAGCCATAACAAGGGTAGAAAAGATTCCCAGTGGAGAGAATAAGAAAGGTATCTGACCTAAGGGGTAATTACCTGGGGGAACTGCTCCTTAATGGTTAAGATATGGGGGAACAGTTCCAGGATGAAAAGGAACGGGCGAGATACCAGTAGAAGGAAATGGGGCCAGAGGAATTATACCTAAAGACTGGGTTGAGTTGGGAGCAGGAGGTTACGGAGGAGTTGGCTACTATGAAGGTGTACCAAACATCTTGTTAGTGACCCGTGATGCTTGAAGCATGCAAACGATGGATGAGCTAGGCTTATGATGCAGGAGCATTCAGCACCCTTAGACAAAGGGAGGAATCCAAAAGTGAAAAAGGAGGAAGACGTGGACCAGGGGAGAAAAACAAGGAAAAATCTATTTTAAAACAGATTTAAAGATGGAAAAAGATGGATAAGTCTCTCGAGGACACTTACTAATGTAATCTACCATGTGTATATGCATGCATTCAAGTATGAGAGCTTTGGGGCTTTTGTTAGAGGATATGATCGGATCACGGATGCATGCATTCAAGTATGAGAGCTTTGTGGCTTTTGTCAGAGGATATGATTTGGATCCTTTCCGTGATCCGATCCAATAATCCAACAATGTTTCTTATATAAAACGAACCTGCGGGTTCAAAGTAGTAGAGAGAGGTGAGACAAAGTTATATGTGTTGTGTGAATTCAAAGTGTTGCAATGTAGTTGAGGGGAGAACCTGTACTAAGGCTGAAATTCCTTAGAATTGTAACCATGCTCTGTATATAATAGAATATATGTGTGTTCATGTGAACTGTATGCATGTCTGTGTTTTATATATATATGCATTAATGGTTTTCCAACTCTGTTTCTTATGTGTGGGCACTGTTGGTTTAAAGCCGTTTGTATGCATGTTGATCGACCATCAGGTGTGATGGCGATCCAGAGATATTAATGAAATTTATGCATGTTTGATAAACTGTGGCAGAACTGTGTTTAACACAGAGGCGAGCAATATTGAGCTAAAGAGGAATTGGTGAGAATGCACAGCGATCAGTGATCGCATGTTGGAGAGGCACAAAGAGCAGGGAAGAGCAATGGCCGATATGCCGATGGCGATATTGCCGATAACCTAATAGGTGATCGGAGGATCAGGTAGTCGGAGGTCGGAGTTGGAGCGGTGCTGCGGAATGGCAAGAAGGAGCAGAACCACCGATAGTATGAACATGGGTTTATTATCATTTGAAGTCCAGCATGTATGCTTGGAGCGGGGTTTCTTTGTAAATCTCGTGTTCCCGTGTTTTCCGATAGTTGTGTGGCCACGGGGGTTTAAGGCTCGAACTCATGTTTGAAAGACCCGATAGTGTATAGCTCCGATGAAGCATAAGTCCACAGTATAAAGGCTTAAAGCCTAAGAAATGCTTCCGAAAGGCTTAGTGGGCCATAACCCACAGGCCTCAAGATCGATTATTTTAAGGGAAAGGGATTTTGATTAACCCCCAAAATCTCATTTCCATCATTTGGTATTAGAGTAGGGAAAGTTTCCTGCGAGGAGAAAAAAGAGGAAGGATTCCAGAGAGAAAGCAGAGGAGAAGGAGGTATAGTTGATAAAGTATGAAGAGTTTATGGTCTTACTGTCGTGCAAATAGTGACAACAGAAGGTGAGAAGATTGCAACAAACCTAGAGCATGGAGTGCTCATATGGTTCCAGAGGAGAGAACCTGAAGGATGCCTAAAGACTGAGTGAGGAGAGCTTGGTGAGATATCATGTCGCAGAAGGAGACTATTACTGCAGAGGTTTGGTTGCAGCTCACAAAAGACCATGAAGGCAGTTCCACTGAAGAATGTAGTGGGTAGAATTGCTAAGGACAAGGAGAAGCATATGACCAGGAGGTCATAAATTTTTGTGCCTCGGGAGTCTGATGCAGGAGCATTCAGCACCCTTAGACAAAGGGAGGAATCCAAAAGCGAAAAAGGAGGAAGACGTGGACCAGGGGAGCAAAACAGGGAAAAATCTGTTTTAAAACAGATTTAAAGATGGAAAAAGATGGATAAGTCTCTCGAGGAGACTTACTAATGTAATCTGCCATGTGTATATGCATGCATTCAAGTATGAGAGCTTTGGGGCTTTTGTTAGAGGATATGATCGGATCCTTTCCGTGATCTGATCCAATAATCCAACAATGTTTCTTATATAAAATGAACCTGCGCGTTCAAAGTAGTAGAGAGAGGTGAGACAGAGTTATATGTGTTGTGTGAATTCAGAGTGTTGCAATGTAGTTGAGGGGAGAACCCGTACTAAGGCTGAAATGCCTTAGAATTGTAACCATGCTCTGTATATAATAGAATATATGTGTGTTCATGTGAATTGTGCACCTGTCTGTGTTTTATATATATGCATTAATGGTTTTCCAACTCTGTTTCTTATGTGTGGGCGCTGATGGTTTAAAGCCATTTGTATGCATGTTGATCGACCATCAGGCATGATGGCGATCCAGAGATATTAATGAAATTTATGCATGTTTGATAAAATTTGGTAGAATTGTTTAAAACAGAGGCGAGCAATATTGAGCTAAAGAGGAAGTGGCGAGAATGCACAACGACTGTTTGATCACATGGATCAACGGTCCGGATGATTTCCTTTCATCGCATCGGTGGATCGCTTGTATAAAGGGACAGTTCTTTAAATATGGGAATAAGCGATAAGCGATCAAATCACAACCATCGGATTGAGGCTCAAGATCGACGGTTTATATGCGATCGGTGATTGCATGTCGGAGAGGCACAAAGAGAAGGGAAGAGCGATGGTCGATATGCCGATGGCGATATCGCCGATAACCTAATCGACGATCAGAGGATCGGGTAGTCAGAGGTCGGAGTTGGAGCAGCGCTGCGGAATGGCAAGAAGGAGTGGAACCGCCAATAGTATGAACGCGGGTTTATTATCATTTGAAGTCCAGCATGTATGCTTGGAGCGAGGTTTCTTTGTAAATCCCATGTTCTCATGTTTTTCGATAGTTGTGTGGTCGCGGGGGTTTAAGGCTCGAACTTATGTTTGAAAGACCCAATAGTGTATAGCTTCGATGAAGCATAAATCCACGGCATAAAGGCTTAAAGCCTAAGAAACGCTTCTGAAAGGCTTAGTGGGCCATAACCCACAAGTGTCAAGATCGATTATTTTAAGGGAAAGGGATTTTGATTAACCCCCAAAATCTCATTTCCATCAGCTTAGAAGGGGTAGGCGGCGGACCATAATAAACCCCAAGCATAATGGAATCTTTATAGACTCCAAGAGACACGTCGGTAAAGGTAGGGATAATCAGATTTCCATTCATAGATGAAACAATGGTCTAAGGAGAGGTCTAGGAATGAGGGTCGTAGTAAGTTAGCTGATTGACAATGACAATATTTCCATTGTGGGGAAAGAAAATCTTGCAAAAAATGGTAAATGTGATTGTAGATATGGCATAGGTGTAACTACAACCCAACAAGTTGTTATAATCTAAGGGGGCATCAATGACTTCAATATCAATCGAGATCGTCTTTCCAACAACAGTGAAAGGACAATTGCAGTATAAACTGAGGGGCTACGAGGGATTACTATCCCAAGCATGAAGAGTGATAGTAGATGGGGACAGGTCAAGGGAACCAAGTCGCTTCCAAACACTAGCGGCCATCACATAGGTGGAGGCACCTTCATCTATGATACACTGCTAGACCGTGGCATTCTTTATGGAGACCGGTATTTGAAAGGCAACTGAGGAAGGAAGGGGGGAATGTTTCACTTTGTCAACATCAAAGATAATCAGATGATCATCAGAGGGATTCACAACGCCTAAAGCAGATAGTAGAGAATTCTAATCGCGTGGGCACATCTTGAGGACTTCCAACGTTGACATGGCAGCAGGAGACTGTGCCAAGTCATCAACTATGCTATAGGTATGGGTGGATTTAGACGAAGCAACATTTCGATGTAATGGACCTTTAGGGATCTTGGGGGGAACCTTGAATTTAGGAAGAGGGATATGTAAGTTGTCATTTGGTGACGACAGAGGCTCAGTGGAAACTTTGGGTTGGGAATCAATTATTGAATTTGAAGGGGGATTGTCATATTGGCGCGACCGAGTCTGGAGGTTGACTTGTTTGGTGTTGAATTATCTGGAATTCATCATGAGGATCTGGTAATTGTTTTGGCCAAATTGTGAAGGTTGAGGAGCTACATTACCTTGTGTGGGTTGGGAAGCTACATATCCTTGATGGGGAAAAGGATTTGTAAGCACAGTCAGTTCTGACGAAGCATGAGGGAGGGGAGGTGGAGTACTGGGCTGAGTGTAACATTCCTGGTGAAAATTTCATGTAATAAAAGTTAATAAAGTTAAAATAAGACCACGGTTAAGGGACACATATTCCAAGCTTAACGTTGGGAAAATATATCCTAGTGGGTATCATTGGATGTGTTTATGGGTAAAGGAAATTAGAAAAGGCAAAGGCATTAAAAGGCAAAAAGGCATTTTTGGCACATTTATTTATGAAAATAAAGGAATATAGGAGAAAAGTCAGGTGAAATGTCACAGGTTGCATGTGAGAAGAAAAATGATGGAAAATGAAGAAAATAGAGGCCTCATTGATAAAAAGGCTTCTGAGGATCAGTTGGAAAGCTTTTGGTTAGGGTAGGCTTGGTTAGCGTAGAAGGCTTGGTCAGTGTAAGATTGGTCAGTTTAGTTTTGGAGCTCTCTCATTATGCTATCTCTCTCTCACTCTTGGACAATTAGAGTTTCTTGGAACACTCAAGTTTTGGAGCAAGGAAGGAAAAGCAAGCATCGGAAGGACAAGGAAAGGAAAATAAAGCAAGGATTAGGCAAGGAAGAGCAAGATCAAGCAACTTCAACATAAATACTTGCAGGTAACATATTTCATATGTGATTTCCTAGCTAGTTTTGACATGCATGGCTTTGCATGTTGGTGTACGGTTCTCTTGTTGTCAGTGGCATGGATTTTTTGGGCTATGACAGTGGTTTTTAGCCTAGCCTTTCCTTTTTTCGGATTCCATAGTGTGTTTGGATGTTGATCTCGGTGTTTAGCTTTAGAATTGTCGGATTGATTTTATAATCCGGGGTAGAGGTGGTCTCAAGGTTCATTCCCAAAGGCCTAGGAATCCCTTGACCGGTTTTGGTGGGATACATGGTAAATCCTAAGAGAAGAGTCTCGGTTTAGGGCCTAGTGATCTGGTCTAGATTGTGGTAAAGCCTGAGAGAAGGGTGTCTTGGTTTAGGGCCTAGTGATCTGGTGTGCATTGTGGTAAAGCCTAAGAGACAAGGAGACAACAAATCCTCAAGGATAGTGATGGATTCAGGATGGAATTCCAAGTTTGGTTCGGTTTTATGATCGAAGCACCAATTTTGCTGTGATCACGGTTTGGTGAAGGTGGAGGTGGTTTAACCTCTAGATTCCCTTGGTTGTTTTTGGATTGATTTTTCCATGATATCCCACATTCATGCTTGGAATATGGGACGGGGGTGACTGGCTGAAAGAAATATTTGGTTCAGCCATGTCTATGGTTGGGTGGTACGTGGAAGTCTCGAACCTGGTCGGTTTTTCCTATGTTTAATAAAAGTTAACTCCTCTTGATTTTATACTTATTTATATGTGGATTTAATGGCTAATATCTCACTATAATTCTCATGGCTTAATGTTGGTTATAAACATGGTTATATGACTTGTTATTTTCATGGTTATTTCATGTATTTACTTGTAAATGAAAGGATAATGGATGCAAGAACTAATTGATGTCATAACATTTCAAGGGATAAGGTGGTGATTCTTCTTACCATGTCTCATAAGAGTTTTCAGTCATTCATGCTCTTTCTTGTATCCTAGACTTGTAGATTGTATTGATGCCAAGTGTTTGACAAAATGTTAGTCCCGGTTGGGGATGGTCAGGCCTAGTCCTGGAGTTATTTTTTGGTTTATTAGTCTTGTCATCACGTGTTTAATGGATTCCAGAAGTTACAACAAGTTCTGGGAAGTGGACGAAATTATGGGTTTGAAAAGTGCCTTAAATCTCGCGGACTTTGGCACAAGTCTGCCAGAAATAGTCCCTTGATGCAACCATGCAGGCTTGTGGGATCGCCAAGAGATCTCTGGACACTGGCATTCCCATAACATGGGAGCATCCAGAGGTTTAATAACCTAAAAACTTAGTGGGACCCAGGGGCATGATACTTGTGTGGTTGGGATGGCTCCTAGGAGTGTTGTTGCTAATGTGGAAGGTATGTTTGATGGGTTTCTGTCGATTCCACTTCCTTAAGGATACCTTGGAGGTTGAATCATATCATAGTAGCCTCTCATCACATGTTTACCCCAGTTTGTTGGTTAGTTGGGTAGATATAGGAGGAGGGTGTTACATTAAGGTCCTCTAGAAGCAGCTTCTTGAGCTTCCCATGCTTGGTGCATTTGAGGTAAAAGGGGACATTCAAGAGTATAATGGACAAATATACCACAAATGGCACAAGATTTATTCGTTCGAAGAGCCTTATTTTGCTTGGGTTTTCCATACTATTGCTAGGTTGTAGGATTAGGCTGGTCACCCTTAGGGGCATTCGCTGGTGGACCTTGGTTGCTTTGGTTAGCTTGAGATGGTTGATTTCACTTACCCTTCCCCTTATTCCTTCTCTTGGGGTTGGGGGGATTGGTTGTACTCTGTTGAGCATACACTTGACCTTGAGGAGGTGGTTTCTATTGTGGCAAAGTTGGAGGAGTCATGGGAGGTTGGGATGTTGGTGGGGCTGGAGCACTAGCCGGTACATATGGGTAGTAAGGATTCGTGGAAACATTTTGATAACCAAGTGGAGTAACGGTTTCCCTTGTCATCGATCGATGCAGATGGGGATATGCATATGATGTGATTATACCTTGGTAAGCGTTGACACGTGAAGTATCAGGGGGGCGATAGGTGTAAGCAGAATTGGTCCCCCCTAGGGTTGACCATAACTCATGTGAGGTTGAGGATATGGTGGAGGTTGAGGGTGTGAGATAGATCCAATGATACCATCAGTTGCATGAGATGCCCCTGGTGCATTAACATCACTAGGCCAAGGCAGATCAGGAAGGATAATTTAAAAATAACCTGATTGTGTGTAGATCAAGTCATATTTCAAAACTATCTGGAGAGCTTCTTCCTTAGACTGGGGGAAGTGAAAGGCGACATCTTTACCTATGGAATCAAAAAGAATTCTAGGAACCAATCCATATAGACATGGTCTTCAAATTCACTCGCCTCTACACATAAGAAATAATCTTTGTGTTCATCCATTCCATTAGTTGACCAGGACCGTAGAAATTCACAAATGAAAATTGATCTATAAACTTTTGTGGATATTCCACTAGATAGTTTATCACAATATATCTGATAAAACTATATTTAAAAATCTAAAATCTACACTATTAGGGTTTTATTTTTCTTTAGATTTTTGGATCTATAGATTACTGTTTATTTTTTTTCCGAAGGTGGTAAAACCTATCAACTCAGGTGTCAAACCAACAGTGAGGACAACCATCTCTGGCTGCTATCCGCGAATGCTGGGTTTGACTCATCACTGTTAAATAGGAAAACCACGCCACCTGGCATAACCCTGCTGGTGGTCCGTAATCGGGAGCAGGCTCTCACTCCTGCCAGATGCCTCTGGGTCTTGGGCCGTTAACCTGTTTCCTAAATAGAGAAAAACGAAATAAAATCTCACAAACCATGATTTGACACAAGATATAACATGGGAAACCCTTTTGAGAGAAAACTCAGTTGGAAGGTGAGGTCTCTCTTTCCAAATAACAAGTTTGCTACTTCTTTCTCGTTGATGGTCTTCTTGCATGGCATCAAAACACACATCTTGATATACCTCTCAACTACCATGAATAGGTAGTCATGCCCCTTCCTAGTCGTTAGTAAACCTCCCACAATGTCCTTGGAAATGTTTTCCCAGGACAAGGGGGTACAGCTAAGGGATGATATATACCATGTTTACTATTATTAGGCTTGATGGTACAACAAATCATGCATCATGTTATGAACCTAGCTACTTGTTCTTCCATCTTGGGCTAATACACATATAACCTCTTCAAGTTGGCCATTATCTTCCCTACACCAAAGTGCCTTGAAATATTTGAGGTGTGATCCTCTTTGATCAATTGCAATCACTCACCTTTAGGAACCCATAACTTATGTAGCCTATAGAGTAACCCATCCTGGATATGGTAGTCAATTGTGTTGTCGCCATCATGCACATGAATCTTGACTCTACAACTGGTAAAACACCTCCTTGAATTCCTCGTCCTCTAAATCTGCCTCTTTATATGCGTCATGGTTGAATGGATCCATGTGCATCTGAGTTCCCAAAGATATGATCTCTGATTTGGTGGCCTTGAAAGCATGTCAAACAACTTGTTTATGCTTCCCTTCTTATACTTGATCACTAAATGAAATTGGTGTAGAAATCCCATCCACTTGTAATGCCTAGTCTATTATAGATTTCCTTAGGCCTACATGTATTGTAATGGTTAGTGATCTGTGTGGATTACTGTCTCATTTTCCATCAGATAATTCTTCCACTTCTTCATAACCTGCATAAGGGAATATAGCTCCTTGTTGTAGGTAGGGTAGTTAGGAACCACCCCGTGAAATACTTCAAAATGGTAGCGTACACACCTTCATCCCTACATCAATACTGCTCCAATAGCATACCCACTCACATTTTTCTGCACTTCTAAATGTTGCTGCAAGTTTGGTAATGCAAGAACTAGTGCTTGAATTATCTTCTTCTTTAATTCCTCAAAGTCCTGTTGTTGACCCTTTTCCCACTAGAAACTCTTGCCACTTGTTGTTATGGTGTGGAGTGGCATTGCTACTATTGAAAACGAGGCTATTAATTTCCTTTGGTACTATGTTGTCCCAAAAAACTGCTAACCTCAAAAACATTAGTAGGAATCTACCATTTCATGATGGCATCCATCTTGGTAGGCTCTATAGGCTTAAACTCTCCTTTGCTTATCACATACCCCAGATACACCAAAGTTTGTTGTCCAAACTCACACTTCTTGAGATTTGCTAGCATATTGTGCTTTTCAACACCTGTGTCAAATGTGAGATATGCTCCTTCTAGGTAGCATTGTATACCAATATATCATCTAAATAGAAAATACCAAATGAATCTATAAGGTGCGCAATATATCATTTATTAACCTCATAAACATAGCTAGTGCATTATATAGGCCAAATGACTTGACTAACCACTCATACAACCTTTCCTGGTTTTGAAGTCAATCTTTTGGGTATCTTCTTCTTTGACTCAAACTTGGTGATATCCAAACTTTAAGTCCAACATGGTGAAGTTTTTTGTTTATTGCAATTGATCTAACATATTATTTATCCTAGACAGGGGGTACATGTTCTTGAGTGTAATTTTATTCAACACCCTATAATCAATACACATTCGCCAAGTCTCATCCTTATTTGGTACAATGATTGTGGGTGACCCCCATGGTGATGTATTCATTCTAATGGAACCCTATTCCAGTAGATTCTACAACTTTTTCTTCACCGCATTTGCTTCTATGACAAACTGCCTATACAACCCAATGTTTGGCAATGGAATTCTGACAATAACTAGATATCATGCTCCACTTCCCTCTTGGGTGGTAACCGTTTAGGATCCTAGAATACATCCCTATATGCCTGTAGCAACTCTTTTAGTCATTGTTTCTATTTCTTAGAATACCCCTCTAGGGATTCCTTTCCTCTTATTGAATCTTCTACAAACTGATTTTCTCTTTAAAACGATAAAACATACTTCTTGCTGGAATTGATCAAATTTTTGGCTTGGTTGGGACTTACTAATGGAATTTTTCATTTTCCTTTGTGCGCATTGATGGTGAACAATTTTTTATCCTTGAAAAGTCCTCTACATACCCAAAGGGGTAAAATTGTACACTTTGCCCCTGCTTCTACTTGAAGTAGTGCCATCGAATCTAGTGGTCCTATACATACCCAAAGGGGTAAAATTGTGACTTTATAATGGTTTTGAAGTCCTCCCACTTAATCATTGGAGGATTTCCCTCCAACCTCAAGGTCTCCATGGGGCTTTTCCACTAGGTTAGGGCATGGCCCTCTAATTTCAGTCGTGCAAATGAAATATTATATTCCTCCTCTATATGATGGATATTGAAATACACCGCCAATTGCTGCAACTAGTGATTTAGCTTTAGAGTGTCAATATCACCTTGGTATGGCTTGACATCGACCTTTGCTTCCAATTTGAATAAGGACTATGAATAATTTACGACACTCGAATTAGGTTGATCTTTCTCAAGTCATTTCTTTAATTAGTTCTCTATTGTTTCCCAGTGTCCTAATCTCCCCTATGATATCTCATAGGCATTAGAATCCCCATCTTCATCGAGTAGCCCAAGTTTATTATTTAGGGCTTACATGAGGAGATTCAAGTTACGACTTATATCAGCAACTTGCGCTTCTAGCCATGAAAACATCTCCTTCGCAAGATCAAAAGGGTTATTCATACATTTTTCAACCATGATTAGCGTTTTATGACTTTTGTCTTAGATGATCTAGATCCCTTACAAATCTCAACAATATACCCAAAGTATCCTACTCTAATACAAATATGATCCATAAACTTCCCTGGGATATTCCATTAGACATTTCCTCACAACATATCTGATAAAATATATTTAAAAATCCAAAATCTACACTAGGTGAATCCATGAAGATGGTTTACATGTTTGGGCCAAATGTGGCGATGAAATTTCAAAATTTCACACTTTTATTCAAAATCCATATAAGATTTGTGAATTTTGACTTGGAGTAAAAAGACAATTTGTAGAGAATTATGTTGTTATCCTAATGATATTTTTTGCAAAATAATCTAGTGTCATATAATTTGTCAAATTTCCCATTAAATTAAATGCTTGGCCTTTCAATTTTTTGCATATCTTAACAGGTATGTGTGTGTTCATGTGCAGTAACTTAGTCAAGCACATTGATCGATCACTTAAAAAGCTCAACTGAGTGCTTTAGGTAAAATTTGAAATAGCTTGATCAAGGGTTTAATAAACCCTCGATCAATCTTCTAATAGGGTAAAAGAAAATCTCTTGATCAAGAAAACTCTCGATTGAGCCATTGTTTTCACTAGGAGTGAAGAGCTAGATCGAGCTTTGATAGTTAGATAGAGCTATATCTAGATCAAACTATAGCTCGATTGAGCTTTAATCATTAACCCCCACTAATAACCAAATATTAATTGATAATTTAATAATTTAAAAGAGCTCGATCGAGCCATAGGGGCTTCACTTGGGGAGCAATACCATACCATATGCATTCATATTGGGGGATATATATTGAGGAAAAAATGACATAATATATTATGGGATATATAGGGGGTAAAGAGATTTTATATTGTCAGGTATAAAAAATGGAGCTCAAAGTTGATGGAAAAATATAAAGGAGTGTAAAAATGTTAATGAAAAAATGGATACCTACAATATCTAGTGAAAGTAGGGGTTTTTTTTTAATTGGGAAGGTGTATTGGGTTCATATTGGTAGGGGGTTTAATAATGTGATTTTAAGAGTTATTTTCCAACATGTAGTCAAATTAAGGGTATTGTTTAATATGCCATGAATGCACGTGATATGTTAGAGGTTCACTGAGTGAAACCCCCGTGGATCGAGCTACAGGCTTAATTGAGCTATGTTTTCAAATATCCTACAAAAACCAACAAGCCACCCAATCAAGGGCCTAAGTAGCCATGGGTTACATAGGAGCTCGATCGAGAAATATTTAAGCCTTCAAATAGCTCGAGAGAGGGCTAAAATATTGCTCGATCAAGCATTTAAAAAATGCTTGATCAAGCTTGTTTTCTCCGAATTACAACTCGTGTGCTTACGAAAAAGTGTAAACCACCTCCACGCATTCACCCCACTATTAGGGTTTTATTTCTCTTTAGATTCCTAGATTCCTAGATTATTGTTTATTATGTATGCATGCAAATTAAAATTTATGCAGAAAATAGAGAACAACAAAATAAAAATTTATCATGAATTATTGTATAACTTGTCATTAATCTCACCATAATACCTAGTATGGCCCAGTGACAACGGTGTTTTATACTTGTAAAGACTTATCAAAAGACCTGTTACAACTTGTATACAAAACTTGTTAGAAGACCTGTTTTAGACATGCTATGATGTGCTATCATTCCATGATACACAGGTAAAAAGCCTGTTATGACCTTGTCATTGGCCCGTAATAAATCTATGAGAACTTATCATTAATCTGTCACTAGCTTGTGACAAACCTGTATATAAACCTGTTATAAAACATAAAGTAAATTGGTCATCAACCTATGGCAAGTATGTCATAAACCTGTAAGAAATCTTGTGACTGGCCAATCTACCTATAACATTCTTTTACAATCTATAATATACCTATCGCCTACCTGTGACAACTTGTTATGCAACATATAATATACCTACCACCTACTTGTGACCAATTTTCCTGTAATAAATAGTTGAATATGTCATAACCCTTACCTATGACATTCTGTCATATGACCTGCCATACACTTGTCACTTACCTGTGACTAAATATGGTACAACCTAAATATAAACCAATTATAGAACCTGTGATACATTGATCATCCACTTGTGACAAGTTTGTGATAATCTTGTAATAATACTAAGATTTACCGAGTCAATAGTTGTTACCTATATGTATCAAGTCTATCACAAACCGCTTGATACTGATATACCCTGTCATAACCTATTGTATCATGGTCACCCACTAGTGATAAACTCAACTATGGTAACTTATGATGAATCTATCATCACCTTGTGATTACCTAATTTAAACCTATTACCACCTGTTTAGAATTGTTTTGTAACATGGTGTGTTGTTGTTTTAGGTTTATTTTCAACATTTTTCTATAATAGCTACCATTGTGTGGTCACCTCCAATAACTACTAACTTGTTAACATTTCATTACCTACAATATCCTCCTTCTTACCATTTCCAAAAAAACGATTATTAAATCATTGTATGCTAATCAAAGGTTTATATTTTGATATTACATTATAATATTTCACATAATATGATACCGTTAATTAATATGGAAAAATAAATAAATCGAATTATACTAATAATAGACCCTGAGGCATTTGATAGGAGTGAAAGGGTGCCCCCTTACAGACCACCAATGAGTTATTCCTGGTGGCATGGTTTTCTTTGAATAAGGGTGATGAGTCTGTCTGCATTCACGGATGTCTGCATTCACGGATAGCAGCTAAAGATGGTTGTCCCGGATAGCAGCGAAAGATGGTTGTCCTCACTACTGGATAAATTTTCCCACTTGTAAAAAAAAATTAACCATATCTTAACTTATATATTCTAAAAACATAATCTTATTGTTACTATTCAATGTAAGTTGTCAACATCACCATCATATTGAAATTAAAAAATAAAATTTTGACTTATTAAAATTAAAATATATATATATATATATATATATATATATATATTTTTAAAATATAAATTAAATACCCATCACTAACACACTAATATATACGTAAAATGTTTAACATACTATTACTAATTAATATGAAGAATACTCAAGTACAAATAAATCCAATAATATTATTAATAAACAATATATCTTAATTTCTTAGTGTTACTATTCAATATAAGTTGTCAACATATATATGATTAAGCAGCCACCATCTTATTAAAGGATTGGCGATTTCAACTAATTAAATTGGGTCGTGAAATGAAAGTGAAAAGGGCGTTTTTAGTTTTAGAAATTACTAAAACTTAAAATAATATGATTAATTCTTTAAAAAAATTAAGTTTTATATTATATTATTACGTTGTATATTTAAATTATAATTCAGTTAATTTTTTAATAATTCTAAATGTATTATAAGATATGTGTTTTGATGTATATTTTAAGTTAATAATTATTTTTATTTTAAGATAGGTTTTTCAAAAGTTTTATTTAATTATTAATTATTATTAAATAATAAATCAAGATTTAAAATTTACAAAATAATTTTAGTAGTAAAAAAAGGTTTTGATTTATCTCAAAAGTAATTATATTTATTTTGCTCTTCAATTTAATTAAAAAACGTTTATTTTTATTTATGACATTGAATTTTTCTTATTGTTATTTTACTATTTTACATGTTTTTTTAAGAATATCTATATGTGTATTTAATTCATACATTAATTCTTTTAATAATAATAATAATAGGTGTGTTTATTTTGAAATAAGGTTTCTAGAATTTTAATTTAATTATCAATAATCATTAGGTGGATGGTAGAGATTTCCTCCACGACATATAATAGAATATTAATAATAGTATACATAAATCAAAGGTTGAGATTTATTTGCAAAATAGTCACGTTCTTTTTGCCCCCATTAATTAAATTGATTAGTTAAAAAAAAAAAACAACCTTAAATGAACAATTGTATATGAAGTGAGTTATGGTTTTTAGGCATGTGGTGTTGATAAGCCATGGTATTCTAACAATGCTTAAAGTGAGGGTAAGTGTTTTGATGCTTATTATGGTTTGATGCTTATACCAATCATTTAATTTATATGGTTGTTACAATGATTGTTTTTTTTAATGTTGGCAATGTAAGATGTATCACGAGATAAGTGTCTTGATACCTATTATTGATTGATGCATATCAATATTTACTAACCATTTAATTTATATTACTACACTAATATTGATTATTAATTAATAATAAAATATCTACAAACCATTTAATTTATATTACTGCACTAATACTAATTATTATTTAATAATAAGTTATCTGGAAATCATGGTATAAATTGAAAATATATCAAAAAATCATGACACTAATATTAAAATAGAAAAGCGATAAATATTCTTCAACACACATGGCATTATATGTTGACAACCATGTAACTAGCACAACCACATTAAAAATATTAATGTGGTTGATATAGGCGGAAGACTTCATTTGTGTCTACCAAGCCATTAATAAATATATAATAATAAAAATGATATTAAAAAAACCATTACAACAAAATTATTATTATATACAAGCATAATATAATCATTTTAAAATAATTATTATTATTACTAAAAATTATTCTTATTAAGATTATTGTTATTAATTGATATTGCTACTAATATAAATTAATAATATTATTAAATAAATAAATAAATTTAAATTAAATAATAGTAAATATTAAACAATTAAATTATATTAAATTATTTAAATAAATAATGAAAGTAACAATAATATTTCAGAATGCAAATTTTTGTGATTCATAATATTATTGAGAGAATATTTTTGGTAATTGAACCACTCAGTCTACTTCATTATCAGGATCTTGATGAATGAACTGATCAAACTATGTAAACGGCTTGAGAAATAAACGTTAAAAGATAATAATAAATAAATAAATGTGAATGTTATATAATTTACAAATTATAATATAAAGATTAAACGATTTATAAAATAATTAATATAATATAAAAGTTAAACCATTTATAAAAAAATTAATATAAAAAAGGAATTACTAAATTTATTCTTAATTTTAATAAAATATTGTTTATAATAATAGGCTATTATTATTTTGATAATAAAAATTTCTTATTTCATGAAGAAGTCATATTAAAAAGTATTATTATTCAATGAAAATAAATAAATAATAAAATAAAAATAAAAGTATCATGAAGAAAAAATTAAATTAAATTAAAAAAAAAGAAGGAAAACACCACAAGGAAAGAAAGGAGAGGAGGAAAGGCACTAACTTAGGGAAAAAGAGACAGGATCCAACAACTACTAATTTTCCACCCATCATTCCTAGAGGGAGACAAACTCTTTTTCAATTTCTATAGCCTTCTGGTGATGGAAGTGGTCAATCCTTGCAATGCCTTGGGAATCTTCCAAACAAACATGGTGTTTAGTTTTCTCAGCATGTTCCGCTAAAGTTGAAGAGTGTGTCCTACAATGTTTGATATCAACATCCAACAACTACTAACTTTCCACCCATCATTCCTAAAGGGAGACAAACCCTTTTTCAGTTTCTATAGCCTTCTGGTGATGGAAGTGGTCAATCCTTGCAATGCCTTGGGAATCTTCCAAACAAACATGGTGTTTAGTTTTCTCACCATGTTCTGTTAAAGTTGAAGAGTGTGTCCTACAATATTTGATATCAACAACATGCTCACGAATCCTTTGATTTATAGAGCGATTGTTTCTCCAATGTAGGGGGTCCCACGGGAACATGGGATTAAATAAACACCTTTCATGCCTTTTGGATCCAAGAGGTCTTTAAGAGATTTGAGGAAGCTATGAATGGTGTTCAAATGTGATTCTCTCAATAACAATAATATTGTTACTAATAATTTAATTAAACATTAATAATAATTAATGAGTAATAAACATGGTGTTTAGTTTTCTCAGCGTGTTTAGCTAAAGTTGAAAAGTGTGTCCTATAATGTTTGATATCAACAACATGCTCACAAATCCTTTGATTTATAGAGCACTTGTTTCTCCAATGTAGGGGTCCCACGGGAACATGGGATTAAATAAACATCTTTCATGTCTTTTGGATCCAACCGTTCTTTAAGAGATTTGAGGAAGCTATAAATGATGTTAAATGTGATTCTCTCAATAACAATAATATTGTTATTAATAATATTAATAATATTAATTAATTAATAATTTAATTATTATTGTTATTAATAATAATAATTTATTTATTTATATATATTAAACCAGAGGATTATAATAATATTTTTTTTTAATTTTTATAACAATTAATTAATTAATTAAACAAAGTCTTTTGGTAGAAATCACATGAGAGAATTTTTTTGGGGGACGCGTTTCGAAACCACATTTTCACCCTAACAAAATTCTAAAACAAAACCCAAAAATACATTAAAATTCTTATGCCGTTGAGAGAAACTTAAAAGTTTCTAAAATTCGGAAAACTAAAACTTCAGAAAAAACATGAATTTTGAGACTTTTCCAAGTCTTCTGGAATAAACATCTTACAAGTTAATCAACTTGATCACCAAGATATATGATACTTGAGAGTGAATCTAGGCTAGAGGCGGTCCCGACTTTGGTTTTTGCATACTGCTAGGAACATATTATCAATTTAATTACTAGACCCTTAATCACCAACCAATCTGCTTTGGTTTTTTTAATAGCAGAACACTTGGCTCATTTTTATCAAAGATAAAATTATCTACGCCTATGTAATCTGTTTGAAGAAGCAGTTACAATCCACAAAACTTCAACTTCATCTCCCCCTTTGGGCTCTGGGGTTTTAATTATAATGGTCGAGCAAGCGCCTTCCAATAGTATGCCATGGCTGGTTGTGCAGCCCAGTCCAGAATGCCTCACTGTTTGCTTTATTGCTTCTTCAACCAGAGATGGAAGAAGAGTTCTTCCATCTCCCTTTCTTTCCTGAAAGAAAAGGAAATTCGTATTGACTGTCATGGTTGGGAAATTTTCCAAGATTTGTTGTTTCCAATCCTCTCACAAGAAACTCAATAAAACTTCCCCCAATTTCATCCATATGGTCGGTTAGAGCCATCGGCATCATGGAAGGGGAGGACCCCATTCGAGACACATACAAAGTGGTGGCAGTGGGCCGACCACGTGATCAGAAAGGTGATTTAGTGGAAATCTATGATTCCAGTGACAAGTCATGGAGAATTGCAGGGCAGATGCCCAAGGATTTGTGGGTAGTGCGTGCACATATGGGAATGGAGTTGGTTTTTTGTGATGGGGATTTCTATTGTTTAACAATCATGAGTGGCTGATGGGGTATAATGGGTTTCAACATCAGAAATGGAACTTTCATTTCTGCACCCTTGCTAGAGCTGGCTAAGAGAAAGCAGATTTTCCCACCTGTGCATCGCGGGTTCTAGTCACAGGTGGGAAGGTCAAAGACGGAGAGGGGTTGTTGCAGGAGGTCATTATATGGGAGTTCGCAAAGGTGAAGGTAGACTCCTCTGTTTCTTCATCATCATGCTGGAAAGAAGTTGCTAGAATGCCTCCATCCTTGTGTGAGGATGTTAACAGGACTCTGTATAATATTGACAGCTCTATGGAATGTCCCTTAATGAGCTGCATAGGAGTTGGGGATTGCACCTGCTTTATCGTCAATGGATGTATGAGGGTGATGGAGGTGGTATTTTACAGCTTAAGTAAGAAGACATGGGGTCGGCTTCCCACCTGTCATTTAGATAACGAAGGATATGTGAGAGTCATGGCATTAGGCCCTAGGCCTGACATGAAAGTCGGTTGAAGGTTGATGTTGCCTTCCTTTTTTTCTTTGTTTCTGGTTATCTGCAAGATTGCTCTTGTACAGGGTTGTTGAATATATGCAGCAACAAATCTTTTTCTCTTTTTCTTTATTTCTAGTTATCTATAAGATTGCTGTTGTACAGGGTTAAATAGACACAGCAACAGATCTTTTTCTCTGTTTCTGGTTAGCTCTCTGATTGCCCTGGTAGAGGGTTGAATGGATGCAACAACAATTCTTGTAAATATAAGTGTTTGAATTTTCAGAAATATTTTTTTGTTTATTTCTGGTTAGCTCTCTGATTGCCCTTTTAGAGGGTTGAGTCAATGCAGCAACAGTTCTTGATTGCCCTTGTAGAGGGTTGAATCGATGCAACAACAGTTCTTGTAATACAAGGGTTTGAATTTTCAGAAATATTAGTCATATGAGGGTTTGAAGTTTTAGAAATGTTAGAAGGTCTATGAATTTATTTATCATTTTAAGCAATGTAGATTTGTGCATAACTCAATTATATATATGATAAAAATTAAACAACCCAAAATTTTTATATTAATCAAGGTGAAATGATACACTTAACTCATGATTCAAATATTTAAAATTTTCTGGAATCTAGGACTATTATCACATCTTTGAAACACTGGGACGTGTGTTGAAATTTACTCCACCTCCCATGTCTAATGTTGTAGGGTTGGGTTTACATTGCTTTTAGGGATATAAATATTTATTGATGTTTGTTGGGCTTGATGGCAGGAGCAACAAAAATATACAAATAGTGGTTGGGAATTTAGGATATTTTCCTTATTGTTTAAGTTTTTTATACCAGGTTTTATCATGGTTTATCAATATGTAATTTGTGTTTTAAACTGTAATTAATGAAAGAAATTCATACACATACACATTATAGACATAAAGGTTCATCTTAGAGAAATTTGAATTGGCAAAATTTTAGTACGTGATAGTTTGTTTGGCTCTTTATTGCTTATAGGGCAAATTACAATTTACAAAGTCTTTATTAGGGCTTCTACTGCTAGAGCTTCTACCACTATATCTAAATTTAATGACTACAAGCATGAATACCTTTTTTGCATTTCTTTAATCTACTCCATGATGAGATTGTTGTTGGTGTTGGTCTCTTTAAAATCTATTTCCCTTTGCACGTATCTCTGCAAATGATCAATGCTTGAGTCAACCAATGGGCACTACTTTTCTCTTATACAAAATCATCAAACAACTTTGGTAAAGGTGCAAATGATCAATGCTTGAGTCAACCAATGGGCACTACTTTTCTCTTATACAAAATCATCAAACAACTTTGGTGAAGTTGCCAAGAACCCACTATTGAAGAATCATTGTCAACTAACTATTGAACACCTTTCCTTTGTTTGTTTGCTTATTTATCTCCTTCCTTCCTAGAAGGCCAAGTGTAACAAGAATCAGCTACAAAGGCCCTTGAAGATCTAATCACCTATGCACATATCACACAAATGTGGACATTGATGCTCCCCATTTTATGGGGATCTCATGTCCTCAAGCAATTTCATGCATGTGGCTAAGATGCTACACATCCCCCATGTAATCCAACTTCCTAGTTTATCATGTTTCAACAACATGCTTGGTCAATTTTTGGAGCTGAATGTTGTTTGGTTCAATGAGTAGACTTAACAATGGAGAATAGACCTCCATAGTACCTGTTGGCATTATGATGCATGTGTTGTACTTGATGGCAACCCACTTGTAGCAGAACAACTCACTAATATATAACTAGATGAATCTACAGAAGAGATATCAGATGTGACAGAATACATGGGATGCGGGGCAGCTCAAAGGAATCAGTTCAGATGTAAAGAACAATGACAACTCATTAAGATGAGAGTTCTCAGTATGGCAAGATAACTTTGCCATCAAGTCCAAAGGGGGATATTGTTGGCATTATGATACAGGTGTTGTCCTTGATGGCAACTCACACAGATGACAGATCATAGTGTAGCAGGTTAGTAGCAAAGAATTGATGATCAGACTACAAAGAATGAAGAAAGAAAAGTATATACGCAGGTTCACTATATACCAAGTCGTGTACACATGCAGGTTCACTATATACCAAGTCACATATATATGCAGGTTCGCTATATACCAAGTAGTGTATACACGCAAGTTCACTATATACAAAGGCGCGTATATCGTACACACACACTTTCATGCAAGGAAAGACATGTACATATCGGAAAACTAAGTTTTGGGTCTGTGGTATTTGGTCTGAGGTATTGACCCCAGGTATTGGGTCCAAGGTATTGGTTCTACGTGGTTTTGGACCATGGTATTGAGTAAGGCCTAAGACTATAGAGAAGAAGATCATTAGGCAAAGGCACTCAAAAAGTCTTGAATATCTAATGAAGTATGAGATCTAGTATGCAGGTTATGGGTTCATGATGCCTTGCTTGATCTGAACCAAGGAGGAATCTCAGCAGTTGATGGAGAACAAGATCTAAGGATAGATTAGCATCTAATGGCTTGGAATGAATCATCTCTATACGGTTTGATCATGCTTATTCTAGATCTGTATACTGACACATGTAATGTTCTGTAAATATTATGATCTGGGTATAACTCAAGTTTGGAATAGCTGCAAATCATGAATGAATATTTACAGATGTATACGCTGGTTGACTTTGATAAAAGCGCATACATACGCAGGTTAGATACATCTGAATAACGTATACCATATAAACTGTGATGTTTGAAGTTACAGGTGGTTCTGGTTGTTGATGAGTTCTGATGACTGTTTACTGGTGTCAGTGTTCTGCATATTCAGTTTGGTTGATTGTGTTTAGCTTTAGTGTTGATGGATGAGATCTAATAATGGATCAGGATCATAATGACTTATCTTTATGTGATCTGATGGACTAGATCTGGTTGCTAACACACATATTATCCTTGTATATGTAATGATTTGGGTATGTCTGAAGTCAGGAAGTGCAGCGAAGTTATAAGTAAGTAATTAATGACATATACGCTGGTTCGCTTTGGTGAAGTTGCGTATACACACTGGTTCGGCTCTTCCAAGTAGCGTATGCACTCTGATGCATGATTTTTGATGATACAGTTAGATCTGAACATTGTTGCAGAGTTCTGTGTTCTGCTCTGTGTTCTGGTGACTGCAGTTTGTTGACAGGGTTTTAGTGATTCAGTATTGGGTGATTTAGATATTGATGATGCTAGTGTTGATTGATTGTGTGCTTCAATGATATTGATGGGTCCAGTATGAAAATTGGATGAAACGTGGCCTTCAGATTATGGTGTTGTGCTTCAGGAGTATCCAGTCTGAAAATGTATGAAACGTGGTCCCTGGAAGAAAAGAGAAGGTTGTAATCTTCTGTAGGTCAGCACCTACGTACTAGTACATCAGCTAGTACAAGAGTTAAGGGGGGTGTAGCTCCCTTCTAGTAGTAGCTGGAAAACGAGTGAAGGTTGGAGCATTCAGTAGGCCAGCGCCTACGTACTAGTAAAAGGATCAGCTAGTACAAGAGCTAACGGGGTTGTAGCTCCCTTCTAGGAGAAGTTGGAGAATGAGAGAAGGTTGTAGCCTTCTGCAGGTAGAAGCCTGTGTACTAGTATAAGGCTGCACCAGTACAGAAATATTGTAAAAGGAAGTTTCTTATTAAAAGAAGATAAAGACGAATTGCAGCAGGTGGTTTTCACCCACATTGGGTTTCCACCTTACATCATGGTGTTCATGTGTGCTTCTTGTGTGTGATGATCTGTTCTATTTTACTGCACCTATTTACTGTTCATATGGTTAATAAAGTTCTGATGCACTAACTAAAGATCAACATTTAATGGATTAACTGAATCAAAATTTTACTGGATATACGCTAGTTGCTTTAGACACAATTGTGTGTACACATGGGTTCCCTTAACTGAAGTAGCGTATATGAATCTAAGTATGGAAATGAAAAAGTGTTTGATTTGCTAATACTGATTCACCCCCCCGCCCCTCTCAGTATTATTTCCAACAATACCAACATTGAGGTGTACAAGTCATCAATCAATGGAATGATTTGATAATATATGTGGGATGGATTGACACTCCATGCACTCATCTTACCTTCTACTCACATCTAGATCCAAAGTTTGGACACCTAGTAGTCGACGAAAATGCAATTGACTCTATAGTTGTGCTCCAGTTCCTACTCAGAGCCATTGTTGAGATTTGGTGGTTGACTTCCCTTCCACCTCTACACTCCCTTGTGGAAACTCTATGAGTTGTCTATGATTTCATGAATTTTACCTTATCTCTCATTCTTGGTTGGAAGAGCTTTTCATTTGTCAATCCATTTGGATTTTTTTTTAATGATTCGTTTTGAGTCACACCTCTTCAATGAGAGGATTTTGGTCCCTAAAGTGACCAATGAGAGATGATGAAACAACTTCATGCCTTTTCTTCTCTCATACCATTTAGCCTACTGAGTGATTTTCCTTTGAGTCCAATCTTCCATAGTTCATGCATCCCTCTTAAAATCTCTCAAGCCTTCTTTGGCAACATTATATTCTCCTTCAACTACTTAGTGCATTTAGTGTAAAATATTCCACTATGGGTAGAATTTTCTCTTCTTCTTCCCTATTTAGCAAGAACAATTCCTATGGTCTCAAATTATCCATATTCACAATTGAATGAATTTTTATGTATGTAGGCGTTGGACATTTGGTTCAATGCTCCCCATGTGTTTCACAACATGGGCTAACCACCTCTCATGGATTCAAACTCTAATGCTTGTAGCAAATACTAATGCCTGCGATTTTTGTTCTAATGGCAATCGTAATTCTAGCAATAGGTGTATTCATGTAAACACATTATAATTAACTTGAATAGTGATCGAAAATGGTCCATATCTCCACAATTTCAACATTTTCACCAAGATCATCACATACCCAGTTCCCTCAATGACTTACATAGGTTATAGAGTACTCAATTTTCTTTTTATTATTTTTCTATATTGACAATAAACTCTATTACCATTATGTCACATACCCCTACTAAATTTATCCTAACCACACTTGCAAAAAAATTATTTTCATCTCTCATACATTTTGTCAAACACTTTATATGTAAGTATTTCTTCAAATGCTTTGTATAAAACCAATTACATATTAAGCAAAGTCTTTCGGTAGAAATCACATAAGAGAAATTTTTGGCCGACATGTTTCAAACCAACAAGTGTGGTTCATCATCAGGTCCACACTTGTTGGTTTGAAATGCATAGGCCAAAAATTTCTCTTATGTGATTTCTACCGAAAGACTTTGCTTAATTCATTATGGATCAAAGAAGCTTGAATACAAAAAAAAACAAAAACAAAAAAACACAATGAAGTAGTTTTTTTCTAGTAGACATTTTGTCAAACATTTTGAATGAAATCAAATCAGAAACATTGTTGTGATTCCACTTGTAACATACTAACTAAAATGTACCACTCAATCATGCAACTTTTGATTTATGTCTTTGGGTATTTTATCAAATAGTTTGTATGCAAATTGTAATAAAACACCTTTAACACATTTCTTCAAATGCTTCACTTGAAAATAGGCATAGATTCACTACAACAATACTACAGTATAACAATGCTAGCATATATCAATATTATTCCCATCCACAAAACAACATTTCATTGGGGATTTCATCAAACAATTTTTATGCAATGAATCATTAAACCATTTAGACATTTCCTCAAACACTTTGTATGCAAACGAATATAGCAACTTCCTCAAGGAATATCTCATAAATTATAATATTCTAAGTTCTCAAAAATAATCCAGATGATCAATGGGATTTCCCCTTACTATGGTCCAAGTTTCTACTTCTAGAACCTCATAGAAGAAAAGTTATAGAAAAAATGCCAAAGTGACTTGTTAGATGCACGCTTTTAGGAGCATCCAGGAAGCTCAATTTCATCTGATCATATCTCCTAAAATATCATGACCCAAGTTCTGAAAGTTGGACCAAATGATCAACAACATTTCCCCTCACTATGGTCCAAGTTTCAACTTCTAGAACCTCTCAGAAGGAATGTTATAACATAAATTTCAACATGATCTATTTGTAACATGATTTTAGGAGCATTTACGAAGCTCAAATTCCTCTAATTGTCAATGGGATTTCCCCTCAATATGGTCCAAGTTTTAGCTTCTAGAAACCCTTAGAAGAAAAGTTATAGCAGAAATTCCAAAATGACTTATTTAAAGAAGAATTTAGGATGCCTATCTTCCTCAACTAGTATTTAATACACATAAAAAAATTCAACCAAATAGTATACCGACTATAACCATGATACATTTTCTGAAGGGTACTAAATGCATGTATGTATAAACTTGCTGAAAAGAACAATTAAATAATCATACATAAAAGATACTTAACTTCAGTCAAATCTTTTGCAATTTGGAACTGAAGAAGGGTGAGCCATTGTTCACCGAATCATAGGCTAATTTATGTTGTAGTATTTCTCATAGTTGGCCACCCCCAAGCCATATCTTGATGCCTTGAGGGAAAAAATTAAACTCAAGAATTCAGCATGAAGTTTTCAGACTAGATTTAATGCAAAAAGTGAAAGTCACTATCCTCCACACACAAGAAAGAATCTTAGCGTTCAACCTTTCCATTCCTTGACCAGGGCCATAGAAATTCACAAATGAAAATTTATCTATAAACTTTCATGGATATTTCACTGGATAGTTCACACAGCAGATCTGATAAAACTATATTTAAAAATCTGAAATCTACACTAGTAGGGTTTTATTTCTCTTTACATTTTAGGAATTGTAGATTATTGTTTATTGTGTATGCATGTGAATTATATTTATGCATAAAATAGAGAAAAATGAAACAAAAACTCACAAACAATTATTTAACACAAGATATAACTTTGGAAACCTTTTTAGAAGAAAACCTAGTTGGAAGGTGAGACCGCTCTTTTCTCTTTCTTTGAATAGAAAATAGATGCAAGTACAAAGAAGTATGGTTTGTGGATCGTGGGCTACTACAATGCATAAATAGTCTGTGTGTGCTCTCTCCCAATCCCTCTCAGTAATTTTTCTCATCTATGTAACAAATGCACTAATAAAAATGGAACCCATTTTCCTCCTAGTTGTCTAGTTATAACACAACTCGATAGCCTAATAGTGGTTAGGTTTGAATACTTAAACTCTTAACCAGAGTTACAATATGGGATATTATAGAGTATTCTTCATCGTAATCATGTGGCTAACCCATTTTCCATGAGTTATGGGGGTTGATGTGGCATCCTCTTGAATTATGGTGGTGAAAACAGAAAGGTCAACTTTCAATTGGCATACATTAGAGGAAATTTCAACTTAAAAGTGGCCTCCTAAGGAAAAATAATAAAATAAGAGTTAAATATTCTGGAGGGGAAAGAAAAATAAAAAATTATTGTATTTCTTATCTAAACTTATGCAGGAATGCAACAAAATACAGATATAAACATAAACACAGAGATGCAACAGAAATAAAACTTCATTTTATTAATATCAAAGAACTGAAGTATGTTTACATACAGAATGGAAATAAACTAGCTTGGGCGATGATATCTTATCTCTGAGAAGAGATGTTGAGGCTACATGCCTCTAAACTGTATTACAATGAGGCTCAAAGGCTTTTTTATTATTGAGCATCGAAGGAAAACCCTAACCCTAGAAGATGAAATGCCAAGAGTTTGTGGGCCCTATTGGAGTTAGTTGGGCAACCAACTTCCCGGGGTCATAACTTGGTCATATGATCTCTGTTTACTGCATATTATACCTCGTTGGAAATATCTCTCTGAGTATTACAAGATTTTCCACACGCCCCTTCTTATGGCTTTGACCCTACTGCGAACCTTAAAAAAACACCATTTAGGGGGTCAAAACAACTTCAGAAGATAAGGACCTAAAAACTGCTAAAAATAGTAAATGCTCCAATAATCAAGGAAACAAATGAAACTGACTGGAAGTCTAGGTGGAATAGGCGGGTGGTCAACAATATCCACCTCCCCCCTTAGGAAGTAATGGTCCCCATTGTGTGTAGAGCCTCCATGAGGTGACGAAATTTCTGTTGAACCTGGTCCTTGGTGAACCACTTACCTTGGTGAAGGAGTTCTCCTGCTTTGAAAACTTGATATAGTTGGATCCTCTGCTGGAACGTTTTATTGATCTATGTGTCCATGATCTTGTCTATTGTGGCCTTCTCGATACAGCTTGGGCTGAGCTATGTTGGTGTCAGTTGCTTAGCAACATCAAATGTGTCCAATAATGGAGGAAAGTATGGTCGCAATAGATCCACATTGAATACTGGGTGCAAACGAAGGAACAATGGAATGTTGAGCTCAAAGGCTTTGTCCCCTACAACCTTAGTGATGGTGTACGACCCATATCGGATTAGATGAAGCTTGCGGTGGGGCCAAGCAAAGCACTCCTTCTGCAAATGCAACCAAACTTTGTCGCCCAACTAGAACTTGTGTGGCACTTAATGTTGATCATGACGTTGCTTATACTTAGCATTGGTTTTGTCCAATATATCATGGACCTGCTGGAAGATGTGTTGAATGTGTTCAATGAATATGTTAACCTGATCAGCTTCAGACTAGACATGAGTTGAATCTGCTTGAGTAGTTGCAAATGGTATGACCACATCAATGAGACACAGTGGCTGGAATCCCAACCCCACCTAAAAGGGGTTGTGGCCAGGTGAGCTATGGAGAGCTATGTTGAAGCTGTGTTGGACATAGGGCAGGATTTCATCCCATGTGCGTGGATGTTTTGATTTGTACATGAGAAAAATGTGCATGATCATCCTGTTGACGACCTCTGTCTCACCATCAGTTTGGGGGTGGAATTCCATGGACTTAGTGAGCTTGGTATCTAGCATCGACAAAAGGCTTGACCAAAATGTATTCAGGAACCTATTGTCCCGATCTGAGGTAATGGATTGTGGGATCCAAAAATGTAACCACACTTGTTCAAAGAAGAGCTTAGTAGTGGATTTTGCTGTGATACTCTTCTTGCAAGCTGCCTGAATGACCATCTTAGAGAATTTTTCAATGACCACAAACACGCAGTTGTTTCCATGCTTAGTAGAAGGAAGGATCGACATTTAATCCATGGATATGGATTCCCAAGGTTGACTAGGAGTAGGTAGGGGAGTATATAAGCCTTGATTCTTAATTGTTGGTTTTGTAATGATGCAGGTAGTGCAAGATCTAATGTACTTCCCAACGTCCTGTCAAAGGTTCAACCAATAAAAATACTTCTGTAACACTACCATTGTTTTCTCTACTATGAAATTTCCAGTGACCCGACTGTAGTGCACCTCCCAAATCATCTTGGCACACTCACTTGTAGGAACACAAAGGTGTCCCAGGTGGCATAACAATGCACCCTAGAGGTTGAAATATGGAACTTGGTTTCCTTCCAGGAGCATCTGATATGTGTTGCCGAATTTTGGATCGCACTTATAAATATGCGGCCACCCCAAAGTCTAGTGTCCACAAGAGTCAATCACAGTGGTCAATGCCATAACCAGTGGTCGACTGAGATAATTTGCAACTTTATTTGTGTTTCCCTTCTTGTATTTGATTTTAAAATGGAAATGTTGCAGATGTGTGAACCATTTCTAATGGTGATCGTTTTGCAAATTCCCTTGTGTCTGTATGAATTGCAGGGATCAGTGGTCTATGTGGATGATTGTTTCCTTCCCCATAATGTAATGCTTCCATTGTTGGCATGCCTGCACAATATAATACATCTCTTTGTCATAAGTGGGATACTTTCGGACTGTATCTGAAAGAGTCTCATTGTGATATGCCATTGGATGCCCCTGTTGGGTAATAACTACACCAATAGCATAGTCAGAGGCATCTTTCTCAATTTCAAATGGTTGTTGTAGGTATGGTAATGTCAGCACTTGTGCAGAGCATAGGTGATGCTTCAACTTGAAAAATGCCTTCTGTTGGGATTCAGACTAAAAGAACTTTTTTTTCACTCTACCCTTGGTGACTTGACTCAAAGGCCAAGTGATATGAGAGAATCCCAACACGAACCTACAATAGTAATTCGCAAGACCCAGAAAGTTGCAGAGCTCTGTTAGAATGGTTGGGGTTGGCCAATCTCAAATAACTTATATCTTGCTTGGGTCCACATTCACACCCCACACATTAATGATGTACACCATATATTGAACCTGGGTCATACCAAAAGTGAATTTCTCCAAATTGGCACACAATTTGTGTTGTCACAGGGTTTGGAGGGAAGACGACATTGTTGGTTAATGCAAAGACCTTTCCCTTGGTGAAGCCACCCGATGGTGTACGATTGTGGGTGCGGTATGGTCAGTAGGACCAATTGCTTCATGAAATCTGCTAAAATGAGGTTCTTTTGGCTTCCATTGTCAACAATGAACTGTAGCGGAGAACCCTTCATCCACATATGTGAGTGGAAGAGCCACGCCCCCTCCTCTGGATCTTCGGGCTCAATATTTTGGATCTTGGTGGTGGTAACAATGGCACTAGGCTTCGAATTAATAATATTATTCTTTTTGTCATTCCCCTTGTCAGTTTCTGACTCAGAGTCGGAACATGCATCTGATTCAGAAGCCTTCAACTTAGACATCAGTGACTGCTTGGCTCGACACTTACTAGTGTTGTGAGTGGGGCTCTTATGGAACTCACACCATTTCCCTATGTCCTTCTTTGTCTTTATGGTGTTGTTCTTTTCTTGCAGCTTTAGCGGGTAGTCCTTGGTCACCCCGCCTTGGCTTTGTCCTTTGTTCTATGGTTTGGGGATGCCTTTCCCTTTCTTCGGATTCGCAAATCCAAAGTCTCACTTGTTCTGTTTAAATTTATGCTCGATCTTGACAATGTATAGATAGGCAACACTAAGTGAGGAGATGTCCAAAAATCCATATTGTCCTGGATGTACTTGTGTAGATAGCCATGATACTTGAGTACCAAATTCTGCTCAGAATCCTTGATACTTAGCTTCATGTGAAGGGTATGAAAAGTATTTGTGAACTTCGGGACATCTTGGTCCCTTCCCCACCACACCGTAGTCCACTTTATGTATTTATCTTTATAGCTCCAGACAAGGTAATATTGTTCCTTGATGGCATCTTGGAAATAATTCCAAGTGGGTGCGGCTTAAAACAATGAGGATTCCCCCTCATCTTTTTGTTGACAGTAGATTTCCCACCAGTCCTTGACATTAGGGGTAGCTTTGAGGAGTGAAAAATTAATCTTTTCTCGATTGGAAAAGTCATGAACCAAAAAATATCCTTCCAACACATTTAACCATCTATCTACAGTGTTTGCATTTATCTGGCCTTCAAACATGGGAATGTCAAATTAACTTGTACCTTAAAAGGAGTGGCACCTCTAGAGTAGATGTTGGATGAAGATGTGTCGCTTGTGGGTAGCCATTGAAGGATCTGGGAAAATTTATCCATCATCACGTTCCTCTATTGCTTGAGGGCTTCCTTGATCAATATTTTGAAAGGATCTCCTGCTCCCTCGTCTTTATTTTCTTCTGCCATGGGAGGTCGTCGGGGTTTGCGAGGTTGGTCTTGTAAAGGTTCAACTAGTTCGATCCCTAACTCCTTATACTCTGACCTCGTTGGGGACACATAAAGAAAAACAGAGAAAGAGACGACTACTCTAATACCACTGATCTAGAATTATGAAAGAGCACAACAAAATAAAAATATAACTATAAACATAGAAATGCAATGGAAATAAAACTTCATTTCATTAATATCAAAGAATTGAAATATGCTTACATATATAATGGAAATAAACTAGCTCAGGCAATGGTAGCTTATCTCTAAGAAGAGATTTGGTGGCTATATGCCTCCAAACTATATTACAATGGGGCTCAAGGGCCTTTTTATTACTAAAAATCAAAGGAGAACCTTAAACAACCAAAACCCTAATCTCAGGAGATGAAACACCAAGAGTTTGTGTGCCCCATTGGGGTTAGTTGGGAAGCCAACTTCTCGAGGTCATAACTTGATCATATGATCTTCGTTTGGTGTGTACAATACCTTGTTGAAAATATTTATCTGAGTACTACAAGATTTTTCGCAAGCCCATTGATATCGCTACATGCTTGTTGCGGATCTACAAAAAACGTCGTTTAGGGGGTCAAAACAGCTCTGAAAATTTAAGACCCAAAAAACTGCTAAAAATAGTAAACGTTGCAATAATCAAGGAAACATACGAAACCGACTGGAGGTCTTGGTGAAATAGGCGGGTGACCACCATAACCCATGCATCCTTATATCCTTATAGGTTTACTCAAATTTCTAGTGTAGACACTCATTGGGTGTAGAATTAAATTCTGCATCCAATGAGTACCGATTATGCATACTTTTGAGAAGACCCACATTGATAAAAAAAAATGAAGATATATTAGAAAATCATGTTCTACACATTTTTTTAATGTATATTCAATTTTTATCAATGTGTGTCTTCTCAAAAGTATGCATAATGGGTACTCATTAGATGCAAAATTTAATTCCGCATTTAACGAGTGTCTACACTTGAAAGTTGAGTAAACCTATAAGGAGATAATCGTAAAATACAATTAAAAATAGTTTTTTTTTTTTTTTTTTTCCTCCAAAATATTTACATGTACTTCTTTTTAAATTTAAAGAATTTTGATTGGTTTACATATTAGGTACATGAAAATTTCATGGGCACTTTTAGGCTGAAATTTCCTCTAATGACTTTTGCATACATAATCTGATTAAGGTAACTTTTACATGGTTGGAAAGGTCTTTGTGTGTAGAATATGAAAAAAGGAAGCAACAAAATATGCCCCCTAAAAAATGTTAGTTAATGCCTTAAAAAAATCCCAGGATGTTTTAGACTCCAATTTGTGAAACTAGGTCTTGATAGTAAAAATGATCTTGTGAGCTTATTCCTCTGCCTTTTCCACTCTGAAAGCATCAATATGGATGAAAAACAATAAATGTTACAATATAGATCACACCTCCTATTGTCTCTACTACAAAAACCTCCAAAATTTTGTCCTACGCTCAATTTCAGAGCCTTCCTTGGTCTTGTACATTGTCATCACAAACATTGAAATTCATTCTGTGTGTTTTCTTGAGGAGTTTTGGTCACTTTTGCAAGATAGGAAAAATGTCGTATTTTCGCATGTTAGTCATCGCATAATGTGTTTAAGCCTATTTTGGTGGTTTCGAGGGGCTACCTTTTTGTGAATGAGTTAATCTAAACATGTAAACATCTGTCACACTCATTTCCAAAGTTTTCAGCATTGTCGCACAAGTGTCGTCGCAAAAGTGTATATTTGGTGTCGCACTTGTTGTCTATTGCTGTGAAGTTGTCATACTAATGGAAATGCATTGTTCATGTCTCCTCAATGATCTATGTCATCTTTTCATCAAGTATTCTAAGTGTGTGATCACAGTGGAAGTCTTATCATTGTTTGCATCAGTCTCACCGATCCCGCACTTAGCCATTTTCTGAAAAGCTTCCCAACCAAGAAACCTAGCCTCTCCTGACCTCCCTAAAATGTGCATTGCGTAGTCTTAGTCCTCTAGTTGTGACCTTGCCTGTTGACACTATGCAATGCGCAGTTCTTTCTTACTGTGTTGTTCCATTACTTAAGCTTTGACCTTGGCTCTCAGAATTACACAATCAATCTACCTAGCCTCGCCTCAACTGCAAAATGCGTAGTATTTGGCCTCAATTTCATCCCTTGATCCCCTAAGATGCGCAATAATGCAATGGCCCAACCTCCTCTGTCTCCTAGAACTACGCAATGTGCTGATCCAGTGCTCATCCCTTTAGCCTGTCACATTGACCTCTAGCATTGCGCAATTTTCTTCCTCAACCCAGCCTGGACTGTGCATTACACAATATCAAGGCTCAAGGTTCACCCCTGACTGCTTGAACTACATAACTACACAGTCACTGAGCCCTTCTCCCAGCTTGTCACCCACTTCCGGCTCAGAAAATGGATCAATATGCACTATCTTAGACTAGGGGTTTTTCATACCGATGTCTTCTCATCATGAGTGAATTGCAGATACAGGTGCCTTATCATACCATGAAGAGACTATGAAGAAGGAGATGAAGAAGGGAAACATGTTGAAAGAAATCCATGTATCGGTGTATGCAAGTTGATCAACCAAGAGAAAGCAAAGGGACACTCGTTTGCGATCACAACTCCATACTTGAGACCATTGAAGATTCTTTACCACCAAGACATGCAGAGGTGGAAAGAAGAGCATTCATGAGCAAACATTCAACACACAGCAGCAACAGTGGCTTGACATTTCCACATCACCAAGTAGTCCATGTCAGTAGTGTCATGTCATGTCATGTCATGAGTTGTCACATGCCACACCATTATGGTGGTTTCTGGAATTCTTGTTTCAAAAATGTATTGTAAAGTGAAAATCCAAAGGACATGTATGGAATATGAAGAGTCATGTAAAGTTGAAAAGTCATAGGAAGTAAAAGAGTCATGAGGGTAGTCAAAGAGTCACAAGGAAGGTGAAGCATCACCTCCTCATTATTATATATACACCCTCATTGTAAGAGCAAAGGACTTTTCACCTTGGCTCCTCCCGCAAGGAATTAGAGAGATAAGATTGTTCTTTTGAGGAGCAATGAGTGGCACCAATGCTCCACTATTGGAGCTAGTGGTGTTCATTGTATACAAGTGCCTTGGAACTTTTACTTAATATAAGAAGCCTTATGGGCCATCACGTTCTTCATGCATGGGTTATGGATATTTATAAGACTATTCTATGAATGTTTGTAATTCATGTTTTCTTTCATCTGTGCTAAACTAGTTGAAATATTTTGGTTATTTTGGTACTTACCATATTGAGAATGTGTTGTAATTTCTATTATCATTGTCACATCCTCATGGACTATTTTGATGGATATTAGATAGATCTTCCTTGTTACATTGATTGCAATGACTGTCGCATCTTTGTGGACTATTCTGCTTGATGTTGTATGAATCCTTCTTGTTTATGTGTGTCTCTACTAGGGTGGTACTACTACCTCTCTCTTAGAAGCTCACTTCTCCTCCCCTCCCAGTGAGAGAACTTTGACACACATACAACCAAACACTCAATAGGAACACCCCCTTGCTTTTCGAAGGCACATTTGCACTCCTCTCTCTTGCTAACAGTTAGATCCTAGGCATATCTGTAAGATAATCAGGAATCGGGCCATATTTTGGATGGGGCTCCTATCCCAAACAATGTAATGTATAATTGGGACCACATAATAGGGAGACCCCCTGAATGTTGGCAGGTCTAGCACCGTCAACATTTTTAGCGCTAAAAGGAGGAAAGCCAAATTTTTATGGTTGATAACCTTACCCACCCAAATCTTATTTCCTCTGGTCAAGGCAGTAATATTCCTAGCACCTCCCTTATGCATATTCTTGAAGTTGGAAATTCTTCCCAGCCTGAGACTGTACAAACTTGTGAAATCTCTTATGATTAGATCTAGGCCATCTACCCCATCACCCCTAAGTTTGCAAGAGTTATTGGATTGATACCCGAAATATATAATATTCCATATTTTCCAAAGAACAAACAAACCACCCCCACCGGGATTGTGGTCTCAAAAGTTGAATATTTGGTTCTCGCCACCCTTGAAGAGTTAGCCGATTCTGAAGAAAATGCAGAAAAATCATTGCAACCTCCAACCTTCAACAGTGGTGATAGTGATAACATGGTACTCTCAGACGATACATTCCGCAAGTTAGGCGGTGAAGAAGAGGAAGAATAAAACCAATCATATTCTGACGAAGAAGGGGAAAACAATGACGAAGACATAGCAGACCAAGATCTGGACTGGATGAATCAGGGCCCACTTGCACTAGTGGGTGTGTTACACAAAATTTCGAGGCACCGGGAAAAGCTACTAACGAAATATGACCCTGACAAAGCAATAAAAGCGAAGGACCATCTAGAAAACTTCTACCTACATCTGTAAACCCTTGAGGTACGTTACGACAATGTTCCATGTAGACTTTTTGCATGTACCATAGATTGCAGAGTAGTTGTATGGTATCATAGCCTTCCTATCAACTCGATCCAGAATTGGAGCGGTTTTAAGAAATTGTTTCTTGAGAAGCTCGCTGATGATAAAACCCTCGCCATGATTTTAAGAGAGCTGGGAAGTCTCAAGATGGAGCAGAAAAAGAAAGTGAAGGATTTCAATAAGAGGTTTAACCATATCTTGAACATATTTTCAATAAACACGAAACCTCATGACTCCATCACTATTGATTATTTCACATCTTCCTTACCAACAAGCATTGCGCAGTTCGTGAAAAGAAATGTGAAGCCAACTTTGGTTGAGAATTTTTAAGAGGCAATCGCAGTTGAAAAGGACTTGCGTACGATTGGAGTTATTGCAGATGGCGAATAAACAAAGGACTCCAAAGACACATGGAAAAGGTATCAGGGCACCATAAGCATGGCCAAGGAGAAAGAAGTAATTGATCACAGAGCTTGACCCACATTATCAAGTATCTATCCAATGAGTTGGAAAAGTTGAAACAAAGTTCAAGCAAGACCACCGTGAGCAGCAAGCCTCCCAAGTTCAACTTGTTGAGAAGGACTGCCAACTCTGACAACAACATCAACCAGCGAACCAAGTATGCACAAATCTCTAACATTGTCCTGAATATTGAGAGTATGGGCATGGACCAGTACTGTCCATTTCATCAAGAATATCATTCAAAAAATACATGCCCACAATGGAACCACAACATGAACGCTCTTGCTGCACATTTTATTGATACAACGCTTACTGATGAGCAGACTGAGTCTACAGAAGAAAAGCAAGAAATTGCTGCAAATGAGGAGACTCCAAGCATGGAGCATGCAATGAACACATTCAGTTTCATACTCATAGTTGGAAAGAGCAATGTCGAAAAGAGGCTAATGAGTGATGACTCGACCCAGAAGAAGAACACTCGATATAACTTGAGAAGCCAAGGGCTAGTTTCCACACAAGAGTTGACGAAGCAGAAATTGAAAGAATATTTATTAAGGAAGATCATTCTACCCATCAACCCAGCACAGAACACTTAGAGCAAGTATTGAAATGAAGTTACGATGAAAAGTACTTCCGTAGGTAGTAAGAGTAAGTCCATCACTCCGGAAGCAGTGGACAATCCAACTCCCCTAGACACTTTGGAAATCTCTCCCGCACTGGATTACAACATAGTTAAAGAGATGAAGAAAGATCATGTGAATATCTCACTTTTCGAATTGACGAAGATCACGATCCAGCAGGACATGCTCCTACGTGCACTCACACAGTCCATCTTAGGTAATGATGCTTCTTCACAAAATGGATCTCAATCCGATAAGTCCTCTGGTTCCCTAAAGTCTCTACTTAATGCTTTAACATTCGATGTAAACATACTCTGCCCTCCATTTTTGTTAATGTTTGAAATTTTCAACTATAATGTACACAATTTCTTAGTTGATTATGGTGCATCTGTAAACATGATGCCTCTATATGTCGCAAAGAAAATCAACACAAAGTGGGAAAAAATGGATGCAAAGATCATTCAGCTGGACAAGACTCTTGTCCATGTGATCAGTGAACTAAAAAATGTGCTTATTCATTTATCATTCGATCATCGAGTTCACCAGTGTATAAATATAGTAATTATGGACATTCAGAATCATATGGTGTATTGTTAAACAGAGACTAGTCCAACAAGCTACAAGGGTGTTTTGTGACGGACTGGTCACATTTACGGCTTCTGTACAAGGGCATAAAAAATTAGATTTGGGTCAACTCAGAGCGATACATGAAGCACACGGTAACTCCCTTAGAAGGTGAAAATGAGCCAATAGCTTTCACGGATCTCATCTTTGGAAATTTCTTCTTGGAAACTGATCTGGGGTGTTATCTTGCTCAACCATCCCTTGTTCCGCCAGACACATAGTCGGAGCTCCTTCTTCGTCCAACTGGTGAAAATAAAATTTGTATAGTTAGTCAGTGTATTCACTATGAAACATGTTCAAAAGCATCCCTGAAGACCAGAAGAAAAACTTGCCCTGAAAGATTTCTAGACGAACTTTTCAAAAACCTTGTTTTCAGGATCAATGCTTTTTCATCACTAGTAACCCGTGCTGGTAACTTGCTGCACTATACTGACCTAGCATTGCCAGTGCGACTTTTATAAGGAAAACCCGCACTAAACCTCTTCAGGCAGTTTTTCCTAAAGTGGAGGAGAAGTTGCTCTTACTAGAAGTCTCAAGAACGACGAACTGGTTACACGTGAATAAGGATTAGAATGAGATCTCCCATTCTTGGTCCTTGATCCTACTTTCATGGATCTTTCCCTTAAGATTTGGAACCTCTCCCTCCTTTTATGGATCCTTTAATCCCTCTCCTTCCCTATAAATGAGATCCCTACTATCCATAACTGGTTGGCTATTGCTTGGTTGCCTTCCTAGTGCTAAACTATGCCCAAATGCTGCCCATTTTGCTAAGGAGAAAAGAGTGCTTGAAGGTTAAGGCTAGGACTTGGAAAATCATCTAAAGGAGGATTCCAACATCAAGGCTTAAGTGGTTGTAATGATCCCTTTACCATCTATTAATAATACATTATGTGTTTAATTTCCATAAATGTGTCAATCATTGCTCATTTAGTATAATACTCCTTGATATGTTATGGTTTATATCGAAATATTTTTTTCTATGTATGCGTTTGTTGTCTCCATGTGATTTTCCTTGCAAATATTCATCCATAATGACAAATAGGATATTGAGCTTGGAAGCAAAAGAATCAAGGATGACACTAAACATTAGAGTGAGGTAGGTCATTTATCTTCCTTTGTGTTTTCTAGTACAAACTAGGAAATTTTGCACATATTTGTCTTTGTTTGTTGTTAGATCCTCCCATATTACTACAAGGATCATTTTTGTTCGCAAAAAGGATTGTCTGCACAACACGATCATCTGTCTTATCTAGTCTGGCATTGGAACACCTCTAATTTCTTCTTAGGGAGGCCAAACCATCCATCATGCCCCACTGCTTTTGCTACAAACCATTTAGGGATGAAATGACTTCAAATCTATCCTCATGTCTTTGCTGCCTCATCTCCTCCAATGTCCCATTATACTTCTTAGTTTCACATCAAGAGAATCCAGGGAGAGGGGTTGGTCTACATGACCTAGCAACTGAACCAATTCTTCCACCAACACAATGCTCCTAACCCCTTCCTCCTCAGTAGCTGCCGCCCGACAAGCTCTGTCTGTAGGTTAACCATGAGGCCCCACTCCACTTTGGGCCCTACCTCACTGCCTCAACATCTCTAAGGTGGCAACAAGACACCAAAAACAAAATTCAACTAAAACATAACTAAAACACCCACTCCAATATACCCAAAGGTCTTAACACTCATACAACAAGAGTAATCAACCTATCAACTTAAAACCCCAAGCTCCACACTCTAAAACCCAACTCGAGCCCCCCCTACAGTGATTCATAATGTTGCCAGGCTTACTAGAATTAGGTCAACGACCAAGCACCACAAGCTTGGTAGACCCCACGTTACGACTTGTTGACACTAACCAAATACAATGCAGGTTCCCTCCAACTCCTTCTCCAGGATCCCACACAAAGTGCCAGGGTTCCCAAGTTTGCACTCTCAGAAACACACCTCGCTTAACATCAATAACATAATCCTAATTCACCAATAAAACGAGCGTGCATATGTTGGTGGCATATGCACACACAAAGATAAGTATTCCCCTCTTACTCTCACCCATACTAAAGATACACCAACAATGACGAATGAACGCCCACCGAAATTTAAACCCTGCACCCGCCTTCTCAAGACTTTGTTGTCCCATATGCCAGTTGTCACAACCACCATTTACTGCTGCTACACGTGTCACACACATGGATCTAGTCGACCTTAGGCCCTACAACCTTTACCTTGTTCATTCAACCCCATCAAGGTATTATTATTATTATATTAATTTAAGCATTGGAAGATGTATTATGAGGTGTCTTGATGCCTACTTAATGTGAATAGACATTTCTAAATAGTTTTTTCAAACTTTTAATTTAATTATTAACAATTCTTAGGTAGATGGTAAATATTTAATCTCCATAAAATATTTTTAGTAGTAGTGAAAAACAAAGGGTTAAGATTTATCTCAAAGGTAGTTATACACCTTTTGCTCTTCAATTTAATTAAAAAAAATCATAGCCAAACTTCTCCATTTGACTATTTTTATGTATGGCATTGAATTCTTATTATTTATTGTTGTCTTACTATATTATATATTTTTCTACGTGTGCCTAATTCATATATTAACTCTTTTTCTAATAATATAATTTAATAACAATTTAAAATAATGTAATACCTAAGTTAATTTTTATGCAAGTAGGTGTGTCTATTTTGGAATATGATTTCTAGATTATTAAACAGTATGAAACATTTTAGAATATTCGTAGAAGTATACAAAAACCAAAGGTTGAGATTTATCTGTAAAGTAATTATGCCATTTTTTCCAGATTAATTAAATTGATCAGTGAAAAAAAATGTTATATGAACAAGTCTCATATCAAGTTTGTTTTGTTTTATTGGCATGTGGTATTGATTAGCAATGTTATTGTAACAAAGACTATTTATAGATTTAAGATTTTCCATAGTGAAGTGGAGGTAAGTGTTTTGACGCTTATTATGGATTTATGACAATATTTACTCATTGTTTAATTTATATGGTTGTGATAGTTATATATATATATTTTTAAATCATGGCAATGTGAGATGTATCATGCGATAAGTGTCTTCATACTTAACATGGATTGATGCATATTGCTATTTACGAACCATTTAATTTATATCACTACATTAACATTAATTATCAATTAACAACAAAATATATATTCATAAATCATTATATAAATATTGAAATCCACTAATATTAAAATCAGAAAATGGTAAGTATTCTTCAATACACATGGTATTATATGCTGACAAAATTGTAACAAAACTTCTAATTTATTTATTAATGAAATTTTAAAAATATTCTTTTATTATATTAAAATATATAAATTTATTTTTAAAGTTAAATATTACACATTGTATAAATTGAAGTGAAACTAATAATAATCAAAAAGCTAATCGATTAATATAATAAAAACAACCTTATTCTTAAAAAAATTTGAAATTTTCCATAAATTCTATAAACCACTTCTACATAAAACCAAACACTTTGGCCTAGCTCAAATTTAAAAATAAAAATAAAAAAACGTTTTCAAATTGTTGTAATAAAGATTATGGAAAATCATAGTCTAACTCTTCTAAGTTTTAACTTTTATATTTATCTTTTATATTTATCTGTAAGATTGCTCTTATACAGGGTTGAATATATGCAGCAACACGTCTTTTCCTTTATTTCTGATTATCTGTAAGATTGTTTTTGTATGTTTATATATACAGCAACAGATCTTTTTCTATGTTTCTTGTTAGCTCTCTATTGCTTTCGTAGAGGGTTGAATGGATGCAGCGACTGTTCTTGTAATATAAGGGTTTGAATTTTTAGAAATATTAGTCATATGAGGGTTTGAAGTTTTAGAAATGTCAAAAAGTCTGAGCAATAAATTTTATATTTATCATTTTTAGCATATTTATCATTTTTAGCAATGTAAATTTGGGCATAATTCAATTTTATATATGAACAAAATTAAACAACCCAAAAATTTAATAGGATTATTTTTTTATCTTTTTAAGTTTTGTTTTTCACACGATGCTTCAGGCTTCATCAATATGTAATTTGTATTTTATATTATTATTTATTAAAAAATATGTTAAAATATTATTTATTTATTTATCTAATTAAGAAATTTAAGATTATTTTTTATCTTTTTAAGTTTTGTTTTTCACACGAGGCTTCAGGCTTCCTCAATATGTAATTTGTATTTTAAATTATAATTTATTATTATCTATTAAAAAATATATTAAACTATTATCTAATTAATTGTAGTTATGTATTAAAAAAAATTAATGATTTTTTTTTATAAACATATACATTATAAACATAGATTTTATTTTAGAAAATTTTGATTTTTGACCCAACTTTAGAAGGTAATGGTTTGCTTCTCTCTTAAAAACTAAATTTACTCCATCTCTGGTGTCTAAAAGGTAATGGCTTGCTTGTCTCTTAAAAACTAAATTTACTCCATCTCCCGTGTCTAAAGGTATATGGTTGGGTTTGCATTGACTTTAGGGATATAAATATTGGTTGATTGATTGGAAAGAGTAACAAAAATGCATAAATAGTGGTTGGGAATTTAGGATCTCAGAATGAAAGCTTTTGTGATTCATAATTAAAGTAAAATTCTTCCCGATAAATCACATCAATGTTTTAGGATCTTTTTCTTATTTTTTTAAGTTTTTCTCACATGGTTTTATCAATATGTAATCTATATTTTAAATTATAATTGATTTATAGTTTATTATTTTATAGTTTTTTAGTTATTATAGGGAAAAAAAAGATGTTAAATAATTATTTTTTTCTTAATTTTATTTCTTTAATTAAGTGTAATTATGTATTAAAAAAAAACTTAATGAAAGAAATTTATGAACATACACATTATAGACACAGATTTATCTTAGAAAAGTTTGATTTGGTAAAACTTTAGTAGGTAATAGTTTGCTTGTCTCTTCATTGCTTTTATGGCAAATCATAGTTTACAAAGTCTCAACCAAGTATTCTACTATTGTGTCCAAATTTAATGACTACAAGCATGTATAACTTCTTTGCATTTCTTAGATCTACTCAATGACGAGATTGTTGTTGGTGTTGGTCTCCTTAAAATATTTTCCCCTTTGCACTTGTCTTTGCAAATGATCAATGCTTGAGTCAACCAATGGGCACTACCTTTCTCTTATACAAAATCGTCAAATGACTTTGGTAAACATGTCGAGAACCCACTAATTGAAGAACCATCGTTGACTGACTATTGAACCGCTTTCCTTTTGTTTGTTAGTCTATTTATCTCATTCCTTCCTAGAACCGAAGGTGGCCAAAGAATCAACTACCAAGGTTCTAGAGGATGTAATCACCTGTGAACATATGACATCAATGTGGATATTGGTGATCCCCATTTTATGGGGATCTCCTATCCTCGAACAATTTCATGCATGTGGCTAAGATGCTACACATTTCCCATGTATTCCTACTTCCTAGTTTACCAAGTTTCAACAACATGCTTGGA
This sequence comes from Pinus tabuliformis, assembly GCA_031772625.1. Lineage (NCBI taxonomy): Eukaryota > Viridiplantae > Streptophyta > Pinopsida > Pinales > Pinaceae > Pinus > Pinus tabuliformis. Next base: position 1,968,400,397 of record CM062816.1, on the reverse strand, counting down.
TAGTTTTAAGGTTTAACCATAGTTTGATTGAATGAGTAGACTTAAAAATGGAGAACGAACTTCCATACTACCAAAGTTGAGGTGTTAAAGTCATTGGCCAATGGATTGATTTGACAATATATGTGGGATGGATTCACACTTGCTCCATGCACTCGTCTTGCCTTCTACTCATCTCTAGATCCAAACCCTGGACACCTAGTACTCGATGAAAAAGAAATCGACTCTATAGTTGTGGTCTAATGCCTACTCAGAGTCATGGTTGAGATTTGGTGGTCGACTTCCCTTCCACCTTTACACTCCCTTGTTGAAACTCTATGAGTTGTCTACGATTTGATGAATTTGTTACCTTATCTTTCAGTCTTAGTTGGAAGAGATTTTCATATGTCAGTCCATTTGGATTTTTTTTCAATGATTTATTTTGAATCACACATCCTCAATGGGAGGATTTTGGTCTCTAAAGTTACAAATGAGAGATGATGAAATGACTTCATGTCTTTGCTTCTCTCATACCATTTTGCCTACTTAGTGATTTTCTTTTGAGTCGAATCTCCATAGTTCATGCACCCCTCCTAAAGCATCTCAAGGCTTCTTTAGCAACATTGTATCCTCCAACTCCTCAAGTGCATTTAGTGCGAAACCTTCCACTATAGGTAGAACTTTCTCTTCTTCTTCCCCATCCAACAAGGACAATTCTTATGGGCACAAATTCTCTACATTCACCCTTAAATGCATTTTCATGTATGTAGGTGTTAGACATTGGGTTCAACACTTCCTGTGTGTTTCACAACATGGACTAATAGCCTCTCATAGATCATAACTCTAGGATTATATCAGAGACTAATGCTTGTGGGTTTTGGTCTAATGAAAATCATGATTCCAAAAGTATATAGATTCATGTAAACGCGATATCATTAACTTGTGTAGTGATCTCAAATGGTGTATATATCCACACCTTCAACTTTTTCACCAAAATAAAGCTAAACTCTATACCAATATAGAATTTATAATTAATCACGTGTTACTAAATAATAATAATACGAATATATTTAAAAAAAATACAAATTAAGATACATTTAGCTTGAGTTGTCTTTAGTGCAACTTTTTGGACTTTCTGGTGCCAGAATCCGGCAGAAAAAATTGAGTTGAAACCTTGATTTGTGTTATTTAAAGTGATTTTTTTTATTGTATATAAGGATTCAACACCCTTAAAAACCCCTAGGGCACTTCGATTGTGCAGGGATTACCCATCAAGCTTGTGAGTTCAATAAATTCCTACTAGATTTTAGAGAAATTAAACTATAAAAACCCACCAGAAAAACTTCCAAAAAATTTCACTAAAAACAACTCATATTTATCTTATTATTATTTTTTATTATTTTTATTATATATCTATATATATATATATATAATTTTAATTTATCAATATTATATTAGATTATATATCGTGATCATATTGATTTGTAAAATGCATTATGCCTTTGTCCATAAAATCACTGTTATACTCGAAGTGATCTTTAACAAATATACAAAAAAATAGAGGACTCGTATTTATTTCTCATTATATCATGTCTGGTTTCTCATGTGACGATTTACAATATGAAAGAGAACATAATATTTATTTACAATTTTCATTATACTTTTAATTAAAAATTGATTATTTGAAAATGAAAGTTGAACTCTTCTACATAAGATTATTTGAATAACTAATTAAACTATTTTAAATAATTTAACTTATTTATTTTTTAAATTTTGAAATTATTTTTAAATTAAAATATGGTCATCTTTCTTTTCATATTTTATAATTTAATTGAGTAAATCAGAAGTCTTATGGTGATTCCTCAACTCAATAGTAATAATAATAATAATAATAATTATTATTATTTTAAAATAAACACATTTATTAATATAATCAATTTATTTTTAATTTTTTTAATAACTTAATACACTTAATTTTTTAAATTTCATAATTAAATAGTGATGTTAATAGAAAATGTGTGTATTTCAAATTTATTCATGAATGATTGGTTTATTTTTGTTGAAAATGTAGTAAGGAATGACTTTTGACTTGTATCTTAGTCAAAGATGTTAATTCGAATTCAATCTCATAGTTGCTTGAGTTAGATTTCAATTAACATGTGTGATGTGGCATATCACAAAGTTATAGTCACATAATTAAGTTAGATGACTTTCAGTGAATTATGTGCTAGTTGGTTGCTATAATTTAGCAATCTAATTGAGTTAACTACTAGTGTTCTAGAATAGAGATAGACTTAAGTTTAGTTGAGTAGTTTGACTTTTGTTAACTCAAGTGACTCTCAGTTAACTAGTTGCAAGTACTAAATTTAGCCCTAGTAGGTCATGCAATTCAAATTGCCTATTAAGATTGAATGAAGGCAAATATTTATTTATTCACTGTACACAGGTTTTTGTGTAGAGGCTTTAGGATCAAGTAGCGTAATTTCTCTTGGGAATTGCATAAGAAAATAGGAGAAATTTCTATTTTTAGGGGAATAATTGTGATAAGAAATAGGAGCTCCTAGTAGGCCTTATTTTCTTAAGTGTTGGGAAAGTCTTGTGGAGAGTTGATCAATATTGCAGGGGCTTCAAGCTTGAAGCAGATTATTTGTAATAGATCAGATTGCTCAGTTGATAATACAAGCAAGAGGGGTTTTTCCTAGTTGGGTTCCCCAAATATATTTTGTGTTCTATGTGTGATTGTGTTTCTATTCATTGTTTTCCTTTCACGAAATTTTTGGTAGAGAAATATTGTGTCTTTTGTAGATCAATTTTCTCTCATTAGCAGTTGCAATATTTCAAGGATTTTCTACATGGTATCAGAGCCCAAAACAAGATAGAAACCAAGTTCCTTGATTAGATTCAAAGTGCATTGAAGAGGATATTAGTTAGTGCAGGAATTCTACAAGTGCATGAATCATGTTAGTTTATGATTTGAGGACAAAGCATGCCCTAGAAGGAATTTTGAATTTCTGTGCATGGAAGGACAGAATGGAGGTTGGGTTAGATGATAATGGGGTTTTGGAATACATTAGGACTAATATTCCTAAACCTCTTGCATCATACACACAACAATTGACTCAATGGAAGAAGGATATTGCCAAAACTAGTAGCATTATCCTAGAAGGAGTCAGAGATCATATTGTTCCAAATTTTCATGGGAAGGAGACACCATTCTAGATGTGGAAAGCTCTTACTGATATGTTTGAAAGAAGTAGTGATGCCAGAAAGCTAGCTTTGAAGGAAAAATTGAGGAACATTTGAATGGGAACGAATGAGGCCATTTTTACATATCTAGTGGGGTTTGCTCAAGTGAGAGATGGACTTGGAGGTGTTGGAGAGACAGTTCCACTAGCAGATATTGTGAGTTTCTCTTCTTGGGCTTCACAAATCTTGGAATAGTTTCCAAGATTTAGTGAATGGCAGAGATAAGCTACCTAATTAGGAGAAACTGTGGTCAGATCATTTACGGGAAGAGATAAGGAGAAACACAAGGGATGGAGTCTCTTTTGGGTCAAAAGATGAAGATAACCTTGCTTTCGCTAGCAAAGGGAATAAAACCAAGGGCAAGAAGGCCCAAGGAAAAATCAAGTCTAGTCAGAATGGGGGCAAGGAAAAGAAGGATCTTAGCAATAGCAAGTGTTTTCATTGTCATGAGTTTGGACATTATGCTACAAAATGTCTGAACAATAAATCCAACAAGCATGAAGCAACCGCGGGAGGAGGAGAAGCACTCTCTTATCGATTTGAATTAGATTTCTCTTTGATATCTTGCATGGCAAGCTCGGTTCAAGGTAGTGAGTGGTATATTGACTCAGGGTCTTCATTCCACATGACAAGGAATAAAGAATTCTTCAATAGTTTGGAGGAGAAAGACATGCAATTCCCTATCAAGCTTGGAGATGATAGCAAATATACGACCAAAGGAGTTGGTACAATGAGCTTTAAGAGGGAATCTAGTTCCATTCACCATCTCAAGAATGTGATGTAGGTTCCAAGATTGAAGAAAAACCTTGTCATAGTAGCAGTCCTTGAAGACAAAGGGTATGTTGTCGTATTCAACAAAGGGAAGGCCTAACTCAAGCATTTTGCTTTAGGACAAGTCAAGTAGATTGGCATCAAGATCAAGAACCTCTACAAATTTGAGGTTGATGCATGTGTATCCTTGAGAAAAAATGCAGACAGTCCTAAGAGTAGAGATGTGGTGGTTCAGTGAGAGCAGGATAGAGCTGTCAAGATGGAGCCTCAACCAGTATCTTAATTTCAGTTTAAGCTAGTTGGCAGTTGGGCTGACCAGCAGGATGATGATAATGAATACCATAGCCCAGGGCAAGTAGAGGAAGTCACTTAGTCACAGACTTCCTAAATAGGGAAAGTTCGAGCCAAGTGGGTAGACGATTTGGTTAAGGAATCTCATAAGAGAGTTGAGTCTCCTAGCTTCAAGAAGCAAAAACCAAAGTACACTAAGGTGGTAAACTCATAGAGCGTGGTGGGAAATAATGGGTCTTCAAAGTAGGTTTCCCAGAAGAAAGGAGGGAGGTATTTTAGTTCAAAGGGAGCAACTACAATAGTTGAGAACTTGGTAGAGTTGAAGAAAAATCCAGGTGGACAAGGTTCTTCCAAGAATCCCTTCCTTGCTACGAGGGAGTGTTGAAAATGTAGCAAGGAATGGCTTCTTTGACTTGTGCCTCAGTCAAAGGTGCTAATTCAAATTTAGTCTCATAGTTGATTGAGTTAGCTTTCAATTAGCATGTGTGATATGGCCTATCACTAAGTTATAGTCAATTACTTCGACTTAGATGGATTTTACTGATTTGTATACCAATTGGTTGTTATAATTTAGCAATCTAATTGGGTTAGCTACTAGTGTCTGTCAGTTAACTAATATCTAGTTCTAGAATAGAGATAGACTTGAGTTCTTGAGTTTAGTTGAGTAGTTGAACTTTTGTTAACTCAACTAACTCTCAGTTAACTAGTTGCAGATACTAAATTTATCCCTAGTAGGTCATGTAATTAGAATTGCCTATTGAGATTAAATGAACGAACAAATCTATTTATTCATTGTACACAAGTTTTTGTGTAGAGGCTTCAGGATCAAGAAGAGCAATTTCTCTTGGGAATTGTGCAAGGAAATAGGAGAAAATCCTATTTTTTAGGGGCATAATTGCACTAGGAAATAGGAGCTCCTAGTAAGCATTTTATCTTGGGAATTTCACAAGGAAATAGAGAAATTTCTATATTTTAGGGGAAGAATTGCACTAGGAAATAAGAGCTCCTAGTAATCCTTATTTGCCTAAGTGTTAGGCAAGTCTTGTGGAGAGTTGATCAGTGTTGCAGGGGCTTCAGGCTTGAAGCATATTCTTTGTAATAGATCAAATTGCTCAGTTGACAATACAAGCGAGAGGAGTTTTTCCCAATTGGGTTCCCCAAATATATTTTGTGTTATATGTGTGATTGTGTTTCTATTCATTGTTTTCTTTCTGCAAAATTTTTGGTAGAGAAATTTTGTGTCTTTTGCATATAAGTTTCCTCTCATTAGTAATTGCAAGATTTCAAGGATTTTCTACATACTTATGAATCTCTATGAATTCCTTTCTTTAATGGAATGATTATTATTTATCTTGTAAAAGTTGGAAACATGGATAGAACCATTTACATTTTTCTGTGACTTTGGAGGCTTCGAAACTCCAATACATCCATAGAAAAAAAATCCTCTTTGGATTCTTTTGACTATGATTCTACACTGAAATCACCCATAAATTCTGCAAAAGCCACCCAGAAACAAAGCATATTTACAATACATTGGCTATGATAATCAAAATTGAATAACATCGTAGGGCTGAACTTGTCTAGTAGCGTCTAAATTCACTTTTGTCCATTGGAGTGTAATTTCTCCATGCACCACAACAACTTGAAGGTCTTGAGATTACATGCTTTCACCAGTTTCCAATTTTTCTAGATTGGTATCAGGGACACTAGCAGAAGAGGGCTCCATCCCACTTACTGTAGTTTTCAAAAGAAGGAGGTCAACTTCCATTATGGAAAACTTCTTATCCAGCTTGGTCTACATGCATTCACAATGCTTTTCCAATAGTTGGAACCTTGCATCTTTTTCTTTCTCCACCATTTCCATACGTCAGTTAGATATCTCCATCATTTCAAAGTCTTCCCATGACAAATTGTCTATAGATTGATGCCAACACTCCTAGTCATTCTCCTCTGCTTATTCTGTGGAGGTCTTTGAGCCCTTCTATTTCAAACTCATATTTCCTGCCCATAATTGAAGCTTATGCACAAATGGAACTAGTGAAACATTCCCAAAATATCACTTAATATACACCAATGAGGCATGGGGCTGAATGTTTCGACACCCGAGAGGAGAATTAATATCCAGATCTGCCCAAATTCAAAACTCGGAGGGATAATCTGATGTTGTCATTGAATTAACATCTCGGCCTTAGTTGAAGTGCAGAACATTCATAACCACATTATATATGAGTGGAGGATGGATCACTGACGAATTATAATGACTTACATCCCAATTAATACTTGCACTGTTCCTTCATCATATATACATTTAACATGAACCTAGACTCCCATCGTGATGAGTGAAGTATGCACATCCTCCATGCATTGTTGATTATATACGGAGATCTTCAAGTGTGATGTACTCAGAGCCATCATCGCCTCCTGTGGTGGTGCCTTAGAGATCATTAAAACACTCATTTTTCCATAATTGATGGCCAGGTTGGCCTAATGCTTCAAGAGTTGTTAATTTAGGGACCCTCATGGAATTGGGAAGAAATACCATAGGCTATGGTTTAATTCCAATACTCCTTGCCTTAATATAGCTCCTAGATTGGTAAGAGTTTCTACCTTCCCATTCAGATTCCTATATATATGGAAGAATGTTATCTCCTCTAATTTCTTCAGCAGCCAAGTGAACTTTTTCAAGATTGTGGAGTTAGGAATTCCTCCCTTTGACTTTAATTTGAAAACTTGCCCTATAACAATCATTGAGTCACCTAAATCCAACATTTTCTTTATGCCTTTACTGGTGGCCAACTCTAATCCTTTCCAAAGAACCAAAAATTCTGCCTAGTTATTTGATAGAGTACGCAACCTTTGGCACTCTTTATTATTATTGATGCCTTTTTATATTAAGTGGATGAAGATTATTGAATTTTCATTTATATTTATTTTTATAGCATGATTATACAATTCAAAAATATGATAGAGCATGTTAACTTTTTCCACTATAAATTGAGTAATATTAGATTTAAAGTTTTATTTTTTTACATACGATTATTTTTGAATAATTAATTAAATTAGTTTGAATAAATAAATTAAACTATTTGCAATAATTAATAATATTTTAAAGTGATTTTTAAAACTAAAATATTTTTTAATATAATTTAATAAATTAAAAATCTTAATAATTCCTTAATTATAAATATTGGTATTTTTTATTAAATAATAACATTAAATTTTTTTTTTTAATATATAAATTAAGATGCATTTATTTTGATTCTTTATTATTAACATAATCCATCTTAATTATAGATCTACCAAGTGTTGATAGGGATAAACTACAAACTTCGTTTTTAGTGTAAAACTTGAGGAAAAGTTTGCACCTCAGAAGGTTTGATTCCACTCACCACTTAGTAGATATGGAATTAAGATCATGGATATATTCTGATTCTTAATAATATTATTTATATTATAGAAATTTCTTATATATATGATCCAAATTGGATCATTATATTGTTTTTCTTCCATCTCTATGCTTTCAGAGTGGAAAAAGTGGAGGAATCAACTCACAATATCATTTTTACTAGTGGGACCTAGTTTGGCAAATTGGGGTCTAAACCCTTCCAGAAGAATTTTGAGGCATAAATCAATGTTTTTTAGGGGTAAAACTTTTACACTCTAATGAAAAACATTTATTTCCTATTCTAAACACAAATACATTTCCAACAATGCAAGAATTGCCTCAACCAGAGTTTGTATGCAAACATTATGCCATTCGAAAGTTGACCTTCCTGTTTTGCCCACCATAATTCGATATGATGTCACATAAACCTCGTTATTTATGGAAAATAGGCTAGCTACATGATCATGATGAAGAAAACTCTAGAAGAGACTATATTGTAACTTTGATTAAGAGTTGAGGGAGTCAAACTGGACCACTAGTAGGCTATTGATGATCCAAACTTATGCATGAACGCAACAAAATACAGAAATACACATATACACATAGATGGAGTAGAAATAAAACTTCATTTCATTAATATCAAAGAACTGAAATATGCTTACATTCAGAAATGGGATTAAACTAGCTAGGGCAATGGTAGCATGCCTTTGAACTATGTTACAATGAGGCTTGAAGGCCTATTTATTATTGAGAAACTATGGTAAACCCTGAACATCCAAAAACCTAACCCTAGGAGATGAAGTGGCAAAAGTATGGGCCCCGTTTGGGTAAATTGGTACATCAACTTCTTGGGCTCATAACTTTGGCATACGATCTCCATTTGATGCACACAATACCTCATTAGAAATATCTATCCGAGGACTACAACTTCAACTACAAACATCAAACAAATAATAACAAGTCAAGTCCTTCTGGCACTTTTTTTCCTCGACACTTCCTCCTTCCAACACTTTGACCTTCTTCTTCCGACACTTCGTTCTTTTCTAATTGTTGATAAACCTTGTTACACTTGCTCTAGAAGAGACACCTTTTGTTAAGTCCTTTTCTTGAGATGATCCCTTCCTTCTCTTCACCAACCAATCAACTTGAATTACTGAGTTTGGTAACTTAAAGAGGGAAAATGGTGAGTTGCTGTCTGATTTTAATAAGAGGTTTAACCGTATGTACAACAAGATACCAGCTGAAGTAAAACCCACTACTACCTCTGCTAAACTCACCTATGCCAGTGCTTTTGATTCTGACTTCTGCCTACTGTTGAGAGAGAGGCAATGTGCTACTTTGGCTGACATGCAGGATGTAGCCTTGGAAGTGGAATCAAACATCATGGCTGCAGAGAAGCTCAAGGGAAATGTTGATAGAAGAAGACAGAGGGGCGAGTCTTCATCATCCTTTGATCCTAAGATAGATAAAATGACCAAAATGATCGATTCATTAGCCTATGAAATCTCCAAATTAAAGGTTGAGCAGCACTTGGGGAAAGGAAGAGTGCCTAATACCTTTGCTCCTAGAAATCCAAATCCAAATCCATATAGAAGAACAAATGAGCAGTTGCAGATTTTGCAAAGAAACAAAGATGCTAATGAAGACCAAAGGGTGAAGGCTCCTTTTCAAAATGCAGTCATGGAAGAAGAGAAGTTTGAAGAAGATGATGAGATCCATTATCTGGAAGACAAAGGAAATGCTTCCTTTTTGACCTCAACTTCCTATGAAAAGTCATTATGCAATGACCATATCAGCCAAGAATGGGATGGTAAATCTATTCTACAAACTGTAGATCAGCAAAGATATAATTTGAGGTCAAAGATAAATAATGCCAAGGAAACTCCTATTCAAAGAGTTGTTGTCCCTGCAGTATAGCAAGCTAATAAGAAAAAACAACCGACAGTTGATCCCATCGTCCTCAAAGCTCCAACTCATGAGGTAAGAGGCCTTGACAAGTCTCCTTCTCCTTTTAGTTTTCAATCAGAAATTCAGAAGCTAAGAATACCTATGCCTCTGATTGAACTAGTGAAGAATGAGTCCTTCAAAAGATCCATCCTCGAGGCCCTTGAGCCTAAAACCATCCAAGCCTCCACTAACCATGTAAATCTACAAGATGACAAGCCAACTGTTATTCTCAGCCAATGATTGAAAATTGTGAAGACAGCTCCCCATCATTCTATGTCTCTCTGACTATTCATGAAAAAATCCTTCACAACTGCCTTTTGGACACTGAAGCCAGCCATAATCTAATGCCCAAGGCTGTCATGGATGAGTTGGGTCTTGACATCACCAAGCCTTATCATGACTTGTTCTCTTTTGACTCTGGAAAAGTGAAGTGCCTAGGGTTAATCAAGGACCTAGCCATCACTTTGTCTCAACTGCCTATGAAAAGCATGATGATGGATATTGTGGTAGCAGATGTACCTCCCAAGTTTGGCATGTTACTTTCCAAAGGTTGGATCAAGAGACTAGGTGGATCATTACAAAATGATCTGTCCTATGCTACTGTCCCAGTTTTTGGAGGTGAGAGCAAGAGATTATACAGAGAGGCGCAGTTGGCTTATATCATCAGTGATGAGAAGAACCCTACTAATCATCCCATATATGCTGTTGACACTAATTTTGGAGCATGTATTCTTCATATTGAAGAATCCCAGTTGGCCTCCACGCAGCTTAAAAAACCAGTTTGCCAAATCGCTGAGGAAGAAGGCCCACAGATTTGGGACATGTTCTTTGATGGAGCTTGCTCTAAGGAAGCTGCTGGGGTAGGTGTAGTCCTTGTGTCCCCCACACAAGAATACATTCATTTATCTTTCAAATTAACCTTTTAGGTCACAAATAACATAGCAGAATACGAAGCTTTGATTTTGGGCTTAAGCGCTGCTAAAGAAATGGGTATCAAAGGCCTAAAAGTGTTTGGAGATGCAGACCTCATCATTCAGCAGGTAAATAAAGTGTTCCAAGAAAAGCATCCAAGGTTGAAAGCATACAGAGATGAGGTATGGAGGCTCAAGGATTCTTTTAATGATTTCAACATTTCTTATATTCCAAGAATGAAGAACCAGCTTGCCGACTCCCTTGTTGTGTCTACTAGCACGTTTATTCCTCCTTTGCCTCCTAAATTGACATATGAAGTTCAGGTAAAATATAGACCGTCTCTACCTGACAATGTCAAATATTGGAGAGTTTTTGAAGATGATGAGGAAATTAACAGGTTTTTACAAGTCGTTGAGGAATTTGCTGAAATGCACATCGACCAAGAAAATGAAACCATGGAAGAATGTGGCCAGTCCAAGCTAAAAAGCGAGATCGGTCGAGGAAGCATCGTCCAGCTGCCTAGTAATCACATACCAAAAGGATTGGTGCCTCTAGAGAAGCTTTTCGATCATAACGATGTGCCCTATAAGCCGGCCAAAACAGAGAATGAGTCTGTTGTTTGTAAACATAATATAGGGAGCCCAGCCCATCCAAAATTCATCAATCTGTCCACTCATTTGTCTTTTGCCCAGAATTCCGAGTATTGCACCCTCATGAAGCAATTCACTGATATTTTTGCCTGGGAATATAGTGATCTTAAAACCTATGATACAAACATCATTCAGCACAAGATCCCATTGGAAAAGAACACTACCCCTTTTAAGCAGAAATTAAGACCTATCAGCCCTCTCTTATTGCCTTTGATTGAGAAAGAGATCAAGAAGTTATTGGATGCCAAAATTATAGTTCCCCAAGGTATTCAAAATGGATAGCTAACCTTGTGGTAGTGAGAAAGAAAAACGGAGAAATCAGGCTGTGTGTTGACTTCAGAAATCTGAACAAGTGCTCTAAAAAAGATAACTACCCCCTGCCTAAGATGGAACACTTGCTGCAAAGAGTTTCAGGGGCCAGAGTCATGTCTTTCTTAGATGGATTTTTAAGTTATAATCAGGTTGCTATACATCCAAAAGATCAGTAAAAGACCGCCTTCACTACTCCTTGGGGCACTTTCATGTACTCCAAGATGCCTTTCGGACTGATAAATGATGGGGCTACTTTTCAAAGGGCCATGGACATAACCTTTGTGGGAGAGAAGGACAAGTTTGTCCTTATTTATCTTGATGACATAATAGTCTTCTCTAGCAGCCACAAAGACCATTTACAGCATTTGAAGAAGGTCTTCCTAAAGTGCAGACAGTTTGGAATTTTAGTGAACCCAAAGGAGTCACAATTTGCTCTAGAAGAAGGCAAACTTCTGGGACATATTGTTTCTGTTGAAGGTGTGAAGATTGATCCAGCAAGGGTTCAAGCCATTCAGACATTGTCCATCCCAAGGTCAAAAAGGGACATTCAATCCTTCCAGGGTAAGATTAATTTCGTAAGGAGGTTCATTCCAAACTTTGCAGAGCTTGTAAAGCACATCACTTCCATGCTGAAGAAAGGATCAGAAATAAAATGGACAAATGCTTCAAGAAGCTCTTTTGAAGCCATCAGGCAAGCTATCATGGAAGCTCCCACTTTAATCAGCCCATATTACACTAAGGAGTTTTGTATCTTCTCTTTTTCCTCTTATGATAGATTTGCAGCAGTTCTGTTGCAGAAAAATGATGAAGGCATAGAGCACCCCGTGGCCTTTTTCAGCAAAACTTTAAGGGATGCTAAACTAAGGTATGACCTTATTGAAAAACAAGCTTATGCTCTCATAAAATCTTTAAAGGCATTCAGAATTTATATTTTGCATTCCAAAGTAGTTGCATATGTACCTTCAGCCTCAGTAAAAGATGTCTTAACTCAGCCAAATATTGATGGAAAGAGAGCTAAATGGATTGCAAAATTCATAGAGTTTAACATAGAGGTGAAGCCCACTAAGCTTGTCAAAGGCCAGGGCTTGGCTAAACTTATGGCTGAAGAAAATTGCAACTTGTTAGACATAAATTCCATGGGTCTAAATTCAGATGATGAGCAGACAGAGGGAGCAACAGAAGAGCAAAAGCAGAATCAGTCTTTGGCTAAAAATCTAGCCACATGTGAATGGTATTATAGCATAGTTCATTTTTTACAAAAGCTAGAAGTCCCTCCAGGGCTTAGCTCAAGTCAAGCTCGTGCCATTAAACTCAGATCAACCAAATTCTGCATTAATAAAAATCTGCTTTATTGGAAAGACCCATCAGGAATCCTCTTAAGGTGTCTAGATAAAGAACAATCTATGGAAGTCATACACTAGTTCCATTCTAGCATCTGTGGAGGGCATCATTATTGGAAAACCACAGCTCACAAAATCTTGAGGGTTGGATATTATTGGCCTACTCTGTTCTCTGATGTGTTTTCTTTTGTAAAAGCTTGTGACAAGTGTCAGAGGTTTGCAGGAAGACAGCAGCTAAAATCTCTGCCCTTGAAGCCAATACATGTCAATGGTCCCTTCCAGCAGTGGGGCTTGGACTTTATAGGTGAGATCAACCCACATTCCAGTGGCCAACACAAATGGATCTTAGTAGCCACTGCCTATTTCACCTAGTGGATAGAGGCTATACCCACTAAGAATGCCAATCATCAAGTCATCATAAAGTTCTTGAATGAGAATATTTTCACTAGATTTGGTTGCCCAACCAAACTAGTCACTGATAATGTAGCAGCTTTCAAGGAAAAAGAATTGGTGGACATGACTAAATCCATGGGCATTCAAGTGGTGCATTCTACCTCATATTATCCTCAAGGCAATGGCCTAGCAGAATCATCTAACAAGAGTCTAGTAAGGGTAATCAAAAAACTATTAGAGGACAACAAAAAGAGTTGGGATTCCAAGTTGAAGTTTTCACTATGGGTTGACAGAGTTACCATCAAAAAGTCCATAGGGAATTCTCCATTCAAACTGGTTTATGGCGCTGATGTTGTTTTCCCCATCCAGCTGATTCTCCCTGTGGCTAAGTTCTTGCAAGAAGAACAAGATGAAGAGAATGACATGGTAAGAAGAATGAATAACCTAGTTGAACTATAGCAAATCAGAGAGCAGCTGGTTGAGAAGTCAAAAGCTCATTAGAAGAAAATCAAAGAAACCTTTGACAGGAAGGCAAAAGTGGACAATTTCCAAGTTGGTGATTGGGTGCTTAAATGGGATGCATTTAAGGAAAAGAAAGGTAATCATGGCAATTTTGACTCCTTATGGGTAGGTCCATTTGTCATCGCTCAAATTCAGTAGAACAATACATTCATTTTGCACAATTTGGAAGGAGTAGATACTTTTGGTAGCCCAATAAATGGGTGGTTCTTGAAACTTTATTTCGTTTAAGGCTTTAAAGCCTTGTCATTGTAAATATGTTTTTTCAGTTTTTATTTCATTACAAAATAGATTCCATGCCCAATGGAATACCAGAAGGAAGATTTGACTTTGTTTTTTCAGGAAAGGCATTAATCTGTGATCCTTGAAACTTCACAGGGAGGATTTCATCCCCAGAAGGAGCCAGTGTTAGCCTCGCTGGAAAAAGGCCCAAAAATGGATCCATATAGGCTCTTAAAATCTTCAATTTTTGCTCAAAGATCATCCAATGATCAAAATCAGCGCAAGAGGAGAGCCCTTAGAAGGGCGGAAATACACTATCGGGAGGCAAAAACGCTTGAAAACCATGAAAAACCCACAATCATAGGCTTAAACAGAGGAATGAACAGCAGCCGTTAGATCTGGCTGATCAATGGCCTAGATCTAAGCGGCTAATCGCAATCAGCTGAGCAGAAGGGACAGTTTAAAGTTGGGCACATGACACCGTTGATCAGCGATCGCCGATGATCGGATCGGCGGGGAGCATATGCTATGTTATATAAAGGACCCGAGGAGTGAGCGATGCGCGATTGCGATTTATCGCATCGCTGATATCGCATCGACACTATACCACGGGCGGGGCCTATGCACATACATATGGGTGACCCGATGAGCCGGACCTGACGACATTATAGTTGGGAGTTCATAAATTTTGAAGTCCGTGCCCAAGCAATTTTTAATGTATTTTCCGTGTATTTCGTTATATAACGAAATACAAAGGGAAACAGGGGTAGTGCGATAGCGATGGAACCCAGACCCGATGGGTTCCGGGAAGTGAAATACATAATTTTTCAAGTCCGCCAAAGTCCTTTTTTAATGATTTTCAATGTTTTAGGTGCATTTTTAAAAACACAAAGAAATCACGAAACAAGCAGGATTTCGGGTGGGCCATGGGCGGTAAGTGGTTTAGGCCAAGTTCCGCTCGATGCCATACAGCAGCTGCCATGTGTCCAAAATGAGGAGAGAGAAAACCACCCTCATTGAGCGGTTAACTCCAGTACAAAAGAGGCACCCGAAATGGATCATCACCGTTGGATCTAGGACTCCTAGATCAATAGTGGAGATGTGTTATCACTGCAAGGGTGGACCCAAGAGGAGAATAAGCCATATCTAAGGATTTTTGAAGTCCGAAAAGGACACAGAGGGGTGGGATGTCTCAGTATTGCTGCGTTTTCTATTTAAAACAGAAAACAATCATGTATTAACAGAAAGGGGCCATTTAAAGGGATTATAAGGGCCCGAAGACCCATTCCACCATATAACAGAGCCCGGGAAACATATTGTCGGGAAACAGGGGTCGAAAAGGGAAAGAGAAAGGCCACAGCACGTAGCTCGCCCGAAACAGAGACATCATGGGCATCAATAGCACAGACAACGCAACAACCACACCAACAAACATTATGGGGCATCTCTGGCATGAGAGAGCTCCCAAACATCACAGCAAGCTACCCAAAATATCTGAATGCGGATATTTTTCTGTCAGAAGAACAAACCTCCGAACCATGCTGCCTATTAAGGGAATCAATCAATTGAAGAGACAGAGGGATAGATTAAGACCTAACAAGCCTCAAAAGGCTCAGCATCATTGTAAAGAGCTATAAATATCTGAAAGAAAAATGTAATAGGGGTTCAACTTCTAGAGATTATTTCTCCTCTGTTCCTTCAAGCTTCTCATCTTCATTCTAGCAATATAAGCTTCTTTTGCCATTATATGTTCAATGTCCATTCTCTTTGTTGTTCTATGCTTGCACTTGAACAGTTTGTTCATGTTTTCTTTGTGTCTAAGGCCAGATAACTGTCATCTTATCTCTGCTTTGATAAATTAGATTTGCAAGCTTCTTTGCTGCCTGTAGCTAGCCATCCATATGTGGTCATATATGCATCTACCAATACAGTCAGTATTCTCTTTTTCTGCCTATATCTAGCCATTGATTTATGTTTATGTATGCAATCTTCTGGTATAGTCAATATTCTCCATCTATCCATTGAATTTATAAATTATTGAGCATTAGTGGTCTAAAGCCTTGTATTGGTGAGAGTGTTCACACATGCCTTGAGTGAAAACAAAGTTGAAATGGTTATCTAACTTGATCCAAACCATCACTTATTCCAATAGCTCAGAGAACAATATTGAAGATTATATGTTACGAGGCATCTCCAAGCTACAACCTAGGAGAGTTTCTTGGAGTGATAACACTACCAAAAAATTTCAGACCATTAAATCGAGTTATAAAAGCATTCTAAACATTTTAAAAAATACATTTTCACGCAAGAAAAATTCTCCCAAGAAAAACCAAAAAACATCAAAAATTTATTATGCTCTTAGGATCAGCTTTATTTTGTTTAGAATAACTTTTTTTTATAAAATTTTAAAAACCTTTAAACACTAGAGGAGTTTTTGAAGTCTTCTATAATAAATGTTTTCTAGTTGGTCAACTTGATCACGAAGATACCTGATTATCGAGAGTGAGCCTAGGCTATTGGTTTTTTCATAGAGCTATGAACATATTATCAATTTAATTATCAGATCCTTAGTTATCAAGCAATCTACTTTATGTTGTTTTATTCACGAAACACTTGGGTCAATTTATTAAAGATAAAAGTATATATGCATATATAATCTGTTTGAAGTAGCAATTACAATCCACACATCTTAATCTTCATCTCCTCCTTTGGGCTCTATGTTTCTAATAATAATGGGCAAATAGGAACGAGTTTTTGAATTTCCAACGAGTTTCCTCATGATTTGAAACACCAAATATTGGAGTGGGTTCTAGTGGATTGTATCTATAGATTTCGAAGTGTATGCAAACACTGGAATGCTCTCCTTTCATCCACCAAATGCATATCTTATCTTGAGTCAAATCTTTTGCAATTTGGTCCTGAAGAAGGGTGAGCCATTTTCCACCCAACCATAGGCTAATTTATGTTGCAGTCTTTCTCATAACTGGCCACCCCCAAGCCATATCTCGATGCCTTGAGGGAAAACCTAAACTTAGGAATCTAGCACATAGTTTTCATACTAGATTTAACACAAAAAGTTAAAGTCACTGTCCTCCACACACAAGAAATAATCTCAGTGTTTATCCTTTCCATTACTTGACCAACACTGTAGAAATTCACAAATGAAAATTGATCTATAAACTTTTGTGGATATTCCACTAGATAGTTTATCACAACAGATCTAATAAAACTATATTTAAAAATCTGAAATCTACACTATTAGGGTTTTATTTCTCTTTAGATTTTTGGGTCTATAGATTATTGTTTTCTTGTGTATGAATGCAAATTATATTTATGCAAAAAAAGAGAAAAAATGAAATAAAATCTCACAAACCATGATTTGACATAAGATGTAACTTGGGAAACCCTTTCAAGAGAAAACTTTGTTGGAAGGTGAGGCCACTATTTTCTTCGATCCCAGGTTTATTCGTAATGTAACTTTGATGGTAGGGGAGATTTTATCCAAGTTTCCTTCTTCGAAAGCATCTGGTGCAAGAATAATATTTTTAAACCAATCGATCTCACCATGGATGAAGTATTTGGATTCCACAACATATTGATCATGGGTTGTTGCGGAAGGAAGTACGCACGATGGTGCATATCATCCCAAGGATAATTAGGGGTGGTCATGGCTTCCCTAATGTCTTCATCGAAATTAAAAATGGGAGGACAAGAGGAAGAGGGACCACATGGTGAAGAGGAACTACCTGAGGCATCTTCATGGGATACAAGGTTCGCATATGCATCATTGGGAGTGATGGACAGATGACTAGTAGATGTGACATCTACTAATGTTGATACCAAAGTGTTTTCCGAAGAGGGTTCACATAATAACAGTAGGAAAATCTAAGAGAGTCCTAATAGATCTATCCCATGGATGACGAGAGGTAGAGAATAGGGGCAAAAATATCTGTAATCCGAACATCAGGAGGGGGAATCATAATGGTGGGTTGGGAAACCTCTTGTTCTGGCAAAGAAGTGGAGCCAAAACCTATAGGTAGAGGATAAGTGGAATAAATATGAGAAACATATAACTCTCGAAGTACTTGAAGTGTATCACGAAAATATTTGAGACGAGAACAATGATGGGAATAGTTTCCATAGTTATCATACAAAGCACAAGGGTGATTTGTGTGTAAGCATTTGTTGTTTTTGGTGGACTCAGGTAAGGTGACATGGACCTAAGTAATGTTAGGTTTTGGGAAAGTATCAGAGATCACATTCTTAATGTGAGGGAGTTTAGGACATTTATTGGTGGCATGCCCAACAACATCACACAAAGTGCATGGAGGAGAAAGCTTTACAGTATAGGAGGAGCGAGAGTTGCTTGGGGTGCCTTGTCTTTGGGTCCATTTTTCTGGGCTTTGCCACCCTCACTAGATGCTTTCACAATAGGATTGGCTTCCTATTGAGGTTGTTTGTAACAAAAGAAAAGGAAGGGGTAGGAACAACATGTTGAACAGGGGTCAAATTTGTAAGGTTTGAGTTGATTATGAGGCGTGTTTGCGAGAGGATCAATGTACCATATTGGGATCCCCAAGGTAATGTTAGGTAGACTCAATGTAGCCATAACAGGGGTAGAAAATATTCCCAGTGGAGAGAATAAGAAAGGTATATGACTTGGGGGAACTGCTCTTGGATGGTTAAGATATGGGGGAACGATTCCGGGATGAAAAGGAATGGGAGAGATACCAGTAAAAGGAAATAGGGCTAGAGGAATTGTACCTAAAGACTGGGTTGAGTTGGGAGAAGGAGGTTAGAGAGGGGTTGGATACTATGAAGGCATACCAAACCACTTGTTAGCAACCCGTGACGCTTGAAGCATGCAAACAATGGATGATCTAGGCTTAGAAGGGGTAGGCAGCGGGCCATAATAAAGCCCAAGCATAATGTAATCTTTATAGACTCCAAGAGACACGTTGGTAAAGGTAGGGATAATTTGATTTCCAGTCATAGATGAAACAATGGTCTAAGGAGAGGTCTAGGAATGAGGGTCGTAGTAAATTAGCTGATCAAAAATGATGATATTTCCATTGTGGGGAAATCACATCTTGCAAAAAATGGTAGATGTGATTGCAGATATGGCATAGGTGTAACTACAACCCAACAAGGTGTTATAATCTAAGGGGGCATCAATGACTTCAATATCAATTGAGATTGTCTTTCCAACAATGGTGAAAGGACAATTGCGGTATAAATTGAGGGGCTATGAGGGATTACTATCCCAAGCACAAAGAGTGATAGTAGATGGGGACAGGTCAAGGGAACCAAGTTGCTTCCAAACACTAGCGGCCATCACACAGGTGAAGGCACCTTAATCTATGATACACCGGTAGACCATGGCATTCTTTATGGAGACCGGTATGTGAAAGGAAACTGAGGAAGGAAGGGGGGATGTTTCACTTTGTCAACATCAAAGACAATCAGATGATCATCAGAGGGATTCACAATGCCTAAAGCAGATGGTAGAGAATTATATTGTGGTGGGCACATCTGGAGGACTTCCAACATTGACATGGCAGCAGGAGACACTATGCTATAGGTATGGGCGGCTTTAGACGAAGCAACATTTCGATGTAATGGACGTTTGGGGATCTTGGGGGGAACCTTGAATTTAGGTAGAGGGATATGTAAGTTGTCATTTGGTGATGAAAGAGGCTCAGTGGAAACATTGGGTTGGGAATCAGTTATTGAATTGAAGGGGGCTTGTCATATTGGCGCGACAGAGTCTGGAGGTTTACTTGTCCAGTGTTGAATTCTTTGGAATTCATCATGAGGATCTGGTAATTGTTCTTGCCAAATTATGAAGGTTGAGGTGGTACATTACCCTCTATGGGTTAGGAAGCAACATATCCTTGATGGGGAAAAGGATTTGTAAGCACAATCGGTTCTATCGAAGCATGAGGGAAGGGAGGTGGAGTAATGGGCTAAGTGTAACATTCCTGGTGAAAATTCCATGTAATAAAAGTTAATAAAGTTAAAATAAGACCACAGTTAGGGGACACGTATTCCAAGCTTAATGTTGGGAAAGTATATCCTAGTGGGTATCACTGGATGTGTTTGTCAGTAAAGGAAATTAGAAAAGGCATAGGCATTAAAAGGAAAAAAGGCATTTTTGGCACACTTATTTATGAAAATAAAGGAATATAGGAGCAAAGTAAGGTGAAAGGTCATAGGTTGCATGTGAGAAGAAAAATGATGGAAAATGAAGAAAATAGAGGCATCATTGATAAAAAGGCTTCTGAGGATTAGTTGGAAAGATTTTGGTCAGCGTAGGCTTGGTCAGGGTAGAAGGCTTGGTCAGTGTAAGATTGGTCAGTTTAGTTTTGGAGCTCTCTCATTATTCTCTCTCTCTCTCACTCTTTGACACTTAGAGTTTCTTGGAACACTCAAGTTTTGGAGCAAGGAAGGAAAAGAAAGCACAGGAAGGACAAGGAAAGGAAAATAAAGCAAGGATTAGGCAAGGAAGAGCAGGATCAAGCAACTTCAATAGAAATACTTTTAGGTAACATATTTCATGTGTGATTTCCTAGCTAGTTTTGACATGCATGGATTTGCATGTTGGTGTATGGTTCTCTTGTTGTCGATAGCATGGATATTTTGGGATATGACAGTGGTTTTTAGCCTAGACTTGCCTTTTTTCATATTGCATGGTGTGTTTGGATGTTGATCTCGGTTTTTAGCTTTAGAATTGTCGGATGGATTTTAGAATCCGAGGCAGAGGTGGTCTCAAGGTCCATTCCCAAAGGCCTAGGAATCCCTTGACCAGTTTTGGTGGGATACATGGTAAATCCTAAGAGAAGAGTCTCGGTTTAGTGCCCAGTGATCTGGTGTGGATTGTGGTAAAGCGTCAGAGAAGGGTGTCTTGGTTTAGGGCCTAGTGATCTGGTGTGCATTGCGGTAAAGCCTGAGAGACAAGGAGACAAAAAATCCTCAAGGATAGTGATGGATTTCGGATGGAATTCCAAGTTTGGTTCAGTTTTGTGATCGAAGCACCAATTTTGGTGTGATCACGTTTTGGTGAGGGTGGAGGTGGTTTAACCTCTGGATTCCCTTGGTTGTTTTTGGATTTATTTTTCCATGATATCTCACATTCATGCTTGGAATTTGGCACAGGGGTGACTGGCTTAAAGAAATATTTGGTTCAGCCATGTCTATGTTTGGATGGTAAGTGGAATTCCCGAACCTGGTCGGGTTTTCTTATGTTTAATAAAAGTTAAATCCTCTTGATTTTTTACTTATTTATATGTGGATTTAATGGCTAATATCTCACTATAATTTTCATGGTTTAATGTTGGTTATAAACATGGTTATATGACTTGTTATTGTCATGGTTATTTCATGTATTTACTTGTAAATGAAAGGATAATGGATGCAAGAACTAATTGATGTCATAGCATTTCAAGGGAGAAGGTGGTGATTCTTCTTGTCATGTCTCATAAGAGTTTTCAGCCATTCATGCTCTGTTTTGTATACTAGACCTGTAGATTGTATTGATGCCAAGTGTTTGACAAAATGTCAGTCCCAGTTGGGGATTGTCAGGCCTAGTCCTGGAGTTATTTTTTGGTTTATTAGTCCTGTAATCATGTGTTTAATGAATTCTCGAAGTTACAGCAAGTTTTGGGAAGTGGACAAAATTATGGGTTTGAAAAGTGCCTTAAATCTCGCAGACTTTGGCACAAGTCTACTAGAAATAGTCCCTAGATGCAACCATGCAGGCTTGTGGGATCGTCCAGATCTCTCTGGATGCTAGCATGCCCATGACATGGGAGCTTCCAAAGGTTTAATAAGTTAAAAACTCAGTGGGACCCAGGGGCATGATACCTGTGAGGTTGAGATGGCTCCTAGGAGTGTTGTTGCTAATGTGGAAGGTATGTTTGATGGGTTTCTGTTGATTCCACTTCCTTAAGGATACCTTGCAGGTTGAATCATATCATATTAGCCTCTCATCACATGTTTACCCCAGTTTTTTGGTTACTTGGGTAGATATGGGAGGAGGGTGTTACACTAAGGTCCTCTAGAAGCAGCTTCTTGAGCTTCTCATGCTTGGTGCATTTGAGGTAAAAGGGGACATTCAAGAGTATAATGGATGAATACACCACAACATGCACAAGGTTTATCGTTCGAAGAGCCTTATTTTTCTTGGGTTTTCCATACTATTGCTGGGTTGCAGGATTAGGCTGGTCACCGTTAGGGGCATTCGATGGTGGACCTTGGTTGCTTTTGTTAGCTTGAGATGGTTGATTTCGCTTACCCTTTCCCTTATTCCTTCTCTTGGAGTTGGGGGGATTGGTTGTACTTTGTTGAGCATACACTTGACCTTGAGGAGGTGGTTGCTATTGTGGCAAAAGTGGAGGAGGCATGGGAGGTTGGGGTGTTTGTGGGGCTGGAACACTAGGTGGTACATATGGGTAGTAAGGATTCGTGGAAACATTTCAATAACCAGGTGGAGTAACGACTGCCCTTGTCATCAACCGATGCAAACGGGGATATGCATATGATGTGATTGTACATTGGTAAGCGTTGACATGTGAAGTATCAGGAGGGGGATAAGTGTAAGCAGAACTGGTCCCCCCAAAAGTTTACCATAACTCTTGTGAGGTTGAGGGTGTGAGATAGATCCAATGATACCATCAGTTGCATGAGATGCCCCTGGTGCATTAACATCACCAGGCCAAGGCAAATCAAGAAGGATAATATAAAAATAACCTAACTGTGCATAGATTAAGTCATATATCAAAACTATCTAGAGAGCTTCTTCCTTAGACTGGGGGAGTGAAAGGTGACATCTTTACCTATGGAATCAAAAAGAATTATAAGGAACCAATCCATATAGACATGGTCTTCAAATTCACTCTCCTCTACACATAAGAAATCATCTTTGAGTTCATCCATTCCATTAGTTGACCAGGACCATAGAAATTCACAAATGAAAATTGATCTATAAACTTTTGTGGATATTCCACTAGATAGTTTATCACAATAGATCTGATAAAACTATATTTAAAAATAAAAAATATACACTATTATGGTTTTATTTTTCTTTAGATTTTTGGATCTATAGATTATTGTTTATTGTGTATGTATGCAAATTATATTTATGCAAAAAATAGAGAAAAATGAAATAAAATCTCACAAACCATGATTTGACGCAAGATATAACATGGGAAACCCTTTCGAGAGAAAACTTAGTTGGAAGGCGAGGTCGCTCTTTCCAAAGAACAAGTTTGCTACTTCTTTCCCATTGATGGTCTTCTTGCATGGCATCAAAACACACATCTTGATAAACCTCTCAACTCCCATGAATAGGTAGTCATGTCCCTTCCTAGTTGTTAGTAAACCTCCCACAATGTCCATGGAAATGTTTTCCCAAGGACAAGTGGGTATAGGTAAGGGATGATATATACCATGTTTCCTATTATTAGGCTTGATGGTACAATAAATCATGCATCATGTTATGAACCTAGCTACTTGTTCTTTCATCTTGGGCTAATACACATATAACCTCTTCAAGTTGGCCACTATCTTCCCTACACCAAAGTGCCTTGAAATATTTGAGGTGTGAGCCTCTTTGATCAATTTCAATCACTCACCTTTAGAAACCCATAACTTATCTAGCCTATAGAGTAACCCATCCTGGATATGGTAGTCAATGGTGTTGTTGCCATCATGCACATGATTCTTGACTCTACAACTACTAAAACACCTCCTTGAATTCCTCGTCCTCTAAATCGGCCTCTTTATATGCATCATGGTTGAATGGATCCATGTGCATCTGAGTTCCCAAAGATATGATCTTTAATTTGGTGGCCTTGAAAGCATGTCAAACAACTTGTTTATGCTTCCCTTCTTATACATGATCACTAAATGAAATTGGTGTAGAAATCCCATCCACTTGTAATGCCTAGTCTATTATAGCTTTCCTTAGGCCTACATGTATTATAATGGCTAGTGATCTATGTGGATTACTGTCTCATTTTCCATCAGACAATTCTTCCACTTCTTCACAACTTGCATAAGGGAATATAGTTTCTTGTTGTAGGTAGGGTAGTTAAGAACCACCCCATGAAATACTTCAAAATGGTAGCATACACACCTTCGTCCCTACATCAATACTGCTCCAATAGCATACCCACTCACATTTTTCTCCACTTCGAAAGGTTGCTGCAAGTTTGGTAATGCAAGAACTAGTGCTTGAATTATCTTCTTCTTTAACTCCTCAAAGTACTGTTGTTGACCCTTTTCCCACTAGAAACTCTTGCCACTTGTTGTTATGGTGTGGAGTGGCATTGCTACTGTTGAAAACGAGGCTATGAATTTCCTTTGGTATTGTGTTGTCCCAAAAAACTCCTAACCTCAGAAACATTAGTAGGAATCTACCATTTCATGATGGCATCCATCTTGGTAGGCTCTATAGGCTTAAACTCTCCTTTGCTTATCACATACCCAAGATACACCAAAGTCTGTTGTGCAAACTCACACTTCTTGAGATTTTCTAGCATATTGTGCTTTTCAACACCTGTGTCAAATGTGAGATGTGCTCCTTCTAGGTAGCATTGTATACCAATATATCATCCAAATAGAAAATAACAAATGAATCTATAAAGTGTGCAATATGTCATTTATTAACCCCATAAACATAGCTGGTGCATTATATATCCCAAATGACATGACTAACCACTCATACAACCTTTCCTGGTTTTGAAGTCAATCTTTTGGGTATCTTCTTCTCTAACTCAAACTTGGTGATATCCAAACTTTAAGTCGAACTTGGTGAAGTATTTAACTTATTGCAATTGATCTAACATATCATTTATCCTAGACAATGGTACCTGTTCTTGAGTGTAATTTTATTCAGCACCCTGTAATCATACACATTTGCCAAGTCTCATCCTTATTTGGTACAATGATTATGGGTGACCCACATGGTGATGTATTCATTCTAATGGAACCCTATTCTAGTAGATTCTACAACTTTTTCTTCACCTCATTTTTTTCTATGACAGACTGCCTATACAACCCAATATTTGGCAATGGGAAGTCTGACAATAACTAGATATCATGCTCCACTTCCCTCTTGGGTGGTAACCCTTTAGGATCCTAGAATACATCCCTATATGCCTATAGCAACTCTTTCAGTTGTTGTTTTTGTTTCTTAGTATACCCCTCTAGGGATTCCTTTCCTCTTACTAACTCTTCTACAAATTGATTTTCTCTTTAAAACAATAAAACATACTTCTTGCTGGAATTGATCAAATTTTTGGCTTGGTTGGAACTTATTAATGAAATTTTTTATTTTCCTTTATGTGTGTTGATGGTGAACAATTTTTTATCCTTGAAAAGTCATCTACATACCCAAAGGGGTGAAATTGTACACTTTGCCCCTGCTTCTACTTGAAGTAGTGCCATCGAATCTAGTGATCCTCTACATACCCAAAGGGGTAAAATTATGACTTTATAATAGTTTTGAAGTACTCTCACTTAGTCATTGGAGGATCTCCCTCCAACCTCAAGGTCTCCATGTGGCTTTCCTACTAGGTTAGGGCATGGCCCTCTAATTTCAGTCGTGCAAATGAAATATTATGTTCCTCCTCTATATGATGGATATCGAAATACAATGCTAATTGCTGCAAATAGTGATTTAGCTTTAGAGTGTCAATATCACCTTGGTATGGCTTGACATCAACCTTTTCTTCCAATTTGAATAATGACTATGAATAATTTACGGCACTCGAATTGGGTTGATCTTTGTCAGGTCCTTTCTTTAGTTAGTTCTCTATTTTTTCCCGATCTCCTGATCTCCCCTATAATATGTCATATGCATTAGAATCCCCATATTCATCGAGTAGCCCAAGATTATTATTTAGGGCTTACATGAGGAGATTCAAGTTACGACTTATATCAACAACTTGCGCTTCTAGCCACGAAAACGTCTCCTCTACAAGATCAGAAGGGTTATTCATACATTTTTCAACCATGATTAGTTTTATGACTTTTGGCTTAGATGATCTAGATCCCTTACAAATCTCAACAATATACCCAAAGTATCCTACTCTAATACAAATATGATCCATAAACTTGTTGGAAATAATACTGAGAGGGGGGGTGAATCAGTATTATCAGATCAATTATTTTTCATTTCACAATCAGATTTGTATACGCTACTTCAGTTATGGGAAACTGCGTATATACGCTACTGTGTCTAAGGTAACCAACGTATATCAATAAACTTATGATTCATTAAATGTTGATCTTTAATCAATGCATCAGAACTTCATTAACCATAAGAACAGTAAATGGGTGCAGTAAAACAGAACAGATCACCACACACATGGACACAAGATATAAGGTGGAAACCCAATGTGGGTGAAAACCACGTGCTTCAATTCGTCTCTATCTTCTTCTAATAAGAAACTTCTTTTTACAATATTTCTATACTAGTGCAGTCTTATACCAGTACGCAGGCTTCTACCTGCAGAAGGCTACAACCTTCTCTCATTCTCCAGCTTCTCCTGGAAGGGAGCTACAACCCCCTTAGCTCTTGTACTAGCTGATGTACTAGTACGTAGTTGCTGACCTACAGAAGGCTACAACCTTCTCTTTTCTTCCAGGGACCACATTTCATAAATTTTCAGACTGGATCCGTCAATAACATCAATCAAACATCAAATCTATCTGCATCAATCAATCTCCTTGCACCAACTAAAACTGAATCAAACAATCACTTCTCTGAATGTTGTAACCAGAATACAATAATAGTAACCAGACACCAATCCTGAACCCAGAATATTGCAGCAATAAATAGAAGTAGCTAAAGCATATTTTATGAGACATACACTACTTCAAGATGAAGAACCTGCGTGCATATGCTTCTGTATTAAGGCAAACCAACGTATACGCTGTTTTGAATTACTAAACTAGCGTGTATACGCGCCTCTGCTGTGCCGAACCTACGTACAGATTTATAAAAGATAATTTTCCCTTTTCAAATATTCAGACATCAGTTATACCCAGATTATCAAATTTATATATCAAGTCATGCGCCAAATATAATAGATCAAAATCACACAAAGATACTACTATTCAAGCCTTAAGATCTTGACCCATCAATAAAACTTATCCTTCTTCTAGCGCTCAGGTTCCTCCTTGGTTCAGATCTAGCTATGCACCATAACCCAATCACTAGTATTCTAGATCTTGCTTCTTCATTAGATATTCAATGCTCGAGTGAATGCCCTTGCCTAATGATCTCCTTTCCCTTTTATAGTCTTAGGCCTAACTCAATACCATGGTCCAAAACCATAGAGAATCAATACCATGGACCCAATATCTGGGTTTAGCACTTCGGATGAGATACCATGGTCCAAAACCATAGGTTCAAATACCAAGGACTAAATACCATGGACCAAAAAATAAGCTTTCCCACATGTACACGCTTTTCCGTGCATGAAAGTGCGTGCATATGCATACGCGACTTTTGATCGGCAATCCCACGTGTATACACGATCTAGTTAAGAGGAACTTGTGTATATCTTTTTTTCTTTCATTTTGAGCACCTGAACTGTGATCTGCCATCTGAGTGAGTTGCCATCAAGGACAACACTTGTGTCATAGTGCCAAACCTAAGTCATAATGCCAACAATCTCCCCCTTTGGACTTGATGGCAACCCCAAGTCACTCAAATTCATTCTCCCCCTCTGACATCAAGGGCAAAGGGTTATGCTCCCCCTGAATACATGCTGAAATCTTTGCTTTCCTATGCTGTCCATGCTCCCCCTGACTATAGGAAAGGTCTGTAAAAAGATGTTTTGCAAGAAAGAACATGACTCTATACATTATAAATGACCTTCCTATCACCAAAGACTCATACATACATCCATCTCCCAACCAAGTGGGGATATACCAATATTGACTCATCCACCCAACCAAGTGGGGATACACCAAAAGTTTACACATGATAAAACAAGAACATTACATCATCCATCCCAGGCATAGTGGGGAAACCAAAATAGGCCGTTACATGACCTTGATAATAAAAGAAATACATGACATAGAGATGAAATATCTACAACAAGACTATGATAGTCATCAACAACTATCATCAGCAGCATCTGTCAATCATCGTTCAGACCAGCAACCATGTTCTCCCTCAACACCTGTTCCACCTGAAACCAAAAACAACTGTGAAATTGAATCAAGATCTTCTAAGATAATGCCAACAATGCATTATTAGAAGTATATGCTCCCCCTGAACCTATGCCAGAGGGTCTCTGTCAAACCCATATCAGACTCTTTTCATCCTGAGTCTGGCCCACTGATTTCCTTCAAACCAACATATACGCGACTGTATCCACAAAAACCGGCATATGTACGCGGATGCTCCTCATGAAACTCGCGTACAACTACTTTTCTCTGAAATAGATAAGTTTCAATAGCAAGATGATGCATCAACTACTCCTAGCTTCTACCTGAGGTATTCAAATGTCTCCCTGGGCAGTGGTTTGGTGAGTATATCAGCAACCTGATCCTTAGAGGGAACATACTCCAATTTGACCTTTTGTTCAAGAACTTGTTCCCAGAGAAAATGATATTTGATAGGTATGTGCTTGGTCTTTGAATGCATGATTGGATTCTTTGAAATACTGATTGCACTTGTATTATCACATAAAATGGAGATAGGTGGAGTACAAGTGATTTGAAAATCTTGCAAAGTTTGCATCATCCAAAGGAGTTGTGTGCAGCAAGATGCAGCAGCCACATATTCCGCTTCAGCTATAGATAAAGCAATTGAACTTTATTTCTTGTTGAACCAAGATACTAATCTGGAACCCATAAAGAATGCACCACCACTAGTGATTTTTCTGTCATCCACGCTTCCTGCCCAATCTGCTTCTGTATATGCATGAAGTGTGAGATCTGTATCTCTAGGATACCATAAGCCATAGTTTTGTGTTCCTTGAAGATATTTGAAAATCCTTTTAACCACCTGAAGGTGTGCTTCTTTTGGATTTGCCTGGAATCTTCCAACTATTCCCATTGCATGCATGATGTCTGGTCGGGTACCTGTCAGATAGAGCAGACTACCAATCATGGATCTATAGGTTGGTTGATGTACTGCTGCTGAATCATCATTTGCACTGAGGTTGCATCCTGTTACCATAGGGGTACATACTGGTTTCGAATCTTCCATGCCATATTTCTTCAAGATCTGCTTGAGGTACTTGGTTTGTGATAAAAAGATATCGTCTTTATTTTGTTGGACTTGTAAACCAAGAAAATATGTCAGCTCACCAAGCAAGGACATTTCAAATTCTTTCTGCATCACCAAAGCAAAGTTTTGACTCATGGCTTCTTCATTGCTACCAAAGATGATATCATCAACATACACAACAAGTATTAGCAATTTATCATTATCAATTTTTATATATAGATTGCTATCTGCTGATCCTTTTGAAAAACCTTGTTGATGGAGGTATTTGTCCAGATGATAATACCAAGCCCTTGGAGCCTGTTTAAGACCATAGAGAGCCTTCTTAAGTCTACATACAAGTTTTGGATCATTTCCAAGGATGAATCCATCTAGTCGCTCAATATACACTTCTTCTTCTAAGTCTCCATTTAAAAAGGCAGATTTCACATCCATTTGAAATACTTTGAACTTCTGAAAACTAGAAAGAGCAAGGAACATTCTTATGGCCTCAAGTCTAGCAACCAGTGCAAAAGTTTCTTCAAATTCTATACCTTCTTGTTGAGCATACCTTTTACAAACAAGTCTGGCCTTGTTTCTAATAACAACTCCATTTTCATTTAGCTTGTTTTTGAATATCCATTTTGTCCCTATGACATTCTTATCATTTGGTCTAGGAACCAACTCCCAAGTATTATTCTTTTCAATCTACTCAAGTTCTTCATTCATGGCCTTGACCCAACATTCATCTTTGCATGCTTCACTTACATTTCATGGTTCAGTGGAGGAAAGTAATGCTAGATAGCTTGAAGCTTTTGAGATAGTTCTTCTTGTTTGTACACCTGCCTCTTTCTGCCCCAAAATTTGAGTTTTTGGATGATTCTTCTGAACGTACCTGGAAGGAGTCTTTTCTTCTATCCTTATCTATTCTTCTAGTGCCTCATGGGTTTCTTCTTCATCATAAGTCTGATTTGATGTTGAAGGATAGTCCTCATCATCTTCGAAATCTTCGGATTTTACCTGCCTAGGAATGTTTCCTTCTTCATCAACCACTACATCAATACTTTCAACAATTTTTCCAAGTCTTTTATTGTAACACTTATATCCTTTGCTGTGGGGAGAGTAACCAAGGAGAATGCCTTCATCTGCTCTAGGTTCAAACTTCCCAAGGTTTTCATCAGTCCTTTTGATGTAACATTTGCTTCCAAAAATTTTGAAGTATTTTACCGTGGGAGTCTTACCATACTAAAGTTCATGAGGAGTTTGAGTGTTGTTCACCCAGACGTTTG
The DNA here is from genome assembly GCA_031772625.1 of Pinus tabuliformis. Lineage (NCBI taxonomy): Eukaryota > Viridiplantae > Streptophyta > Pinopsida > Pinales > Pinaceae > Pinus > Pinus tabuliformis. The sequence goes on along the minus strand of CM062816.1, from coordinate 1,968,369,918 downwards.
TCTTGTTGAGAATAGTAATTATAACAAATGTAGCTTCACCCCAAAAGGTTGCGGGAGCTCTAGATTCATCAAGCATAGCACGAGCCATTTGTTGAACCATTCTGTTCATCCTTTCCACTACTCCATTTTGCTGAGGAGTCCATGCAGTAGAAAATTCCCTTCTTATTCCATGTTCTTCACAAAAATCGAAAAATTCATCCAAGGTAAATTCCCCTCCTCGATCAGACCTGAGGCATTTGACTCTGCGATCTGATTCGTTTTCAGCCAAGGCTTTGAATGCTTTGAGCTTTTCGAAAGCTTCATCTTTATTCTTTAGAAGTCCTATCCAACACATCCTGGAAAAGTCGTCAATGAACAATATGAAGTATTCTTCTCCTCGAAGTGACCTTTTCTTGGATGGACCACATACATCAGTATGGAGAAGTTCAAGTGGCATACTAGCTAATCCTTCCTTCTCAGGGAAATTAGTTTTGGTTTGCTTGCCAAACTGACATGATTTGCATATTGTATTGTCTGGAATTCTGATGTTAAGGAGATCACGAACTGCCTGATATTTGCATGCTTTCCTTATCTGAGAGAAGCTTAGATGCCCTAATCTTCTGTGCCATAGCCAGTGTTCATAATTCTTGCCTAGATAGCATTGTTGTTGTCCTCCCTTGAGTATGTATAAATTATTTGGAGTTCTTATGCCTTTGATCATTGTTTCTCCTGTATCAAGCTCACGAACAATACATCCATTTGATCGAAATATTACCTCATTTCCTTGATCACACATTTGACTGACACTCAATAGATTATGCTTTAAGCCATCAACATACATGACATTTCCAGCTTTGACCTTTTCTTTCAAAAGAATAGAACATTTACCTTTTATGAGTGCAGGGGTGTCATTTCCAAATGAGACCTTCCTTTCCTTTTCTAAGGCACTATATGACTGAAGTTTGTCTTTATCACCTGTCATATGTTTCGGGCATCCACTGTCGATGTACCACTGATTTTCCTGTCCTTTCGCATATAAGGCTATACCACATCTTTTTGGTTGCGGTTCTTTCTTTCTCCATGTTTTGGGACTCAATGAAGCTTGCTCCTTTTGAGTTGTTTGCCGAAGCCTACTCCTGAATTCAGAATCTTCATGACCGAAGTTGTTACAAATAGAAGATTCTATTTCATTTTCAAGAGCAGAAAAGTTATTGTAGGCCCTTTTCATGATCCCAATCACACTCCTTTGATTTCGTGCTTCTCTAGTCATGATGGTCTTGTAGGAAACACATTGAGTAGCTTTGCGTCCAAAGTTATGACAAGAGAAACATTGGCCATTGAAGAAAATCCTGTGATTATCAAACCTACCATCCAGGTGATTGTAGTTTCCATAGGCAAATTGAGAATGATTTACCTGTGGTTGGTTGTAACTTCTGTTTATCCTTGAAGTAGATTGACCCTGATTTATCTAATGATCTGCTTTATGCCTTTGCTGTCGATTGTCAACCTGTTCACTTCTCCTTGCTACATCTAGATAACTTTTGGAGGTGGATGGCTTCTGTGCTTGAGATGCTTCTTCAGAATATCCAAGACCTGTCTTGATTAGAGGAGAACGCTGCACTTTGATAATCTCATCTAAAGTTTCAGATCCTTTAGTAAATCTAAGATTAAGAGCTTTTGTTTTCTCAATATCTTTTCTAAGTCCCACAATTTCACATTCTAACTTTTCATTGTGTTTTTCCCTTTCAGCAAGTTGGAATGTCAGAGTATCTATGATCATACTCTTTTCTTCTAAACAGATTTTAAGTTTACAAATTTCTTCATAGAGATCATCTTCATCTATAGCATCCAAGAAATCTTCATCTTCAAAAGCCATCAAAAGTCTATAATCATTACATTGTTCATCTTCATCACTAATTGAAAATCCATCACTGTCTTCATGTGTATAATAGCTCTTCTTACTTACATTCTATTTTCTGTTCCATCTAACTGGTTCCTTACCTTTGTCAAGCTTATCTTTATGAGGACACTTGGCAGCATAGTGACCGACTCTTCCACAAGCAAAACATTTGAAAGGTAGCTTACCTCTGAATCTTCCAGAACCCTGTTGAAGGTTCTTGACAAAGTTTGATTCTTCCTCTCCTTCTGACATATGTCCTAACTCATTGTAATCTCCTTTTCCTGAAGCTTTGAATGCAGATTTTCTCCTATCTGATGGTCCCCCTTTTCTCATTTCGAAAGAAGTTAGGATTCCGTGCAACTGTGACATGGTAATGCTTTGTAGATTCTGTTTTTCTTCTATGGCAGAAACTTTTGATTTGAACTTAGAAGAAAAAGATCTTAGAACCTTTCAACCAAAGTAACTTCTTTTATCTCTTCACCCAAGTTTTTCATACGATTAACAATCTCATCTATATGTACGAAATAATTAGCTACACTTTCATCATTGTGCATTCTAAGATTTTCATATTGAATTCTGAGAGATTATAGTTTTGCACGTTTTACCTGATCGTCTCCTTCATAGCTTAGAATGATCTTGTCCCATATTTCTTTTGTGGTTTTGAGCTGCATAACCTTGACGAATTTTGATTGAGATAAACTCCCTAACAAAGTATTGACAGCCTTTGCATTTGTTTCATACTGCTTCTTACCAGCCGTATCTGTAGGAGTTGCTGATGGAAATGTGTATCCTGCTTCCACAATATCCCAAACTTCTGTACCAAGAGATTGAAGATAGGCTGTGATTCTTACCTTCCAATAGACAAAGTTGCTCCCATCAAAGATTGGTGGTTTGATAGATGCCTCTTTTTCGTAGTTGCTCATGATGATAGATCTTCCTTCAAGCGATCAAGCTTCTTCTGAAGGACCTGCTCTGATACCAATTGTTGGAAATAATACTGAGAGGGGGGGTGAATCAGTATTATCAAATCAATTATTTTTCATTTCACAATCAGATTTGTATACGCTACTTCAGTTATGGGAAACTGCGTATATATGCTACTGTGTCTAAGGCAACTAGTGTATATCAATAAACTTATGATTCATTAAATGTTGATCTTTAATCAGTGCATCAAAACTTCATTAACCATAAGAACAGTAAACAGGTGCAGTAAAATAGAACAGATCATCACACACATGGACACAAGATATAAGGTGGAAACCCAATGTGGGTGAAAACCACCTGCTACAATTCGTCTCTATCTTCTTTTAATAAGAAACTTCTTTTTACAATATTTCTGTACTGGTGCAGTCTTATACCAGTACACAGGCTTCTACCTACAAAAGGCTACAACCTTCTCTCATTCTCCAGCTTCTCCTGGAAGGGAGCTACAACCCCCTTAGCTCTTGTACTAGCTGATGTACTAGTATGTAGGTGCTGACCTACAGAAGGCTACAACCTTCTCTTTTCTTCCAGGGACCACGTTTCATAAATTTTCAGACTGGATCCGTCAATAACATCAATCAAACATCAAATCTATCTGCATCAATCAATCTCCTTGCACCAACTAAAACTGAATCAAACAATCACTTCTCTAAATGCTGTAACCAGAATACAATAACAGTAACCAGACACCAATCCTGAACCCAGAATACTGCAGCAATAAATAGAAGTAGCTAAAGCATATTTTATGAGACGTACACTACTTCAAGATGAAGAACCTGTGTGCATACACTTCTGTATTAAGGAAAACCGGCGTATACGCTGTTTTGAATTACTGAACCAGCATGTATACGTGCCTCTGCTATGCCGAACCTGCGTACAGATCTATAAAAGATAATTTTCCCTTTTCAAATATTCAGACATCAGTTATACCCAGATTATCAGATTTATATATCAAGTCATGCACCAAATATAATAGATCAAAATCACACAAAGATACTACTATTCAAGCCTTAAGATCTTGACCCATCAATAAAACTTATCCTTCTTCTAGCGCTCAGGTTCCTCCTTGGTTCAAATCCAGCTATGCACCATAACCCAATCACCAGTATTCTAGATCTTGCTTCTTCATTAGATATTCAATGCTTGAGTGAATGCCCTTGCCTAATGATCTCCTTTCCCTTTTATAGTCTTAGGCCTAACTCAATACCATGGTCCAAAACCATAGAGAATCAATACCATGGACCCAATACCTGGGTTTAGCACTTCGGATGAGATACCATGGTCCAAAACTATAGGTTCAAATACCAAGGACTAAATACCATGGACCAAAAAATAAGCTTTCCCACATGTACGCGCTTTTCTGTGCATGAAAGTGCATGCATACGCATACACGACTTTTTATCGGCAATCCCGCGTGTATACACGATCTGGTTAAGAGGAGCCTGCGTATATCTCTTTTTCTTTCATTCTAAGCACCTGAACTGTGATCTGCCATCTGAGTGAGTTTCCATCAAGGACACAACCTGTGTCATAGTGCCAAACCTAAGTCATAATGCCAACAAAACTTCCCTTGGATATTCCATTGGACATTTCCTCACAACATATCTAATAAAATATATTTAAAAATCCAAAATCTACACTAGGTGAATCCATGAAGATGGTTTACATGTTTGGGCCAAATGTGGCGATGAAATTTCAAAACTTCACACTTTTATTCAAAATCCATATAAGATTTGTGAATTTTGACTTGGAGTAAAAAGACAATTCATAAAGAATTAAGTTGTTATCCTAATGATATTTTTTGCAAAATAATCTAGTGTCATATAATTTGTCAAATTTTCCATTAAATTAAATGCTTGTCCTTTCAATTTTTTGCATATCTTAATAGGTATGTGTGTGTTCACGTGCAATAAATTAGTCAAGCAAATCAATTGATCACTTAAAAAGCTCGATTGAGTGCTTTAGGTAAAATTTGAAATAGCTTGATCAAGGGTTTAATAAACCCTCGATCAATCTTCTAATAGGGTAAAAGAAAATCTCTTGATCAAGAAAACTCTCAATTGAGCCATTGTTTTCACTAGGAGTGAAGAGCTAGATCGAGCTTTGATAGTTAGATAGAGCTATATCTAGATCAAACTATAGCTCGATTGAGCTTTAATCATTAACCCCCACGAATAACCAAATATTAATTGATAATTTAATAATTTAAAAGAGCTCGATCGAGCCATAGGGCCTTCACTGGGGGAGCAATACCATACCACATGCATTCATACTGGGGGATATATTTTGAGGAAAAAATGACATAATATATTATGGGATATATAGGGGGTAAATGGATTTTCTATTGACAGGTATAAAAAATGGAGCCCAAAGTTAATGGAAAAATATAAAGGAGTGTAAAAATGTTAATGAAAAATTGGATACCTACAATATCTAGTGAAAGTAGGGGGCTTTTTAATTGGGAAGGTGTATGGGGTTCATATTGGTAGGGTAGGGGGTTTAATAATGTGATTTTAAGAGTTCTTTTTCAATATGTAGTCAAATTAAGGGTATTGTTTAATATGCCATGAATGCACGTGATATGTTAGAGGTTCACTGAGTGAAACCCCCGTTGTTATAGACATTTTTGTGCCTTACAGCATTGAGCATGAAATGTCCATAATCCAAGGGATCCAAAGTCCCTAAAAGTGTTGTTCCTGCCCCTAAAGGAACAAGGTCAACCAATGACGGCTTCTCCCAGAAGTTCTCCACCAAAAACTGCTCAAAACTAGTCAAATCAGGATCAATTCAGAGGCTCCACTAGCTGCCTGCGTTGCAAAGCACCCAAATACACTGGCTAGGTGTGTTGCAACGCAGGTGAATGCACTACTAGGGTGCGTTGAGCGGGAAATGACAAATGGCAAGCTCATTCAACGAGGTGGAAAGACAATGGAAGCTTCCAGAATCTTCTCCAATGACACTTGCCTCACTGAATTCGACTAATGATGAGTAAGAGGCTCTCAGTCTCCAAGTGGAAGCAAGAACTGACAGAGAGAAGCCACAAGTCAAAACATAAGCTGACTCATCCTCTCTGCTTACATCTATATATGGATCCCTCATCCCAGAGATCCAGGAGGCTGGAATTTTGTTCTTTGCAGAGAATTGCTGTTGGTTTGAGATTGAGATTAGTACATTGGGTGATTTATGCTTTGTTGGAGGAGAGGAAGGGATTCCTTTGCTGGGAGGTAGATGCTGGATCGGGACTCACTTGGTTGTATCTCCTCTTGGACTTTCTTATCATATCAATAAAACTATTTGAGTTTCTCCTACATGCTATGTATCAATGATGTTTTGTTATATTTGCATGTTTAGCTTAATCTGATCCTGAGCTTTTTATGAATGTAAATCTATATCTTCATGTAGTTTCTCTCTTCTGTGATCTTGCAGGAATTTGGTGAAGCTGGGCCGGTAAGGGAGCAGGGAGCTGGGAGCTATTGAAGAGAGGAGCGATTGGATCAACAAACTAGCGAAAGACACAGGTTAGTTTATCTTTCCTCTTCGTTTACATTTCATAAAGAAGAATACTCAAGTAGTTTTCCTTGTTTGTTGCTAAGGCACTATCACACCTTAGAGTGGGATAGGGGCGTTCTAAATAGATACTTTTCCCAACAACAAATTGGCGACTCCGCTGGGGACGCATCTAGTTAGTTTATTTGTGTTTCTATTGTTGTTCTTCTCATAAACTTAGGAGTGGCGAATCGAACTGCATTTGCCATTTACAAATGCAAAGTAGAGATCTGCTACTCTAGTCCATTTACTGGGCCTGTTTATGATCTAAACAACTGATCCACAAATGCTCTAACAACCCTTTGTGATAGCTCTTAGTCCTCCTTTAAATCATCCTTCTAATTGTACCTTATTGATAGCTTTTATCCGGCCAAAAACCGTAGATTAAACTGCAAACCGTGACCCAGAACCCAGAGACAATTCTCGTTTCTGCTTCAGCGCAGGCTCTGTGAAGAGGTTCTGCATTTCAACGCAGGTCCCGAGAGGGATACCTGCACTGCAATTCAGTTTCTCTGTGCAACAGGTGCGCTGATCAGCCTTTGCCCTGTGCAACTGTGGTTCTTTGCTTCATTTTGTTCAGTTTTATCTCTGATTTTTGCAGCCTGTTATCAGTGTGTGTACCTATCTGAAAACCCCTTTTCTTTGCCTTAATTCCGCCGCAGTTGTATAAAAGAAACTGTATTTGTTTTTGTGTATTTGTTACATCATTTGCAGTTTCCCATTACAAAAGTAAACTAGTGATACTGTCGCCCTTAGATCTAGGCCTGTGGTAAGTGTCGTTTTGATCTTAGGAGTGAGTTTGTTTGCTGTTGACAGTTGATTACGCTTTTACTTTTGTATTTTGGTTTGAATTTATGAATTTCTAGTGTCGAAACAAGTGTTTATTTCAAAATCATAAAGTGTCGTAATCGTCTCTACTTTGTTGATTTCGAAAAAGAAGCTTGTTTGTGTTTTTCACTTGAAATCGAATTCAAATTTGTACAACAACTTTCTTTTTAGGCATCAATATTAAGAAAGTGAAAACAAATACATGCACAAGTGCATTTGCATTTTGACAGTTTGTATGGATTGATTTAGGAAAAGTGTATTTACAGTGTGCTCTATGCTCCTTGAGAAAAGATTGTGTCTTTCTTTTCCCCTTGTAGCTAGGATTTTCATTGTTGAAAAGAGATAAAAGCTTGCTTATCATCTTTAGACTCCATTTAGGAATTGTATCTACATCTCGTGGTGATCCAAAAAGGCAAACTTCTAAGAAATATCAACCTAAAATAAATTGAATGAACTTAACAACGCATTGGAATTTAACGCACAACATAGAGGTCTAGGCTAGAGACGTGTTCCGGCGTCGTAAAACCTGGTAACTATTGGCCTCACTGATGGTTCGGTGATTCCTCCTGAGAGACAATAAGTGCCAGTACGGATTGTGCTCCCACGTACCGTCGATTATATATTGGGAGACCCCTATAGGCATAAAACCTTTATCCATAGGAAGCCATGTCGGCCGCCCTACTGATCGCAATGCACTGAACACAGCATTCGGGAAGATTGACTGCCCGTACCCTAAAAAGTATTCTGCGGTTTTGTGATTGGTTTGGCACACCCTCTACCTAGAACTCCAGAGTAGTCCCTTTCGTTCCTTTTCAGACTCCTTAACGGAAAAGGTCCATCTGAGCACTTGTCACTTCAGGCTCATTAAAAATCGAAGGAGACTAGAGTCATCTTTTACTTTTTCTCGACTCTTTAAAATTGAAAAAGCAAGTTGTGTCCAAGCGTCGTTAAAATTTATTTTAAACGGAATAATCACCCCTTTTTCTTGCGTTGACCTTTAGGTTGAGAAAATGGAGCCTACCATCCAAGGAATTCCCCTTGGTGGAAATCCTAGTCCCTTCTCCTCTTGGAGAGATGTTGGTGCGCCCCATATGGCCACATTGTCGCTTCTAGGACTGACAATTGGCTTGCCGGTCTGGCTCTTCTCAACCAATGTCGTTCAGAACACCACTATTCCTGAACAGTCGAATCAGCAATTAGACGAATCCAGAGTTTCCCACCCACCTTCTACTTCCTCTAATTCTTCCTCTCTTCCTTCCTCTTCGTTTGACGGGACTGGTAAAGCTAAAAACCAAGTTCCTAAGGAGAAGAAGGAAAAGAAGAAGAAAGAGAAAAAGAAGAAGGAGCCAAAGGCAAATAAGGGAAACCAAGTGTCGTCTAATGAAAATCCACACACAACACTGACCAGGCCTAAATCGCCATGTGTCATTTGCAAGGGAGACCACTTTCACAGAGATTGTCCTTGCATCCCTCGGATACTAAGGGACTGGTCTCCCCGTTTGCACAATCCGGTGTCGTCAACCTCTGATGGCCATGTTGAAAGCACACCGTCAACTAGCGAAAGTGAAGTCCCAGGACAAAAAGGGAGGACTAGACCTCCCTGTAGACTGTGCGAAGGCAACCATGCCCTCCACCGTTGTCCCTTCTTAGACGAGGCTAAAAGAGTTTTGGATGATCGTCCGGTTTCACCGTTACGACTTCCTCCTGGATATAAAAAGCTCTGGCCGAGTCCATCACTAGTTGAGAACCCAACTGGCCCGCTCAAGTGGTCGGCTGAAGCGTCTATCATTGAGGATAAACCAACTGAATCCATACCAGACGAAAGTCAAAAGGTCGAGGCGGCAGTTGACCCAGTATTGCCTTCAGAGGCTTTATCTTTGAATGATATAGTCACTGAAGAGGATAAGGATGACACCGTCCAAATTCTCTTCATCAACACAGACTCCGACGAACACGGGGGCAATCCACCCATTCCTTTATCGCAGGAAGGAAGTTCGTCAGAGCGATACCCGGCCGTCTACTCGGTCCCACCTCCAAGCAACCTAGTTGTATCCTTCGACTGGAACCAACTAGGCAGACCCCGTTTGCCAGCAAGCATACCATTCGGAATTATCGTCCAAATATACAGAATGGTCATGGCTGGTACCATCATTGATGAGGGGGCATCTGTGAGTATCCTTTCCTCTATTGCTTGGAAAGCGCTTGGTTCACCATCGCTTTTGCCTGAGATGAGAAATCTAACAGGCTTTGATAAAGGAACCAGTCGACCTTTAGGGATCCTCCCTAATGTGCCCATAACATTGAAAGGGAAGACCGTTCAAATGAACGTGATGGCCGTTCAAGGACCCTTGGATTATAACCTACTCCTTGGACGAGACTATATATATTGCATGGGAGCCATCGTCTCCTCACTCTTTAGAGTAATGTGTTTTCCGCACGAAGGAAGAGTGGTCAAGCTCGTGGACCAGCTTTCATTTCCCGGATCACGCATCACAAATAGTCATATACCATCCCTAAATGGTCTCTTCACGCAAGAAATGTCTCAACCCACGGTCCGTCCTCCCGATGAGCGCGAGTAATTCGGAGGGATATGACTGGAACCCAGGGGGCATGCATCCTAGTCTGCTTCGGTAGGAAAACTTTGGGTATAGGGTAGGTTTCCGCGGGAGAATATGACTAGTCCGTACCCCGTCCGTGATTGGAAGAGGGGTTGTTCTAGAATAAGATTCTTTTGTCAAAGTTATGTGAGTGGACAGACGGAGTCTCTCACCCTTGTTTATCTCGGTAGACATCGCCGAAGAAGTGTTTTGTTTGAAAGATTAATGGAACAATCTTTGGGTGACCTGTAAGAGGTAGGCCTCTCTCGGTAAAACAATTGTTTTGGCGGAAGCGAAGTAGAGGTAACCTTGAAACTCTGTTTTATACCTGGGGGCATGCAAACCTTTTGGAGTGCAAGCAAGGGGCGGCTGGTGGGCTCCAGTATTGTAGCAATAATGCTACAACTCCTGGAGCTTCCTATCTCTAATTTTATCAACCCGGTAGTTCGTACAAACTTGGAAGCGACGGTGCTGTATGCACAAGTACTAGCTCTTGTCGCAGCTGTCACTTGGTCAGCTGGCACAAGTCTGCTAGGGCTCAAGCCAACTTCTATATGCTCTCAGAAGAAGCTTGCTAAATGATGGACGAAGACTATCTCAGAGGAAATTAATCTACTTTGCAAAAATGAACTGAAAGCCAACCAAAACATGGAAACCCTAGTTAACCCTAATCTGACTAGCTTAACCTCTAGGATGCAATGGGTGGAGTGCAAGTGTCTGGAAATGATGCCATTACTTCTAATGATGTGAAATGCATGAACTTAAACTACTTTGATTGAAAAGAACATGTTTTTGTATTTTTGCTTAAATGGTTGGAGTGATGATGATTTTGTTTCTTATTAGGGTTTGGTTGTGCAGAGGTGGTGCGAAAGGAAGGAAAGCTTGGGAAAGGTCAGGGGGGCTAGGAGAGGTCCCAGGGGATCCTTAGCATCAGTCTACAGAAATCTACAACGTTCGGATGCTCGGCAACCAAGTTTGCAGGCTTCTACAGGATGTCTGCAGGGGATCCTACAGGAAACTCAGGGATTCTACAGAAAGTCTGCTAACTTCTATAGGATGCTCTACCATAGGAGTTTTAGGTGATGGTGAGGTGATGGAGTGGTATGGGTGGATAGGTAAGGTGGAGATGGAGCTTGTGATGACTCAGGGGCAGAGAAATAGGACAGAGAAAGAGTGCACGAAGTGGTTGGTGGAGAGAAGGAAGGGATCAACGAAAGGTCAAAAAGATGAAGCTACGTGGGCAATGGAAGAGTTGGAAGGTGAACGAGTTGAACAGAGGTCGAGTAGGTGACTTGAGGAGAGGTTAAGAAGAAGAAAAAGGAAGTAGAAGGATATGGAGCAGTGTAAATGAAACAAATTACTTATGTCTTGCACCAAAAACGAGAATTCATTAACCTATGCTACCTGTGCTATAAACCTATGAACAACAATGTAAACTAAGAAAAGAAGCTGTGCATGGAGTGAAAATGAAGAAGTATGGTTCAAGATCAAAAGTGCATGGATGGATCTTCAATGAAAATGACTATGTTGCAGCTTGCATGGAAGTAAAAGACTGCGTTCTTTTTGGTGGTTGATATGGACTGCACCTCAATCCCTAAACAGAGATGACAGTGAAGACACTAACAACCTTTTTCTTGGAGCTCCAGTGGATTACAAACCTCCTATTCTGATCTAAACAACTGAAAGTGAATTAACCATAAACTATTCCTACGCAATTCTCATTAACCAAATCAAATCAGCAAACTGTATTCTTTGAAATGCATATCAAAACAAGGAAACACAATGCTGGAAAGAAAGGTAAATAACACTACAAGAAGAGGAGATCTATTGCTCTCAGGTTGGGCCCTAACCTGAGAGCTATAGCTCCCTTAAAAACTCAGAATTAGATCCAAATCTGCTTGCCTTTATTCATAATCAAAAGTCTAATGTCATGCCAAAACTGGCTTACAAAAAGACTAATTGGCTAACCAAATTGACTAACTAGCTAATCCCAAAAAATGACTAACTGAAATGAGGTCTTAAGCCCTCTTATTTATACAATTTGAGGACCCAACAGTCCTCCTAAAATTTAGGGACTTGGCTGCCCAAGACTTGTAGTTAACAGCAGTCCAACTTGACTTGCTTGGCTGCCCTTGAGCTGATTGATTCGGTGGCCCTTGAACTCCGAGCTGATGGTGGAGAATTCGAGGTAAGGGCCCATAAATGAGGGGGACACCTTCCTACAAATCCTCTAGCTTGTTCTCCCACGAATTTGGCTGCCAAGTGCTCATTAAGACCTTCAATTTTGTCTCCAAGTTGACCAAAAAGGCTACACAAAGCACCCATTAGACTTGTTGGCATAATGACTAACCAAATTCACTCTATTAACATAAAAATAATCAAAAACATGCAATAAACAAATGAGAATGGTGGACTAAGCCAAATTAGGAGGTTGAATGAGCCCAAATAATTGTACATTTTTGGGGCTCATCATCACCCCCCTACTGAAAGTGTTGCTCATCCTCTGAGCAACCAATCTCTCTCCTCGTCTTTGATGGCCCTGGTGGCTTCTTTGGCTAACATCTCGGCCGATTCCTCCTTTGGCTTCCCTATTTTCAAACTTCCTGTAGAAACAGTTCGTTGGCTTCCTGTAGAAACAGTCCTCTGTCTTCCTGTAGAAACAGTCCTCTGTCTTCCTGTAGAAACAGTCTGCTAACTGTTCTCTGTCTTCCTGTAGAAGCAGTCTTTGAGTCCATCACCTTGATTTGCTTCTCTCTAGGTGAAGGTTTTTAGCTTCCTCATTCATAGATGATGGACCCCTTTGAAGGAGACTCTTCCTTTTGTTTAGCTGTGGTGTCCTCAATTGTAATTGGCTCCTTTGACTGTGGCTAGGGTCTGCCAGCTTTTATCCACATGCTCCTTCTTGCCTTAAAGTACATGGAAGGCTCCCTTTTTTGCTTCCCTTTTTGCCTTGGAGATGTGCTTAGGGCATCTAGCACTGCTACCGCCTCCCTGGCCAAAATCTCAGGCGATTTCTCCCTTTGCTGCTCCGTTTCCAGACTTCCTGTAGAAGGTCCTGTGTCAACTGTTTTGGTCTGCGTGGCTGAGGGTGCCTTCTTCTTGAACTGTGCTGCTAGGCATGGTGAGAATACCCGTGTGACAGTGTCACATTTTTCATCATCATTCATCACTGCTTCATTGAGATCTTGATCTGTCTAGACAGATCTGAATATAGAGTCGAGATGTAACCCTTGTTATTTCTGCACTATATACACAGTCTTCTTTGTCCATCCGGGATACTGCGTTTCAGGTATGCCGAGCTTGTAATTGCTTCAGTGATAGATTTGGAGCTACTTTTCACACTAACCATATAACAACCACAAAAAGAAAAAAGTAGTTTATATGTGCACAGGTGAGCGTTACAGTGGTTTATCATTATCATGTGGAGCATTTGTTAACAGGAACCTTGGAAGAGAATGTGATGCAGCGCTATTTGAAAGAAATTCCGTGTATCCCACAAGCAAACCACCATTCTTGACCCACAGGCAGACTGGTTTTAATTGTCCCCACTTCAACCAAGCTAGTTCACCACCCTTTAAAATCTCATGCATGGAAATGGTATTTTTGAGCCTACCTTTCTTCAAGCTTCACTGTGTCCTGCTTGGCTGTGGGTGATTTTCTTTTCAGCTGGGCTGTGGCAGCCTTCATCTTCTCCCCCTTTCTGCTCTTCTTCCTCACTGTTAGAAGGACTGATATCTTTGGCCAAAACTCTTCATTTTTGTCCAACAGTTCAGTTCACCACATGACATAATCTCAATACGTTCATCCACCAATGGTCCTGGACACCCTTGCAAGTTAGCTATCACGACATCCTTCCCAGCAGCATATTTTCCTGTGTCTTCATTGCCATTCTCATCCAATGAGGATGTTGATGGTCCTTGCAAAACATCCTGCTGAGTAGCCTCTATTACACATCTCCCTGCATGATCTTCATTTATTTCTCCCAATATTGGAATTGAAATAGGCTGTTTTGAGTGTCCAGAATCAAAATGTTTTTCTTGAAAAGATGCAATAACAGTTGTGTTGTGTCCAGCATCATTGTCTCTTGGATTTTCATTCATCCCACCTTGTCGTGTACCCTCCATCTCTGTCAGACTGCTCCGGAAGGCTATGCTGTATTTCCTGTAGAAGACTTCACCCGTTTCCTGTAGAACGTGATTCTGCCTTTGGGTGAGCCCGATGCACTAGAGAAATTCGAAAATAAGTAGGAAACTCAGCGGAGGACGATAGATTAAGCCGATTGTGGAAGCAGAGGATGTATTCTTTGAGTGAACATGATGCAAGTGCAAGTTGACTAACAGTCTTTGAATTTAAGTCGAGCGCTCAGTGATGTCTGCGTGATTTTTGGAGTGAGGTGGCACATACGTGTGCTGGCTTATGCGACTGTTTTGCAATCATGAACTGCAGTGGTCACTATTTGTTCTCTGCTTGAAATCTTATCGATTCAGTTGCACTGGAGTTAGACTGCCCATACTGTCCGTTTTTTGACTTTCACGTGCATGGCTGACCCATGCATGCTGCGTGACTTGCTAGAGAACTGGACATCAAGTGAACCTTCCTAAATTCGTGGCTTAATTCCATCACTCCATTCGTTCATGCAGTTCTTGAATTAGATTCATGCAATAGAGGAATAGGTTTTGTCACGTACCTGAAGCCAAACGGCTGCTTGTGAAGCTCCTTGCTGCTGCATGCTCTGATTCTGCTGCTGCATGCTTGGATCCTTTGATTGCATGTGGCTTGGCTAATGATTTTTGATTGCTTTTCCTTGTGCAGGTGTCCTCTGGCCGGATCTGAGCTGCATGCAATCGTTTCCACGTTCAACTCTGCCCGTTCAAGCTGCTGCTGCTGCATGGTCACAAAACCAGAACTTCTTTTTGCCATTTCTCCCAAACGGTAGATCGGATTGATCTGAAACTCGGTGAGCATGTTCCTACCATCATTATGCATCTCCCATAGAAAATTCGTGATCAATGGATGCACGGATTTCGAGAAAAATGGAAAATGGCTGAAGATTTCAGAGCTCGATTTCTCGGAAACCGTGCATCAGAATCGGCTGAAACTGCTTGGGTAGGCTACTATCACCCATGTGCATCTCCCCATGAAACAGGTTTTAAAACGGATGCACAGATATGGAGAAAATGCAAAAATGGCTGATGGTGATGGAGGCTGATTTCTTGGAAACCGTGCATCGGAATTGCATGAAACTATGCAGGCATGGTGTCATCACCCTTGTACAATTCCCCATAAAACGGTTTGTCAAATGGATGCATGGTTTTCAAGTTATGGCAAAAACAAATTCTGCTCTATGTGTTTTTGCTTCAAGGCACTTTGCATTTTGGTTGCATGGGATGACAAAATGAATTTTGGCTGTGATGCAGGTATGGCGATGATGGAGGAGGAATTGTAAGATTACATGAGGGCTTCTGAACCCTTGAGGAAGCTACCATGTTTGCCAAACCACTTTTTGAAATGCATGTCTAGTTTCCCACAATTTCTACATGAAGTTCCTGTAGAAGCACAATGAGAAGCACAAGGAGGTGGAAAAAATGATGGATGAAGGCAAGGGATGGACACACAAGTTCTTGTAGGCCTAATCAACAGATTCCCACCATTAGATTCACTTTTGAAATTGGATTTGGCTCGTCCAAAGGTTCTACAGGATGTTTCCTGTAGAAATACAGAGCTTCTTGTAGAAGGCACAAGAAAAATTCCTTTAACCTTGATTTGAGTGCTCCTCCTGTCATGAAACATCCTTCTTTCAACCTGCAATGTCATTGCTGCAACATGAAATTATTCAATAGAGATTAGCTTTATTTTTCTTTTTCTTTTTTCTCTTTTTTTTTGAAAAACAACTAGGGCGCCTCATGGAGGTTTTCACCCTAATTGCCTGCCCTGGGCGCCTCCAAGGAAGGTTTTCACCGAGGGATCTTATTCCATTTTATTTTCTTTTCTTTCCAACCCATTGACTGCCTCATGGAGGTTTTCAATCAATGAGCCAATCTAAGGCGCCTCCAAGGAGGTTTTCACCTTAGATTTTTATTTTTCTCTTATTTTCATTTTTTTCTCTTATTTTTTCTTTTTTTTTTTCATTTTTCTACCCTAACCTACTTGAAAAACAAAATCATTTTCAAGTATAAGAATACTTCCAATGGAGCCATGTGCACATCGAGATTAGAGAAAAAATGATGTGAAGGCTCGAAATGCATGCTTGGACAAGTATCCAGATCTCAGAGACCAAATGATCTGGCGTTGAAGGGATCAAACAAAGCTGAGGAAGAAAGTACTGCTGCAACTTAGTGACTGTCTGGAACCATGTCTCAATATAGCTTTGATATCCTTGGTTCTTTTGCTGATCTGGATCATTCTTCATGTCACCTTCTATCATGACCTTCTGATCTTCCTCTTTTTGCTGATCTTTCTCTTGAATACATGGAAGATTTGATGGTAACCATGAGGGAACTTTCTCGATCTCTGATTCTGATCTCTTCTCTTCATCAAGTGCAGCCCATGGTTCTTTGATCTCCTCTTTGGAATCTTCTTTTTCCTTTGGTCCTTCAATAGAATCTTTGTTTTGCAACACTCTTCCTGAGCTTTGGTGAACATCATTGAGCTCAAGAGGAGTCATTTGCACATGTTGTGCCTCAGCTTTGCAATTGGGTTGAGCTACTCCATTGTATGGCTTTGGAAATGGTACGGGTAGTTGAGCGGAGGTGTGAAATTGAGATGGAGATGGATGGCATTGTGGTTGGGTAGGCATTTGGGGTTGCCTTGGTGGAGGAGGAGGCGATGGTTGTGGATGAGCAGGTGGTGGAGGAAAATGAGCGGGATGAGAGTTGTACTGGGGCCTCCACTCCTGATAAGGTGCATTCCACTGAGGTTGCGGCTGAGCATAAGAGTGAAACGAATGAGCAATTGGTTGGGCATAGTATGGATCTGTGAAGGAATAAGGAGGAGGTGTGAACCAGGAAGGATGAGCAGGGGGACCCCAAGAAGGCATGAAGGTGGCTTGGTAAGGGTCATAATAGGTCTCGGGTGTCCCTTGTAGTTCCTGCTGGTAGGGTATGGGTCCATGTGGCCTCCTTTGGTTCATATAACAGAGTGATTCAGTGGCTCCCTTGGCTCTTTGATATGTAGCTTTGATTCTGGGCAAGGAAGGGCACTGATCTGTAGGATGGTATTCTTCACAGATGAAACACACTTCTAGAGGGTGCATTGGACATTCGTTCCTAGGATGCTTTCTAGTGCACCTAGGATGGAAAGTGGCCAAAGCCCTCTTGGCTTCTTCTTGCTTCTTTTGGATCCGCAAGGTATCTAGTTGCATGGCAAGAAACTGCCTCATATCACTCTTGAAATCTTCGATCTGATTTGTAAATTCATCTTTGGACAAGGGACTGCTCCCCACATTTCTGCTTGTAGCCATTTGCTTCAAAGGAATGTTTCTTCTTCTTCTCCCCTAGAGGTTCTTCAGATATGTCTTGATGTCCACCCAGGGGTTCTTTCATCACAGCCATCGAAGAAGAACGTTGGCTGTGTGAAGCAGTGGGGGTGTTGTGCAATCATTTTTCTAACTTATCTCTACTCCTACAAAGCATGAAATGAAATCTTTTTGGTTGATTTTTGCTTTTTCCTACTTCTACTTGCAAAACTGAAATAGACTGAACTGCAACTAACTATCTTGCGAAAATGAAAATGCGGAATTGAAATGAAAGCAAGAAAGGACTAATCTATTTTGCTCAAATGAAATTGCAGGAATGAAATGCTAGGCTACGCTTGTGAAATTGAAATGCTAATCTATGCTTGCAGAAATGAAATTGCGGAATTGAAATGCTAATCTACGCTTGCAGAAAGGAAATGCTAGTCTAAGAAAGCAGGAAATGCTAATCTATGAAAGCAGGAAATGCTAATCTATGAAAGCAGGAAATGCTAATCTATGAAAGCAGGAAATGTCTATGCTACTTTTGCAGAATGGAAATGAAATAAACTACTGAGCAGAAGGTAAGAGTAAGAAAATAAAAGAAAAGCAACAATTACTAATACTCTGACGCTTCCCCGGCAACGACGCCAAAAAGATGGTGGGCTCCAGTATTGTAGCAATAATGCTACAACTCCTGGAGCTTCCTATCTCTAATTTTATCAACCCGGTAGTTCGTACAAACTTGGAAGCGACGGTGCTGTATGCACAAGTACTAGCTCTTGTCGCAGCTGTCACTTGGTCAGCTGGCACAAGTCCGCTAGGGCTCAAGCCAACTTCTATATGCTCTCAGAAGAAGCTTGCTAAATGATGGACGAAGACTATCTCAGAGGAAATTAATCTACTTTGCAAAAATGAACTGAAAGCCAACCAAAACATGGAAACCCTAGTTAACCCTAATCTGACTAGCTTAACCTCTAGGATGCAATGGGTGGAGTGCAAGTGTCTGGAAATGATGCCATTACTTCTAATGATGTGAAATGAATGAACTTAAACTACTTTGATTGAAAAGAACATGTTTTTGTATTTTTGCTTAAATGGTTGGAGTGATGATGATTTTGTTTCTTATTAGGGTTTGGTTGTGCAGAGGTGGTGCGAAAGGAAGGAAAGCTTGGGAAAGGTTAGGGGGGCTAGGAGAGGTCCCAGGGGATCCTTAGCATCAGTCTACAGAAGTCTACAACGTTCGGATGCTCGGCAACCAAGTTTGCAGGCTTCTACAGGATGTCTGCAGGGGATCCTACAGGAAACTCAGGGATTCTACAGGAAGTCTGCTAACTTCTACAGGATGCTCTACCATGGGAGTTTTAGGTGATGGTGAGGTGATGGAGTGGTATGGGTGGATAGGTAAGGTGGAGATGGAGCTTGTGATGACTCAGGGGCAGAGAAATAGGACAAAGAAAGAGTGCACGAAGTGGTTGGTGGAGAGAAGGAAGGGATCAACGAAAGGTCAAAAAGATGAAGCTACGTGGGCAATGGAAGAGTTGGAAGGTGAACGAGCTGAACAGAGGTCGAGTAGGTGACTTGAGGAGAGGTTAAGAAGAAGAAAAAGGAAGTAGAAGGATATGGAGCAGTGTAAATGAAACAAATTACTTATGTCTTGCACCAAAAACGAGAATTCATTAACCTATGCTACCTGTGCTATAAACCTATGAACAGCAATGTAAACTGAGAAAAGAAGCCGTGCATGGAGTGAAAATGAAGAAGTATGGTTCAAGATCAAAAGTGCATGGATGGATCTTCAATGAAAATGACTATGTTGCAGCTTGCATGGAAGTAAAAGACTGCGTTCTTTTTGGTGGTTGATATGGACTGCACCTCAATCCCTAAACAGAGATGACAGTGAAGACACTAACAACCTTTTTCTTGGAGCTCCAGTGGATTACAAACCTCCTATTCTGATCTAAACAACTGAAAGTGAATTAACCATAAACTAGTCCTACGCAATTCTCATTAACCAAATCAAATCAGCAAACTGTATTCTTTGAAATGCATATCAAAACAAGGAAACACAATGCTGGAAAGAAAGGTAAATAACACTACAAGAAGAGGAGATCTATTGCTCTCAGGTTGGGCCCTAACCTTAGAGCTATAGCTCCCTTAAAAAATCAGAATTAGATCCAAATCTGCTTGCCTTTATTCATAATCAAAAGTCTAATGTCATGCCAAAACTGGCTTACAAAAAGACTAATTGGCTAACCAAATTGACTAACTAGCTAATCCCAAAAAATGACTAACTGAAATATGGTCTTAAGCCCTCTTATTTATACAATTTGAGGACCCAACAGTCCTCCTAAAATTTAGGGACTTGGCTGCCCAAGACTTGTAGTTAACAGCAGTCCAACTTGACTTGCTTGGCTGCCCTTGAGCTGATTGATTCGGTGGCCCTTGAACTCCGAGCTGATGGTGGAGAATTCGAGGTAAGGGCCCATAAATGAGGGGGACACCTTCCTACAAATCCTCTAGCTTGTTCTCCCACGAATTTGGCTGCCAAGTGCTCATTAAGACCTTCAATTTTGTCTCCAAGTTGACCAAAAAGGCTACACAAAGCACCCATTAGACTTGTTGGCATAATGACTAACCAAATTCACTCTATTAACATAAAAATAATCAAAAACATGTAATAAACAAATGAGAATGGTGGACTAAGCCAAATTAGGAGGTTGAATGAGCCCAAATAATTGTACATTTTTGGGGCTCATCAACGGCTATTTATTTTTTAAATTTTTAGGACCTCTAACCCTTTAAACTCGTAGGATTAGTTGTTTCCGAACTTGTATAACGAAAGGATGCGGGGCAAAGCTTTGTAAGGTGCAAGCTCCATAAAAAATGGCATCTTCAATGAGACATTCTTATCATATGACTGGATTAATCGAGCAGTTTTAGCACATAGTTCATGCTCGTTAAAAAATAAACATAAGACCGAGCAAGTGTTTCAATCCGCCTTTAAGCTCGTTAAAAAATGAACTACCCTCCGGTAAATAACCACCGTGAATGAAGCATTTTCAGCCATTAAAGCCTTGGTCGTGTTTGCACCGTCACCTCCACTTTTCCATTGGCCGATCATTCACCTCCATATGATTGTTTACCCATTTTGAGGAACAACTGCGAAGAATGATTTCACTAGCCATCCTTGTGACACTGCCGTGATTGGAAAATTCCAACCCTTACCTGGAATCAGCTGCTACCCGTCTTATCACTCGTTCCTCAAAAGATGAGTCTTCTTTAAGCTCTTTTCATCTGACTCGTAAAATATGAAAAGATTGCCGAGTTTTGGCCTTCCAGCTCGTTAAAGCGACCGGAAGTGCTATCCCTCCTCTAGATTTTAATCTTTTTGGACCTGAGGGATTATTGCACAAAAAGATCGAGCACTTGTATTGTTCGGCTCGTTAAAACTATCGAAAATTCATCCCTTCTGTATTGTTTTATATTTTTTCGGACTTAAGGGATTAGATGACGAAAACGGAATTCCGGAGTTACCTTTACGTTCCTTTTCAGACTCTCTAAAAATGAAAAGGACCGAGTTATCTTTGTCGTTAGACTCGTTAAAAATATTAATAGCGACAAACTTGTCTTTAGGCGAGAACGAGTTTCACTATCGCTAGGCTCGTTAAAACATAGCGATGGGTTTGCCTGAAGGGCAAATTATAGAACAAGCATATGTTATCCTCCTCAAGCTTGAAAAAAATAAAGAGGTACTGGTCAGCAATGACTGGGGAAAAATTGGGAAGAAACTCAAAGAACCTTTATTGGTAGCAAGTCGCTCTTGAACATGACACTTCCACTCCGTGCCTGAGTCGGGTTGGGTTGTTTCATTCACCGGTCACATCACCATGGTTTCGCCATACCATCCACCTTTGGGGTAAATGCTACCAATCCATCATACAAGTGTCGCCGATATGTTCAAGAGAAGTCATCCAGAGAAGTCAACCGTGTCCCATCCACTACCATACATTATACTTCATTCTTTCATGACCGCCACCCTGAACCATATATCATCAGATCGTTTTCACCTCCATCAAAATCATGTGCCCCGTTCCGTGTCATTGATGTGGGATACATCATGGCCCTCCTTTGACGGATCGCTTCTTGTCGACATCAGCTCATTATCCAAGAAGTTGATCTAGGAACACCCCCTTCAGTACTTTGAAGCTTGCATGCCTCAAAGGCAAGTTTCTCACTTTCGGCGACAGGTATACATCAATGACCTTCGACCGAAAGATTTTACGTGGTGTTCAACGCCAAGTCCGTTATTCACACCACGTGAATTGTACTGCAGTACCTTGAGGGTCATTATCATTATCGATGATTCCTCTCGCACTTGTTAACAGTTTACATCATTGACTGGTAATCAAGCGATGTCTTTCCATGTTCGACTTCAAAACATTTCTCACATGGATCGACTTGTACTTAGAGTGAAGATCGGACGAGATTGAAGACTCCGGATCTAGTTTCATCCATCTGGGTTGTGATATATATTCAGGAAAAATAAAGACATTGACATGTACAGCATTGCAGCACAGATAATCATCCTACCAAAAGGATGATGATTTCATCAAAATCATCAGTCTACCATCAGACGATCGTCTGTCCTATGTACATAAAAATGAATTTATAAAGCTGAGCATGGGAATGCCCGCCTCAGCTAGATCATGAAAATAGTATGAAAATGATGTATTGTATTGTATCTTATTACAGGTCTCCTCCCAGCATTGAAAGAACTTCGAATCCTCCTAATAAAGCATTTCACCCGATAAACGGCCTCATACTTTAGGGGGCAACTGTTATAGACATTTTTGTGCCTTACAGCATTGAGCATGAAATGTCCATAATCCAAGGGATCCAAAGTCCCTAAAAGTGTTGTTCCTGCCCCTAAAGGAACAAGGTCAACCAATGACAGCTTCTCCCAGAAGTTCTCCACCAAAAACTGCTCAAAACTAGTCAAATCAGGATCAATTCAGAGGCTCCACTAGCTGCCTGCGTTGCAAAGCACCCAAATACACTGGCTAGGTGCGTTGCAACACAGGTGAATGCACTACCAGGGTGCGTTGAGCGGGAAATGACAAATGGCAAGCTCATTCAACAAGGTGGAAAGACAATGGAAGCTTCCAGAATCTTCTCCAATGACACTTGCCTCACTGAATTCGACTAATGATGAGTAAGAGGCTCTCAGTCTCCAAGTGGAAGCAAGAACTGACAGAGAGAAGCCACAAGTCAAAACATAAGCTGAATCATCCTCTCTGCTTACATCTATATATGGATCCCTCATCCCAGAGATCCAGGAGGCTGGAATTTTGTACTTTGCAGAGAATTGCTGTTGGTTTGAGATTGAGATTAGTACATTGGGTGATTTATGCTTTGTTGGAGGAGAGGAAGGGATTCCTTTGCTGGGAGGTAGATGCTGGATCGGGACTCACTTGGTTGTATCTCCTCTTGGACTTTCTTATCATATCAATAAAACTATTTGAGTTTCTCCTACATGCTGTGTATCAATGATGTTTTGTTATATTTGCATGTTTAGCTTAATCTGATCCTGAGCTTTTTATGAATGTAAATCTATATCTTCATGTAGTTTCTCTCTTCTGTGATCTTGCAGGAATTTGGTGAAGCTGGGCCGGTAAGGGAGCAGGGAGCTGGGAGCTATTGAAGAGAGGAGCGATTGGATCAACAAACTAGCGAAAGACACAGGTTAGTTTATATTTCCTCTTCGTTTACATTTCATAAAGAAGAATACTCAAGTAGTTTTCCTTGTTTGTTGCTAAGGCACTATCACAGCTTAGAGTGGGATAGGGGCGTTCTGAATAGATACTTTTCCCAACAACACCCATGGATCGAGCTACAGTCTTAATTGAGCTATGTTTTCTAATATCCTACCAAAACCAATAAGCCACCCAATCAAGGGTCTAAGTAACCATGGGTTACATAGGATCTCGATCGAGCAATATTTAAGCCCTCAAATAGCTTGATAGAGGGCTAAAATATTGCTTGATTGAGCATTTAAAAAATGCTCGATCAAGCTTGTTTTCTCCGAATTATAACTCGTGTGCTTACCAAAAAGTGTAAACCACCTCCACGCATTCTCCCCATTATTAGGGTTTTATTTCTCTTTAGATTCCTAGATTCCTAGATTATTGTTTATTGTGTATGCATGAAAATTAAAATTTCTGCAGAAAATAGAGAACAACAAAATGAAAATTTATCATGAATTATTGTATAACTTGTCATTAGTCTCACCATAATACCTAGTATGGCCTAGTGACAATGGTATTTTATACTTGTGAAGATTTATCAAAAGATTTGTTATAACTTGTATACAAAAATTGTTAGAAGACCTGTTTTAGACATGCTATGATGTGCTATCATTCCATGATACACAGGTCAAAAGCCTGTAATGACCTTGTCATTGACCCGTAATAAATCTATGAGAACTTATCATTAATCTGTCACTAGCTTGTGACAAACCTGTGCATAAACTTGTTATAAAACATAAAGTAAATTGGTCATCAACCTATGGCAAGTATGTCATAAACCTGTAAGAAATCTTGTGACTGGCCAATCTACCTGTAACATTCTTTTACAATCTATAATATACTTATCGCCTACCTGTGACAACCTGTTATGCAACATATAATATACCTACCACCTACTTGTGACTAATTTTCCTGTAATAAATAGTTGAATATATCATAACCCTTACTTATGACAATCTGTCATATGACCTGTTATACACTTGTCACTTACCTGTGACTAAATCTGGTACAACCTAAACATAAACCACTTATAGAACCTGTGATACGCTCATCATCCACTTATGACAAGTTTGTGATAATCTTGTAATAATAATCAGATTTACCCAGTCAATAGTTGTTACCTATATGTATCAAGTCTGTCACAAACCTCTTGATACTGGTATACCCTATCATAACCTATTGTATCATGGTCACCCACTAGTGATAAACTCAACTATGGTAACTTATGATGAATCTATCATCACCCTATAATTACCTTGTTTAAACCTATTACCACCTATTTAGAATTATTTTGTAACATGGTGTGTTGTTGTTTTAGGTCTATTTTCAACATTTTTATATAATAGCCACCATTGTGTGGTCACCTCCAATAACTACTAACTTGTTAACATTTCATTACCTACGATATCCTCCTTCTTACCATGTCCAAAAAAATGATTATAAAATCATTGTATGCTAATCAAAGGTTTATATTTTGATATTACATTATAATATTTCACATAATATGATACCATTAATTAATATGGAAAAATAAATAAATCTAATTATACTAATAATAGACCCTGAGGCATCTGGTAGGAGTGAAAGCCTGCCCCCTTACGAGCCACCAACAATTTATTCCAAGTGGCATGGCATGGTTTTCCTTGAATAACGGTGGTGAGTCAGTCTACACTCATGGATAACAGCTAAAGATGGTTGTCCTCACTATTGGGTTGACAACTGAAATAGATTTTCCCACCTGTAAAAATAATAAGATAAGATTGATTTATATTTGAGTTGTAATTAGTTAGCTCAATTTACTGAGTTAAGTCCAATTAAATTAGTTCCAAACTGTTTGAGGAACTAATTGTGAGTTATTAGTCAGTTGATGCATGCATGCACTCAACTAGTGTACTCCAGATAACTGAAGATTCCCTCATTACAAACTCATGCATGTCTATTCTGAGAAAGACCCAGTTGAGCTAAATGTTAAGGACAATGTACTATCAGTTACATGTTTTCTCCTATAAAGGAAAATCATGCATGCAGAAGGAACAAGGTTCCTTGAGTGATCAATCTTCCACTTGGTAACAGGAGGATCACCCAAGAGAAATAGTGCAAGGAAATAGGAGCTTAGAGGGTAGAGGAGAAGGCTTGTGAGAGGCTTTGATTGCCTGTGAGCATCCAGGAGGATTGTACTGAGAGCTGGATAGCTGTGAGAGCTAAGGATTTGTATAATTCTGATGTATTTCCACCTTGTATGATAATACAGATAGTGGAGTTTTTAGCTGAGGCTTTCCCTTGAGTATTTTTTTTGTTTCATGTGCATTGATTCTTCTTCTTCTGGTTATATGTCTTCAGCTCGATCTTGCTCGATATTTAATCTTCCACAAATTGATAGTAGAAGTAGATTATAGTATTTTGCTTTGGTATATTGCATTATCGGGTTAATCTATAGTTAGATTTTCTACAGAGATCTCAGAGGTAGATTTATAGAGAATTTGCAGAAATTCTACATGTTGAAAATAGCAACAAGAAATGATAAAAATAGAATCCAGAATATTCCAATTTTAATTTGTCCTTGAATTAAAATCGAATTTAGTCTCACCAACTGCTTGGAAATAATTAATTAATTCATTATGGATTAATTAGTTGGAGAAGTTCAAGTTAGAAGTCTTTCTGCAGTCATGCAACAATTATCCCTTAAATTAAGGAGATTGTCCCTTAATTAAGGAGATAAGATTGAGTTATATTTGAGTTGTACTTAGTTAACTCAGTTTACTAAGTTAAGTCCAATTAAATTAGTTCCAAACTATTTGAGGAACTAATTGTGAGTTATCAGTCAGTTGATGCATGCAGGCAATCAACTAGTGTACTCCAGATAACTGAAGATTCCCTCATCAGAAACTCATGCATGTCTATTCTCAAAAAGACCCAGTTGAGCTAAATTTCAAGGATAGTGTACTATCAGTTGCATGTTTTCTCCTATAAAGGAAACTCATGCATGCAGAAGGAACAAGGTTCCTTGAGGATTGTGCAGTTCTGACAGGGTGTAGGATCAGTGTGAGTGATCAGTCTTCCACTTGGTAACAGGAGGATCACCTAGGAGAAACAGTGCAAGGAAATAGGAGCTTGGAGGGCAGAGGAGAAGGCTTGTGAGAAGCTTTGATTTCCTGTGAGCATCCAGGAGGATTGTACTGAGAGATGGCTAGCTGTGAGAGCTAAGGCTTTGTATAATTCTGATGTATTTCCACCTTGTATGATAATACAGATAGTGGGGTTTTTAGTTGAGGCTTTCCCCTGAGTATTTTCTGTGTTTCATGTGTATTGATTCTTCTTCTTATGGTTATATGTGTTCAGCTCTGATTCAACTCGATCTTTAAGCTTCCACAAGTTTGATAGTAGAAGTAGATTATAGTATTTTGCTTTGGTATATTGCATTATCGAGTTAATCTACAGTCAGATTTTCTACATAGATCTCAGAGGTAGATTTGTAGAGAATTTGCAGGAAATTCTACATGGTAATAGAGCCAAGTTTATCGGAGTTGTGAACAGTATACGAAGAAAAGAATTTGAAGTTTGAAGTTCAGGGTTGCAGGTGCAAATCAAATTCTTATCATACTTCAAGGTTGGCCAATGGCATTCTGTGGATTGAGACTCGAGTATGCCTTGGAACGCAGCTCGAATTACATAGCATGGAAAGATCACATGGAGGTTGTATTAGAAGACTATGGCTTGAAGGATTTCATTGATCAAGAAATCCCAAAGCCAGGTTCAACTAATGCACAAGAGTTGGCTGAGTGGAAGAAGTGTGTGGTGAGGGCAAGACAGATCATCCTTGATGGATTTCGAGACCATATTATATCAAGTCTCCATGGGAAGGATACTCCATACTCAATGTGGAATACATTGAAGGACCTCTACCAAAACAGTAGCGACCAGAGGAAATTAGTGCTCAAGGATAAGCTTTGAAGAATCAAGATGGAGAACGACGATACTATTTCCACATATCTAAATAAGCTCACCACTTGCAGAGATGAGCTTAGAAGTGTGGGAATAAATATTTCTGATGATGATATGGTGAGCCTCGCTCTCCTTGGCCTTCCAAAGAGCTGGAATAGCTACCAGAACTCTGTGAATGGAAGGGAGAAACTGCTAGATTGGGAATGACTATGGTCGGATCTCATGCAGGAGGAGATCAGGAGGAGCACACGAGATGGTTCTTCATCCAAGGATGATGATGAAGAAAATTTGGCCTTAGCAAGTAAGGCAAGGAAAGGGAAGGGGAAGGCGTCCCATTCTGAATCGAATTCTTCTCATGGAGGGAAGAAGGGTGACAAGTCTAAAGTGAGATGCTTTAATTGTCACGAGATGGGACATTATGCGACTAATTGCCCATCAAAGAAGTCCAAGAAGGGATCCTCAGAAGGATCGGAATGTGAGGCATTAGCCTCTCAGTTCGAAATGGACTTTACTCTCATTGCATGCATGGTGTCATCAATGATGGGTTGTGTTTGGTATCTTGACAGTGGAGCCTCATTCCACATGATTGGTGATAAAAGTTTCTTCAGTATCTTGGAGGAGAAAGACTTTAAGATGCACATAGAGATGGGTGACGACGAAAGGTTTAGTGTTTCAAGAGTGGGCACAGTTTCTTTTCAGAGGGAGCATGGAGCTCCTATCACCTTGACCGATGTGAAGTATGTTCCTGGACTAAAGAAGAACTTGGTATCGTTCACGATGTTGGAGGACAAAGGCTACGATGTTGTATTCAGTAATGGAAAGGTTTTCCTTAGACACATCACCATGAGACAGGTGAAACAGATCGGTTCACGAGTCAAGAACCTATATGCTCTTTTGGTTCAAGATGCATGCAAAGCCTTGAGGAGCAAGGCAAATGTTAGAGACTTGGTGGTTTAGAGGGAGAGTACATTACCTCTCAACATGCAGTCCCAGAAGAAGTCTCAGACAATTATGGAGGAGCCACAATTAGAGTGGGCAAAGGTATCACATGCAGCCATACCTCTAGGTGTGAGGTGGGGCGATGTGAAGTGATAGTCCCAAGAAGGTTGAAATTGGGCAGGGACCATTGAGAGGTTTTATCTCATGGATCGTACCTTGCTATGGGAGCCCAAAGTACATAGTAGCGGGAGGAATCAGTGAGATTGATGCAGTCAGAGATCAAAGTGTTATGAAACCTACTCACAAAAAGATAGAAAAGATAGATAAACACCTTATAAATCAGCCTCTTCGAGCAGGCAACCTCCGTTACATTACACAAATGAACAATTCTTGGATGATACAAATGACAAGACCTCCTTTATATATATAGGAGTCTAAGGGGTCATAATATAATCAGATCCGACATAACAATAATAATGTAAGGGCACAATAATAACAATAGTGGGCTTATATGGGGCACAATAATAATAATATGGGGTCTACATGGGCACAACAATATAATAAGGGGGTTGTACTAATAACAATAAGGGATCACACTAGTAGTATAGGGACCTAACATGCCCCTCTCCTTCAAAAAGTGTTGTCCTCAATGCTTGAGTAGTTCTTGATGCTTCTGTATAAATTCTTGTCCTCCCATGTGGAATCTTCAGCGGGTAAGTTCTTCCATTTGATGAGATACTCTGAATTTGATCTATTTCGTAGCTTTCGATTTCTTGGTTCTATAACTGCTTTAGGTTCCAATATGATTTTTCCTACTTTGTCAAGTTCTCACAACACTGTTTGAACTAGGATCTTCTGCAACTTTTGAATGAGTTCCCACTCCTTTGGGCATATGGATATATGTAAGGCCTGATGTTTGGAGGAACACTTCGTGGAATCAAATGAATAGCATGATCATGATCACGAATAGGTGGGAGGCCTTTGGGAGTCTCAAATACCTTGGAATGATTGTCCAAAACGTTTTGGAGATCTGGAGAAATACATGATTTCGATGTGGGATCCTCTAGTGAACATAATTGTGCAATTACACCCTGTTGTTCTTTATTTAGAAGCTTTGTCATGCTGTTAGAGTTGATTATCTTTCCAGGTTTTCCTTCGATACCCCTCAATTCAACTTCCTTTCCTTCCCAAAAAAATTTCAAGAAAAGTTCTTGAAAATTAAAAGCTATCGTACCCAAAGATTGTAGCCATTGGACTCCTAGTAAAATATCATCACCACCCATTGGAATGGAAAGCATTGGGCTATTCAATACATATTCTCCCATGGATAGCTTGATATTATGGCACTTTCCAGAGCAATTTATGGTTCCTCCATTTGCAACCATCACTTGACACTCTGGTGCTGGATATAGGAAGCAATTCAATTCCTTGGCTATCTTACAATCAATAAAATTATGGGTACTGTCCGAATCAATCAACACTCTTACCTTTTTCTTCTTGATATGTCCTTCTATCTTGATAGTTTGAGGAGTGGTAATTTCTTCCAATGCATTACAAGATATGGTCGGATTGATTTCTTGAGACTCAATGTGATCTTTCAATTCTTGAACATTTTTCTTCTTGATATGTCCTTCTATATTGATAGTTTGAGGAGTGGTAATTCCGTCCAATGCATTACAAGATATGGTCGGATTCATTTCTTCTTTCTCGATGTGATCTTTCACTTCTTGAACCTTTTTATTCTTGATATGTCCTTCTATCTTGAGAGTTTTAGGAGTGGTAATTCTTTCCAATGCTTTACAAGATATGGTCGGATTCATTTCTTCTTTCTCTGGGGTTGGTTCCTAGTGTATATACTCTTCTTTTGACATTTCTTGATCCTTTTCTTCCTCCTCTCCACAATCAATGTAAAATAATTTCTTCTCAGCACACTTATGACCTTTAATGTATTTGTTATCACAATTGTAACAAAGCCCTTTTTCTCTTTTTTCTTCCAATTGTTGTGGTGTAACCCTTGTAGGTTGTGGAAGGCTAGGAGAAACAACACTTCCATCTTTATAGTTGTGAGGAGTAGACTTCCTTGTTTCCATAATTTTGCTTTCCACTTTGTAACAAAGCCCTTTTTCTCTTTTTTCTTCCAATTGTTGTGGTGTTGCTCTAAAGAAGGTGTTGCTCTTTGTATCCTCATAATGTGCTATCATTTCCTCTGTGAAAATTGACCACGTAACAAGTTGTTTACGAGAACAAAGCCCTTTATACCATAAAAATTGATCCAATTCTAAATATGAAGATGCAATACATACCTTTTGTAACAGTGGTACACCATGTAGATAAAAATATTGCTTCATTTGTAGTATGCAATTTACTGGATCCTTTCCATCAAACTTCCTCATATCGCCTTTTCTTGATTTCAGGAGCTCGATCTTGAAATGTATGTAACTTTGTACTTTCAGATCTCAAAGTTCTGAAATTGTCTCCTACAGTAGCCCTCTAAGTCCTCTTTCTAACCCGCAAGTCTGATCATAATTTGATTCTCCAAGAAAGGGTTATGCCCAATCTCCTAAGATGACCTGATTATATAATGTTTCAGTAGAGCGAACTTGTATGACGTGCCATGTGTCACTGTTTCGACCTTCGGATCTGAAAACTATGCACAGAAAACTATAGTCTGTCCTCTTTCTGTAACTTCTTACGAAATTTCAATTTGTTTCTCAGAGAGAAAGTTATGACAATTTTCCCAAGGTCACCTGTTTAGGATGTAATTTGGGAGTCTACAAAAACCCTAACTTCCTCAGATCATATATCCGAAAATATAGCGAGACAAGATCTAAAATTCGGACCCAAGATTCAAACTGATTTCTTCTCAAATGGTTTTCTTCTTTAGCTTCTGAAACTTCGTAGCGAAAAGGTTATAGCGAAAATACCACGATGACCTGTTTTAGATGAAATTTTGGAGCTTACAAAAACCCTAACTTCCTCATATAATATGTCCAAAAATATAGCGTGACAAGATCTGAAATTCGGATGCGCGGTTCAACAAGATTTCTTCTCAAATGGGTTTTTTTTTAGCTTCTGAAACATCACAGAAACAAAGTTATAGTGAAAATACCACGATGACCTGTTTGGAGTAGCGAAACCCTAGAATACAAAGCTCCAATACCAAATGTTATGAAATCAACTCACAAAAAGATAGAAAAGGTAGATAAATGCCTTAGAATTTAGCCTCTTCGAGGGTGCAACCTCCTTTACATTACACAAATGAACAATTCTTGGATGATACAAATGACAAGGCCTCCTTTCTATATATAGGAGTCTAAGGGGTCATAATATAATCAGAGCTGACATAACAATAATAATGTAAGGGCACAATAATAACAATAGTGGGCTTCTATGGGGCACAATAATAACAATATGGGGTCTACATGGGCACAACAATATAATAAGGGGGTTATACTAATAACAATAAAGGGTTACACTAGTAGTATAGGGACCTAACACAAAGTGACAAAGGCTAGAGCAGTCAGAGACTGAAGAGCGCATAGAAGGATCGTCAACAATGCAGAAAGGTTGAGTCAGCAGAAGCGTAGAGTTTTTAGTCGATAGAGGCAATAGTAGTCAGAGACTTTGATGACAAAGGCATCATTCTGATTCAGGTTGGATTTTTTTTGTTTCTAAAGTTGCTGGAGCAACAACACTTAAGAGAAGTGTTGCATGTAAAACATTCCAAAGGTTTAGGATCGGGATGAAGTTGAATTCCTTTCTTGTTGAGAGGGAGTGTTGAAAATAGCAACAAGAAATGAGAAAAATAGAATCCAGAATATTCCAATTTTAATTTGTTCTTGAATTAAAATTGTGAATTAAAATCGAATTTAGTCTCACCAGCTGCTTGGAAATAATTAATTAATTCATTATGGATTAATTAGTTGGAGAAAGTCAAGTTAGAAGCCTTTCTGCAGTCATGCAACAGTTATCCCTTAAATTAAGGAGATTATCCCTTAATTAAGGAGATAAGATTGAGTTATATTTGAGTTGTAATTAGTTAACTTAGTTTATTGAGTTAACTCTGGTTAAATTAGTTCCAAACTGTTTGAGGAACTAATTGGGGGTTATCAGTCAGTTGATGCATGCATGCACTGAACTAGTGTACTCCATGTTAGGTTCTTATACCAATAGGAGTCATAATTTTGAATGACTAAGGTTAAGCCTTGTAATATTGTACATACTTTTGCTTTCTACAAATGTTTTCCATATTAAAAAATTAAAAAATGTAAAGAGGGTATGTCCTAAAAGAATAATCAAAGGACAAAAAGAATGAAAATAGGTCAAAAAAAATGAAATATATGAACCCCAAAAGACAAAAAGGGACCATGAAAGTGTGCAAGTCAAAATGCCACTACTATTTACTTTTTATGCATAATAAATCATTGTGTGCAGCTTGTTACTTATGCCACAATCTATGATAGTCAAAATGTTTAAACTTGGATATTTCATACTTTAAATTTTATCTTTATAGGTAGTGAATAAATTTGACCAAACAGTGTAATCTTGGCAGATCATTAGATACTTAGAGTGAATAAAAGGAGCTCATAAGTTTAAGCTAAGCCCTTGGATGATATAACGTTAGAATTAGATAGTTTATTTTGTAAAGAAAAGAAAAAGATTGATAAGGGTTTGCTAGCCTAAATGCACCCAAATAAAGTGAAGAAAAAATGGTAGGATGAGTAAGTGGGTAAGTAGTAGAAAGGTTGCAGAAATATCATGTCATTTGATACAAAAAGCACTTATGTCATTGTTTCAAATGCATCATTTAAATATGCATAAGTGGTAAAGAAAACAAAGGCAATGGTTCACAATGTGATTTATTTAACATCCCCTCATTCATTTTAACCCCCATAACACTCACTAATTTCCCTTTCATAACAAAAATATTAATACCTTTAGTTCTTTTAGTAAAAAAGGCTCAGAGCATTTCTCTGACTTTTGGTGGGACCAGACCCTCGGCTTGATGACTTAAGAAGGAAAGGTGTTAAATTCCCTTATAATTCATTCATCCCCCTCACAAAACCCCTTTTCCTAAGGTTAAGTTCTTTTGCCTAGGGAAACCCCTTTATAAACATGTTTTATACAAAACCCACCAAATACGTTTATCATAAAATACTATGGGTATGGAACGTGCATAACATTTCATATAGCTAAGCACAATACCCCTTCCACTCATTTCACCACATATTAACTTTTTAACTTTATTATTTAAAATTTCCGGAAAACCCATTGTCCTGTATATACTTAATTCCTTTATATAAATTAACCCCACCCCTTAGTTTATTTTATAAACTATATTACTACCCCATATCCCACAAATATTTTAAATCCCGCCCTCGGTCCTTAATCTCGTGTTAAAGAGTCCCCAATGAGATTAAGCTCCAAGTTAATCTCATACCGTCAATGATTAGACCCATGGGCCCCCCGAAAAACTTTATGGGTAAATAGCTTCACCTCCCGATCACTGTATAATCTCCCTCCCCCTCATCCAACGGCTCGCATCCATATCGGGCCGACCCGATGTCCACCTTTTACCCACCCAATAAGGTGGTTTTCCTCCCATCCTCTGATGCTACGTGGCAAATGCTGAATGGAATCGGGCGACCCCTCCTGAATACCGCCCGCACCACAAAAGCAGTGCGATGGACCTCCCAAACCACTTCCCCCTTTCAACCGAAAACTGTCATTATTCATCAATTAGTGAACCTGCCAAAATTAACTGTTTTTCCTATAAAAGCCTAATTACCCCTCTTTTCACTCTTTTCGCGCATTTGCCTTTGAGAACTCAAAAAGTCGTTGCGACCCCTGCAAACAGCCAAATTGCTCACAAACCTCTGCCATTGCTCCACAGATGCTACAGATAGCCCAGCTCGTTCATCAGTCCGTACCAGTACCATACGAACCTCTGCAGCCGCCATCAACCACCCGTTTACAATCAATTTCGCCCAAATTCCAGGTATTTAACCATGGAATTCCAACTCCATTGTCAAATTCCAAGTCAATTCACCCTCGTGACACTGTTAGTTAAGTAAAAAAGATCAAATTTACTTAAATTTTAACACTGTGAGCCATAAACAACTGCAAAACCTCCATTTCCCTAAAAACTCTGAATCACCCCCCACACTCAAATCCACAAGAACTGAGTATGGCTGCCCCAATTGCTATGGATGTAAGGCCCATCACTACACCTCATTTAGACCTGGACCACCTTCCTTTAGCTGATAAAGATTTCCAAATAAAAGATACCTCTACCCAAGAGTCCCCACTCAAAGTACATTGCCAAAGTAGGGACAGGTTCCTGAACCATGCTAATGAAATTGGCCTTTGGGAGTCAAATTTGCCCAAGTACCAGTTCCCCCAAGTCCACATTTTTCCTGAGATTGTTCATATGTGTTATGCTTGCTACGTCCCCAGTCACAAAACTATCATGTCTCATGACTAGAAGGTCCTTTTCACCATCACTATTGAGTCTATTAATGAAATGCTGCAACTCCAACCAGGGCCAAACCTAACCCCACTTTCAATTGGAGACTTGTTGGACCTGTATCCTAAACTTAGCTCTGCAAAATTGGCCCAACTATTCCAAACCTTCATCAGAGAAGAGAGACACATCCCTAAGGACTCCCCCCCATATGTAGCTGCTATTTTTTCCCCATGGGGCCAGAATATTGTAGCCATGATATCCTGCATTTTGGGGTACACCACTAGTGAATACATTGATGAGTTAATCCTTGCCTTCATGTCCATCTACACTCTAGAACAACCACCTACTGTCATTTATGACTACGCCCAATTTGTAGCTGATAGGATGCATGAGCAATTCCTTAGAATGAACAATGAAAGAGTTTTAAGTATTCTTCATTTTTATATCATATGTTCTTATATTACCAACCTGGTAAGTTCTCATTCACCCTTCAGAAGCTGGACACCAAAGGACAGCTCAAGTCAGTCATTTTTTGGACCCCGTTGATCCACCAATCTCAGTCTCCATAATCTTATTCTGATTTTATTGATTTATTTGTACACCCAATGATGACAATGTTGACTTGAAGCCCTCCCCCTAGAATCAGTCCAAAAATAAAGAGAGTCCTTCAATTGTCTAAGTAGACCAAAGTGGGTGACTGGTACCTTTATCAGAACCATACAGAAATCAAAATCTATGGTTGCATGCTGGCACCATACAAGCTACCAAGATACCTCTCAATGAGGTTGTTTGCATTAGAATACTATAGACAAATCATCAATGCAGATGAAGTAAACTTCATCAATGGAAAGAAGAAGGCCAATTTCAAAATAAAAGACCAACTAGGCCCCTTCATATGCAACTCTAGGGAGGCAGGCAAAGAAGTAGACCTAATTCTATAGAGAATGAAGTTCCAAAGGAGTTTTGTCTGGAGATATGATCCTTTGGAATTCATCACAAAGAAGAGACAAAAGGTCAAGCTAGGACCTTTCATTCACCATCCCATACCTGAAATAGAAGAATATGCAAATCAAACAGAATGGGTGGAGGGTACCCTAGTAGACCAAGACAACACCAGAGTAGATGTAGAGAATGCTCTAATTGATTTAGAAAAGCAGCTTGATGATAGCTCTTTTCTGCAGGTACCAGAAGAACCAGAAAGAACCATGAGTACCCCTCCAGTCATGCAGACTCCTCAGAATGAGGAGAAGATCCCAAAAAGAAATAGAGAAGGGGCTTCCACTTCAGGAATGGACACCTCCGATTTGCAACAGGAATCAAACAAGAGGCAAAGGCTAAATCCAACCTCTGAGTAGGAATATACTGAAGACTCAACTGAGGTCACAAATACAGAAGTAGAAAGAAGTAGGCTTGCCACTCCATCTGGAGGCATGCAAGAGCCTTCCACATCACAAACTCAGATGTTGGAAAGGCAGCTCAGTGTTGAAGTGTCTTCCTTTAGAATGCCTGCTAACAAAGACCAAGATATCAAGGAAAGATATAAAGAAATCAAAGCTAGAAATGAGAGGCTTAAGGCCCAAACATATGCTCAATACCTGAAGCTGACTCCCACCAATCAAACAAGGCTAATGTCAGCCTTTGACATTAAATAGGGAAAGCTGTAGATGACCTTTGTTAAGCCTACAGCCCAGCAGCCAAAGACAACATCAGATTTCAAAAGGGTAGATTTTGAGGTGTTGGCAAGGGATATTCATCCCATAGACCGGATTGAACTACACAAACAGGCTGGAGAGATGATATACTCCACCCTGACAGGTAAAGCCACAGCCACCCATCAGCTACAGAACTCTCTGAACAACATCTCAGCACAATTTCAGTTAGAGAAGGCCTCCTCACAAGCCAAGGATACAAGGATCAAGTCCTTAGAGGACTTAGTGATTGAATTAGGACATGATCCCAAGGATATAAAAGCTACAGAGTAGCTTATTAAAAAGAAGAACAATGATATAGATGCATTGAAGAAACAGCTAAAAATACCTCAGCTGTAGCATCCACAAACATTGGAAGTCCTAGAAGCCCAACAAGGGCATGAAGAACTCATGGACTTGGTCTTAAAATTGAATGATCAACTAAAAGAGACTGAAAAGGAATTGGATGCCGATCCAATTAAAACAAGCAGATGTGGCCACTTCTTCAACAAATGTTACCCCCATAGTCTCCATAGTAGTGCCATCCACACTAGCAGCATCTTTGACACCTACAGCTCCACTTGCAATAGCATTGCCAGCGATAATAGAATCTACATCAGTAGCAGTTGCATCAGGAGAGAAAGCAACAAAACTAGTCAAAGCCATTGAAGAGATGTCTATCCAGGCTACTGAAATGAACATGTTAATAGAAAAGGTTGCAAGTTTGGAAACAAACTGCAAACTTTCCCAACTGAAGCAGAAAGAAGAAGCACAAAAGGCCCACAGAATGGGTGAGAAAATCAAAATCCTAGAGAAGGATTTAACACTGGAGAAACCACTTAGGCAAACCAAGGAAATGTCGTGAGCCAATATCATTGACTCTGTCAATGATATTTGGCCCTCAATTCAAGTTATTTTTGAACAAACAGAGTTAGTGAAGATAGCTACAGAAGCTATCCAGAAAGTGAAGGAGGAGTTGGGAGATAAGCCAGAGGATGCAAATAGACTCATCCACTTCCTCAATAGCAATAATAGATATGAGCTCCATGAGCTAAATATAGAAGATAAGATTGCTACCATTTTAGAAATAAGGAAGGTCCTTTCCAAAAGGAACCTTATGCTTAATTTGGAAGAAAAGTGCCACAATATGCAGGTAGCCATTGATAGGTTCATGGCTAAATTCCAGATTTTAAGGGAGAAAGGTCTGCCTAGTCCTATGGTTATCAATGACAAGCTCATGACACAGTTGGACTATGGTGATAGACTCAGAAAATTGGCTAAGGAACAAGCCAGTTCTTCATCCATAAAATCCCTGCCAACAGGCAAAGTGTTATATGACACATTTGAAAACTTGTTTTTTCTGGAACATGAGGTCAAACATTTATTCCTCACCAAACCCAATTTTGCCAAGTATACTGAAGCTGATGAAATCTACAGGAGAATGATGAATGTAAAGTTACCTGATGCAGAATGGTGGGAGACAATGACATATTTACTGGGATAAATTTACTACACAGTAAAAACAGAACAGCCAGGTAAAACAGGTAAAAACAACACAACAGGGTCAAAGAGTATAAGTAGAAAGATGAAAGTAAAGGAGACTCTAGCATGAAACACTACAACAACAAGCCAGCATAAAGGGCTACACTTCAACAATAAAGTCCAGCACAACCATAATAAAAGGGACAGCATGAAATAGTTCATTAGTTGTCTCTATCTTCTTGCAAGAAGATATTTGTATTTCCTAGATTAAATCTCAAGTTGTTTTGAGATATTTTGTAATAATTTTTTGTATAAATACTTCAAGTATGTAGGGTGGATTCCAAACATTTCTATAGACTTCTTGTTCTTAAGTCTAAAATTCTATTATATCAATGACTGGATCAGCTAGCTGGATCAAGGAATAAAGATCAGATATTTCACTGGATTCTTGTGTAAAGCAAAGTTCAAATAAGTATTCTCTCCTATTCAATGTTATTTTTCTTTAAGTTTTTCCACAGTCTTACTTGTATCTTTAAAAATCTGAATGCTATAACATGGAATGATATTTCAGAAATTGCTTAACTGCACTCTGTCTTGACTGTTATGCAAGTTCAATGTTTTCTTCACAAATCTAAGTTGAGGAATTCTTGTTTGCTGCTTAGTTTAGTTAATTTCTTGTGATCTATAGCAAAGGATTCTTAATTGCCCTTTGTTCATGATTATCCCCTGTTCTTCATTTTAACCCCGGTCTGAGGATTCTTAAGTGCTCTCTCACCCTCGTTAGGATCATTTCACCCATTCGACCTATATATTTGTGCTTTACTTTGCTAGTCTGCCCTGTGAACATTCCCTTTGAATGAATTTATCCAGTTCTGCTATCCATTTGTTGACTCCATAGCCCAATGGCTTAAAGACTTTGCTCTATCCATCTGCTCCAAGAATTCCACCACCCAACCTTCAATTCAAAACCAAGACCCCAATGAACATTAATAACTAGCCTAAAATCCCAGAAAAACAAAGCTAAATTATATAGAGAGAGCCCTCTCTGAGTCATAGGTTGGCTAGAGCCTATACTTAAAAGATTGGTTTGTGGTTACCTCAGTTTCTTCCTTCTTCTGATAACTTCTAAGGAAAATTTTGAGTGATAACATAGTGGCGACCATACTAGGGAAAACCCTCAGTCCTAATAAATCTTTAAGAAATTTTTAATTTTGTATTTTGAGCCTCTTAAAGTAATTTATTAGAAGTTATTTCTCACAAAAAGAAAACAATTAAAAAAATTCTGAAATTCTGGCTTTGAGGAGAACTCATTATACTAGGGCTAACCCAGATCCAAACCCTCCCCCAGTAGTTGATAATCCCAACCTGATTTCAAGAAAAACCAAAAAAGAAGAAAGTTCAACTAGTCACTCACCCTTAGTTAAAGCTAATTCATGCCCTAATGAATGGTTGTTTTTAGAAGATCTTCCCTTTGATGAGCAATTCGATTTGTCATTATTTAAATCAAAGTCTAAAAGTGAAATATATGATATTGTTCTAGATCCTGAGTTCATTGTAGACCTTGAAGTCCAAAAAGCCAACAAATCAATTGATGAGTACATTCTGAATTCACCACAATCATCCCTTAGTACTGCCAATATCCTTAAGCTTTCTGAACAATTGTCCACTACTCTTAGTTCACCATTATTCCCTTCAACTTCTGAAGTCCATTCCCCACCTCCATTCATACCCTCACTCCCTTACCAACCTAGCACTACTCATTTACCACTCACCAGTCCTACTTCATCCTCCACTACTGTATCATCTTCTAGTGCCTCAACCCCACATCTTAACCCTTCCCAGCTTATAGCCATGGCAAATAGATATGCTCCCCTTGTCTTACCTACTCCACTTGGTGCCATGCCAACAGAATACCAGAGTAAAATCGTCGAATTTGATGGCATAGGACACTACACTGCACAACACCATGTTAATAAGATGACAGACTACTTTGAACTTCATGAAATTGATATTGTGGATGTCCAAATGAGATTATTTGCTCAGACTTTAGCTGGTGATGTTAGGAAATGGTTTAGATCACTGCCTGATAATAGTATTGATAGTTTAGAAGTATTTCATCAACAATTTTCAATAGATGGGAAAAGAAAAAATAATCCTCTACAGATCCTTTCAGAATATGAAAATATTAGGGGAGGACCCAATGAAACTGTTCAAGATTACTGCACCAAATTTAACAATATATACAATATAATTCGATTTAGTCTTAGACCCCCACCTGACTTAGCATTAATAAAGTTCCCTGATGGTTTTGACACAGACATGGCATTCCAGCTAAGGGAAATAAACTCCCCAACCCTAAAAGATATGCAAAGTGTAGCAGTAAGTGTAGAGGCTAGTTTATTAGCTAAAAGATCTAGAGCTAGGAATGAAAGAAGAGGAACAACTAAAGATGAGCCTTCACCCTCTGACATTAAAATAGACAGCTTAGCGAAAGGCATGGAAAAGTTAATGGATAGAATCGAGAATATAGAGAGGAAACCCCTGTGGGATAATCAACAGGCAAAACCAAAACACTGGAAAAAATGGACTTGATCAGAATATTAAGCCTCCTTTCTAAGAAAATTATGCAGAAACATCCCATCTTGAAGACCCAGAGCAAGACACACAGATTAACCTGATGGGATTAGATGATGAAGGTGTTGTTTTTCTGACCCAAGATGATCAGGAATTGCATATGCTGCAGCAATTGCAAATCTAGTCTGGAGAGTCATTTGATTATAAACAAGGTTATGATTCTGCCATCTTTGAAGTGCATAAACAGTATAACCTAAGGAGTAAAAATAATTATGATATCCCTGACCAGACCAAGAAAACAATGCCAAATCAACCCAAGAAAATCAAAGAAGCCCCAGTTTCTAAAATCCTCCAGATTCTCCCCAGACAAAACCAAAATCCTTTTGGCCCCACCATTGTAGATATAACCCCTAATCAACCTTCTGATGATCAACCCTCTACTTCAATTCCCCCTAAAAAACCAGTGGACACACCTCAAAACACTAGATTTGAAAACTCACAAAAAGAGACCCCCAGTAAAGGAAAAGAAGACCATCCCACTCAAATCCCTGTTGTGAAAATTCAAAACCCTCAAATAGAAAAAGCCCCTTTGCCATTCAATTTGGGAGCAGAGGTAGCTAAGTTAAATATTTCAGTCCCTTTAACAGAACTAATCAAGAATGAAACTTACAAAACACAGATAAACCAAACCCTGAATGTTGCTGAAAATGAGGATTCGATCAACCTGTTTGATGAGCAACCAGAAATTATATTTGGTCCTATTGTTAATGGAAAACGACTGGAAGGAGGAATACCACCCTTCTACAAGAGCTTTAGCATCCATGACAAAATTCTTCATAATGCAATGTTGGATTCTGGGGCCTCCCACAACTTAATGCCCAAATCAGTAATGGAGAAATTGAACCTAGACATTACAAGGCCTTACAAGGACTTATTTTCATTTGACTCAAGTCAAGTAAAGTGTCTGGGGTTGATTAAAGACCTGTGTGTTACCTTAGTTCAATATCCTGCCAAGAGCATCCTTATGGATATTGTGGTTGCTGACATCCCACCGAAGTATGGCATGCTGTTATCCAGATCATGGGGAGCCAAACTTCAGGGATCTTTACAACTTGATATGTCATATGCAACAATTTCTATTTTTGGACAACCCAAGAAGCTGTACCGAGAAACTTTAA
Source organism: Pinus tabuliformis (assembly GCA_031772625.1). Taxonomy (NCBI): domain Eukaryota; kingdom Viridiplantae; phylum Streptophyta; class Pinopsida; order Pinales; family Pinaceae; genus Pinus; species Pinus tabuliformis. The sequence continues at coordinate 1,968,328,558 of CM062816.1, read as the reverse complement.
TGAAATACATGGTGAGTAGCTAGGATCGGCCTCAAAACTTTCCTATCTACTCCGTACATTCAGATATTGATTCTTTTATCTTGTATAATGTTGATCAAACACAGGAAACTCTTTTAGACAGTGTTGATACAGAACCAAAAGAAATTGCAGTTTCAAAACAAGAGGAAATTGTCCAAACTTTAGAACTTTCCACTAAACAAGGTAGTCAAAATGAGGAAAAGTTTGTTGCACCAGATGATGAAAATTATGAACATGAAATATTGTGGCATCTTGAGTTTGATGGGTCAGTCAATAAGTTTGGAGCAGGAGCAGGAGTTTGGATATACAATCTGGAGAATAATCACTCAGAAGGCCATGCATACAGACTAAATTTTAAATGTACTAACAATATGGCCGAGTATGAAGCACTAATTTTAGGTCTTAAATTAGTTAGGAATCTAGGAGCTAAAAGAGTTTCTGTTATGGGAGACTCTGAACTAGTTATAAAACAAATTGATGTTGTATATATGACAAAGGACCCTAGGTTAAGTTGTTATAGAGGAACCATTGTAGAAATACTTAACACTTTCTTAGAAACCAAGCTTGTTGTAATTCCTAGAAAACATAATATGCAGGCTCATAGTTTAGAAATGTTTTCCAGCACCTGCAAGTTACCCTTTCAACCTAACCATCAGTACACTGCTAAAGTTAGGCACAGACCTGCAATTCCAGATAATTTGAAGAACTGGCAAATATTTGCTGATGACAAGCAGATAAACAACTTTTTAATCTCAGAAGAAGAATTTGTAAATAGCAATATAGATATTGACACATCAATAGATCCTAACATTAAAAACAAAATAGAAATAAATGAGATAGAAGGTGAAGAAATAGATAGATTTCATCCCACTAAATTTACAAAATCAGATGTAGAAAACCTAGAGCAAGTTGAGATTGATGAAATAATTAACGAAGACACTGAAGTAATCAATCTCAAAGATAATTTCTTACCTAAGGGATTAACTCCTTTAGAAAATTTGTTTGATTCAAATGATGTTCCTAGGAAGCCTAAAATGGAACCTTTGAAATCTGATATAGAGGAGTGTAATATAGGCACTGATGAAAATCCAAAATTGATCAAACTTTCGAAATCACTACCTCCAACTGAAAAGGTGAAATACATTGAGTTATTAAAAGAATTTCAGGATGTCTTTTCTTGGAGTTATGAGGACCTCAAATCCTATGACACTAGCATCATACAACACACAATCCCTATAAAAGAAAATAAAAAACCTTTTAGACAAAAACTTAGAAGGATTAATCCTGTCCTATTACCTTCAATTGAAAAGGAAATCCAGAGAATGTATGATGCTAAGATAATTGCACCAATCAGATTTTCTGATTGGGTTTCAAACTTGGTGCCAACTAGGAAGAAAACTGGCAAGATCAAACTCTGTGTGGACCTTAGGAACCTCAAAAAAGTATCACTTAAAGACAATTACCCTCTCCCCAAAATGGATCATATTTTGTAAAGGGTAGTTGGATCAACCAGAATCTCATTATTGGATGGGTTTTCTGGTTACAATCAGATCTTAGTTCATCCTAATGACCAAGCCAAGACTGCCTTCACTACTCCTTGGGGCACATTCATGTATGTGAAAATGCCTTTTGGACTAATGAATGTAGGAGCCACTTTCCAAAGGGCTATGGATATAGCCTTTGCCAAAGAAATTCATGACTTCCTTGTGATATACCTAGATGACATTACTGTATTTTCAAAATCTGACAACCAGCATTTGGATCATCTAAGGCAGGTTTTTATTAAATGCAGGAAATATGGAATTTCTTTAAACCCTAATAAGTCTTTGTTTGGGTTAGAAGAAGGAAAGTTACTAGGTCATATAATTTCAAAATATGGCATCCAAATATATCCCGCAAGAATACAAGCCATCTTACAGATACAACAGCCAAGGAACATTAGGGAATTACAAGCTTTCTTAGGGAAAATTAACTTTCTTAGAAGATTTATTTCTAATCTAGCTAAATTAATTAGATCACTGAACAATATGTTTAAAAACGATTCGACCATAAAATGGACTGTTGAGGCTAAGAAATCCTTTGAAGACATTAAACTAGCCTTAACTAGAACACCAGTTTTGATCAGTCCAAAATTTGACAGAGATTTCATCTTATTTTCCTTTGCTTCTGAGCACACAATTGCTGCAGTTTTACTGTAGAAAAATGACCAGGGCTATGAACAACCTATTGCTTTCTTTAGCAAAGCCCTGAGAGATGCCCCCTTAAAATATAACATAATGGAAAAACAAGCCTTTGCTTTGGTGTTATCGGGAAAATTAGTGTCCATTCAGAGCTGCTAGTCCCACTAAGACGGGTAGCTATCTTAGAAACAAGCAATTTAAAGTCACTTGTGTTTTCCTTTATGAGAGATAGATGAGAGAGAAGCAGAGAGTACCAACCTCAGTCTTTCGCTAGTCTCCTTACTTGTTTCCTCTCTCCTTTGATAGAGCTTTCGCCACTCCTTTCTCACTTGTCCTGCTTCAAAGAACACCTGTAGAGTCAAAGCAACAAAATACCATCAAAGCATAGAGATCTATAACCATAAACAATGTAGGATCAGATGTACATTAACCATACAAATGCATACACAAATACAATATTCAGAAATATACAAGTATATGGAGGAAAACCCAAATAGCTTTATTGATAGAAGTAGTAGAAGAGAGGATTACAACCAAGCTGTCTGATCCAACATCATCCTCCCAGCATGAAGGCCCTCTTCACCTCATGAAAAGCTAGATCACCCAACAATACAATGTCTCAAAGAGAAACCAACAACACTTCCTTACAAAATACAAAATTCCAGCCTTTGGATCTCTAGGATGAGGGATCCATATATAGATATTTGCAAGTGGGTGAGTCAGCTTCTGGGATTTTGATTAGTGTCATTTCACTGATAGTTCTTGGTGTCAAGATATAAAAAGGGTCTCTTTCACCTCTAATTACCTCACATTAGTTTGTCAATCCAGGAACGTTTTGTTATTTCAAAGAGTGTCTCAGTCTGAGGCTATCATTTGCCAGAGTAATGCTAGTAGTACAGTGCTAAAAAACACAAGCGTAAATGGATGCTAGCTTGCAACAAACTACTTTGAAAGACCAAACCACACATTTAGAAAATTAAGCAATTTATCAGTCAAGGGTTCAGTAGCAGTAACTCGTCCCTTTGTAAACTGATGGGGTCAAAGGAAATCAGAGAACAGATCGTGGATCTGGGGACCAGACAGTAAATGTCAATGCCTGCTACAGTCTTAGATCGTTCTTCACACCCAAAATAACAATAATGCAAATGACAAGAAATGGAACGGCAGATAAGAAATGGAACAGCAAATAAGAAATAGAACAGCAAACCTGAAATGAAACAGCAAACAAGGAACTGTAACAGCAATTGAATCTAATAAACAACACCTTAGTCTACAAGATCAAATGCAATAATCGTATCCTACAGGAATCAAATGGCAATCCTTCACTTTTAACACGCAAAAATGGAACAGCACTGATTAATGATGGATTATAGAATAGCGCTCGAAAACCATACATATATGCACACGGCACACCTTAATAGTAACCCGATCTTGGTAAACCAGTTATCAATCTCAGTTATAAAGATTACGACTGTATTTCAGAATGGAACAACAATGTCTATAGATTCAACAATCGCAAAGAACATAATTCCTAAGATGAGTTCAGTAATACCAATGAAATAAATGTACAGCACAGATACTCTATAATTGAACAGCAACAGTATTCTGTAAAGACCAGCAATATCATATCAACACTTAAAGAGACAGTAATACGTTGCAAAGTTAATACAATGGTTCTGTCTTCAGAAACTTCAGTAAATCGAACATAACAGAGCATGTGATGTAAACTAACAAAACATATCAGATTACCGAATAATGCTGATAAGCAAACCACGCATAAACCAAAAGTAATAGTACAGGAGCAAGTGTCCTCCAGGGCCGGGCCCTTAGCCTCCAGGGGTACACTGCTTGAAGTTATTCCAGACTTAGAGATGAAATAGCAACCAAGTTTGTATTAATGCATAAGACAGAATTACAGTAGATCAGTTCTCAACGAGACTCGATGATCAAAGTTTCAATCTTAGGAGAAATTACATAAAACAACATAACAGACTCGACCCCTCGGGCTAACAGTGCTGCCCCTTTTATAATGGTGAAGGCGGAGATGTCTAGGTGCAAAAATAGTTAAAGCAGCGATCCCTCAGGATCAAAGGATCCTGAGGGATTCGTCGAACCGTTAGTCCTCAGTTATCCCTTTTCTTTCTTGCGCCGAGCTGATATCTCCACTTCCTTTCCAGGGCTGATACGCTTTGATTTGGTTTGCCTTGTTTGCATACGGTTCCCCGTCAAAGGGATAGCGGTTAACCCGTCCTTGTCCTTTCCTTTGGAACGGCAGTTTTTCGTTTTTCCTTCTTCCTGCATAAGAAAATGACAATTGTCAGCGTTTTTGATCTGCACATTAATCTTACAGGTTTTATTACAATTCCTTATCATTTACCTAGTTCATGATGCAAAAGGTTTGTAAGTTCTAATGAAAAGATGCTGAAACAATTACCAAAAACATACCTTCTTTAGTACTCCACACACCCCCCTGCTTACCCTTTTTCATGCCCTCATGAAAACATTGTAGTTGACATGTAAGGCAGTGAGAGAGTAGGCTGGAGATGGAATCTCATGTGGAGGTCTACAGCCATGATGCATAACTAGGTGTTCAAAGAAATGGCCTGTCTGACCCTCAGGCATCTCATATAGGGCTTGGTATCCAGGTGCAGGGTGCCAAATGATTGGACTCCGGAACCTATATCCTAACCAGGATGGCCCTGCCCTCAAAATGACTTCGCCATAGAGGTGCAAGCGGTTGGCGGCTAACTTAAAATTTTCATACTTAAATGGTTCCCTGAGTTGGATATTCGGATTAGAGATCTGATATCGAAATTTAGCCGCATCAATGGCAAGGTCTTTAATAGTGAGAAAGTATTATATTCCCTATCGATTGACTGTTGTATGAATGGGTCCTAATGCTTCAATTACACCTGGAGTCTTCATGAGGTTCCTATGTTCTCTCCACAACTGTACTAGATCCCTAGGCTCAGCTCTTACCCACAAATCTAATCTGTTTTCTTGCCTTTGGAAAGCATTATAGGCTTTAAGCCATTTAATTTGATTAACCCCAAATGAAATAAATGTCTGTAATTGGATATCCCCAACAAAAGAGCCAGGGTTCAGCTCGGTCTCCTGGTCTAATACAAGGTTATGCAAATAAAACTCACACAGTAGTCTTTGAAATTTTACCCCGTAGTGCTTACAGCAGTTTATAAAATCATCGATGGTATTAATTTGTATAGGAGCACCTGCTTTAACAACCTTTATTTTCAATTGCAAATATCGTTCCATTAAAAACAAGGCATAATTCTTAGCAGGGGCTCTACATGCTAGGACGTCATTGTACAAAGAACATAAGGTATCCATTTGCTTGATAACTATATCTAACCTACGAGTTACCTTCGCGACTTTTTCTTCTTCCCTTCGCCACCCTTCAAAGGCCTGGCTTTCGGATAGATTGACATTCCTTAGCTGTTGCTGTAGCTCTTCATACCTTTCTCGAGGGATCGTTTGCTCTATGAGCTTTTCTGCTGCTTGCTGAGCTTGCATCAAACCCTCTTGTAGGGTTACTGTTCTCGGATCACTTTCCCATACGGTGGTGGAGACCGGGAGATTTACCTGAATTTTCCTATTGCGTTGTCTTGCGTTCATGGCCCGTATCACTCCCGAGGGTGGTGCCTCTGTCTGAATTTCTTTATCGCAGGTCAATATATCATCCGTTTGTATTTCAACATGGGTAACAGTCAACTACTGTTCCTTTTGATTTTGAACAGCAGACTGTTCCTCAACAACATTTGGAACAGCAGCCTGCTTTTCAACAGGGTTTTGAACAGCAGGATGGACTCTGGTCCCCTGATCTTTTGTTTTGAGGGGTTTTGCTGGAGTGGTTGCATGTTTCCCTCCCAAAGTCCTTTTTACCCTTTTCCTTGCTTTCAAAATCCTGATCTGTTGTCGAAGCTGAACTATTACATTCAGTAGTCTTTGTTGTTCTTTCCGTAATTTCTTAATTTCCTCAATTTCCTTAGAAGGAACAACAGACTGTTCACTGTGGCCTAGACTATGACCTGGATCAATTCCCTGATTTTCTCTTTGGGGTGCTTCTTTGTTGCTCTGCTCTGGTTGCTCCGGGCAAGAACCCTAGCTGGTTCTGTTATTTCTTGGGTGACTTCCTTTTCTGCCCCCCCTTCTTCCGGAATTTCTTCTGGTGTCGTCTGGCTAGGAACAGATTGTTCCTGTTCTGCATCACTTCTCTCTCTTGTCATATTTTCATCATGAACAGGCTGACTCTCCTCTTCTACCTCCTCGGCATGTAATTCTTCAGGTGCATTTCTATCCTGAGCAGAGTGTTCTTTTGGTTCTTCTTCATCATGGAGATCTGGTGGGCTGGAGGGTTGGCCATATTCGCCCATATTGGCCAAGATTTTGGCCAATTCATCTTCTCTCAATGGATTCTGCAATGTGCTACCTTCCTGCTATTCCGTTTCCTCCTCCTGCTCAGGTTGTTCGGTTTCTTCCTCCATTTCTCCTTCCTCGTTTTCCTGCATTTCTCCTTCCTCATTTTCCTGCAATTCTTCTTCCTCATTTTCCTGCATTTCTTCTTCCTCATTTTCCTGCATTCCTTTCTCATTTTCCTCTCCTTCTAATTGTGGGGGTTGTTCATCCCCTGTATCGTCTATCTCTACAGGTTGGCTGGTGTCTCCTTGGGAATTTTCCAGCCTCCCTTTTAGCCGTGCTAGTCGGACCGATTTCCTTCATTTTTCTGGACGCTCAGGTGTACTGGTGGCATGTTTACATTTTGGGGATGGTGTGGGCAATCCTCCATCTATCATGGAAATTAGCTCTTCCCAGCTACTCTGCTGCTGGGTTAGGCTATGGCTAACTATTAACCGTATCAACCCATGATGACTAACAACTGATTCTACATGTTGTGCCCTTTTCATGCTCCGTGCAACGTCATGAAGTAATGAATTCAAAAATGCAGGTAAATTTACAGAGCATTTTTGCTTTAATATAGCTAAAAGTTTAAGGTGTCGTGGTCTTACCACGTCTTTTCTTCCTTCACAGGTGATGTAGCTTTGAATGGTCTTTGCCAATTCCACCCACGATTCTCCTAATGCTGCTGGTAGAACCCCCTTTCCTCTAATTGTCAGGCTCTGGCCTTCCTCCTGGAAGGTTTCTATGATCTTCTGCAATCTCTCCTTCTTTAATGTCCATACAGGTCCAGCGGCTGGCAGTCCCGAGACCTCTACGATTATGTCATCGGTGACTGCTATGTGTCTCCCCCTCACTGTGGAGTGATCCTCTTGCAAGTTCTGCAAGAATTCAATTGCTACAGTTTCGTTGGATTCCTGTAAGCGATTGAGATAAGTTAGCCACCCTGCTCTTGCCAGGATTTCCCGTGCAGCATCAGAGACTGTTAACACCTGTGGCTCTCTCCGAATCGATCTTCCCCCCATGTTTATGGTTTCGCTGTAAAATCTCAGAATTTGACAATGGAACAGCAGCTGTTAAAACACAGAGAGGCTGACAGACGCAGGACTCGCTCAAAATCTAAAGGGTTTTACTAATGCCGCAGAGCATACTATGGAAATGGTTTAGGAATAGCAAGCCATGCAAAAATAAAAAATAGTATACCGTTGAGCCGTGCTATTCCCAAGTACGCAATTTCCCGAATAGCGGTCTGACACGTAATCCAGGAAATGATGAGGTTAACCTCCCCCCCGCAATGTGATAGGTCATCTCAGCCGTCAAATAAAGGAGTGGCATGCCATTCTATTATGAAGCAGAGTCATAAAGGAACAGCATATGGTAGTATGCCATGTTTACAAAAGTAGCAGATTACTAAAATCGAGGTGTAAATTTGGATCGCTTAATACGTAAGAGACTGCTGTGATATGATGCGAGACTAGGAGGATAGGACATTTGCCATGCATACCGAGTCTCATGCGATCATTGTCAATTGTTCTGTCATGATTGGTGATAATAGATTTTCATGCATTGTATGGTTCGGGAAATAATATACATTTATGTGATTTATTACTAAGGTATAAGAAACAGAAGGGTGCTGATACCTACCTATTGGTGTAAATAATGTGACTTCAATACCATTAACAGTGCTCTGCTGCCGACAGGTGTCCATAACCTTGGCAGAGTTGTTTATTTCACCCATGGAACCATGATCCTTTGTGTATGCTTAGGAAATGTTGTGTGATGTCAAAATGTAGGCCATTATGCTGGCTTGGTGACTAGTTAGCCATAATGCCATTCACGAGGAAGAAGCGAAAAGTGGGCAGGCCGGCTCGTGATGAGACCTCCTGTTCCAAGGGTTCTTTTATTTGATATACCTTTTGGACCATATCCCTAGTGTGGTGGCCATAGTGGGAATGCCACTTCACTTTCTTCCTCATGATCATGGTAGGCTGGCTCTTGATGAGACCCCCTATCCTGCATTTGACAACTTATATAAACAAGTCAGTTTGCTCTTTTTTCTTTCTTTTTCATAAAATACTTTCCGATTTATACACAAAGGGTGGTTCAACACTCCTTAAGAGTAGGAATGGTGGAAGAAGTCTTAACATCTCAATAGGAAGATATAAACCCTTTGCTCTTTATTCCTGAATAATAATCAAAGAGGATTAAAAAGAACCAACATGATAAAGATGACCAATCAGAGCAGAGTTAGTGGAATAATGACAACAAAAGATAATGGGTAAGTGTGTCCTTCCCTCTGTCCTCTTACTAATTTAGAGCAATTTCTTATAAAAATAGCGATTTTATAATTCACCGATTTCAGTATGTTGTGATTTTGTATCCATTGCATAAGTGCATAGCTGTATTCCAAAAGACTTGAAAGAACAGGAACAGTAAGCATCCTTAATTTAGAACAACAAGGGGGCAAGCATAAGTAAAAGGAATAGGAGGATGTTGCTATTTCAAAAAGGAAGAGCAAAAGAATACAAGCGGTTTTCCCTTTGGAAAAAGGAAGAGTAGAAAGCATAAATACCATTCCTTTGGAAAAGGAACAACAAAAAATCGAAAATGTTGTTCCTTTGGAAAAGGAACAGCAAAAACCCAAATGTCGTTCCTTTGGAAAGGGAACAGCGAAAATTGAAAATGTTGTTCCTTTGGAAAAGGAATAGTTCCAAAGGAACAACAGAATAGACAAATGTCGTTCCTTTGGAAAAGGAACAGCAAAAATCGAAAATGTTGTTCCTTTGGAAAAGGAATAACAGAACACACAAATGCCATTCCTTTGGAAAAGGAACAGCAAAAATCGAAAATGTTGTTCCTTTGGAAAAGGAACAGCAGAACACACAAATGTCGTTCCTTTGGAAAAGGAACAACAAAAATTGAAAATGTTGTTCCTTTGGAAAAGGAACAGCAGAACACATAAATGTCGTTCCTTTAGAAAAAGGAACAGCAAAAAGCAAAAATGTTGTTCCTTTGGAAAAGGAACAGCAAAAAGCACAAAGTAAGGAAAAAGAACAAAATTAAAGCAAGATGAACAACTAATCCAAAAGGTGTTGTTCCTTTGAAAAAGGAACAGCAAGATGAAAATGCTGTTCCTTTAAGAAAGGGAACAGCAAAAAGATAATAAAATTGCTACTTCTCGGAAAAGTAACAGCAAGGTGTTAATACAGAAATAATTCAACAAAACAAAGAAATTATGTACAAAGTGTAAAAAGAAATAAATGACTTAATGAATCACAGGTGAGGAAGACTTCTCTCCCTCCCCCACAATTTCCATATCAGAGTCTTGGCGTAGCTGCTGACAGAAGGACTCCCGAGTGAGTGGTTTGCAATAAAGATGAACTCGGTGGCCATTTGCCTTGAAGGCATATCCAGAACCGTCAATAGTGATTAGAGTAAGAGTACCATTGTCATGTACCTTTTGGATTTCATATGGTCCCAACCAACGAGTCTGGAGTTTCCCAGGAAAGTCCTAAAACCTGGAATCGTACAAAAGTGCCCAGTCTCCTTCGTGGAAGACTTTATTTTTAATGAGAGCATCATGCCATTTAGCTCGCTGCTGTTGGATCAGTGCAATGTTTTGGAGTGCAGAGAGCCTGATTTCATCGAGCTCATTGATCTGTTGTAATCGATTAATCTGTGCCTCAGTTAGATCCAAGCCAACTTCCTGTGTTGTTCGCAATGTTTGGATTTCGAATTCTATGGGAAAAATAGGTTGCTTTCCAAACACTAATTGATAAGGTGAGTAACCAGTGGTGCTTCTCCATGTTGTTCTATAAGCCCACAGTGCTTCTGGTAGTCTGGAAGCCCAATCACATCTAAGTGACGCAATGGTTTTTGTTAGGATTGCTTCTATTATTTTATTGCTACTTTCTACCTGACCATTTGCCTGTGGGTGGTATGGAGTAGTGATTTTATGATGGCCATGATAGTTTTTGAGTATTGCAGCTATTTTGTTCCCAATAAACTGTGGTCACTGTCTGTAATTATATCTCTTGGAAGGCCATAACGCACAAATATGTGGAACAAGAACTGTATGACAGAATCTTCTGTAGCTCTCGGCAATGCCTCTGCTTCGACCCATTTGGTGACATATTCTGTTGCCACCAAAATATATGTTTTCTGGTTCGAGGGTGGGTTAATTGGTCCAACGAAATCAAGGGCCCATCGTTCAAATGGTTCAATGACTAGCTGTGGGTTCAGGGGCATCTCATCGGACTAACCAGGGCATCCTGCTCTCTGGCAACTGTCACAAGCTTGGACAAATTTCTTTGCATCTTTGAAAATTGTAGGCCAATAATACCCTGTTTGCAGCACCTTGTGTCCAGTTCTGTGATCGGCGAAATGTCCGCCACATGGTCCATCATGGCAGGCTTTTAAAATGTCAAAGATTTCATCTTCGCGAACGCATCTTCTGATATGCATATCTGCCCCTGTGTGGAACAGGTAGCCTCCAACCCAAGAGAATCGAGCACTCCGCTGAACAATCTGTTTCCGCTCATTAGGGGTTAGATGTTTCGGTAGTTTACCTACTACTAGGTAATTGGCAACATCAACATACCAGGGTGTTTTAACAGCAACAGCAAACAGATGCTCATCTGGAAATTGATCTTCAACTACTGCTGCATCAATTGGCTTTGGCATTCTTGAGAGAAAATCGGCTACAGGATTTTCTCTTCCAGGTCGATCCTTGATTGTAATATCAAATTCCTGCAATAAAATCAACCATCTAGTTATTCTGCCATTCGTGATAGGCTTGTTTGCTAAATATTTTATGGTAGAATGATCTGTATACAAGATAATAGGATATCCAGTAATGTAATGTCTGAACTTATTGACAGCATGTATTACAGCTAGAAATTCTTTTTCAGTAACAATGTAATTTAGTTCAGCAGGGGATAAGTTTTTGCTAATATAATAAATTGCATATGGTTTTTTATCCTCTTCCTGCCCAAGGACTGCTCCAATGGCTGTATCTGAGGCATCAGATGATATCTGAAATGGCAAATCCCAATTTGGTCCTCAAAGGACTGGGGCTGTGGACACAAGCTTCTTCAAATCCTGGAAAGCACGTTCACATTTTTCTGTCCAAATAAAATCAACATTACCTATTAGTGCATACAAGGGCGCAACAATATGCGAAAAATGTTCTATAAACCTCCTATAATAACCAGAAAATCCAAGAAAAATGCGTACCTCTGTTTGAGTGGTAGGGGTAGGAATAAGCAAAATTATTTGGATCTTGGCTAGGTCTACCTGAATGCCAGCTGCTAAAATATAGTGTCCTAGAATAAGTCCTTCAATCATCATCATATAGCATTTTTCATGGCTTAAACAAAGCTTGGTAGCAATGCAGCGTTGTAGGAATTTTTCCAGTGTATCCAATGCTGGATCGAAATCGTCTCCATATGGTGTAAAGTCATCCATGTATACTTCAAGTCCTTCATTTATTAAGTCTGCAAAAATGCTGAGGATAGCCCTTTGGAATGTTGCAGGAGCATTGCATAAGCCAAAAGGTAGAACTCTGTAGGCAAATGTTCCCCAAGGACAAGTAAAAGTGGTTTTGTCTTGGTCTTCAGGGGCAATCTGAATCTGATTGTATCCACTGAAGCCATCTAGGAAAGAAAAGAATTTCTTTCCTGCCAAAGTGTCTAATACTTGATCGATGAATGGGAGAGGGAAGTGGTCTTTTTGTGTTGCTTTATTTAGTTCTCTGTAGTCCACACAAATTCTCCATTTCCCATTCTTTTTTGGTACCACCACAAGCGGAGAGACCCATTTACTATCGAAGATAGGATAGATGAAATTGACATCTAAAAGTTTTTGAAGTTCAGCTTTTACCACATCTTTTAGATGAGGGTTAAGTCTCCTTTGAGGTTGGCGAACAGGTCTCACATCTTTTTCTATGTAAATGTGGTGTGTACATAATTGGGGGTCAATTCCTTTCATATCAGGGTAGTCCCATGCAAATGCTTCTTTATATTTCCTCAACAAATGGATGAGCTTCGTTTCTTGTTCGGAGGTGAGGTTGGCATTAATGTTTAAGGTTTTTCCCGGTTCAATTTCCACAACTTTACTATTTGCAACAGAGGTAACAGGTATTGTTTGATCATGTGTATCTTTAAGAGGATCTTCTTCTAATTCATTATCGAATGCTGCCTCTATCATGTGACATTGTGTGCGGGATCTGAGTTCAGTTTGACTAATAAAATTATTAATGGCATCGTCTTCTGTCTGGTCTTTAAAATCAAGTGCCTCTTGTATAGTTAATGGAGATCTAATGTTATCAGTAAGGTATGATACAGGGTGCTTATTAGTTTTGATTATTGTGACACTTGGCTGTGCTGGAGGATATAAAGCTAAGTTCTTGATATTCGCTCCTCTCGTTATGGTCATATTCCCTTGTCGGCAGCCAATATAGGCATCGGCAGTTGCAAGCCAAGGTCTACCTAAAATCAATGGGTGTCCATCAAGTTGGCTTTTGGGATTTATTATCAGAAAATCGGTCAGATATTCCCAGGAGTCAACAGATACCATGACATCATGTAGTGTGCCCTCTGGCCTAACCACAGATCGGTCAGCCAGTTCTAGTAAGGTAGAGGTGGGTTCTACAGATGTAATGCCTAGCTTTTGGCAAGTAGTAGTTGTTAAGATGTTAATTGCTGCTCCTAGATCAACTAAGGCATTGGGGAAGGTTTGACCATAAATTTGTACGGTGACTGTTGGATTTCCTGGGTCTTCGTATTTAATGGGTGTTTCTTTTCCTAATAATAAGTCAGATAGAGTGCCAACTACTTGGACTCTTGGATTGTTTGCTATATTCCTCCTTGGTTTCTTTACACACAATTCTTTGATAGTCTTTGCATATATCGAAATGTCTTGAATTGCTTGGAGGAATGGAATTTTTATGTACAAATTTTGTAATTCTCCCAGAATGTCAAAATCAGGATATTGTGTAGGCCGAGGTATGATTAATCGTTTTGGGAACGGGGGAGAGGATGTGGTTGCTTGGTTATGAGTTTGTTGTTTGCTCACATCCTCTTCTTGTGACAATTGTTCTCTGGGTAACTGATTTTCAACATGGGCTGTCTTATCTCCCTCAGTTTCGATAATACGCCCAGATCTTAGCTGAAGATCATTACACTCCCTCAGATCGGCTCCTATTTCTGATGTTTCTACTATTTGGACAGATTGGACCGGTCTGTTATTTGGATTGGGGTTGGGTTGGGCTGGGATTTGCGGTCTCAGATTAGACTGGGGATTTTGTTGTAAGGCTGGCAGTGTAGGTTGAGGGAGCGGAATGGTTCCTATTGGCTGATGCATCGGTCTTTGCCAATTTGTCTGCCAGGTTGGACTTTGTGAAGTAGGGGAGTCCATTGTGGTGGGTATGCATTACTTTGCCAATATGGTGGGGCATAGGGAAAATTCAGCCAACTAGATTGGCTTTCCTGATTCGGCCACGGGGTTGATGAAGGAAACGACTGTGGTGACCAATTTGGAAACGGAGGTTGATTTTGCCACATATTATATTGTTGAGCATTATACTATGGAGACTGAAAAGAAGAAGTTGGGTCCGAAAACATACCAGACTGTTGTGGCTGCCACTGACAGCGCTGGTTGAGCAGATACACCGATTCTGGCTCTTCTTCTACTTCCTTATATACTGCTTTTAATCCGGGAAGTGAGGGACAGCTTTCCGTAAGGTGATCTTTTGTGCAGATGGCGCATGTTTGGGCTGCATCTAGTGGACATTCCTTATGTCTATGTGTCTTCTTGCATCGGGGACAGAAGATCGCCAAATTCTGTTCTGCCTCCATTTTCTTCTGTTTGGCCTGCATAATATCAAGTTGTGTAGTTAGTGTCCCTAGTATATCAGTTTTAAAATTTTCCAATAAATTTCCAATTTCTGCACGCGTTACTCCTTCTGTTGAAATTTTATTATCTCTTACAAACTGATCATGTTCTGCCGGTTTTAATCTTGTGCTGCCTCTCGAGCTCCTGATACATAAATCAATAATGTCAGCAAAATTTTCCTGATAAATATCTCCTTTTCCCATAATGTTTAATGTTTCAATCCATTGTTCCTTCATGCCCCTAATTAATGTTGTTTTCAACACATTATCAGGTAAAGGTAGTGATGCATAAGGAGATCTTTGAAGATTATACTGAAAACGTTCCACATACTCCTCTAATGTTTCATTTGGTCTAGCTACCATCTGGAATATTTCGTCCTTCAGTTCTCTAGACCTGCAATAGTCCTGATATTTTTTTAGAAAAGATTCTTTCATTTGATCCCAGTTATTTATAACCCCGCCACCTAATCCCATAAACCATCTTAAGGCAGCCCCTTTTAATGTAGAGGGAAATAATTTCAGTTTCTGGGGGTCGGTGGTGTAATCATATCCCCTACACAGCACATCGAACTCAAATAGAAATGCATCTGGATCTTCTGATGTAAGACCGTGGAATGTAGGGATATGTTGAAGAGGGATTGCTTTCATAGGCGCATTTGCTGCAGTATCCACTATGGGGTATTGCAATGTAGAGGTTTGGGTGTTTGGCTGGTTTTGAGCCATTTGGTCGAATATATGCCAATAACCTTCTGGGATATCTAGGAGGGTATTCCTAGGTTGAGAGGGAATGGCTTTAATAGGAATGGTTTTGATAGCACTTCCTCTATCTGGGATAATGAGAGTGCCTAATGTCTGAGGAGATTGAGTTTCTTCAAAAATGATTTTTGCAGCACTTCCCTTGTCTGGGCTGTTCAATGGTTGAGTTGACCCAAGAGGAGACCTTGGTTCCTCAGTTTCCCCTGTCTCTCCTCCTCCTTCACAAAGATTGCTGAAATTCCCTTCTTGCAATAGTTCTGGAGTAGAATTTTCAATTTCTTGAAAGTCCTGCTCTTCAGTTTGACTATGCACCTCAGCAAAGGCTACAGATGGTGATCCTGTGGCCTGAAGGGAACTAGTAGGCTGTCTAGAGATAACTTTTCTGGGTCCTACTGAAGGCTAAGATTCTGCTTTCTTGAAGATTTTGTCTATGAAGGTTGATCGGCCAAGGGTCACCGACCCCTTAGCTTTTTCTGGCTTGGGTAGAGGTTTGGGATTCTTTTCTGGCTTTTTCTGCTTAGTCATGCACACAAATCAACTGCTAGGTTCTATCCAAACAAAACAACAGCAAATCTGTAGGAAAGCGGGTAGGGGAGTAGGGCTGTTACATGCTCCACACGTAGGTTCTTACCTTCCATTTTTAAAACCCAATTCTTCCCTAGCAGGTTCTTACACTACTCTGAAAAGGAACAAATGGCTACACTCTTTCCCCAGCAACGGCGCCAAAATGTCGAGCTATAAAAAGGGTCTCTTTCACCTCTAATTACCTCACATTAGTTTGTCAATCCAGGAACGTTTTGTTATTTCAAAGAGTGTCTCAGTCTGAGGCTATCATTTGCCAGAGTAATGCTAGTAGTACAGTGCTCAAAAATACAAGAGTAAATGGATGCTAGCTTACAACAAACTACTTTGAAAGACCAAACCACACATTCAGAAAACTAAGCAATTTATCAGTCAAGGGTTCAGTAGCAGTAACTCGTCCCTTTGTAAACTGATGGGGTCAAAGGAAATCAGAGAACAGATCGTGGATCTGGGGACCAGACAGTAAATGTCAATGCCCGCTACAGTCTTAGATCGTTCTTCACACCCAAAATAACAATAATGCAAATGACAAGAAATGGAACGGCAGATAAGAAATGGAACAGCAAATAAGAAATAGAACAACAAACCTGAAATGGAACAGCAAACAAGAAACTGTAACAGCAATTGAATCTAATAAACAACAACACCTTAGTCTACAAGATCAAATGCAATAATCGTATCCTACAGGAATCAAATGGCAATCCTTCACTTTTAACACACAAAAATGGAACAGCACTGATTAATGATGGATTATAGAACAACGCTCGAAAACCATACATATATGCACACGACACACCTTAATAGTAACCCGATCTT
The DNA here is from genome assembly GCA_031772625.1 of Pinus tabuliformis. Classification (NCBI taxonomy): domain Eukaryota; kingdom Viridiplantae; phylum Streptophyta; class Pinopsida; order Pinales; family Pinaceae; genus Pinus; species Pinus tabuliformis. The sequence goes on along the minus strand of CM062816.1, from coordinate 1,968,311,901 downwards.
GGTAAACCAGCTATCAATCTCAGTCATAAAGATTACGACTGTATTTCAGAATGGAACAACAATGTCTATAGATTCAACAATCGCAAATAACATAATTCCTAAGATGAGTTCAGTAATACCAATGAAATAAATGTACAGCACAGATACTCTGTAATTGAACAGCAATAATATTATGTAAAGACCAGCAATATCATATCAACACTTAAAGAGACAGTAATACATTGCAAAGTTAATACAATGGTTCTGTCTTCAGAAACTTCAGTAAATCGAACATAACAGAGCGTGTGATGTAAACTAACAAAACATATCAGATTACCGAATAATGCTGATAAGCAAACCACGCATAAACCAAAAGTAATAGTACAGGAGCAAGTGTCCTCCAGGACCGGGCCCTTAGCCTCTAGGGGTACACCGCTTGAATTTATTCCAGACTCAGAGATGAAATAGCAACCAAGTTTGTATTAATGCATAAGACGGAATTACAGTAGATCAGTTCTCAACGAGACTCGATGATCAAAGTTTCAATATTAGGAGAAATTACATAAAACAACACAACAGACTCGACCCCTCGGGCTAACAATGCTGCCCCTTTTATAATGGTGAAGGCGGAGATGTCTAGGTGCAAAAATAGTTAAAGCAGCGATCCCTCAGGATCAAAGGATCCTGAGGGATTCGCCGAACCGTTAGTCCTTAGTTATCCCTTTTCTTTCTTGCGCTGAGCCGATATCTCCACTTCCTTTCCAGGGCTGATACACTTTGATTTGGTTTGCCTTGTTTGCATACGGTTCCCCGTCAAAGGGACAGTGGTTAACCCGTCCTTGTCCTTTCCTTTGGAATGGCAGTTTTTCGTTTTTCCTTGTTCCTACATAAGAAAATGACAATTGTCAGCTTTTTTTATCTGCACATTAATCTTACAGGTTTTATTACAATTCCTTATCATTTACCTAGCTCATGATGCAAAAGGTTTGTAAGTTCTAATGAAAAGATGCTGAAACAATTACCAAAAACATACCTTCTTTAGTACTCCACACTTGGTTCCACTTGGAGATTTCATGATCTCTTACTCATCCCTGGGCGAATTCAGAGAGGCAAGTGTCAAATGAGCAGTTTCTAGAAGATTCTCTGGGTTTCCACCTAGCAAACTGCCTCTGCCATTTGTCTGTTCTCGCTCATCGCACCCTACAGAAGGGCTTTTCAGTATGCCTCGCACCCCCTGTGTGTAATAGGTGAGATGCATCGCACCCTTAGCACTGAGCAGTCTGTATGGTCCAGTTTTGACCAGTTCTTAGTAGTTTTTCAAGGAGAACTTCTGGGAAATGATGTAATCAACTGACTTTGTTCCTTTAGGGTATGAAACAACACTTTTAGGGGTTTAGAAGCCCTTGGTTTATGGACATATGTGATTGGGGTTGCAGTGCCCAAATATGTCTATAACAGTTTCCCCCTAAAGCATGAGGTCGCAAATCTTCTGATGTCAGGTGAAATGCTTTATCATGAGGATCCAAGGTTTTTCAAACTGGAAGGTGACCTGTAATAAGATACAATACAATACATTATCTTCATAATATTTTCAGGATCTAGCTGAGGCGGGCATTCCCATGCTTAGCTTTATAAATTCATTTTCATGTACATAGGACAGACAACCGTCTGTGTGGCAGACTAATGATTCTGGTAGAGCCATCATCCCTTGGCTTGGATGATTATCTGTGCAGCTATGATGTACATTTTATGTTTTTATTTTCCTGAATATATCGCAGCCCAGATGGATGAAACTAGATCTGGGGCCTTCAAACTCATTCAATCTTCACCCAGAGTACAAGTCGATCCATGTGAAAATATGTTCTAGTGTCGAACATGGAAGGACATCGCCTGATTACCAGCCAATGATATAAGTTGTTAACAGGCACGAGACGAATCACCAATAATGATAATGACCCTCAAGGTACTGCAATATAATTCACGTGGTGTGAATACATGAATCGATGTCGAACACCACGTAAAATATTTCGGTCGAAGGCCATTGATGTAAACCTGTCGTCGGAAGTGAGAAACTTGCCATTGAGGCATGCAAGCTTCAAAGTACTAAAAGGGTTGTTCCTAAGTCGACTTCTTGGATAATGAGCTGATGTTGACAAGAAGTGACCCATCGTAGGAGGGCCTTAATGAATCCCACATCTACGACACGAAATGGAGAAAATGATTTTGTGGAGGTGAAAACAATCTGATGATACAAGGTCCAGGGTGGCGGTCATGAAAAAATGGAGAGTGAAGGTATTGCAGCGGATGAGGCATAAGCTGGGTTGGTGAATTCTCTGAGTGACTTCTCTTGAACATATCGGCGACACTGAAATGGATTGGTATCGTTAACCCCAAAAATGGATGGTACGGAGGACCAATGGTGACATGACCGGTGAACGGAATAACCCAACCCGACTCAATCATGGTGATGGAGTGAAAGTGTCATGTTCAAGAGCGACCTACTACCAATGAAGTTATTCAAGTTTTCTTCCCCTTTTCCCCAGTCATTGCTGACCAGTACCTCTTTATTTTTGTCAAGCTTGAGGAGGATAACATATGCTTGTTCTATAATTTGCCCTTCGAGCAAACCTGTCGCTATGTTTTAGCGAGCCTAGCGACAGTGAAACTCGCTCTTGTCTGTAATGGACAAGTTTGTCGCTATTATTTTAACGATTTTAACGACAAAGATAACTCGGTCCTTTTCAATTTTAGAGAGTCTGAAAAGAGACGGAAAGGAAACTCCAGTAATCCTTTTTTGTAGTATAATCCCTTAAGTCCAAAAAAGTATAAAATAATATGAAAGGGATGACTTTTCTGATCACTTTAACAAGCCGAAAAAGAAAAACGCTTGATCTTTTTGTGTAATGATCCCTCGGATCCAAAAAGATTAAAATCTAGAGGAGGGATGGCACTTCCAATCACTTTAACGAGCTGGAGAGGCCAATTGCTCGGCAATATTTTTATATTTTACGAGTCTAAAAAGAGCTTAAAAGAGACTTGTATTTGAGGAACAAGTGATATTTTCGGGTAACAGTTGGTTCCAAGTAAGGTTTGGAACTTTTCAATCACAGCAATGTAAAGAAAGTGGCTAACAGAATCACTCGTCGCAGTTGTTCCTCAAAAGGGTAAACAATCAAGTGGAGGCATATGATCGGCTAAAAAGTGGAGGTGATGGTAAGAACACGACCAAGGCTCAAAAGCTAATAGTAATGCAATCACAAAGGTTATTTACCGAAAGGTGGGTTCATTTTTTAATGAGCTTAAACTCTAGGGGAACATATGCTCATTGCTAGGTTTATTTTTTAACGAGCTTGAACTTCGCGTAAACCTGCTCGTGCCAGTCGTATAATAAGGATGTCTCTCATTAGTAGGTTCATTTTTTAGGGAGCTTGCCCCATGCGCAACTTTGCTTCGAAGCCTTTTGTATGCAAGCTAGGAACGACCAACCTATGAGGTTAAAGGGTTGAGAGCCTACAAACTAAGAAAATAAAAGGTCGCTTTTCACTTGCATGCAAAAGGTTTGCATGCCCCCAGGTATAAAGAGAAGTAGAGTTTCCAGGTTACCATATGGAAGTTCTTGCATTAAAGCAAGGTTGTTTCGTCTGCATTTGCAGACAAAACACTTCCTTGGCTCTGTCCATCGAAATAGACAAAGGTGAAAGGGTTGAATCCACTTCCAATCACATAACCTTTGACGAGGGAATCCTTTTCCAGTCTAATCCCATTTTCCTAAATGGACGGGTGTGTCAGAATAGTCATATATCTCATGCGGAAACCTACCTTATATCTGGGGTTTTCCTGCCGAAGCAGACCAGGGCGCATGCCCTTTGGGTTTAGACACATTCACCAAATCACTCGCGCTCATCAGGTGGACGAACTGGATATTGATGAGACATTCCTTGTGCAAAAAGACCAATTAGGGATGGCACTTGACTAGTAGCTGTGTTTGAATCGGGGAATGAAAGTTGGTCTACGAGCTGGACCACTCTGCCTTCATGCGAGAAACACATCACTCAAAAGAGTGAGGAAACAATAGCTCCCATGCTATAAATGTAGTCACGCCCAAGGAGTAGATTGTAATCTAATGGCCCTTGAACTACCATCACATTCAGATAAATGGTTTTCCTTCTCAAAGTAATAGGCACATTTGGAAGGATCCCTAACGGTCGACTGGTTCCTTTGTTGAAGCCTGACAGATTTCGAATCTCAGGCAGAAGCGATGGCGAACCAAGCGCTTTCCAAGCAGTTGAGGAAAGGATACTCACGGAAGCCCCTTCATCTATGATAGTACCAGCCATGATCATTTTGTAAGCTTGTACTATGATTCAGAATGGTACATTAGATGGTAGGCAGGGTCTCCCTAGTAGATTCCAATCGAAGGAAACGACTAGATTACTTGGAGGAGGGACCGAATAAATGGTCGGATGAATCTCTGATGAACTTCCTTCCTACGGTAAAGGAATGGGTAGATTTCCCCCATGTTCATCGGATTCTATGTTAACAAAAAGAATTTGAACGGTGTCGTTCTCATTCTCTTTAGAGATTGTATCATCCGAAGATGAACCTTCTGAAGACAAGACTGGATCGACTGCCGTCTCGACCTGTTGACTTTGGTCGGGTGTGGACTTAGAGGGTTTATCTTCAATGATAGGTACTTCGACTGACAACCAAGGTGTGCCAGTCAGATTTTCAACTAGCGATGGACTGGGCAAGAGTTTCTTGTATCTAGGAGGAAGTCGCTGCAGTGAGGCAGGACAGTTATCCAAGACTCTTTTAGCTTCGTCCAAGAAGGGACAACAGTGGAGGGTGTGATCGCCTTCACACAGCCTTCAAGGAAATTTAGATCTTCCTTTTTGTCCATTGACTTCATTTTCACTAGTTGATTGTGTACTCTCAACATGATCATCAGAGGTTGAAGACACCAGATTGTGCAAGCGGGGAGACCAGTCCCCTAAGATCCGCGGGATGCAAGGACAATCTCGATGATAGTGGTCTCCTTTGAAAATGACACATGGAGATTTAGGTTTGGATGGTGCAGTGTGTGGATTTTCGCCAGTCGATGCATGGTTTCCCCCTTTCGCTGTTGGCTTCTTCTTCTTCTTCTCCTTCCCTTTTTTCTTCTTCTCAGTTACTTGGTTTTTAGAATTACTAGCTTCACCAAGCAAAGAGGAAGAAGGAGAGGGAGAAACAAACGAAGTAGAAGGTGGGGGAGCGACTTCAATATCATCTGGTTGTTGATTTGATTGCTGAGGAATTATGGTGTTTTGAATGACAGAGGTTGAGAAAAGCCATACAAGCAAGCCAATTGTGAGTCCTGGAAGGGACAATGTAGCCATGTGTGGAGCACCAACATCTCCCCAAGAAGAGAAAGGACTAGGATTCCCCCCAAGGGAAATCCTTGATTGGTGGACTCCATTTTCTCAACCTAAGACCAATGAGGGAACAGTGATGTTATTCTGATTAAAGTCAATTTTATGACGCTTTGACACAACTTGCTTTTTCAATTTTTAAGAGTCCAGAAAAAGCTAAAGGTGACTCTAGTCGTCTTCGATTTTTAATGAGCCTGAAGTGACAAGTGCTCAGATGGACCTTTTCTTTTAAGGAGTCTGAAAAGGAATGAAAGTCATTGCTCTGGAAATCTAGAGAGAGGGATTACCAAACCAATTGCAAAACTGCAGAATACTTTTTACGTACGCCAGTCAATCTTCCCGAATGTTGTGTTTAGTGCATTGCGATCGATAGGGTGGCAGACACGGCTTCCTAAGGATAAAGGATACAGCCTATTGTGATCTCCCAATATATACTCGATGGTACGTGGGAGCACAAGTCCGTACTGGCACTTGTCATATCAAAGAGGAGGAATCACCCAACCTACGATGAAAACGATAGTTACCAAGCTTTACGACGCCAGAATACGTCTCTAGCCTAGACTTCTAGATGTTGTGCATTAGGTTCCAAAGCGTTTTTATGTTCATTGAGGTTTATTTTACAGTTGATCTTTCTTAAGAAGTTTTCCTTTAAGGTTCACCGTGTGATGTAGATATACAATTCCTAAATATGCAATCTAAGATGATAAACAGTCGTTTACTTTCTTTTAGCAATGAAAATCCTAGCTACTAAGGAAAGAGAAGTAAAATTCTTTCAACATAGAGCAGAGAGCACACACTAAGATGCACTGTCCTAAATCAATTTCCGCATGCAGTCTAAATGCAAATGCACATGCATGTATTTGTTTTTCAGTTTCCTTAATGTGTGAATGACAAAAAGAAAACTAAGTACAGATCTGAACTATCTTTCCTCAAAGCGACACTTTAGCAATTTCTTTTCAAAAAAAACGAAAGGAAGATTTAGACGACACTTTCAATTTCAACTTGACAACTGCTTTCGATACTTCAAAGAATTGACGATTCAAATCAAATACAATAGCAAAAGTGTAATCGACTATCTAAAAGAGGAAGACTTTATGACACTCTTTTCTTTGACTGAAAATGACACTTGCAACACTTTCAAATCAAAAGACGACAGTTCGATTAAGATACTTTTTGCAAAGGAAGGTTGTAAATGATGAAAAATACATAAAAAAAATTCACAATTCCGTACCAATGGAGACTGAATAATGCAAAGGAAGAGATTTTCAACAGTGATATACTGACCATAGACAGCAAAACTACTTAATAGAGCTGAAGAAAATGAAGAAAAAACCAAAATCCGGAGGCAGAAACAGTCTCATTCAATCATCGCACCTGTAACACAAGGAAACATGGATGCATCTCACCTGCAACACACAGGAGGTGAGATGCATCCAAGTTGCCAATGAGAGATAGTGCGATGGTCCAGGGACGAGACTGAGCTTGGTTTTCACTCACAGTTTACGGCTAAGTTCAGGGATTTAGACTGAGTTAATGATAGACAATAAACACAAAGTATAGGGGCTGATCTAATGAGGTTATTGAGCTACCACCAGGGCACTTAGGATGTTTGCAAGTTAGATGTTCAGTTCATAAACCAACCCGGAGATTGACTGAAGCAGCGTTGATCTACTTTGCAGTTGCATAGCAAAAGCAGTTCGAAGGCTAGTTGGCTTAACTTCAGGCTCTGTCTGTAGTTTATAAAGCAAACAAATAGAAACAAACAAACAAACTATTCGTTCCCTAGCGGAGTCACCATTTTGTTATCGGGAAAACTAGTGTCCATTCAGAGCTGCTAGTCCCACTAAGATGGGTAGCTATCTTAGAAACAAACAATTTAAATTCACTTGTGTTTTCCTTTAAGAGAGATAGATGAGAGAGAAGCAGAGAGTACCAACCTCAGTCTTTTGCTAGTCTCCTTGTTTGTTTCCTTTCTCCTTTGATAGAGCTTTCGACACTCCTTTCTCACTTGTCCCACTCCAAAGAACACTTCTAGAGTCAAAGCAGCAAAATACCATCAAAGAATAGAGATCTATAACCATAAACAATGTAGGATCAAATGTACATTAACCATACAAATGCATACACAAATACAATATTCAGAAATATACAAGTATATGGAGGAAAACCCAAATAGCTTTATTGATAGAAGTAGTAGAAGAGAGGATTACAACCAAGCTGTCTGATCCAACATCATCCTCCCAGCATGAAGGCCCTCTTCACCTCATGAAAAGCTAGATCACCCAACAATACATTGTCTCAAAGAGAAACCAACGGCACTTCCTTACAAAATACAAAATTCCAGCCTCTGGATCTCTAGGATGAGGGATCCATATATAGATATTTGCAAGTGGGTGAGTCAGCTTCTAGGATTTTGATTAGTGTCATTTCACTGATAGTTCTTGGTTCCACTTGGAGATTTCATGATCTCTTACTCATCCCTGGGCGAATTCAGAGAGGCAAGTGTCAAATGAGCAGTTTCTAGAAGATTCTCTGGGTTTCCACCTAGCAAACTGCCTCTGCCATTTGTTTGCTCTCACTCATCGCACCCTACAGAAGGGATTTTCAGTATGCATCGCACCCCCCGTGTGTAATAGGTGAGATGCATCGCACCCTTAGCACTGATCAGTCTGTATGGTCCAGTTCTGAGTAGTTTTTCAGGGAAAATTTCTGGGAAATGATGTAATCAGCTGACCTTGTTCCTTTAGGGTATGAAACAACAATTTTAGGGGTTTAGAAGCCCTTGGTTTATGGACATATGTGATTGGGTTTGCAGTGCCCAAATATGTCTATAACATTTGGTCAAAGCCATCAAGGATTTTAGGGTGTACATTTTATATTCTCATATAGTAGCCTATGTTCCTAATTCAGTAGTCAAAGACATCCTAACTCAGGGTGGTCCAGATGGAAAGAGGGGAAAATGGATTGCTACTATTCTAGAATATGACATAGAAATCAAACCAACTAAGTTAATCAAGGGCCAAGGTTTAGCCAAGCTCATGGCTGAATCAAACTGTCAGGCCCTGGATATAAACTTTATTGCACAAATAGATAATGAAGAGGAGATGGCGACTCCACTAATCAGCCAGGCCTTTATTGAATCACCATGGTATGCTGATATCATTTATGTTTTATTGAATTTACAAGCTCCTCCTGAATTATCTAAGACCAAAAGAAGATTTTTAAAGATGAAATCCTTAAAATTTTGTATATTAGACAATGCTTTGTTTTGGAGAAATCATGAAGGTATTCTTCTCAATTGTTTATTAAAAGATGAATCTGACAAAGTATTACAAGAGTTTCATGCAGGTGACTGTGGAGGACACCTTTACTGGAAAACCACTATTGATAAGATTCTTAGAGCCAGTTTCTACTGGCCTACCTTGTTTTCTGATGTAAAGAAACATGTGACCTCCTGTCACAAATGTCAATTTTTTTAGGGAAAGAAAAATCTTCTACCTTTACCCCTCAAGCCAATCTTTGCTGAAACACCTTTTCAACAATGGGGTTTAGACTTCATTGGTGAAATTCACCCACCTTCCTCTGCCCAACACAAATGGATCCTCACTACCACAGACTATTTCACAAAATGGATAGAGGCCATACCTTCAAGGCAAGCCACTGACACTGTTATCATAACCTTCCTTGAAACCAACATTCTATCAAGATTTGGATGTCCAACTAAGCTCATTACTGATAATGCAACAACCTTTAAATCCAAAAGAATGATAGATTTCTGCAACAAGTATCATATAACCTTGGGCCATTCCATAGCCTATTATCCTCAAGGAAATGGACTAGCAAAATCCTCAAACAAAAGTCTGGTGAACATCATAAAAAATTTGTTAGAGGACAATAAGAAAACATGGAATAAAAAGTTAGTCAATGCCTTATGGGCAGATAGACTAACCACTAAGAAATCAATTGGTACCTCTCCCTACCAACTAGTTTATGGGATGGAAGTTGTTTTTCCATCCTCCTTGGGAACACTAGTGATGAAGCTGCTTCAAGAGTTGCAGGTTGAACCAAATAGTATCCAAAGAAGAATCAACCAAACAATACATCTTCAACAAACCAGGGAGGAAGTATATATCAGGTCTCAAGTTGTGCAGGAAAGGATTAAAAAGATTTTTGATAAGAGAACCAAGGCTGAAGATTTTTACCTTGGTGACAAAGTCCTAAAATGGGATTCAAGGAGGGAAGATAAAGGTAAACATGGGAAATTTGATTTCCTATGGAAAGGCCCATATGTCATTTATGCTTTCAGAGGTAATAATGCTTTCTTCCTAAGAGAAATGGATGGTACAGAAGCAGAAGGTGGACCAGTGAATGGTCGAATTCTCAAACACTATTTTGAACCTAACTACTAATTTTTACTTCCCATTGTACATATTTCATTTTTCTTCAAAAAGTTTAGTCTAGATTGGATGGTGATTTTTGAAGTTGAAGCCCGAAGAGAAGGCCCTAAGCTTTAAGGATTCACTGTCATAAGTATCAATAATGCAGAGGCATAAAGGATAATTTTACAAGGTAACATCAATAGCAATTCAAAGGCTACTGATCTACAAAGTTCTTGACATTTCACCAGGAAATGCCATCCCCAAGTGGAGCCACTGTTAGGTTCCTATACCAATAGGAGTCATAATTTTGAATGACTAAGGTTAAGCCTTGTAATATTGTACATACCTTTGCTTTCTGCAAATGTTTTCCATATTAAAAAATTAAAAAATGTAAAGAGGGTATGTCCTAAAAGAATAATCAAAGGACAAAAAGAATGAAAATAGGTAAAAAAAAAAAATGAAATATATGAACCCCAAAAGACAAAAAGAGACCATGAAAGTGTGCAAGTCAAAATGCCACTACTATTTACTTTTTATGCATAATAAATGATTGTGTGTAGCTTGTTACTTATGCCACAATCCATGATAGTCAAAATGTTTAAACTTGGCTATTTCATACTTTGAATTTTATGTTTATAGGTAGTGAATAAATCTAACCAAATAGTGTAATCTTGGAAAATCATTAGATATGTAGAGTGAATAAAAGGAGCTTATTAGTTTAAGCTAAGCCCTTGGATGATATAAGGTTAGAATTAGATAGTTTATTTTGTAAAGAAAAGAAAAAGATTGATAAGGGTTTGCTAGCCTAAATGCACCCAAATAAAGTGAAGAAAAAATGGTAGGATGAGTAAGTGGGTAAGTAGTAGAAAGGTTGCAGAAATATCATGTCATTTGATACAAAAAGCACTTATGTCATTGTTTCAAATGCATCATTTAAATATGCATAAGTGGCAAAGAAAACAAAGGCAATGGTTCACAATGTGATTTATTTAACATCCCCTCATTCATTTTAACCCCCATAACACTCACTAATTTCCCTTTCATAACAAAAATATTAATACCTCTAGTTCTTTTAGTCAAAAAGGCTCAGAGCATTTCTCTGACTTCTGGTGGGACCGGACCCTCGGCTTGATGACTTAAGAAGGAAAGGTGTTAAATTCCCTTATAATCATTCATCCCCCTCACAAAACCCCTTTTCCTAAGGTTAAGTTATTTTGCCTAGGGAAACCCCTTTATAAACATGTTTTAGACAGAACCCACCAAATACATTTATCATAAAGTACTAAGGGTATGGAACACGCATAACATTTCATATACCTAAGCACAATACCCCTTCTTCTCATTTCACCACATATTAACTTTTTAACTTTATTATTTAAAATTTCCGGAAAACCCATTGTCCCATATATATTTAAATCCTTTATATAAATTAACCCCACCCCTTAGTTTATTTTATAAACTATATTACTACCCCATATCCTACAAATATTTTAATTCTCGCCCTCTGTTCTTAATCTCATGTTAAAGAGTCCCCGATGAGATTAAGTTCCAAGTTAATCTCATACCGCCGATGATTAGACCCATGGGCCCCCCTAAAAACGTTATGGGTAAATTGTCGCGTAGCTTCACCTCCCGATCACCGTATAATCTCCCTCCCCCTCATCCAACGGCTCGCATCCATATCAGGCCGACCCAATGTCCGCCTTTTACCCACCCGATAAGGTGGTTTTCCTCCCATCCCCTGATGCTACGTGGCAAATGCTGAATGGAATCAGGCGACCCCTCCTGAATACCATCTGCACTACAAAAGCAGTGCAATGGACCTCCCAAACCACTTCCCCCTTTCAACCAAAAAAAATCACTGTTCATCAATTAGTGAACCTGCCAAAATTAACCGTTTTTCCTATAAAAGCCTAATTACCCCTCTTTTCACTCTTTTTGTGCATTTGCCTTTGAGAACTCAGAAAGTCGTTGCAACCCCTGCAAACAACCAAATTGCTCACAAACTTTCACCATTGCTCCACATACGCTGCAGATAGCCCAGCTTGTTCATAAGTCCGTACCAGTACCGTATGAACCTCTACAGCCGCCATCAACCACCTATTCACAATCAATTTTGCCCAAATTCCAAGTATTTAACCATGGAATTCCAACTCCATTGTCAAAATTCCAAGTCAATTCACCCTCGTGACACTGTTAGTTAAGTAAAAAAGATCAAATTTACTTAAATTTTAACACTGTGAGCCATAAACAACTGCAAAACCTCCATTGCCCTAAAAACTCTGAATCACCCCCCACACTCAAATCCACAAGAACTGAGTATGGCTGCCCCAATTGCTATGGATGTAAGGCCCATCACTACACCTCATTTAGACCTGGACCACCTTCCTTTAGTTGATAAAGATTTCCAAATAAAAGATACCTCTACCCAAGAGTCCCCACTCAAAGTACATTGCCAAAGTAGGGACAGGTTCCTGAACCATGCTGATGAAATTGGCCTTTGGGAGTCAAATTTGCCCAAGTACCAGTTCCCCCAAGTCCACATTTTTCCTGAGATTGTTCATATGTGCTATGCTTGCTATGTCCCCAATCACAGAACTATCATGTCTCATGACCAGAAGGTCCTTTTCACCATCACTGCTGAGTCTATTAATGAAATGTTGCAGCACCCACCATTGCCAAACCTAACCCCACTTTCAATTGGAGACTTGTTGGACCTATATCATAAACTTAGCTCTGCAAAATTGGCCCAACTATTCCAAACCTTCATTAGAGAAGAGAGACACATCCCTAAGGACTCCCCCCCATATGTAGCTATTATTTTTTCCCCATGGGGCCAGAATATTGTAGCCATGATATCCTGCATTTTGGGGTACACCACTAGTGAATACATTGATGAGTTAATCCTTGCCTTCATGTCCATCTACACTCTAGGACAGCCTCCTGCTATCATTTATGACTATGCCCAATTTATAGCTGATAGGATGCATGAGAAATTCCTTAGAATGAACAATGAAAGAGTTTTTAAGTATTCTTCAGTTTTATACCATATGTTCTTATATTACCAACCTGATAAGTTCCCATTCACCCTTCAGAAGCTGGACACCAAAGGACAGCCCAGGTCAGTCATTTTTTGGACCCCATTGATCCACCAATCTCAGTCTCCATACTCTTATTCTGATTTTATTGATTTATTTGTACACCCAGTCATGACAATGTTGACTGGAAGCCCTCCCCCTAGAATTAGTCTAGAAATAAAGAGAGTCCTTCAATTGTCTAAGCAGACCAAAGTGGGTGACTGGTACCTTTATCAGAACCATACAGAAATCAGAATCTATGGTTGCATAATGGCACCATAGAAGCTACAAAGATACCTCCCAATGAGGTTGTTTGCATTAGAATACTATAGACAAATAATCAATGCATATGAAGTAAACTTCGTCAATGGTAAGAAGAAGGCCAATTTCAAAATAAAAGACCAACTAGGACCCTTCATATGCAACTCTAGGGAGGCAAGCAAAGAATTAGACCTAATTCTGTAGAGAATGAAGTTCCAAAGGAGTTTTGTCTGGAGATATGATCCTTTGGAATTCATCACAAAGAAGAGACAAAAGGTCAAGCTAGGACCTTTCATTCACCATCCCATACCTGAAATAGAAGCATATGCAAATCAAACAGAATGGGTGGAGGGTACCCTAGTAGACCAAGACAACACTAGAGTAGACGTAGAGAATGCTCTAATTGATTTAGAAAAGCAGCTTGATGACAACTCTTTTCTGCAGGTACCAGAAGAACCAGAAAGAACCATGAGTACCCCTCCAGTCATGTAGACTCCTTAGAATGAGGAGAAGATCCCAAAAAGAAACAGAGAAGGGGCTTCCACTTCAGGAATGGCCACCTCCAATTTGCAGCAGGAATCAAACAAGAGGCAAAGGCTAAATCCAGCCTCTGAGCAAGAATATACTGAAGACTCAGTTGAGGTCACAAATACAAAAGCAGAAAGAAGTAGGCTTGCCACTCCATCTGGAGGCATGCAAGAGCCTTCCACATCACAAACTCAGATGTTGGAAAGGCAACTCAGTGTTGAAGTGTCTTCCTTTAGAATGCCTGCTGACAAAGACCAAGATATCAAGGAAAGATATAAAGAAATCAAAGCTAGAAATGAGAGGCTTAAGGCCCAAACATATGCTCAGTACCTGAAGCTAACTCCCACCAATCAAACAAGGCTAATTTCAACCTTTGACATTAAGTAGGGAAAGTTGCAGATGACCTTTGTTAAGCCTACATCGTAGCAGCCAAATACAACATCAGATTTCAAAAGGGTAGATTTTGAGGTGTTGGCAAGGGATATTCATCCCATAGACCAGATTGAACTACACAAACAAGCTGGAGAGATGATATACTCCACCCTGACAGGTAAATCCATAGCTACCCATCAGCTACAGAACTCTCTGAACAACATCTCAACACAATTTCAGTTAGAGAAGGCCTCCTCACAGGCCAAGGATAAAAGGATCAAGTCCTTAGAGGACTTGGTGATTGAATTGGGACACGATCCCAAGGATATAAAAGCTATAGAGCAACTTATTAAAAGGAATAATGATGATATAGCTGCATTGAAGAAACGGCTAAAAATACCTCAGCTGCAGCATCTACAAACATTGGAAGTCCTAGAAGCCCAGCAGGGGCATGAAGAACTCATGGACTTGGTCTTAAAATTGAACGATCAACTAAAAGAGATTGAAAAGGAATTGGATGCTTTGATCCAATTAAAACAAGTAGATGTGGCCACTTCTTCAACAAATGTTATCCCCACAGTCTCCATAGCAGTGCCATCCACACTAGCAGCATCTTTGACACCTATAGCTCCACTTGCAATAGCATTGCCAGCAACAATAGAATCTACATCAATAGCAGGTGCATCAGGAGAGAAAGCAGCAGAACTAGTCAAAGCCATGGAAGAGATGTCTATCCAGGCTACTAAAATGAATAGGTTAAGAGAAAAGGTTGCAAGTTTGGAAACAGACTGCAAACTTGCCCGACTGAAGCAGAAAGAATAAGCGCAAAAGGCCCAGAGAATGGGTGAGAAAATCAAAATCCTAGAGAAGGATTTAACACTAGAGAAACCACTTGGGCAAACCAAGGAAATGTTTTGGGCCAATATCATTGACTTTGTCAATGATATTTGGCCTCAATTCAAGTTATTTTTGAACAAATAGAGTTAATGAAGATAGCTACAAAAGCTATCCAGAAAGTGAAGGAGGAGTTGGGAGATAAGCCAGAGGATGCAAATAGACTCATCCACTTCCTCAACAGCAAGAATAGATATGAGCTCCATGAGCTAAATATAGAAGATAGGACTGCTACCATTTTAGAAATAAGGAAGGTCCTTTCCAAAAGGAACCTTATGCTTAATTTGGAAGAAAAGTGCCACAATATGCAGGTAGCCATTGATAGGTTCATGGCTAAATTCCAGATTTTAAGGGAGAAATGTTTGCCTAGCTCTATGGTTATCAATGAAAAGCTCATGACACAGTTGGACTATGGTGATAGACTCAGAAAATTGGCTAAGGAACAAGCCAGTTCTTCATCCATAAAAGCTATGCCAACAGGCAAAGTGTTATATGACACATTTGAAAACTTGTTTTTTCTTGAACATGAGGTCAAACATTTATTCCTCACCAAACCCAATTTTGCCAAGTATATTGAAGCTGATGAAATCTACAGGAGAATGATGAATGTAAAGTTACCTGATGCAGAATGGTGGGAGACAATGACAGATTTACTGGGATAAATTTACTACACAATAAAAATAGAACAGCTAGGTAAAACAAGTAAAAACAACACAACAGGGTCAAAGAGTATTAGGGTTAAAGAGTATCAGTTGAAATATGAAAGTAAAGAAGACTCCAGCATGAAACACTACAACAACAAGCCAGCATAAAGGGCTACACTTCAACAATAAAGGCCAGCACAACCATAATAAAAGGGACAACATGAAACAATTCATTAGTTGTCTCTATCTTCTTGCAAGAAGATATTTGTATTTCCTAGATTAAATCTCAAGTTGTTTTGAGATATTTTGTAATAATTTTTTGTATAAATACTTCACAATTCGAAGTATGTAGGGTGGATTCCAAACATTTCTATAGACTTCTTGTTCTTAAGTCTGAAATTCTATTGTATCAATGACTGGATCAGCTAGCTGGATCAAGGAATAAAGATCAGATATTTCACTGGATTCTTGTGTAAAGCAAAGTTCAAATAAGTATTCTCTCCTATTCAATGTTATTTTTCTTTAAGTTTTTCCACAGTCTTACTTGTATCTCTAAAAATCTGAATGCTATAACATGGAATGATATCTCAAAAATTGCTTAACTGCACTCTGTCTTGACTGTTATGCATGTTCAATGTTTTCTTCACAAATCTAAGTTAAGGAATTCTTGATTGCTCCTTAGTTTAGGTAATTTCTTGTGATCTATAGCAAAGGATTCTTAATTGCCCTTTGTTCATGATTATCCCTTGTTCTTCATTTTAACCCCGGTCTGAGGATTCTTAAGTGCTCTCTCACCCTGGTTAGGATCATTTCACCCATTTGACCTACAGATTTGCACTTTACTTTGCTAGCCTGCCCTATGAACATTCCCTTTAATGAATTGATCCAGTTCTGTTATCCATTTGTGGACTCCATAGCCCAATGGCTTAAAGACCTTGCTCTATCCATTTGTTCCGAGAATTCCACCACCCAACCTTCAATTCAAAACTAGAACCCCAATGAACATTAAGAACTAGCCTAAAATCCTAGAAAAACAAAGCTAAATTATATAGAGAGAGCCCTCTCTTAGTCATAGGTTAGCTAGAGCCTATACTTAAAAGATTGATTTGTGGTTACCTCGGTTTCTTCCTTCTTCTGATAACTTCTAAGGAAAATTCTGAGTGATAACACTCCAGATAACTGAATATTCCCTCATCAGAAACTCATGCATGTCTATTCTGAGAAAGACCCAGTTGAGCTAAATGTCAAGGATAGTGTACTATCAGTTGCATGTTTTCTCCTATAATGGAAACTCATGCATGCAGAAGGAACAAGGTTCCTTGAGGATTGTGCAGTTTTGACAGGGTGTAGGATCAATGTGAGTGATCAGTCTTCCACTTTGTAACAGGAGGATCACCCAGGAGAAACAACGCAAGGAAATAGGAGCTTGGAGGACAGAGGAGAAGACTTGTGAGAAGCTTTGATTGCCTGTGAGCATCCAGGAGGATTGTCTTGAGAGTTGGCTAGCTATGAGAGCTAAGGCTTTGTATAATTCTTCCCTAGTACATCATGTACATCATGTAATTAATTAGAATTACCTATTGATATTAAATGAAGGAACAAATCTATTTATTCCCTGTACATAGGTTTTTGTGTAGAGGCTTGAGCATCAAGAAGAGAAATTTCTCTTGGGAATTGTGCAAGGAAATAGGGGAAAATCATATTTTTTAGGGGCATAATTGCACTAGGAAATAGGATCTCTTAGTAAGCATTTTATCTTGGTAATTTCACAAGGAAATAGAGAAATTTCTATATTTTAGGGGAAGAATTGCACTAGGAAATAAGAGCTCCTAGTAATCCTTATTTGCCTAAGTGTTATGCAAGTCTTGTGGAGACTTGATCAGTATTGCAGGGGCTTCAGGCTTGAAGCATATTCTTTGTAAAAGATCATATTGCCCAGTTAACAATACAAGCAAGAGGAGTTTTTCCTAGTTGGGTTCCCCAAATATATTTTGTGTTCTATGTGTGATTGTGTTTATATTCATTGTTGTATTTCCGCAGAATTTTTGGTATAGAAATTTTGTGTCTTTTGCATATCAGTTTCCTCTCATTAGTAATTGCAATATTTCAAGGATTTTCTACATACTTATGAATCTCTATGAATTCCTTTCTTTAATGGAACGATTATTATTTATCTTATAAAAGTTGGAAACATGGCTAGAACCATTTACATTTTTCTGTGACTTCGAAGGCTTTGAAATTCCAATACATCCATAGCAAAAAAAAAATCCTCTCTGGATTCTTTTGACTATGATTCTACACTGAAATCATCCATAAATTCTGCAAAAACCACCCAAAAACAAAGCATACTTACAATAAATTGTCTATGAAAATCAAAATTGAATAACATTGTAGGGTTAAACTTTTCTAGTAACGTCTAAATTCACTTTTGTCCCCTAGAGTGTAATTTCTCCATGCACCACAACAACTTGAAGGTCTCGAGATTACATGCTTTCACTAGTTTCTAGTTTTTCTAGATTGATATCAGGCACACCAGCAGAAGAGGGCTCCATCCCACTTACTGTAATTTTCAAAAGAAGGAGGTCAACTTCCATTATGGAAAAATTTGTATCCAGCTTGGTCTATATGCATTCACAATGCTTTTCCAATAGTTGGAACCTTGCATCTTTTTCTTTCTCCACCATTTCCATACGTCGGTTAGAGATCTCGATCATTTCAAAGTCTTCCCATGACAAATTGTCTATAGATTGATGCCAACACTCCTAGTCCTTCTCCTCTGCTTGTTTTGTTGAGGTCTTTGAGCCCTTCTATTTCAAACTCATATTGCCTACCCATAATTGAAGCTTATGCACAAATGGAACTAGTGAAACATTCCCAAAATATCACTTAATATATACCAATGAGGCATGAGGCTGAATGTTTCAACACCCAAGAGGAGAATTAATATCCAAATCTACTCAAATCCAAAACTCGGAGGGATAATCTGATGTTGCCATTGAATTAACGTCTCAGCCTCAGTTGAAGTACATAAAATTCATAACGACATTATATAGGTGTGGAGGATGGATCACTGACGAATTATAATGACTTACATCCCAATTAATCCTTGCATTGTTCCTTCATCATATATACATTTAACATGAACTTAGACTCCCATCGTGATGAGTGAAGTATGCACATCCTCCATGCATTGTTGATTATATACGAAGAAGTGTGATGTACTTAGAGCCATCGTCACCTCCTATGGTGGTGCCTTAGAGATCATTAAAACACTCATTTTTCCATAATTGATGGTCAGGTTGGCCTAATGCTTCAAGAGTTGTTAATTTAGGGACCCTCATTGAATTGGGAAGAAACACCATAGGCTATGGTTTAATTCCAAGACTCCTTGCATTAATATAGCTCCTAGATTGGTAAGAGTTTCTACCTTCCAATTCAGATGCCTATATATATGGAAGAATGTTATCTCCTCTAATTTCTTCAGTAGCCAAGTGAACGTTTTCAAGATTGTGGAGTTAGGAATTCCTCCCTTTGACTTTAATTTGAAAACTTGCCTTATAACAATCATTGAGTCACCTAAATCCAACATTTTCTTTATGCCTTTACTGGTGGCCAACTCCAGTCCTTTCCAAAGAGCCCAAAATTCAGCCTAGTTATTTGATAGAGTATGCAACCCTTGGCACTCTTTATTATTATTGACGCCTTTTTATATTAAGTGGATGAAGACTATTGAATTTTCAATTATATTTATTGTTATAACATGATTATACAATTCAAAAATATGATAGAAGATGTTAACTTTTTCCACTATAAATTGAGTAATAGTAGATTTAAAGTTTTACTTTTTTACATACGATTATTTTTGAATAATTAATTAAATTATTTTGAATAATTAAATTAAACTATTTTGAATAATTAATAACATTTTTAAGTGATTTTTAAAACTAAAATATCTTTCAATATAATTTAATAAATTAAAAATCTTAATAATTCCTTAATTATAAATATTGGTATTTTTTTATTAAATAATAACATTAAAAATATTTTTTTAATATATAAATTAAGATGCATTTATTTTGATTCTTTATTATTAACATAATCCATCTTAATTATAGATCTACCAAGTGTTGATAGGCATCAACTGCAAACTTCGTTTTTAGTGTAAAACTTGAGGAAAAGTTTGCACCTTGAAAGGTTTGATTCCACTCACCACTTAGTAGATATGGAATTAAGATCATGGATATATTCTGATTCTTAATAATATTATATATATATCTATATATATATATATATATATATATATATATATATATATATATATATATATATATATATATATATATATATAGATATATATATATAATATATATATATATATATATATGATCCAAATTGGATCATTATATTGCTTTTCTTCCATCTCTATGCTTTCAGAGTGGAAAAAGTGGAGGAATGAGCTCACAATATCATTTTTAATAGTGGGATCTAGTTTGGCAAATTGGGGTCTAAAACCTTCCAGAAGCATTTTGAGACATAAATCAACGTTTTTTAGGGGTAAAAATTTTCCACTCTAGTGAAAAACATTTATTCCCTATTCTAAACACAAATACATTTCCAACGACGCAAGAATTGCCTCAACCAGAGTTTTTATGAAAACGTTATGCCACTCGAAAGTTGACCTTCTTGTTTTGGCCACCATAATTCGATATGATGCCACATCAGCCCCATTATTTATGGAAAATAGGCTAGCTACATGATCATGATAAAGAAAACTCTAGAAGACACTATATTGTAACTTTGGTTAAGAGTTGAGGGAGTCAAACTAGACCACTAGTAGGCTATTAATGATCCAGACTTATGCATGAATGCAACAAAATATAGAAATACACATATACACATAGATGGAGCATAAATAAAACTTCATTTCATTAATATCAAAGAACCAAAATATGCTTACATTCAGAAATGGGAATAAACTAACTAGGGCGATGGTAGCTCATCTCTAAGAAGAGATGTGGCAGCTACATGCCTTTGAACTGTGTTACAATGAGGCTCGAAGGCCTATTTATTATTAAGAAACTATGGAAAACCCTAAACATCCAAAAACCTAACCCTAGGAGATGAAGCACCAAAAGTATGGGCCCTGTTTGGGTAATTGGTACATCAACTTCTTGGGGTCATAGCTTTGGCATACGATCTCCATTTGATGCACACAATACCTCATTAGAAATATCTATCCGAGGACTACAACTTCAACTACAAACATCAAATAAATAATCACAAGTCAAGTCCTTCCGGAACTTTGTTTCCTCAACACTTCCTCCTTCTGGCACTTTGTTTCCTTCTCACTTCCTCCTTCTGACACTTCGACCTTCTTCTTCTAACACTTTGTTCTTTTCCAATTGTTGACAAACCTTGTTAAACTTGCTCTAGAAGAGACACCTTTTGATAATTCCTTTTCTTGAGATGATCCCTTCCTTCTCTTCACCAACCAATTAACTTGAATGACTATAATGGGAGGGTTGTTATAGCAGCAGAGGCAACCTCCTTTTTCTTCGCACATGTGACTGTAATATGCTTTAGAACAACCTTATTACCTTCGCTCTTCTTCCTTACTTCTTCGCTTGAGTGGGAGGTACTTTAGGTCTATGTTCTTATCCCAAATGATGAGGTTTATGTGACTATGGTAGAGGGTTGCTATAATAGCAAAGGGACCCTCTCCTTCTTCACACATGTGACTATTTTCTACCCTAGAAAACAATCCTCTTGACTTCGGTTATGTACCCTTCTGCTTCACTTCCCTTGGAACCCCTTTTCTTCATCCTTCTTCGTTCTTTTCTTGCCTCATTTTCCTCGCTAGTTTCAGAGCTATCTTGGTGTGTTATATTGGAGTGGACAACCTCTATATATAGAGGATTGTCCCTCCTCTTAGGATTACTAGAAGGACGATATTTTAACTGTTTGTAGGCCGACTTGTTGTGCAGACTTCAGATGGTTTCTATGGTGGTTTTGCATGCTTGAAGGAGCTTCTTTGATGGTGCCTGTTAGCGCTTGAGATTTCACCCTAGGCTGAGGAAGGTAAACCTTCAAGGCTACATCAAACCATTTCACCTCGTAGCTAGCCCTACGAGGTATGAGAAGGCTCTCTCGGGTCAGATTCGATAGATCTTTCAATATGATTAGGCTGACCAATTAATAATAAATATTTTAGGCTAGTAAATTGATAAGGGGGTTGATTTAATGATTTTTTGGGGTTTTTGGTGGCAATTGGTGGAAGTGCAATTCAAGGTGCGGGGATTGAGCACAGTTTTCACAGGGGGATCTAAGGGGCAAGGTAGGAATGAGTGCTGATGCCTTAATCTGAGATGGATGATCAGAGATGATAGAGGAGAAGCTAAAGAGGGCAAACACACAATTCGAATCCTCTCTAGACAGTAGAAAACATTAAAATTGAACAAACTAAAAAGCTGAGCATGTCAAAACATGAGTTCAAACTTTACCACTTCATCTGTCCAATTTAGAAGCATAAGAGAGATGTGAAACACATAAACAAACTTACAAGAACATGTAGAGAACACACCATCAACAATCAGATCCACAAGAATCCTCAAAGATGTCTGTAAAACCCTGGCTTTCCTTGCCTTCAATTGCAGAAATAGATGCACAATATACAATAAAGCTTCCTTACACAAGAGTCCAACCATGAAAATGAGAAGGAGAGAGCATAATATAGACCATCTAGACCATCTAACTCCTTTCCCCACCTCTAGGGGTCGAGCTCAGCTTCCTAGGAGCAGTTTGAACTAATTCTAAACTAAGAACTAGAAAATAGGCAGCCAAACAACTTGCCTCTATTACTTAGCTAACTCATCCATGCATTAATTTTTCACTTTTTACATCATGGAAGCTTCTAGAAGAGTAAAGAAAGATAAAATCTACCAAAGTGCCATGAACATATTACATTTATCCATCATCTACAAGTAAAAATAGTCAACCATAGTCAAAACAGTGTTTTTTGACCAAAAATGTGAATTCTGGCAAATCTGGAAGTTCTGGTCGCGCCCCTGGAAGTTCTGGTCGCGCACCTTCACAGCTGTTTTTGAGTGGGTTCCACTGGTCCAAATCAGGTGCAAGATGGCTCATTGGAAAGCTTGATCTGTCTACTTTCCATCCCAAGTGGAATTTCTGGATTTGGAGTTGATTTGACCCCTCAAAAATCAATTCTCCCAAGGTCACTTTCTGCAACTCAAAAAGTGGGCAGAAAGTCATTTTTTTGATGTATTTTGAGCTTTTGGAGGCTCAAATCTCAAAATTAGGCTGCTCCCAAGTACTGGTAATTTTTCTTTTTTCATGCCCTTTCCAAAAATGCCAAGTTTTCAAAATTCCGAGCAGTCCTCCAAAATGGTCTCACCCGGGGTGAGACCATTCCACGGGCAAAACCTGTAATTTTACCAAAAATTTCCAAAATGCTCCAAAATTCTCAAAATTTTCACATTTTGATGCTAGATCAAGGCTGATCAGTACCATGATGAGTGAGAGATGCCTCAGCCAAGATGTGGAGTGGGTTTGTCTTTTTCTTCCTCTTCCGGGCCTCAGACAGCTTCCTTTGGAGAATTTTCATTTTAGCCTTGCAAACATGTAACCACTATGACGACCACCTTTGCCACCCTTACGAGGCCTCTGCTGTGTCTCAACCTCTGTAGAAGAAGACCGGTCATCACCTTGCTCATTAGTCTCAGTGGTTGACATGGTGTTATTGAGCAAGGTGGAATAAACAAGTCAAATTGACCGCTGCCCTGCCTGCAAAATGCTGTGAAGTATGCTGTTTTCAAGGGGAAACATCATGAGGGTAATGTTAGGGGAGGGAATTTACATATAGGAAAGGGAAAAATATATACATAAACAGGGAATTCTGAAGGAAATCATCACACAATGCTAAACATGTCATTCCATCTTTCGTCATTTGCGAATTAATACTTTATTAGGGAAAATTTGTGTTTTTTAAGCACCAAGGGAAAGGACAATGAAAATCTTCATCATGGAGGGAATGATGTCATGGGCATAGGGGAATAGGGCAGCATCATTTATAAACCATTAACAGGCCGCTCTCCTTAAATTTTGACTTTGAATGTCTTTTAAGAGCATACTCTGTTTTTTCACAGCTTTTGAAATGGTCATTGATACTAAATGGGAAACACGATTTTGTTATTTTGATTACAAGGGGAAGAGAAGGGTTTTTATGACAATTTGAAAAGGAAATGGGAAAGGGACTGTATCAAGGGAATTAGGGAGATGGAGGGATATGGGAATTAGGGTTAGGGAGTAGGAACCCATCAACAATGCTGCCAACCATATTTCATAACAGCAGTCCTTTACAATGCTGGCAGCTTTCATACTTTTGTCATATGTGAATTAGGGTCTTCAATTACATACTTTGTCAAAAGGGAAGGGTATCAATTGCATAGGGATTTTAGGGGATTAATGAGCAATTGAATCAAGGTTTTTATGAGGGGAAAGGTAAGGGAAAACAGAGTTTAGGGATAGGGAGATAAATACCATGTCACTTTGCAAACCCTAGCACAGCAAAACTGCTCTTTTGATAACTATGCAGCTGTATATTTAATGAATTTTTGTCATGAGCACCATACAGCTACTAATCTTTGACATTTACACAGCAAGAGGTCATTTTTCTTTTGTTTTTATAAGGTTATGCAAGTTACATTTTTCACTGTTTTTTGTGTGATATTCATAAGCATGCCTTGCTATCATTTTTTCTTTTTGTTTTTATATTGTTTCTTTTCATTCTGCTGTGTATTTACATATGTAAATTTGTTGTATATACTAGTGTAGGGTTTGAACATGACACATGGGGGGAAACTAGGGTTTTGAAATGGTTTAGAAGGGGTTAGGGTTTCATAGGATTGGGGGTAGGGTTTGAGCTTTTCTTGCAAATGAGATTAATGAAAATGACATGTTAACATATGTAATTTAACTTTGGGAAAATGAATGGAGGGACTAGGAAAAAGTTGCCTTGAAAAACAACAAACAGTCAAACATATGCATGCAAAATCATCATCATAATCTTCTTTTGTAACCTCAACACCATCACACAACATGTGGAATAGGCATACCTTTAAAAATTTGAGTGAATTTGAGCGTTTGGGAGAGTTTCAAGGCGGGCAGACTTTTTGGTCGCGCACGCCCTCAGAATGGTCGCGCCCCTTCGTTTGGTTGCGCCCGTGTTATTTAACACTGCGCTTTGGCCTCCGTTTGGTCGCGCGCACCCAGGTGGTCGCGCACCTGTCCAGAATGGTCGCGCACCACTTCTAACCTTGGAACTTGCAGAAACTTGCCCGAATTGCCTCCTTTTGCCTCTAACACAAATTTTTTGACTTTCAAATGCACAATAAGAGTGAATTGAGAGGGAAATTAGCTTTTATAGGGTCACTTTAAAAAAAAATTAACTTTAGAACCCACTTTCTAATGTTTTCAACTTGCTTTGCTTTTTAACACTGTTTAGAGTCTTTTTGTCCTGAAATGAGCTCTCTTGATGCGTTTGACTCCATTCTTTTTGCAGTTTGACCACCTGATGAACTGTAGCGAAGGAACCAGGGTTATTGCCGGCACTTTTACAAATTTTTGAGAATTTCTTTATTTTTTCAAATTTCCACATGGCCTTGGACTTAAAAACAGGGTTTTTAAATCCAAGGCATGATATGAGCTATAGCTGAAGAAAATGATAATGAAACGTATGTACAAGACTCCTTCCGGCTTGCTGGGCACCTACTGACCATGACTCATGACCTTGAAATGATTTTGACTCAAAACCCTAGACCTAAGACCATGGGATCTCAAGACAAAAAAATAAGAACAAGCATGACTCAATTACATTGTTGTATGACCTGATCCAGCAAAGCCAAGAAGGGAACAAAGACCAGCTCCTCCATTCAGTGTTATGGCATGCCTAGTGGGATGCAAAACTGACACTGATGAGACACCTATAAATGCATATGCAAAGAGTTATTGATCACTGATGGAGGGCTCAAGACCGACACTAACAGTGCCTTTGCATAGGAGGAGACTTGACTTTGCTTAGAGGTATTCTCTTGACTTTAATACATAATCATACATGGTGTAACATGACCTTTAAGGTCTTCAAACTTTTTATTTTAGCTATTTGACTTACCTATAGCACTTTCACTAGTGCTAGACCTATTTCAATGAGCAAGAAACTCATTGAAACATATTATAAAAATAATATTTCTTTTCTTGAATAAATACAAATATCAAAAGTACATTTATGAAGACCAAACCTAGTTACATTTCCTTCAACATTTCTATCCAGAGAAAGAGTGTAGAGCAACCTCACCTTCCAACTAGGTTCTCTCCCGAAAGGGTTTTTCCAGGTTATATCTTGTCTCAATTGTGGTTTGTGAGTTTTTATTTCACTATTCTCTATTTTATGCATAATTATAATTTGCATGCATACCCAATAAACAGTAATTTACAGATTCATAAATCTAAAGAGAAAAAACCTTCATTGTGTATAATTTAGATTTTTAAGTATAGTCAAAAGTATATTTTTAAGTATAGTCAAAAGGGTAATCAATTCATGTAATAAAAACAACCCCATCCTTAAAAGTTTTAAAATATTCCACAAATTCTAGAAACCAGTTCCACATAAAACCAAATACTTTTCCTTACTCCAAATTTAAAAAATAAAAAATAAATGAAGTGAACACACTAAAAGTGTTTTCAAGTCTATGTAATAAAGATTATGAAAAATTATAGCGTAACTCTTCTGAGTTTTGGCTCTTTTTTGGTATATTTTCTAATTAATTTTGTCCAAGATCAAATAATAATTTGTTGAAATCACAAGTTTGAGTTGGGAAATATGTATAATCTCTGTGCTACCAAAAATTTTCAGACCATTAAATCGATTTATAAAAGCATTCTAAACATTTTAAAAAATACATTTTCACGCAAGAAAAATTCTACTAAGAAAAACCAAAAAACATTAAAAATTTATTGTACTCTTAGGATCAACTTTCTTTTCTTTAGGATAACTTTTTTTATAAAATTTGAAAAACATTCAAACACTAGAGGACTTTTTGAAATCTTCTATAATAAATGTTTTGCTAGTTGATCAACTTGATCACGTAGATATCTAATTCTCAAGAGTGAGCCTAGGCTATTGGTTTTTTCATAGAGCTATGAACATATTATCAATTTAATTATTAGATCCTTAATTATCAAGAAATTTACTTTATGTTGTTTTATTCACAAAACACTTTGGTCAATTTATTAAAGATAAATGTATCTATGCCTATATAATCTATTTGAAGTAGCAATTACAATCCACACATCTTAATCTTCATCTCCTCCTTTGGGCTCTATGTTTATAATAATAATGGGAAAATAGGAACAAGTTTTTGAATTTGCAACGAGTTTCCTCATGATTTGAAACACCAAATATTGGTGTGGGTTCCAGTGGATTGTATATATAGATTTCGTAGTGTATGCAAACACTGGAATGCTCTCCTTTCATCCACCAAAGTCATATCTTATCTTGAGTCAAATCTTTTGCAATTTGGTCCCAAAGAAGGGTGAGCCATTTTCCACCCAACCATAGGCTAATTTATGTTGCAGTCTTTCTCATAATTGGCCACCCCTAAGCCATATCTCGATGCCTTGAGGGTAAAAGTAAACTTAGGTATTTAGCACATAGTTTTCATACTAGATTTAACACAAAAATTTAAAGTCACTCTCCTCCACACACAAGAAATAATCTCAGTGTTCATCCCTTCCATTACTTGACCAAGACTGTAGAAATTCACAAATTAAATTGATCTATAAACTTTTGTCGATATTCCACTAGATAGTTTATCACAACAAATCTGATAAAACTATATTTAAAAATCTGAAATCTACACTATTAGGGTTTTATTTCTCTTTAGATTTTTGGATCTATAGATTATTGTTTTCTTGTGTATGAATGAAAATTATATTTATGCAAAAAATAGAGAAAAAATTACATAAAATCTCACAAACCATGATTTGACACAAGATGTAACTTGGGAAACCCTTTCAAGAGAAAACTTTGTTGGAAGGTGAGGTCACTATTTTCTTCGATCACAGGTTTATTTGTAATGTAACTTTTATGGTAGGGGAGATTTTAGCCATGTTTCCTTCTTCGAAAGCATCTAGTGCAGGAATAATATTTTTAAACCAATCGACCTCGCCATGGATGAAGTCTTTGGATTCCACAACATATTGATCATGGGTTGCCGCGGAAGGAAGTATGCATGATGGTGCATATCATCCCAAGGATAATCAGGGCTGGTCATGGCTTCCCTAATGTCTTCATTTAAATTAAAAATGGGAGGACGAGAGGAAGAGGGACCACATGGTGAAGAGGAACTACCTGAGGCATCTTCATGGGAGACAAGGTTCGCATACGTATCATTGGGAGTGATGGACAGATGACTAGTAGATGTGACATCTACTAATGTTGATACCAAAGTGTTTGTCGAAGAGGCTTCGACATAATCATAATAGGAAAATCTAAGAGAGTCCCAATAGATCTATCCCATGGATGATGAGAGGTAGAGAATAGGGGCAAAAATATCTGTCATCTCAACGTCAGGAGGGGGAATCACAGTGGTGGATTGGGAAACCTCTTGTTCTGGCAAAGCAGTGGAACCAAAAACTATAGGTAGAGGATAAGTGGAATCACTATGAGAAACATATAACTCTCGAAGTACATGAAGTGTATCATGAAAATCTTTGAGACAGGGACAGTGATGGAAATAATTTCTATAGTTATCATACAAAGCACAAGGGTGATTTGTATGTAAGCATTTGTTCTTTTTGGTGGATTCAGGTAAGGTGACATGGACTTGAGTAATGTTATATTTTGGGAAAGTATCAGAGACCACATTATTAATGTGAGGGAGTTTAGGAAAATTATTGGTGGCATGCCCAACAACATCACACAAAGCGCATGGAGGAGCAGGCGTTGCGGTTTTGGAGGAGGGAGAGTTGCTTGGGGTGCCTTGTCTTTGGGTCTCTTTTTCTGGGCTTTGCCCCCTCACTAGATGCTTTCGCAACAGGATTGACTTCCTATTGAGGTTTTTTGTAACTAAAGAAAAGGAAGGGGTAGGAACAACAGGTTGAACTGGGGTCAAAGTTGTGTAAGGTTTGAGTTGATTAGGAGGAGTGTTTGTGGGAGGATCAATGTACCATACTGGGATCCCCAAGGTAATGTTAGGTAGACTCAATGTAGCCATAACAGGGGTAGAAAAGAATCCCATTGGAGGGAATAAGAAAGGTATCTGACCTAAGGGGTAATGACATGGGGGAACTTCTCCTGGATGTTTAAGATATGGGGGAACGGTTCCAGGATGAAAAGGAACAGGAGAGATACCAGTAGAAGGAAATGGGGATGGAGGAATTTTACCTAAAGACTGGGTTGAGTTGCGAGCAGGAGGTTTCTGAGAGGTTGGCTACTATGAAGGCGTACCAAACTGCTTGTTGGCGACCCGTGACGCTTGAAGCATGCAAACACTGGATGAGCTAAGCTTAGAAGGGGTAGGCGGCGGGCCATAGTAAACCTCAAGCATAATGGAATCTTTATAGACTCCAAGAGACACGTTGGTAAAGGTAGGGACAATATGATTTCTAGTCATAGATGAAACAATGGTCTAAGGAGAGGTCTAGGAATGAGGGTCGTAATAAGTTAGTTGATCGACAATGGCGATATTTCCATTGTGGGGAAAGCACATCTTGCAAAAAATGGTAGATGTGATTGCAGGTATGGCATAGGTGTAACTACAACCCAACAAGGTGTTATAATCTAAGGGGGCATCAATGACTTCAATATCAATCGAGACTATCTTTCCAACAACGATGAAAGGACAATTGCGGTATAAACCAAGGGGCTACGAGGGATTACTGTCCCAAGCACAAAGAGTGATAGTAGATGGAGACAGGTCAAGGGAACCAAGTTGCTTCCAAACACTAGTGACCATCACACAAGTGGAGGCACCTTAATCTATGATACACCGCTAGACTATGGCATTCTTTATGGAGACGGTATTTGAAAGGAAACTAAGGAAGGAAGGGGGGGGATGTTTCACTTTGTCAACATCAAAGACAATCAGATGATCATCAGAGGGATTCACAATGCCTAAAGCAGATAATATAGATTTCTATTGGGGTGGGCACGTCTAGAGGACTTCCAACGTTGACATGGCAGTAGGAGACTATACCAAGTCATCTACTATGTTATAGGTATGGGCAGCTTTAGAAGAAGCAACATTTCGATGTAATGGACCTTTGGGGATCTTGGGGGGAACCTTGAATTTAGGTAGAGGGATATGTAAGGTGTCATTTGGTGACGACAAAGGCTCAGTGGAAACTTTGGGTTGGGAATCAGTTATTGAATTTGAAGGGGGCTTGTCATATTGGCACGACCGAGTCTGGAGGTTTACTTATTCGGTGTTGAATTCTTTGGAATTCATCATGAGGATATGGTAATTGTTTTGGCCAAATTGTGAAGGTTGAGGTGGTATATTACCCTATGTGGGTTGGGAAGCGACATATCCTTGACAGGGAAAAGGATTTATAAGCACAGTCGGTTCTGAGGAAGCATGAAGAAGGGGAGGTGGAGTAATGGGCTGAGTGTAACATTCCTGGTGAAAATCCCATGTAATAAAAGTTAATAAAGTTAAAATAAGATCACTGTTAAGGGACACGTATTCCAAGATTAATGTTGGGAAAATATATCCTAGTGGGAATCATTGGATGTGTTTATGGGTAAAGGAAATTAGAAAAGGAAAAGGCATTAAAAAGAAAAAAGGCATTTTTGGCACACTTATTTATGAAAATAAAGGAATATAGGAGAAAAGTAAGGTGAAAGGTCACATGTTGCATGTGAGAAGAAAAATAATGGAAAACGAACAAAATAGAGGCCTCATTGATAAAAAGGATTCTAAGGATCAGTTGGAAAGCTTTTGGTCAGTGTAAGATTGGTCTGTTCACTTTTGGAGCTCTCTCATTATGCTCTCTCTCTCCCACTCTTGGACACTTAGAGTTTCTTGGAACACTCAAGTTTTGGAGCAAGGAAGGAAAAACAAGCACAGGAAGGACAAGGAAAGGAAAATAAAACAAGGATTAGGCAAGGAAGAGCAGGATCAAGCAACTTCAACATAAATACTTGCAGGTAACATATCATGTGTGATTTCCTAGCTAGTTTTGACATGTATGGCTTTGCATGTTGGTTTATGGTTCTCTTGTTGTCGATGGCATCGCTTTTTTGGGATATGACAGTGGTTTTCAGCCTAGCCTTGCCTTTTTTTCAAATTCCATGGTGTGTTTGGTTGTTGATATCAGTTTTTAGCTTTAGAATTGCCAGATGGATTTTAGAATCCAGGGCGGAGGTGGTCTCAAGGTTCATTCCCAAAGGCCTAGGAATCCCTTGACCGGTTTTGTTGGGATACACGATAAATCCTAGGAGATGAGTCTCGGTTTAGGGCCTAGTGATCTGGTGTGGATTGCGGTAAAGCCTAAGAGAAGGGTGTCTTGGTTTAGGACCTAGTGATCCGGTGTGCATTGCGGTAAAGCCTGAGAGACAAGGAGACAAAAAATCCTGAAGGATAGTGATGGATTTCGGATGAAATTCCAAGTTTGGTTCCTTTTTGTGATCGAAGCACCAGTTTTGGTGTGATCACGGTTTGGTGAGGGTGGAGGTGTTTTAACCTCTGGATTCCCTTGGTTGATTTTGGATTGGTTTTTCCATGATATCCCACATTCATGCTTGGAATATGGCACATGGGTGACTGGATGAAATAAATATTTGGTTCAACCATGTCTATGGTCGAGTGGTACGTGGAAGTCCCGAACCTGATCGGGTTTTCCTATGTTTAATAAAAGTTAACTTCTCTTGATTTTGTACTTATTTATATGTGGATTTAATGGATAATATCTCACAATAATTTTCATGATTTAATGTTGGTTATAAACATGGTTATTGTAGAAATTTCTCTATAGACCAGCTAGCTCTGATACTATGTAGAAATTCTGCTAATTCTCTACAAATCTCGCTCTGAGACCATATAGAAAATTTGACTATAGATTAACCCGATAATGAAAATATACCAAAGCAAAATAGTATAATCTACTTCTACTATCAAACTTGCGGAAGCTTAAAGATCGATCTGAATCAGAGCTGAACATATATAACCAAAAGAAGAAGAATCAATACACATGAAACACAGAAAATACTCAGGCGAAAGCCTCAGCTAAAAACCCCACTATTTGTATTATCATACAAGGTGGAAATACATCAAGATTATGCAAAGCCTTAGCTCTCACAACTAGCCAGCTCTCAGTACAATCCTCCTGGATGTTCACAGGCAAACTTGGCTTCTCATAAGCCTTCTCCTCTACCCTCTAAGCTCCTATTTCCTTGCGCAGTTTCTCCTAGGTGATCCTCCTGTTACCAAGTGGAAAACTCTCAACCAAGTGGAACACTGATCTCTCACATTGATCTCACACCCTGTCAGAACTGTGTAATCCTCCTATGCATTAATCCTTCTGCATGCATGAGTTTCCTTTATAGGAGAAAACATGCTACTGATAGTACATTATCCTTGACATTTAGCTCAATTGGGTCTTTCTCAGAATAGACATGCATGAGTTTCTGATGAGGGAATCTTCAGTTATCTAGAGTACATTGGTTGAGTGCATGCATGCATCCACTGACTGATAACTCACTATTAGTTCCTCAAACAGTTTGGAACTAATTTAACTGGACTTAACTCAGTAAACTGAGCTAACTAATTACAACTCAAATATAACTCAATCTTATCTCCTTAATTTAAGGGATAACTGTTGCATGACTTCAGAAATACTTCTAACTTTAATTTCTCCAACTAATTAATCCATAATGAATTAATTAATTAATTCCAAGCAGCTGGTGAGACTAAATTCGATTTTAATTCACAATTTTAATTCAAGGACAAATTAAAATTGGAATATTGTGGATTCTATTTTTATCATTTCTTGTTGTTGTTTTCAATAGTTATATGACTTGTTATTGTCATGGTTATTTCATGTATTTACTTGTAAATGAAAGGATAATGGATGCAAGAACTAATTGATGTCATAACATTTCAAGGGAGAAGGTGGTGATTCTTCTTGTCATGTCTCATAAGAGTTTTCAATCATTCATGCTCTGTCTTGTATCCTAGACCTGTAGATTGTATTGATGCCAAGTGTTTGACAAAATGTCAGTGCCAGTTGGGGATGGTCAGGCCTAGTCTTGGAGTTATTTTTTGGTTTATTAGTCTTGTCATCATGTGTTTAATGGATTCCATAAGTTACAGCAAGTTCTAGGAAGTGGACGGAATTATGGGTTTGAAAAGTGCCTTAAATCTCGCGGACTCTGGCACAGGTCTGCTAGAAATAATCCCTGGACACAACCATGTAGACTTGTGGATCGTCCAGAGCTCTCTGGACATTGGCATGCCCATAACATGGGAGCGTCCAAAGGTTTAATAACTTAAAGACTCAGTGGGACCCAGGGGCATGATACTTGTGTGGTTGGGATGGCTCCTAGGAGCGTTGTTGCTGATGTGGAAGGTACACTTGATGGGTTTCTGTCGATTCCACTTCCTTAAGGATACCTTGGAGGTTGAATCATACCATAGTAGCCTCTCATCACATGTTTACCCTAGTTTTTTGGTTACTTGGGTAGATATGGGAGGAGGGTGTTACACTAAGGTCCTCTAGAAGCAGCTTCTTGAGCTTCCCATGCTTGGTGCATTTGAGGTAAAAGGGGACATTCAAGAGTATAATGGATGAATACACAACAACAGGCACAAGGTTTATTCATTCGAAGAGCCTTATTTTTCTTGGGTTTTCCATATTGTTGTTGGGTTGCAAGATTAGGTTGGTCACACTTAGGGGCATGCAATGGTGGACCTTGGTTGCTTTGGTTAGCTTGAGATGGCTGATTTCGCTTACCCTTCCCCTTATTCCTTCTCTTGGGGTTGGGGGGATTGGTTGTACTTTGTTGAGCATACACTTGACCTTGAGGAGGTGGTTTCTATTGTGGAAAAGGTGGAGGAGGAATGGGAGGTTGGGGTGTTGGTGGGGCTACAGCACTAGGCAGTACATATGGGTAGTAAGGATTTGTGGAAAAATTTCGATAACCAGGCAGAGTAATCGCTGGCCTTGTCATCGACCGATGCAGATGGGGATATGCATATGATGTGATTATACCTTGGTAAGCGTTGACACGTGAAGTATCAGGAGGGGGATAGGTGTAAGTAGAACTGGTCCCCCCTAGGGTTGACCATAACTCATGTTAGGTTGAGGATATGGTGGAGGTTGAGGGTGTGAGATAGATACAATGATACCATCAGTTGCATGAGATGCCCCTAGTGCATTAACATCACCAGGCCGAGGCAGATCAGGAAGGATAATATAAAAATAACCTGACTATGCGTAGATCAAGTTGTATTTCAAAACTATCTGGAAAGCTTCTTCCTTAAACTGGGGAAGTGAAAGGCAACATCTGTACCTATGGAATCAAAAAGCATTCTAAGGAACCAATCCATATAGACATGGTCTTCAAATTCACTCTCCTCTACACATAAGAAATAATCTTTGTGTTCATCCATTTCATTAATTGACCAGGACCGTAGAAATTCACAAATGAAAATTGATCTATAAACTTTTGTGGATATTCCACTAGATAGTTTATCACAATAGATCTGATAAAACTATATTTAAAAATCTAAAATCTACACTATTAGGGTTTTATTTTTCTTTAGATTTTTGGATCTATAGATTATTGTTTATTGTGTATGCATGCAAATTATATTTATCAAAAAATAGAGAAAAACAAAATAAAATCTCACAAACCATGATTTGACACAAGATATAACATGGGAAACCCTTTTGAGAGAAAACTCAGTTGGAAGGTGAGGTCACTCTTTCCAAAGAACAAGTTTGCTACTTATTTCTCGTTGATGGTCTTCTTGCATGGCATCAAAACACACATCTTGATAAACCTCTCAACTACCATGAATAGGTAGTCATGTCCCTTCCTAATTGTTAGTAAACCTCCCACAATGTCCATGGAAATGTTTTCCCAAGGACAAGTGGGTACAGGTAAGGGATGATATATACCATGTTTCCTATTATTAGGCTTGATGGTATAACAAAGCATGCATCATGTTATGAACCTAGCTACTTGTTCTTGCATCTTGGGCTAATACACATATAACCTCTTCAAGTTGGCCACTATCTTCCCTACACCAAAGTGCCTTGAAATATTTGAGGTGTGAGCCTCTTTGATCAATTGCAATCACTCACCTTTAGGAACCCATAACTTATCTAGCCTATAGAGTAACCCATCCTAGATATGGTAGTCAATGGTATTGTCGCCATCATGCACATGACTCTTGACTCTACAACTGCTAAAACACCTCCTTGAATTCCTTGTCCTCTAAATTTGCCTCTTTATATGCATCATGGTTGAATGGATCAAACAACTTTTTTATGGTTCCCTTCTTATACTTGATCACGAAATTAAATTTGTGTAGAAATCCCATCCACTTGTAATGCCTAGTCTATTATAGCTTTCCTTAGGCCTACATGTATTGTAATGGCTGGTGATCTGTGTGGATTACTGTCTCATTTTCCATCAGATAATTTTTCCACTTCTTCACAACCTGCATAAGGGAATATAGCTCCTTGTTGTAGGTAGGGTAGTTAAGAACCACCCCATGAAATACTTCAAAATGGTAGCGTACACACCTTCGTCCCTACATCAATACTGCTCTAATAGCATACCCACTCACATTTTTCTCCACTTCGAAAGGCTGCTGCAAGTTTGGTAATGCAAGAAATAGTGCTTGAATTATCTTCTTCTTTAACTCCTCAAAGTCCTGTTGTTGACCCTTTTCCCACTAGAAATTCTTGCCACTTGTTGTTATGGTGTGGAGTGGCATTGCTACTATTGAAAACGAGGCTATGAATTTCCTTTGGTACTGTCTTGTCCCAAAAAACTCCTAACCTCAAAAACATTAGTAAGAATCTACCATTTCATGATGGCCTCCATCTTGGTAGGCTCTATAGGCTTCAACTCTCCTCTGCTTATCACGTACCCAAGATACACCAAAGTCTGTTGTGCAAACTCACACTTCTTGAGATTTGTTAGCATATTGTGCTTTTCAACACCTGTGTCAAATGTGAGATGTGCTCCTTCTAGGTAGCATTGTATACCAATATATCATCCAGATAGAAAATAACAAACGAATTTATAAAGTGTGTAATATATCATTTATTAACCTCATAAACATAGCTGGTGCATTATATAACCCAAATGACATGACTAACCACTCATACAACCTTTCCTGGTTTTGAAGTTGATCTTTTGGGTATCTTCTTCTCTGACTCAAACTTGGTGATATCCAAACTTTAAGTCCAACTTGGTGAAGTATTTCGCTTATTAGTATTGATCTAACATATCATTTATCCTAGACATGGAGTACATGTTCTTGAGTGTAATTTTATTCAGCATCTTGTAATCAATACACAATCGCCAAGTCTCATCCTTATTTGGTACAATGATTATGGATGACCCACATGGTGATGTATTCATTCTAATGGAACCCTATTCCAGGAGATTCTACAACTTTTTCTTCACCTCATTTTCTTCTATGACAAACTGCCTATACAATCCAATGTTTGGCAATGGGAAGTCTGACAATAACTAGATATCATGCTCCACTTCCCTCTTGGGTGGTAACACTTTAGGATCCTAGAATACATCCCTATATGCCTGTAGCAACTCTTTTCGTTGTTGTTTATGTTTCTTAGTATACCCCTCTAGGGATTCCTTTCCTCTTACTGAATCTTCTACAAACTGATTTTCTCTTTAAAACAATAAAACATACTTCTTGCTGGAATTGATCAAATTTTTGGCTTGGTTGGAACTTACTAATGAAATTTTTTATTTTCCTTTGTGCACATTGATGGTGAACAATTTTTTATCCTTGAAAAGTCCTCTACATACCCAAAGGGGTAAAATTGTACACTTTTCCCCTACTTCTACTTGAAGTAGTGCCATCGAATCTAGTGGTCCTCTACATACCAAAAGGGGTAAAATTGTGACTTTATAATGGTT
The DNA here is from genome assembly GCA_031772625.1 of Pinus tabuliformis. Classification (NCBI taxonomy): domain Eukaryota; kingdom Viridiplantae; phylum Streptophyta; class Pinopsida; order Pinales; family Pinaceae; genus Pinus; species Pinus tabuliformis. The sequence continues at coordinate 1,968,275,160 of CM062816.1, read as the reverse complement.
TTGAAGTCCTCTCACTTAGTCATTGGAGGATATCCATCCAACCTCAAGGTCTCCATGTGGCTTTCCCACTAGGTTAGGGCATGGCACTCTAATTTCAGTCGTGAAAATGAAATATTATGTTCCTCCTCTATATGATGGATATACACTGCTAATTGCTGCAACTAGTGATTTAGCTCTAGAGTCTCAATATCACCTTGGTATGGCTTGACATCAACCTTTGCTCCAATTTTAATAAGGACTATGAATAATTTTTTGACACTCGAATTGGGTTGATCTTTCTCAGGTCCTTTCTTTAGTTAGTTTTCTATTTTTTCTCAGTCTCCTGATCTCCCTTATATTAATATGTCATATGCATTAGAATCCCCATCTTCTTCGAGTAGCCCAAGCTTATTATTTAGGGCTTAGATGAGGAGATTCGGGTTACGACTTATATCAGCAACTTGTGCTTCTAGCCGCGAAAATGTCTCCTCTGCAAGATCATAAGGGTTATTCATACATTTTTCAACCATGATTAGTGTTTTATGACTTTGGGCTTAGATGATCTAGATCCCTTACAAATATCAACAATATACCCAAAGTATCCTACTCTCATACAAATATGATCCATAAACTTCCCTTGGATATTCCATTGGACATTACCTCACAACATATCTGATCAAATATATTTAAAAATCCAAAATCTACACTAGGTGAATTCATGGAGATGGTTTACACGTTTGGGCCAAATGTGGCGATGAAATTTCAAAATTTCACACTTTTATTCAAATTCATATAAGATTTGTGAATTTTGACTTGGAGTAAAAAGACAATTCATAGTGAATTATGTTGTTATCCTAATGATATTTTTTGCAAAATAATCTAGTGTCATATAATTTGTCAAATTTTCCATTAAATTAAATGCTTGTCATTTCAATTTTTTGCATATCTTAATAGGTATGTGTGTGTTCATGTGCAATAACTTAGTCAAGCACATTGATCGATCACTTAAAAAGTTCGATTGAGTGCTTTAGGTAAAATTTGAAATAGCTCGATCAAGGGTTTAATAAACCCTCGATCATTCTTCTAATAGGGTAAAAGAAAATCTCTTGATCAAGAAAACTCTCGATTGAGCCATTGTTTCATTAGAAGTGAAGAGCTAGAACGAGCTTTGATAGTTAGATAGAGCTATATCTAGATCAAACCATAGCTCGATTGAGCTTTAATCATTAAGCCCCACTAATAACCAAATATTAATTGATAATTTAATAATTTCAAAGAGCTCGATCGAACCATAGGGGCTTCACTGGGGGAGAAATACCATACCACATGCATTCATATTGGGGGATATATATTGAGGAAAAAATGACATAATATATTATGGGATATATAGGGGGTAAAGGGATTTTATATTGACAGGCATAAAAAATGGAGCTCAAAGTTAATGGAAAATTATAAAGGAGTGTAAAAATGTTAATGAAAAAATGGATACTTACAATATCTAGTGAAAGTAGGGGTTTTTTTAATTGGGAAGGTGTATTGGGTTCATATTGGTAGGGGGTTAAATAATGTGATTTTAAGAGTTATTTTCCAATATGTAGTCAAATTAAGGGTATTGTTTAATATGCCATGAATGCATGTGATATGTTAGAGGTTCACTGAGTGAAACCCACGTGGATCGAGCTACAAGCTTAATTGAGCTATGTTTTCAAATATCATGCCAAAACCAACAAGCCACCCAATCAAGGGCCTAATTAACCATTGGTTACATAGGAGCTTGATCGAGCAATATTTAAGTCCTCAAATAGCTCGATAGAGGGCTAAAATATGGCTCGATCGAGCATTTAAAAAATGCTCGATCAAGCATGTTTTCTCCGAATTACAACTCATGTGCTTACCAAAACATGTAAACCACCTCCATGCATTCACCCCACTATTAGGGTTTTATTTCTCTTTAGATTCCTAGATTATTGTTTATTGTGTAGGCATGCAAATTAAAATTTATGCAGAAAATAGAGAACAACAAAATAAAAATGTATCATGAATTATTGTATAACTTGTCATTAGTCTCATTATCATACCTAGTATGGCCCGGTGACAACGATATTTTATGCTTGTAAAGACTTCTCAAAAGACCTGTTACAACTTGTTAGAAGACCTATTTTAGACATGCTATGACGTGTTATCATTCCATGATACATAGGTCAAAACACTGTTATGACCTTGTCATTGACCCGTAATAAATATATGAGAACTTATCATTATTTTGTCACTAGCTTGTGACAAACCTATGTATAAACCTGTTATAAAACATAAATTAAATTGGTCATCAACCTATGACAAGTATGTCATAAACCTGTAAGAAATCTTGTGACTAGCCAATCTACCTGTAACATTCTTTTACAATCTATAATATACCTATCGCCTACCTGTGACAACCTGTTATGCAACATATAATATACCTACCACCTACTTGTGACCAATTTTTTCCTGTAATAAATATTTGAATATGTCATAACCCTTACCTATGACAATCTGTCATATGACCTTCCATACACTTGTCACTTACCTGTGACTAAATCTGGTACAACCTAAATATAAACCAATTATAGAACCTGTGACACTCATCATCCACTTGTGACAAGTTTGTGATAATCTTGTAATAATAATCAGATTTACCCAGTCAATATTTGTTACCTATATGTATCAAGTCTGTCACAAACCGCTTGATACTGGTATACCTTGTCATAACCTATTGTATCATGGTCACCCACTAGTGATAAACTCAACTATGGTAACTTATGATGAATCTATCATCATCGTGTGATTACCTGGTTTAAACCTATTACCATCGGTTTAGAATTGTTTTGTAACATGGTGTGTTGTTGTTTTAGGTTTGTTTTCAACATTTTTCTATAATAGCCACCATTGTGTGGTCACCTCCAATAACTACTAACTTGTTAACATTTCATTACCTACAATATCCTCCTTCTTACCATTTCCAAAAAAACGATTATAAAATCATTGTATGCTAATCAAAGGTTTATATTTTGATATTACATTATAATATTTCACATAATATGATACCATTAATGAATATGGAAAAATAAATAAATCTAATTATACTTATAATAGACCCTGAGGCATCTGATAGGAGTGAAAGCTTGCCCCCTTAAGAACCACCAATGAGTTATTCCAGGTGGCATGGTTTTCCTTTAATAAAGGTGATGAGTCGGTCTGCATTCACGGATAGCAGCTAAAAATAGTTGTCCTCACTACTAGGTTGACAACTGAAATAAATTTTCCCACTTGTAAAAAAAAATTTAACCATATCTTAACTTATATATTCTAAAAACATAATCTTATTGTTACTATTCAATGTAAGTTGTCAACATCACTATCAACATCACCATCATATTGAAATTAAGAAATAAAATTTTGACTTATTAAAATTAAAAAATATTTTTTTTGAATATAAATTAAATACCCATCACTAACACACTAATATATACGTAAAATGTTTAACCTATTATTAGTCCCTGCCTGGGACTCTTAGCGATCGATCGATCGCTGACCGAGTAGTTTGACCGTTATATTTTTAGTATATTGGCATTTTAACCTAAGTTTAAGCAAAGTTTTGGTGCGGAAAATAATTGGGGTCTTATTACCGGCTTCACGTTGTTCGATGCAAAGGACGGTTGATATGCCAACATTTTAAGCGCAAGTTGGTTTGTCGTAAGTCGCCATTGCCACGAATCCAAACCCTCGTCATTCAATTCGTCTGTCACCAATTTAATAGCTGGTACAGCTGGAACAGTCTTTCTCCGGATCCTTCTTGTTATCGACGGTGTAGGCTTCAGTTTGCAGATCGCATGGCTATGGCTGAAGTTTCTTCAGTGTCAGCTACTTTACTGGTTCCTTGCTTGAGGGAGGACACTCAACATTTATCTCAAGGTTGGAGTCTTAGTTCATTGGGTCCGTATAGGGTTCGAGACCGTCCCGACCAGTTTCCATATCAGACTTTCTCCTCAACAATTCATAGTTTATTGGACGGGATCCACAAGCGCAGAGGGTTTCAATTTTGATTTGGGGTTTTCAAGGAATTTTAGGCTGATTTTCTCTAGTCAAGCCAGTATTCCGGCCCCAGATATAAATCAATTTCAATTTCAAAACCCTTCTGCTTCAGGCCCTTTTCAGAATCAATTTTCTCATCCCCTGGTCTCCTAGGCGTCGTTGGCACAGTCCATAGGTTTTCCTGCGAAACCCAGTTCCAGTTTTCGCCAGAGCAAGAACTAGAATTATATCAAAACCGACTCTAAGAAACCTCATTGTGTTCAAAGGAAATTGTGTACAGCTGGAACAGTCTTTCTCCGGATCCTTCTTGTTATCGACGGTGTAGGCTTCAGTTTGCAGATCGCATGGCTATGGCTGTTGCGGGTGGCTTATCATGTACTCAAACAAAGTTTGCGGGTCATTTGCTACCCTCTACTTTGGCGTTCTGCCCAACACCTTTGCTCTGCCTGAGGGAAAACTCTTCTGGGATTCGAACGCATGATGCTTTCGACTAGTTGCAGCAACGATTGGAGTGCTCCAGTACAAGGTCGAGGTGCGGCCTACTGTTTGTCTATTTTCTTTTCTTCGTTTTGCTGTATTTGTTACCAGATCTTCCTTAATTCACAAACTTAGCACTTCTTGCAGTTTGGTCTGGCGAGGGTGCTGCATGAACACTTTGTCTTGTCAGCTGGGCGGCGAGCTCTTTGGTCCTGTTTTCCTGTATTGTCCTACCAGATCTTCCTTAATTCACAAACTTAGCAGTTCTTGCAGTTTGGTCTGGCGAGGGTGCTACATGAACACTTTGTCTTGTCAGCTGGGCGGTGAGCTCTTTGGTCCAACCTTTATCGTTTTTCCAGGTAAGTATTTAGCCTCTCAGGTTATCTCACTGTAAGAAAAAGGGTTCTTGTGTCTTAATTAAAACATGGCTTTGTTCTTTCGTTCCAGGGATGGGACTTCACAACTAGTGTGTTGAACTTATCCAAACTCTGGTCATTCAATTCCTCTGTCACCAATTTAATAGTTGGTACAGCTAGAACAGTCTTTCTCCAGATCCTTCTTGTTATCGATGGTGTAGCCTTCAGTTTGCAGATCGCATTGCTATGGCTGTTGCGGGTGGCTTATCATGTACTCAAACAAAGTTTGCGGGTCATTTGCTACCCTCTACTTTGGCGTTCTGCCCAACACCTTTGCTCTGCCTGAGGGAAAACTCTTCTGGGATTCGAACGCATGATGCTTTCGACTAGTTGCAGCAACAATTGGAGTGCTCCAGTACAAGGTCGAGGTGTGGCCTACTGTTTATCAGGTGAAGTTACAAGTTGTTCGAAGTCTATTTTCTTTTCTTCGTTTTCCTGTATTGTCCTACCAGATCTTCCTTACTTAGCACTTCTTGCAGTTTGGTCTGACGAGGGTGCTGCATGAACAGTTTGTCTTGTCAGCTAGGCGGCGAGCTCTTTGGTCCTATTTTCCTGTATTGTCCTACCAGATCTTCCTTAATTCACAAACTTAGCACTTCTTGCAGTTTGGTCTGGCGAGGGTGCTGCATGAACACTTTGTCTTGTCAGCTGGGCGGCGAGCTCTTTGGTCCAACCTTTATCGTTTTTCCAGGTAAGTATTTAGCCTCTCAGGTTATCTCACTGTAAGAAAAAGGGTTCTTGTGTCTTAATTAAAACATGGCTTTGTTCTTTCGTTCCAGGGATAAATCTATTTTTCTCAGACTCTGTTCTGCATGCAAATACTTGCTGGAGCTACTAGTCGGTCTTCCTATCATCTGATGGAGGGTTTAACTTTCCTCCTATTGTAGTGGTTTATAGCTTTTACCCTTGGGTTTTTGGCCCTTCTCATGTAGACCAGAGTCTCTGTTGAAGTATTGCCGACCTCACTACGACTATGGTTTTATTTTATTAAAGTCTGTAATATTTTTGTTCGACCTTGATTCAGTTTCTTGGATTTGCTATACTGAGTTTTATGGTTCGACTTCCTCCCATGACTACAATTATACAGTTTTTTTCGTGCTGAAAAATAAATCCAGTGACAACATTTCTCTCTTTGGCATCACATAATGCATCACTGTAAACAAAACTTTCTTTCTGTGCCTAGGCTCCATCGTTTCTGGTTCAGATCTGTGGTTGTTATGGACGGGATTTGCTATGTGCCACGATTACAGGGGAATTATAGTTGGGCAAAATTCCAGGCTGCCAAATCTTTAGAGATCATGCTGTGATTGTCTGATACCTGTACCAATTATGCCCTCAAATTGTTTGCAGAATGACAAACAATATTATTTTTCAGAAACTCTTTTTCATTCGGATTAGGTTTTTGCCATGAATATTAGTAATCTGTCAACATTCAGATTAGGTTTTTGAGGTTCAAGATTTTTGTTTTCAGGATATATGATTCTCAATACTGTTAATTTCTGGTATGTTTTTTCTTAATTTCACACAACAGGTTAACTCTCTGTTAATGTTAAGGTATCTGCTCATCAAGTTTATGTTATTTTGTTTCCTTTGTAATTTGCAAATTAAAGCATACGAACAGTTCCTATATTGTTCTGTTTGGTCAATCGTCAAAAATTAAAAGCAAGCATGTTAGCTAACTCACATCTCACATCTTTTCTTGAAGCTTCTCAAATTCCTGTTGTTCTATCGCTTATTTTTCAGTGCTCATAACTCATGACAATCCAAGTGATGTTATAAAGGCAATATACAACAATGGGCAACATGTTTAACTAGTAAAATATAGATTTCAATAGACAATCTATTGTTATTTTATTTCACAAATGCAATCAACAATAATTTTAACTTTCAGAAATATTCTTAAAGTTATGGTGCATTTTTTCATTTTGTCTTTCCACTGCTTCCTTTTGTTAACTTGCAGAAATATTCTTAAAGTTATGCTACATTTTTTCATTATGTCTTTCCACTGTTTCCATTTCCAATTTCTTTGTTATTTATAAATATGACTTGTTGCTAGAAATTTGATATTTGTTTGGCAACATAATGCAAGAGCCTATTTTTTTAATATATATATTTTGTTCGAAACAATCATCTTCACTTTTTGCTAATTTGATCAATATTTTTTGCAAAGCTGTAGAAGACAATTGCAGAAGGCAACTCTGGTAAGCAATTGCAAATGATGGAAGAAATAATAGATGTTGACAGTTACAAATTCAGATTGCAATGCATTTTTCCTGACAACATTGATATTGTATTAAAAAGAAATGGTCTTTTTAGACTAAATGCATTTTCATATACTGTAGGAGATTGTCTATTTGACTCATTCGAAATGCTTCTACATTTTCGTTATACTTCAAATGAACTGCGAAATGGGTTAATAGAACACTTTCTTTTTTGCTTAAACAACAATGATGTTGAAGCAATAGAGTCATATGAGTATGAACTAGCACCTGAATTCCTATACGAGTTACATGGTATTAATGATATTGGTACATATCTTCATAAAATGCGTTCTTCTGCATCTACAAATATAAAGGAGTCTGACCGAGGTTTATGGGGTGATACCTTTTGCATACGTTGGTTAGCTAAATGGCTAGATATATCAATTGCAGTTTGGTCATTGACAAGAAAAACAAGATATTTGCTTTTTAATCAACATGAAAATACAATTCCATATTGCATTCTCTTTCATGATGCAAATCCTGTTAGTGGTCATTATGAACCATTGGTTTACCAAAAGTTTCCAATATGCATTTGCAGCCAGTCTAATATCTACCTGTCACCTATTTGCAAAGATATTGAAAGCCACTGGATGCATATTGCAGATAATATGCTTTTAAATGAATTAACAATCGCAAAGCAAATGACATCTAATTGTGGTGACAGTCTCTTTAATGCAATTTGCTATTTAGTGGCAACAGAATTCGATGCACAGTGTTTGCAACTTTACATTGTGCAATCTTTTTGCAATGCACTTATGCATAAGAATCGAGATGCATTACATTGTTTAGAACAATACCTAGTAGTTGATGTGATACACTATGCAATGAATAACAACTGGCAACAATATCTCATAAATATGGCAATGCCATATGAGAAAGGACAGGTAGAAGGCGGACCATTCTGTTTGCAATGGATATCTGTGATATTCAAAGTCAGTATCCAGGTATGGTCCTCTGTTGCTAATAACTTTGTCAGTTACAGTTCTGCTTATTCGACGTGCAATCATATTGTTAACATCATGTCATTCAGGACAGATACATCACATATTCACTACCACGCAATGATACAAAAATATGTTCACAATTCTCAACAAGTGTACATGGAAGCAAAAGAGGATTGTAATCAATTGCATCATAAGCATATACTAGAAAAACAACAATGTATATCTCAAGTACATTTTAACAATAATATTGCATTTGAGATAGCATCTCATTTAGAACAAATGCAGCCAACTAAGCATCGTAGGCTCAATTATCACAAACTAAAGCAATTCATACGTACAAAACGCAAATGCAATGACATATGCAAAAAAGCATTTTCTAATAAGAAGTCAAGAATGACAAGCAAGAAAGATGCAGTACAGATTTATATGGAAAAAGTCGAAGACACGCCTAGGAATACATGTGCAGTTTGTACCAGATTGCATTTTGCAAAAAATATTAGATTCTTCACTATAGAGTTGCAAGAAAAGCATATGAATTTGACATTGAACAATAGGACCTTCAACAATGAAAACATATGTGTTCCTTGCAAAAAAGCACTCAAGAATGGAAAGCTACCACAATTTGCAACACCTGAACAAATAAGACGTAACATTCCATTGCCAACTGTAAATACACTTTCAGATCTAGAAGAAAGACTTGTGTCATTGAGAATTGCATTTGCACAAATCAGACAATGGGGATATAGGCGATCACAAATTGGCTTAACAGGATCAATTATCAATGTACCAGTTCATATGGACGTTGTGCAAAAAGCATTGCCACAATATCTAAGTGATACAATGACAATTGCAGTTGCATTAAAAAGACGATTGCAATACAAAAATGCATACCAAACAGGTAAAGTACGTCCAATTATTGTCATGAAAGCATTGAACGAACTATGTTCTAGAAGTCTTTATAAAGCTGAGAACATTTGTATAAATGAGAATTGGGCCCATGTTTTACAAGAGAATAATGAATACATTGTACAAAATTCAAACAGCGACAATGAAAGTGATACAGACAGTGATGCAAATAACGAAACACCTACTGAAACATTGGTGCATGTATTAATAGAGTCACAACGCATCTACGATTTGCAAGACAAGATTATTGAACTGGCACCTGCTGAAGGACAACGACCACTGGGGATTTTCAAGGACAAATATGCAGAAGAAATTAACTTTCCAACATTATTTTATGGCGACGCACGTGATCATGACATCACAAATAGGTTTAGTTACCAAAACATTGTGCAATGGGAATTGTTACAAGCAAGTGGTGACTTCTCATATCATACAACAAATTTGTTTTTCAAGACAATGCGAATAATAATTGATAAATTGCTTTCTTGCATATGGGTACGAATAAGAAAAGGACAACTAAAAGGCAGGAAAATATTAGCAAAAGATGTCAAGTATCGAGCAAATTTGGAAAAGTTATTGAAATCTGATATTGGATACATAGATTTCAAAAACATTCGCATATCTTCTGATCATTTGGAACAAATTAAGAAAAACATATTTGCAATGATACGACAATTGGGGCCTCCAACTTTCTTTGTCACATTTACAAGTGCAGAACATCGATGGAAACCATTAGTAGATACACTCGTCACATTGTTTAGAAATAAAGCAAATAAAAATGCTATTGATATATTAGAAGATGATGACATTGACTACCTTATAAGAAAATATCCAGTCACATGTAGCCAGTACTATAGACATAGAATTAATGCTGTAAAGCGATTGATATGTCAAGATACTACATTCTTTGGAAAAATATCTGATTACTATTTCGTAACAGAATTCCAAAATAGAGGAACTGAACATGAACATGGACTGTTATGGATAGAGAATGCTCCAATATATGGAAAACAAAGCAATTCAGAAATTGAGAAGTTTCTTGACAATTACATAACTTGTAATACAGATCATTTGGACCCAGATGTTGCTAAATTGCATAAACATCACCATACAAGAAGTTGTAAGAAGCAAAAAAATTCAAACTGCAGATACAACTTCCCCATGCCACCAATGAAATCAACAATGATCATCGAGCCAACCAATGCACAAAATAAAAAAATCGTAGAGAAATCAATATCACTTTTCGCATTCTTGGAGCAAACAAACTACAATGATTCAATAAAGCATGACAATTTCCTCCTAGAAATAGGACTACTAGAAAGTGAGTACATAGAACTATTACAACATACAATAAAGCAACCAACAATTTTCCTGAAACGAAAACCTTCTCACATTTGGAATAACAGTTTTGCGAAGGCTATGCCTACTTTATGGAATGCAAATACAGATGCACAATTTGTGCTAAATGCATATGCCGCAGCATCATATTGTAGTTCATATATGACCAAAATTGACAAGTCTATGACAAATGCATTTAGAAGAATACGCAAAGAGCATCAGAAAAATGAAATTGATGCTATGCAAATGATTCGTAAACTTGGAAATACATTACTCAATCTACAGCAAATGTCAGCTCAACAAGTAGTGCATATAGCACTTTCATTGCCATTGAGTTGTAGTTCAAGGGAATGTATATTTGTAAACACATCTCCAGTTGATGAACGCACATTTATGCTTAAACCGCCTATTCTTTTGAAACAAGAACCTGATGATTCAGAAGATGTTATGTGTCATTCCATTATTGACTACTACATTGGACGCCCAAGTTCCATTAGCAAAATCTGCCTTGCAGAATTTGTATCAAATTACAGGAAAGATGGCACACCCATATCTAAAAGGAAAAAACCAAATGTTATACGATTTGTCAAATATAAAAAACACAATGATATTGAAAACTTCTGCCGAGAGAAATTATTATTATATATGCCATTTGAAAATTGTGAAAATACATTGAAACAAGAATTGTCTACATGGCTCTCTGCATATACATTACATGAAAAAACAATTCAAGCCAATGAAGCCAAATTTACATATAACATCAATCCAACATGGGGTGATTTAGAGACTGCAACAAATGAGCAAATTAGTTCTTTGAATACTAACCAAATGAATATGTGAAACCAAGAGAACAGTTCCCATTATGAGGAATATGATTTGCAATCGGACTTGCAATTTCCAAAACAGTTTGAAATGAAGAAAAAAATCAATCTTGGATTTCAAATTACTGCCCATCCATTTTTAATGGAGAACAATGAGTATTACAAACTTAGAAGAATGTTGAACAAAGAGCAACAAGCAATTGTAAAAGACGTTGCAATTAAAAAAAAAAAAAAACCCCAAGGAACCAATTTACCTTTTTATTACAGGTGGAGCAGGCGTAGGTAAAACACTCACAGCAAAAGAAATTTTCCAAATGCTTATACGAATTTATGATTCACAAAACACAACTGATCCTATGAAACCAAAAGGTCTAATATTAGCATACACAGGAAAAGCTGCTTATAATGCAGGTGGAACCATTCTGCATTGCTAATGCCTTTTAACAAGTCTCAACTGTTCCCACTCAGCAAAGAAGTATTGGACAGCTTATCAAAGCTATATCAAGAATTGCAGCTAGCTTTCATAGATGAGGTCTCGATGATTGGTAGTCGGTTCTTATATTCTATTGACAGTAGATTCAGAAACATAAAACATGTCCAAACCAAATACTTTGGCAACATTGACATCATATTTTGTGGTGATTTCTATCAAGCACAACCTATTCAAGACTCTCTTATTTTTGAACAACCAAGAATCAACAATCAAACAATAACACATGATTTCTGGAAGGATAATGTCAAGTGCTTCCAATTGCATATGACTATGCGACAAACAAATAAGAGATTCATATCAGTGTTAAATAGAATGCGAACAAATTGTCAAACATCTGATGATATAACATATATGAATACAAGTTGCATGCGCCCTGTACCAAATGATCCGACATTTCCCTATTTATTTTACAAAAACAAAGATGTTGCAATGCATAACAAGAAAATGTTAATGCTGATGCCTGGCAAAGAAATTTTAATTAATGCAATTGATGAAAATGAGGAGAATAACGGCAATTTCCCAACCCATCAACATACAGCTATTTTGCCTTCGCACCTTCTGATAAAGTTGAACATGTTAGTTGAAATGTATGCTTGCAATTATGATGCACCAGATGGGCTAGTGAATGGTGCAGATGGAATAGTTAAAGCATATACCCATACAGATAAGGTCGATGTTCTATGGATTAAGTTCCACGACCCTAAAATGCATTTATGTTTAGCATCTTCATTCAAATAAAGCTTCTTTAAGTTCATAATCGTTCTTGTCATACCTGGACAGATGGATGCAAATGGTCGCTGCTCTGCAGCATGTAGGCCAGTCAACAAACTGGCCCCATAGCTATTTTGTTACTATGTAATATTTGCATCCACTGTGAAATGATTTACGGCTGAGAGTACCTGCCTGCCTTCAGCGACTTATATGAATTACTTATTTGTGGTTCACTCCATTTATTCCTTGACCTCTGCCTCCCATCCTTTCCAGACTTGGAACAATTTCCGCCAGGCCAACTTTTCCAAGTTCTACAATTCCCTGCAGACCCCGACAGGGACTACCGCCACGGCAGTGGCTCCTTGTTACTAATTAATATGGAAAAGACTCAGATACAAATAAATCCAGTAATACTAATAATAAACAATATATCTTAACTTATAAATTCAAAACATTTTCTTATTGTTACTATTCAATATAAGTTGTCAACATATATGATTAAGCAGCCACCATCATATTATTAAAGGATTGGCCATTTCAACTTATTAAATTGGGTCGTGAAATGAAAGTGAAAAGGGTGTTTTTAGTTTTAGAAATTACTCTAAAACTTAAAATAATATGATTAATTCTTTAAATGTGGTTGTGTGTAAAAAAATTAAGTTTTATATTATATTATTACGTTGTATATTTAAATTATAATTTAGTTAATTTTTTAATAATTCTAAATGTAATATAATATATGTGTTTTGATGTATATTTTAAGTTAATAATTATTTTTATTTTAAGATAGAGTTTTCAAAAGTTTTATTTAATTATCAATTTTTATTAAATAATAAATAAAAATTCAAAATTTACAAAATAATTTTAGTAGTAAAAAATAAAGGTTTTGATTTATCTCAAAAGTAATTATATTTATTTTGCTCTTCAATTTAATTAAAAAAATGTTCATTTTTATATATGACAATGAATTTTTCTTATTGTTTTTCTGGGGAAAATAGAGTTCATAATTTCTATTAAGAGGTATAATAGAGATTACATGTTGTAGATGCCAATGGCATATGCGGAATCGTGGTATTACCACTGTTCAGTAGTTACAAAAGATCTGTCCCATAAGTGTCGCTATGGATACAATGGGGCTGTATCCATTTACAAAAATTTCAGATATACATAATGTACTATAATATGCAAAAATTGAGGTTTTACCTCTGTTCAAAAATTATACAATATTGTCTGAAAGAGCCATGCCATTATATACAGAGCATAATCTAGTGAATCAAAAATTCAAAATCAGTAGGGGAGGTTGTCCCCTTGTAGCAGTCCATCTATGTAGGGGCGATGGTAGAAAACGTGCATCCCGTCTGGACTGTATTCCTCGATCATCCAGTCGCCTAGAGGCCGATCCACCGCTTCTTTCGAGAGCCGGTCAGCAGTTGTATTTCTTTCCCTGTAGATATGAGAAACAGTGATCCGGTCAAAATGTGTTTTGATAAAAAACAATTTCTTCCAAGATATGTCTCAAAGAATATGTGTGACAAAAGGAATTATTGTTTGCCCAATCAATCACTATCTTAGAATCACCAAAGATTTGTATTTGTCTGCAGTTTTTAGATAGAGCGAAATAAAGAAGATGTCTCAATGTGATGAGTTCGGCATGATTGTTGGTACCTAGACCAAGACCCAGTCTCAGATGAAAATAATGAGTTTCTGTTATGTGGAATAGGATACCCCCTCCACACCCTTGAGCTGATGCGGCCCCATCAAAATATGCCCACGGCATATTCCTGTTTATAATTTCGAGAGTGATATGCCTGGGAGTAATAGCTTTAATGTCAAAAGGAATTTCTGTGTAGGCAGCACATATGGTAGGCGGAAGAAGCTGCCAGTTACGCCTGCCTTCCGCAAAAATGATATCATTGCATTTGTACCAAATGTACATGGACACCATTAATGGCAAATTTCTTGCTTTCTCCGAGGACACAGCAGTCCACCATTGATCCCAGGCAGTGGGAATGTCATCTGCATGCCAGGCGGATGTAATGTTGAGGGCTTGATTGACCTGCTACCAAATTTCAATGGTAACTTCGCAAGAGAGAAATAGATGGAATGTAGATTCCTCCGCCTTGTTGCATAGAACACACCAGGTAGGTCCAGCAAATGCTCGTCTTTTTAGATTTTCCCCAGTTGGAATTTTATTCACCAGTATGCTCCACATTAAGAGTCTGGATCTGGGCTGAGCTTGTAGCTGCCAGATTTTCGACCACCAATTTATGAGTAATTCAGGCTTCTTGTCCTCAATGAGCTTTAAATATCCCAGCTTAGGTGTATATATGCCTGATTTAGCAGGTGCCCAAATGAGTTCATCATCCTGCTCATGTAGCTTAATATGAGTTTCAGTGAGCGCCTGTATGTATCGCTGCCATAGGTCCGCCCACTCATCTGTTAATTGCCACTGTTGATCTGTTATCCAAGCCTGCGAGAATATAGTAGATCGGATTGGGTCACCGACCTGTGCTAAGTGTTTGATGCCCTTATAGTTGAGATGTCGGATCATGTCTGCAGGTAGGAGGTGAGCGTTCCCAGACCCAGGCAATGGATCCAGTCCAATGCGTACCTGAGTTCCATTACCAATTTTCCATAGAAGGTTTTCCTTGATGAGGGGCAGTGCTTTAAGGGTAGCTTTCCAGATTACAGATACACCTTGGTGATTCCAAGAAGGTCTATGAATCCAGTCAATGATATTTGTAGGCCAAATGTATTTTTTGTGAATAACTTCTTCCCATAAGCTGTCCATCTTGAGTAGTGACCATCCCTGCTTAGCTATTAGGGCAAGTGCAAATTCTGAGAGGGATTTAAGTCCCCACCCACCCCAGTTCTTGGGCATAGATACCAGGGACCATCTTGTCCATGCAAAGGTCTTTCCCTTTTTGTTCCCATTCCACAGGAACCTGCTGCAGATCTGTTGAATTTTTTGTAGTATGCTCCTCGGAATCCAGGTGAGGGACATCCAGTACACTGGTGTGGCCTCAAGTACAGATTTGATTAGCTGTAATCTGCCCGCTTTTGATAGTAAGCGATGGTGCCAGCAAGTTATCCTCTTTTCAATTTTGTTAATGAGCCACCCCCAGTGTTCAGTTTTGTAACCATCCGGCCTTAATCTGAATCCCAAGTATTTGATTCCATCCAGTAGATTATTTTCCAGAAAGGGAAAGAACTGGGCAGCCAACTGAGTTTCTTGTTGAGTACATCTCGTCACTGATCTGGTGGATTTGTCCCTGTTTATTTCCATACCCGTGGCTTTGCAGAATAGTTGAAGGATACTATTGAGTGCAGTGCTATCTCTAACACTGCCATTGAGGAATATGAGTATATCATCCACGAACAAAAGGTGTGTAATGGAGAGCTATTCGGTAATTTTGAGGCCACTTATCTCCCCATTCCTTTTTGCATCCGCGATAAGCCTACTCAACCCTTCCATAACAATGAGAAAGAGTAGTGGAGAGAGTGGGCATCCTTGCTTGATACCCCTGTTGATGTAAAAACGATCTGAGGCTGCACCATTGATGAGAATGGCAAAAGAGACAGATGTAACACATCCCATGATCCAGTTAATAAATGGCTGAGGAAAGCCCAGGTGTATAAGGATCATTTTAAGATAAAGCCAATTCACCTTGTCAAATGCCTTAGTAAGATCAATTTTCAAGGATACCCCTTTCAGGTTCTTCAGCTTGATGGAGTGTAGGGTTTCCTGGGCAGTGCCTATAGCCTCTTGAATATGACGGTTCCGGAGAAAAGCAAATTGTTCAGCAGATATATGGGAGGATAGAATCGGCTTAATACGGTTGGCTATAATCTTGGCAATGATTTTGTAGAGGCAGTTACAGAGAGATATGGGCCGAAAATCATTGAAAGAAGTGGGTTCATCGGCTTTGGGGATCAAGGCAATATAGGTCTGATTCATAGGAGGGTGGATGTGCCCCGAGATCCGGCTTTCCTCAACAACAGCTAATAGATCCTCTCCCATCTGTTCATAAAATGCCAGATAGAATTCCACCGGCCATCCATCTGGTCCCGGGCTCTTATCTTTCTTGAACCATTTTAGTGTACTTTCAAGCTCCAGAGATGTGACTGGTATTGTAAGATCTTCCAAGTCCTCCTGGCTAACAAACCGAGGGAACTTTTCTGCAGTTCTAATAATATCAGGAAGATTGACTTCAGGTGGTGCTGTGAAAAGACCCTTGAAATGAGACACCCCAAGTCTAGCCAATTGTTGATGAGTGGTAGCCCATCCGTTTGGCTCCCTTGGAAGTCTCCATATGGTGTTCGAAGCCTTCCTGCCGTTGGCTAAGTTATGAAAGAATTTAGTGTTACAGTCCCCCGCTTTGAGCCAAATGGCTCTACTTTTAAGCCTCCATTGCTCCTCCTTGTCATGTAGAATTTTTGCTTTTTGACCGTGCAGATGATTGAGTAGTTCTTTGGATTCGTCAAAGAGGTATCCAGATCCTTTGTCATCGGTCAATGAAGCAATCTGTGCTTCAGTATCCTTCAGAATCTGTTCATCTCTATTCCTTTTGGATGTCGCCCAATTCTCAGTCAATGCTTTGAGTTTATTGAGTCTTTCACAGAAATCATAGGCCTTCCTCTGCTCCCGCAGAGGAGGCTGTGTTGCCCAGAAATCCGTGACCAAATTGATATAATCCGGATCCTTAAGAAAGCCAGCAAAAAATTTGTATGGAGATCTCGGCTTGGGCTTGTTGTCACTAATCTGTAGAAAAATTGAATGATGATCAGATAGACCCCCTGTACCAACCCATTGTCTGTATAGTGGGCATAACTAGATTAGATCCTGGTGCATCATAAACCTGTCTAATCGCCTCCCCAGTGCAGCCTCCCCTGTGTGCTGATTGTGCCATGTAGGTAGTTTCTTATTCATAGGAATGTCCACCAGGTGATGAGAGTCTAGAAGTAATTGCATTTGATCCGCAATGGTATCCCACTGGGCATTATGTCCCCAGGATTCTCCAACTCCCATTGAGAAGTTGAAATCCCCTCCGATCACTGTATGCTGTGTGATATGGTTACCGGATAGAAATTCTTGCCAGAAGGGAAGTCGATGCTGGTTGGGACCATATATATTGATAATTCTGATCGGGAAACCCAGTTCACCAACCATAATATCCATTCCGAGGAAGCCTCTGCCCCCCCAGGCGGAGAAAGATCTACACTTCCTTGGATTGATGCCGATGAGTAAACCACCTGATCGCCCACATGCGTCCAGTCCATGCAGAGTCCATCCCAGGAGTAATCCTTGCAGGCATCCCACCGCCACCTCAGCTGTGCATAGAGTCTCTTGGAGAAAAATAATATCACACCTTGATACTAGAAGGAGTCTTTTCAGAGCCAGTCGTTTTTTGGGGTTGGCTAGTCCCCTGCAGTTGAAGGAGAGCCAGATCATGGGTCACCACAGTTCATGGGCTCGATAGCTCTAAGTGCCCTTTCAATGGTAGTCTGTCGCCCCATGGCGACGTCAGCCACAGCATTTAACTTAGCCGATGAGATATGTGAAGGTCTGCCGCGTTTCTGTTTATGGAGACGACCAGGGGATGAGCCCAGACCTAATATACGAGTCCGAGCTCTAGGTCTCAGGTGATAGTGATGTGAGCCGGACAAATCCGGAGAAGATGGGTGGTCCGCATCCCCCAAGATCAGGTTGTGTGTGGGAGGGGTGGTAGATATGGATGGCGGAGGAGGGGCAATGGTGCAGAGTATGGAGGGGATGGTAACAGGCTCAGAACGGGGTGCTTGTATAGATGAATGCACATTAGACAACATATCAATAGAGCATGATTGTGAGAGAGGGGGGAGGGAGTCATTACCCGGTCGAGTAGGTACAGTTGCGGCCGATTTAGCAGTCTTCCCAGCAGTCCTCGAGCGGGTCCGCGGTGGTCCAGGTGCATCCAAGTCCTTGCTGCGAGCAGATTTTGTAGCGCTGTCCCCCTTCTTCATGGTAGGGATCTCCTGTTGATTCTGTACCCCCTCCGATGGCAGGTGCTCGCCATCATTTTGATTCACCGTAGTCTGTTGACGAGGTCCCTTAGAGTCCTCAGAAATCCCCTTCGCTAGCAGTGGGCAGTCCTTAAAGAGGTGCCCAACTTTGTGGCATCTCCTACATCGATATGGCACTCCCTCATAATCAAGGGGCTGTTTGCGCGAGACGTGATTATGGTGCAGGGTGATCTTTTCCACCAGCCCGGGCCTGATATCCATATTAACCAGTATTCATGCCATAGTCCTGATGCCTGTTTTTTCATATGATCTATCATGCTCCAGATAGGTGCCTAAAGTGTCCCCAATTTTTTTGAAGGTGAATTGATTCCAGAATTGCCAAGGTAGCCCAGGAAGGCGTACCCAAATGGGGCCTTCCCCGAGTTGTTCGCGCTCTGGATCGAAAAGGGGATCCCACCGTTTGAGCAGGACCGGAGCGAGCTCTATATGCCAGTATTGGGTGAGAACCCACTGTGTGTATTCGGGCCTTTGAAAGTGTAGGGCAAACCAACCCCTTGTTAGCACCATAATCTCCGGGAGTTCTTTGAAGAAAGACCCCCAAATCTCGTTCACCCAAAGCTTGAGTCTCTTCGCGGAGTATGTTCGACCCCTGACTCTGCCCACCAGAACTTTTCGAGCCGCATCCATAACGTCCAGAAGTGGATCTTCAGGCCCCAAATTGATGTTGTAGTCAGGATCAATGGACCGGAGGCAGCGTCCCTTGGTCACCTTCTCAGAGCGTTTTCCAAATGGTATACCCTTCAGCAGGTTGCAGCACGGGTCAGATGAACTGTGCTGTGCTGATGCAGCGGAACGCACCGGAAGTGGCGGGGTGGTGAAACAGCCAGAGTGAATTGGTGTGCGAGGGGTTGAAAAGCTAGAACCAGGGAGACCGGATGCAGGGGGGATGCAGGGATGCTGGTGTGTCTGAGGCATAAATGATACAGAGGGGGAGTGGGAGCTCGAAAGGGGCGGAGGCAGAGGAGGCGGGGGGAGCGCAGGGCGGTTGTGGTCCTGAAGTGAGGCATCCAGGAAAGGGGAACTAAGGAAGCATGTGCCCAGTAACTGTGCCGTAGCCGAGGAGAGAGGAGGGCAGTCAATAGGTGGGGTGTCCGCTGTAGAGATAGCCGGCCCTTTGTTTTTTCCAGCAGAAGACAAATGTGGATGCAGGTTCGGGGCACCTGTTGCAAAACCCAACGAAACGCTCCGCGGAAGCATAATAGGCCTACTAGTATGTGCCCATATATCTTGATGCGGCATGGGTTCGCCTCGTAATCAACCAAATCCTCGTCACCCATGATAATCTGTCGGTTATGAGGCGCGAACGGGGTTCGAACAGTGGTCCGTCTGCACCGTGATAGGGAAAGTCAGAGCGGCAGTGAGAGCAGCAGTGGGTGCCCAGGGGGGACCGCAGGAAGACCCAAGAAACTTCGCGCAAAACAATAACAGTGCCGCAGTCAACCCAACACTTCACATGAAACCCGGAGTCTGCCTGTAAACCGCCATGGGGAGTAGTTCAGAAACGAAAACCTATCTAGGGTTCCGCCATTTTCACCGTCGGAGCTCCTCTCCTGAATAAGTAAATGATATTATCAATTTTTCTTATTGTTATTTTGCTATTTTACATATTTTTTTTTAGGAATATCTATATGTGTGTTTAATTCATACATTAATTCTTTTAATAATAATAATAATAGGTGTGTTTATTTTGAAATAGGCCTTCTAGAATTTTAATTTAATTATCAATAATCATTAGGTGGATGGTAGAGATTACCTCCACCACATATTATAGAATATTAATAGTAGTATACATAAATCAAAGGCTGAGATTTATTTGCAAAATGGTCACGTTCTTTTTGCTCCATTAATTAAATTGATTAGTTAAAAAAAAACAACCTTAAATGAACAATTGTATATGAAATGAGTTATGGTTTTTAGGCATGTGGTGTTGATAAGCCATGGTATTCTAACAATGTTTAAAGTGAGGGTAAGTGTTTTGATGCTTATTATGGTTTGATGCTTATACCAATCATTTAATTTATATGGTTGTTACAATTATTGTTTTTTTTAATGTTGGCAATGTAAGATGTATCATGATGCTTATACCAATCATTTAATTTATATGCATGTGATAGTTATTGGTTTTTTTTAGTGTTGGCAATGTAAGATGTATCACGAGATAAGTGTCTTGATACCTATTATTGGTTGATGCATATCAATATTTACTAACCATTTAATTTATATTACTACACTAATATTGATTATTAATTAATAATAAAATATCTAGAAACCATTTAATTTATATTGCTACACTAATACTAATTATTATTTAATAATAAGATATCTAGAAATCATGGTATAAATATTGAAAATATATCAAAAAATCATGACACTAATATTAAAATGGAAAAGTGATAAATATTCGTCAACACACCTGACATTATATGTTAACAATCACATAACTAGCACAACCACATTAAAAATATTAATGTGGTTGATATAGGCGGAAGACTTCATTTGTATCTACCAAGCCATTAATAAATATATAATAATAATAATGATATTAAAAAAACCATTACAACAAAATTATTATTATATACAAGATCATTATAATCATTTTAAAATAATTATTATTATTACTAAATAATTATTCATATTAAGATTATTATTATTAATTGATATTGCTACTAATATAAATTAATAATATTATTAAATAAATAAATAAATTTAAATTAAATAAAGTAAATATTAAACAATTAAATTATATTAAATTATTTAAATAAATAATGAAAGTAACAATAATATTTTAGAATGCAAATTTTTGTGATTCATAATATTATTGAGAGAATATTTTCGGTAATTGAACCACTTAGTGTGCTTCATCATCAGGATCTTGATGAATGCACTGATCAAACTATGTAAACCACTTGAGAAATAAATGTTAAAAGATAATAATAAATAAATAAATGTGAATGTTATATAATTTAAAAATTATAATATAAAGATTAAACGACTTATAAAATAATTAATATAATATAAAAGTTAAACCATTTATAAAAAAATTAATATAAAAAAGGAATTACTAAATTTATTCTTAATTTAAATAAAATATTGTTTATAATAATAGGTTATTATTATTTTGATAATAACAATTTCTAATTTCATGAAGAAGTAATATTAAAAAGTATTATTATTCAATGAAAATAAATAAACGTTTTACAAGTTGATCAACTTGATCACCAAGATATATGATACTCAAGTTGATCCACTTGATCACCAAGAGTGTGTCCTACAATATTTGATATCAACATCCAATATCTTAATCGACTTGATCACCAAGACACTTTTCCAAGTCTTCTGGAATAAACGTTTTACAAGTTGATCAACTTGATCAAGAGACTTTTCCAAGTCTTCTGGAATAAACGTTTTACAAGTTGATCAACTTGATCACCAAGATATATATGATACTCAAGTTGATCCACTTGATCACCAAGATATATGATAGTCGAGAGTGAATCTAAGCTAGAGGCGGGTCCCGACTCTGGTTTTTGCATATTGCTATGAACATATTATCAATTTAATTACCAGACCCTTAATCACCAACCAATCTACTTTGTTTTGTTTTAATAGCAGAACACTTGGCTCATTTTTATCAAAGATAAAATTATCTACGCCTATATAATCTGTTTGAAGAAGCGGTTACAATCCACACAACTTCAACTTCATCTCCGCCTTTGGGCTCTGGGGTTTTAATTATAATGGCCGAGCAGGCAGAGGTTTCTGAATTACCTGAGTTGCCTGAGGATTTGAAACACCAAATATTGGTGTGGCTTCCAGTGGATTGTATCTGCAGATTTCGCAGCGCATGCAAAGACTGGAATGCTCTCCTTTCATCCACCAAATTCATAACCAGAAAATGGGGGGAGCCGCCTTCCAACAGTATGCCATGGCTGGTTGTGCAGAATGCCCAGTCCAGAATGCCTCACTGTTTGCTTTATTGCTTCTTCACCCAGAGATGGAAGAAGAGTTCTTCCATCTCCCTTTCTTTCCTGAAAGAAAAGGAAATTCGTATTGATTGTCATGGTTCTGCAGCAGGGTTGTTCTTGGTGGGAAATTTTCCAAGATTTGTTGTTTCCAATCCTCTCACAAGAAACTCAATAAAACTTCCCCCAGTTTCATCCATAAGGTCGGTTAGAGCCATCGGCATCATGGAAGGGGAGGACCCCAGTCGAGACACATACAAAGTGGTGGCAGTGGGCCGACCGCGCGATCAGAAAGGCGATTTAGTGGAAATCTATGATTCCAGTGAGAAGTCATGGAGAATTGCAGGGCAGATGCCCGAGGATTTGTGGGTAGTGCGGGCACATATGGGAATGGAGCTGGTTTTTTGTGATGGGGATTTCTATTGTTTAACAATCATGAGTGGCTGCTGGGGTATAATGGGTTTCAACATCAGAAATGGGACTTTCATTTCTGCACCCTTGCCAGAGCTGGCTAAAAGAAAGCAGATTTTCCCTTACCTGCTCACCTGTGGGTCGCGGGTTCTAGTCACAGGTGGGAAGGTCAAAGACGGAGGGGGGCTTTTGCAGGAGGTCATTATATGGGAGTTCGCAAAGGTGAAGGCGGACTCCTCTGTTTCTTCATCAGCATGCTGGAAAGAGGTCGCTAGAATGCCTCCATCAATGTGTGAGGATGTTAACAAGACTCTGTATAATATTGACAGCTCTATGGAATGTCCCTTAATGAGCTGCATAGGAGTTGGGGATTGCGCCTGCTTTATCCTCAATGGATGTATGAGGGTGATGGAGGTGGTATTTTACAGCTTAAGTAAAAAGACATGGGGCCGGCTTCCCACTTGTCATTTAGATAACGAAGGGTATGTGAGAGTCATGGCATTTGGCCCTAGGCCTGACATGAAGGTCGGTTGAAGGTTGATGTTTCCTTCTTTTTTTTCTTTGTCTGGTTATCTGCGAGATTGCTCTTGTACAGGGTTGAATATATGCCGCAACAAGTCTTTTTCTTTCTTTCTGGTTTTCTGTCAGATTGCTCTTGTACAGGGTTAAATAGGCACGTCAACATATATTTTTCTCTGTTTCTGGTTAGCTCTCTGATTGCTTCCGTAGAGGATTGAATGGATGCAACAACTGTTCTTGTAATATAAGTGTTTTCGTAGAGGGTTGAATGGATGCAGCAACTGTTCTTGTAATATAAGGGTTTGAATTTTCAGAAATATTGGTCATAGAAGGGTTTGAAGTTTTAGAAATGTCAGAAGATCTGAGAAATGATTTTTATATTTATTATTTTTAGTAAGGTAGATTTGAGCATAACTCTATGTAGTCGTTAGAAATGATTTTTATATTTATTATTTTTAGTAAGGTAGATTTGAGCATAACTCTATGTAGTCGTATTCTAACTCTATGTAGTCGTATTCTAACGAGATTGTTTTTTTCCATGAAAATCATGAAGTCTAATCAAATTATTTTTTCCTGAAGTCTAATCAAACTATTTTTTCCCTGAAAATCATGAAAATTCAGGCAATATATTCAAAATAATAGATCAAGGTAAAATGATACACTTAACTCATGATTCAAATATTTAAAAATTTCTGGAATCAAAGACTAACATTGGGACATGTGTTGAATTACTCAATTAAATTACTCCACCTCCCGCGTCTAAAGTTGTAAGGTCGGGTTTACATTGACTTTAGGGATATAAATATTGATTGATGTTTGTTGGGCTTGAAATCTAATGACTACAATCATGAATACCTCTTTTGCATTTCTTTGATCTACTCCATGACAAGATTGTTGTTGGTGTTGGTCTCCTTAAAATATCTTCCCCTTTGCACCTATCTTTGCAAATGATTAATGCTTGAGTCAACCAATGGGCACTACTTTTCTCTTATACAAAATCATAAAACAAATTTGGTAAAGGTGCCAAGAACCCACTAATTGAAGAACCATTGTCAACTAACTATTGAACACCTTTCCTTTGTTTGTTTGTTTATTTATCTCCTTCCTTCCTAGAAGGCCAAGTGGCCCAAGAATCAACTACAAAGGCTCTCGAAGATGTAATCACCTATGCACATATCACATGAATGTGGACATTGGTGCTCCCCATTTTATGGGGATCTCATGTCCTTGAGCAATTTCATGCATGTGCCTAAGATGCCACACATCCCCCATGTAATCCAACTTCCTAGTTTATCATGTTTCAACAACATGCTTGGTCAATTTTTTGCGCTAACTGTAGTTTGATTCAATGAGTAGACTTAACAATGGACAATAGACTTCCATAGTACCAAATTTGAGGTGTACATCAATCAATGGAATGATTTGATAGTACATGTGGGATGGATTGACACTCCATGCACTCATTTTACCTTCTACTCACCTCTAGATCCAAAGTCTATACACCTAGTAGTCGACGAAATGCAATTGACTCTATAGTTGTGCTCCAATTCCTACTCAGAGCCATTGTTGAGATTTGGTGGTTGACTTCCCTTCCACCTCTACACTCCCTTGTGGAAACTCTATGAGTTGTCTATGATTTCATGAATTTTACCTTATCTTTCATTCTTGGTTGGAAGAGCTTTTCATTTGTCAATCTATTTGGATTTTTTTTAATGAATCATTTTGAGTCACATCTCCTCAATGAGAGGATTTTGTTCCCTAAAGTGACCAATGAGAGATGATGAAACAACTTCATTCTTTTCTTCTCTCGTACCATTTTGCCTACTTAGTGATTTCCCTTTGAGTCGAATCTACCATAGTTCATGCACCCCTCCTAAAGTATCTCAAATCTTCTTTAGTAACATTGTATCATCCAACTCCTCAAGTGCATTTAGTGTGAAACCTTCCACTATAGGTAGAATTTTCTCTTCTTCTTCCCCATCTAGCAAGGACAATTCTTATGATCACAAATTCTCCACATTCATCATTAAATGCATTTTCATGTACATAGGTGTTAGACATTGGGTTCAACACTCCTTGTGTGTTTCACAACATGGACTAATTGCCTCTCATAGATCATAACTCTAGGGATTATATCAAAGACTAATACTTGTGGGTTTTGGTCTAATGAAAATCGTGATTCCTAAAATATGTAGATTCATGTAAACACATGATCTCAAATAGTCTATATATCCACACCTTCAACTTTTTCAAAAAATAAAACTACACTCTATACCAATATAAAATTATAATTAATCTTATATTACTAAATAATAATAATAAAAAATATAAATTAACTCATACTAACTACTAATAATAATAATACATTTAAAAAATATAAATTAAAATACATCTTTTATTATTATTTTTTGTTATATATATATATATATATATATATATATTTTAATTTATCAATTCTTTTATTATTATTTTTTGTTATATATATATATATATATTTTAATTTATCAATATTATATTATATATCGTGATCAATATAAAAGAGAACATAATATTTACTTATAATTTTCATTCTAATTTTAATTAAAAGTTGATTACTTGTTATCAATATTATATTATATATCGCGATCATATTGATTTGTAAAATGCATTATGCCTTTGTCCATACAATCGTTGTTACACTAGAAGTGATCTTTAACTTATATTCAAAATAGAGGACTCATATTTATTTCATCATTATATCATGTCCTGTTTCTTATGTACGCTTTACAATATAAAAGAGAACATAATATTTACTTATAATTTTCATTGTAATTTTAATTAAAAGTTGATTACTTGAAAATGGATCGTAATTTTAATTAAAAGTTGATTACTTGAAAATGGAAGCTGAACTCTTATACATAACATTATTTCAATAACCAGTTAAGCTTTTTTAAAAGTTAATTTTATCTAATTTTTGAAATCTTGAGATAATTATTAAAACTAAAATATGGTCATTCTTTCTTTTAATATTTTATAATTTAATTTAGTAAATTAAAAGTCTCATATCTATGATGGTGATTTCTCAACTCAATAATAATAATAATAACTATTTTAAAATAAATACATTTATTAATATAAATAATTTCTTTTCAAATTTATTAATAATTTAATATATTTAATTTTTTTAATTTTATAATTAAATAGTGATGTTAATAGAAAATGTGTGTACTTCAAACTTAATTATGAATGATTGGCTTACTTTGTTGAAAATGTAGCAAGGAATGGCTTTTTTGTCTTGTGTCATGGTTAAAGATGCTAACTCAAATTCAATCTCATAATTACTTGAGTTAGATTTCAATTGACATGTGTGATGTGGCATATCACTAAGTTATAGTTAGTTAATTCAAGGTAGATGGATTTCTATGAATTATGTGCTAGTTGGTTGCTATAATTTAGCAATCTAATTGAGCTAACTACTAGTGTTTGTCAATTAACTGATATCTAGTTCTAGAATAGAGATAGGCTTGAGTTCTTGAATTTAGTTGAGTAGTTTGACTTTTGTTAACTCAACTGACTCTCAATTAGCTAGTTGCCAATACTAATTTTAGCCCTAGTAGGTCATGCAATTCGAATTGCCTATTGAGATTGAATGAAGGCACACATCTATTTATTCATTGTACACAGGTTTTTGTGTAGAGGCTTTAGGATAAAGCAGAGTAATTTCTCTCGGAAATTTAGCAATGAAATATGAGAAATTCCTATTTTTAGGGGCAGAATTGCGCTACGAAATAGGAGCTCCTAGCAAGCCTCATTTGCCTAAGTGTTGGGCAAGTCTTGTGGAGATTTGATCAAGGGCTTCAAGATTGAAGCAAAATCTTTGTAATAGATAAGATTGCTTAGTTGATAATACAAGCAAGAGGGGTTTTTCCTAGTTGGGTTCCCCAGATATATTTTGTGTTCTATGTGTGATTTTGTTTCTATTCATTGTTTTCTTTTCGTAGAATTTTTGGTAGAGGAATCATGTGTCTTTTGTAGATCAGTTTTCTCTCATTAGCAGCTACAAGATTTCAAGGATTTTCTACATGGTATGAGAGCTGAAAATAAGACAGAAACCAAGTTCCTTGATTAGATTCAAAGCGCATTGAAGAGGAAATCAATTAGTGCAGGAATCATGTCAATTTATGATTTGAGGACAAGGCATGCCCTAGAAGGAACTTTGAATTTTTTTTCATGGAAGGACAAAATGGAGGTTGTGTTAGATGATAATGGGGTTTTGGAATACATTAGGACTGATATTCCTAAACCTCATGCATCAGATGCACAACAACTGGCTCATTGGAAGAAGGATATTGCCAAAGCTAGGAGCATAATCCTAGAAGGAGTCAAAGATCATATTTTTCCAAATTTGCATGGCAAGGAGACACCATTCTAGATGTGGAAGGATCTTACTTATCTATTTGAAAGCAGTAGTGATGCCAGAAAGCTATCTTTGAAGGACAAATTGAGGAACATTTCCTGGGAAAGAATGAGGCCATTGTTACATATCTATCTGGGTTTGCTCAAGTGAGGGATGAACTTGGAGGTGTTGGAGAGATAGTTCCACCAACAGATCTTGTGAGTTTCTTTTATTGAGCTTCACAAATATTGGCATAATTTCGAGGATTTAGTGAATGGCATAGATAAGCTCCCTAATTGGGAGAGATTGTGGTCAGATCTTGTGTAGAAAGATATAAGGAGGAACACAAGGGATGGAGTCTCTTTTGGGTCAGAAGATGAAGAGAACCTTGCTTTAGCTGGAAAAGGGAAGAAAGACAAGGGAAAGAAGGCCCAAGGAAAAACCGAGTCTAGTTAGAATGGAGGCAAGGAAAAGAAGGATCTTAGCAAGATCAAGTGTTTTCATTGTCATGAGTTTGGACATTATGCTACAAAATGTCTAAACAAGAAATCTAGCAAGCATGATGCAACAACAACAAGAGGAGAAACACTCTCTTCTTAGTTTGAATTAGATTTCTCTTTGATAGCTTGCATGGCAAGCTCAGTTCAAGGTAGTGAGTGGTATATTGAATTAGGGGCTTCATTCCACATGACAAGGAATGATCTAAATGTATAGACTTGAAGATTTTTTAAACAATTTTGCAAGTGTAAATTATATGTGTTTTAGGTAGAGGATCAATTTACTAAGCACATAAAAGATGATTTTTATCGCAGTTTTTTAGAAAATAAAGAAGACATCAGTACCATAATACCATACACAAGACAACAAATTATAAAGGATTTCATCCCTCCTGGGCTGCATCTCCTGGTCCAGCTTCTAATGTTGGGCCTCTTTCATTATGCTAAAAAATATGTGTTTACATAAATTTACAGTGCTCAGAATGCTAAAAGAATGTGTCCAATGGCTCAAGAACAGTGAAAAAACACCATGTTGGTTCTTTCTGCATCTCATTTGGCCAAAAATTGAGAAAATTATGCTTGTTTCCTCCTTTTTCCAAATTTCTGACTTGTGATCCCACAATTTGCCCCAAACTTGGCTTGAGCGCCCCAAACGCGGAAACGACACGCAAGCCTGGCCTACATTCCCGTTCAACAAGTAGAATTGTAGGGCAGATAAATTTTCCACTAAGCCCCTAGTTCCAAAAAATTAGGCCACATGGGGGCCACGTGCCTAGGGGTCGGGGCTAATTGCCTGCCCCCGCTGGACGGGCCCCCAACCGCTTGACACACGGTCATATTGCTCCATAAAACTTGGGGTACAGTGCTTAAATTCTGTGTTGAGTACTAAGCTCTCCATCCACTGCGGTGAGGTCATGTGGTGGCCATATGGCTTGGGGCTAGCCCCCGCTGCAAGTGCCTACCTGCTAGCTCCTCCGCTTTTCCGCCAAAGGTCATACGAACTTCCATATGGCCTTGGGCTGGCCCCCATCCAAAATCTTCGTTCGCATTTTCTAGGGTTTGCTCCAGTGTATGGTTTGTGGTGGGCGTCGTGACCATGGGGCTGGGGCTAAGCCCTGGCCCATGGTCCCACCCCTTGGTCCTCTTGGGCGCAGTGACCAGGGTTGGGGCTTAGCCCTGGCCCTACCCCCAACCATGCCAACAATAAACTTTAAATACATATTCACTTCTTTATATGTCAAGTAACATTGTAGCAGAGTTGGCAGAGGTCTTGCCTAGTCTATGCGAGGTCTAGTGTTCGATTCCCCATGGGGATTTTCGGCCTCCATACAAATTTTGGTTAGCCATGAGGAGGCCACATGGCAGCCACTGGTTGGCCCACGTGGCACTCCCTCATTGGACCACCACAACAAACATTCAACCAATGAAAATAAACCACGCTTCAAACAATCACCTGATGCGAAGTGTCGACCAACCATTGGCCGATGAAGGAGCCAGCCATCCGTGTTATATAGTAATTTGTTGCACTCCCTATCTCATACCCTGAGTTGTCGAACTTTGCCCAAAATGTCACAAATTGACAAAAAATTTCAATGAATTCACCAAGAAAAACATTGATCAGAGCATCCCTGAAGAAAAGAAGAAGAAATGCTTTGAAGTAATTTTGGAAGAGCTTGTCCAAAAAACCTATTTTCAAGCCCAACGCTACTTCTAGCAATAAAACCCGTGCTGGTAACCCTATGCATAACTAATGGATAGTGCTGTTAGCACGGGAATTATAGTGAAAAAGTGTGTTGGTCCTCTTCAGACAATTTCTCCAAAAATGGAGTCGAAGCTTCTTTTACTAGAAGCCTCAAGAACGATGAGTTGGTTATTGTTGAATAAAGATATGGTCGAGTTCTCCCATTTTGAGTCCTTGATCCTACCTTTAGGGATCTTCCCCTTAATATGTGGACCTTATTCCCCCTTTTGTGGATCCCTAACTCCCTCTCCTTCCCTATAAATACATTCCCTTATACCCTCAAATGGTTGGTCAAACTAGATTGGTCATGTTACTACTAAATTGTGCCTAATTGCTGCCAATTTGTGAAGGAGAAAGGAGAGCTTGAGAAGTCTTGGCTTGGACTTGGAAACCCATCCTGAAGGAGGCTTCCAACATCAAGGCAATGGTTGTATGCTTCCCTCTTGTGTTTATTATTAATACAATGCATGTTTACTTTCCATAAGTGTGTAAATGATTACTTTCTTAGTATGATGCTCCTTGATCTATCATATGGTTTACATTAGAATGCATATGTTATGTTTTTCCTTTTTTTTCTTTGTTTTATCTCTCTTGCAAGTATTCATTCGCAACATAATAGCGAGGATCGAGCTTGGAAGTGAGGAGATCGAGATCAACATCGAAAAGCGACCACATAGGAGTGAGGTAGGTCATCTTTCCTCTCCCATGTCATTTTGATTTAAACTAGGAAAGTTTTGCATGTATTTGTTTCAGTTGTTACTAGATCCACTCATTGGACTAGAGGGATCGCTTCTATCTGTAGAAGGGATTTCCTAGATAACAAATTGGCGACTCCACTGGGGAACCTATAGCCCTTTCAACCCTCCTTTTGCATTTGGCCTTTTTTATTAGTTTGGACACCTTTCAATGATCCTTGGTTTTGATTTCCTTTGAGTTTGTACTCTGAGTAGTCAGTTATTTAGGGTATCAAGTCTAGGGTTTTTCTCAATATCTACTTGTTTTTCCTAGAATTTCCTCGATCAACATGTTTTTATCTATTACAGTCATGCTGACAACGCTTATTTTTCCCAGTACAGTCGTGCTGGAAACTCTGTCTTCCATTGTCTACCTGCACCAGTCTATTTTCTCGTCCAGCAAGTATTTTGTTGTGTAAAGTAGTGTTGCCAGCACATATTTTTCCATGTAAAGTAGCATTGATGACCTTGTCAGTGCGGACTTTGCTATGTAAAGTAGTATTGATCCTAAAAATTGAGAACTTTTGGGGTTTCTTCTAAAAATCCTAGTGTGTCCTGATCTTTGAGGTCATCCTCCTACTCTGTGTGCATTGAATTTTATTTGATTTGTGCTAGTTCCTTTGTGGTGTTCAAAAGTCCCTCCCATTGTTTGAAGTGGTGAAAGCAAATGTTTGTTGAGTCTTTGATTCTTTGAGTCAATTAAAATTGTTGTTTGTTGCTTGTATGTTTGGAAGGAATATTGATTTGTTTTTGTTTGAACATTATTAGTTCTTTTGAAACCATAAAGAAATTGATTTTGCATTCATTTAGTTTTCATCTCATAATTTACTTTTCATCAAGTGCATTAGATCACATTGCATTAAAACGTCATTTTTTGAGATATATCATTGGACATAAGTTATATTGTTCAGTGATTGAAAGCTAAAAGTGCATCGAGTGCATTCTCATTCATTGAAAGAAAAATTGAAATCATTTCACTTTTGGTGGTTGTATTTGGAAAATGAAAGTGAAAGATCTAGTTAGGAAAGCTTTGTTTGTTGCATTCTTCGTTGTTGCATCATTGTTTGAATCTCTTCCCTTACTAGATTAGCTTTCATCAAAATGGAAAGATCCTTTTCTCATGATAGTTGCATCATAGGTGTTTAGGTGACATTGATCTTTGAGCCTTAAAACTGAAACTTAATCCAAGATCAACGTTAAAATTTACCTCAATTAACCTAAGGAGAATTTGGAACATTAATGGAAACATTTAGAGGTCTAGGCTAGAGATGTGTTCTGGCGTCATTAAACGTAGGAGTTGTCATTATTTGCCAGCGTTGTATCCTGGGGGTGAAATCTCGTTCCACATACGGAAGTGTATAGGATCGTTCTCTAGTACTTTCGGGTATATCGGAGGTGCTCCATGCATGGTAAGTATATGGGAACGCTCTCATCAAACAATTATGCATTAGAAAACACTACTACAAACTACACTCCCATGTACCGTCACGTATATTTTGGGAGTCCCCTATAGGTTGCTATCCATCCATAGGTAACCGAGTCTGCCGCCTTGTATATTGTGATACACCAAACACAACATTCAGGGAGATTGGTTGTCGTACGTTAAGTCCTTGGTTTGCCAAGGTGTATATTGCAATTCACGGTTTCTTGGTAAACCTTTATGCCTAGTTACCCCTTTTTTATTTATTTTTGTTAAGTTCTAAAATCAATTAATTGACTGTGGAAAAATATCCTTCCTATGGAAATACTCCTTAGTAGATATTATGTTGAGACTAATGGAAATAGTGCCTGAGTCTACCAACCAAGGAAACCCCTCTGATGGGAATCCTATTCCTTTTCCTTCTTTTGGAAATGTTGGTGCTCCCTAAATGGAAACGTTGTCCCTTCCTGGGTTTACCATTGGTTTGTTAGTTTGGTTATTTTCGACCCCAATGGTTCTGAATGTCCAAACTTCTCCTCAACCGATCTCACGAGAAAAAAAAATTATCATGCTCTCATGAGAAAAAAAAAACATGGGGAAAATTTTTTATAACATTGGAAAAGAAAAAGATTTCACTTTAAAACGCATGATTTTTAAACCCTTCAATTTTTTAAGTCTTCTATAATAAATGTTTGAGACTTTTCGAAGTCTTCTAGAATAAACATTTTGAGAAATCTGATAGTCGAGAGTGAGTCTAGGCTACTGTTGTTTTGTTTTTTCGCAGATCATCACTTGGCTCATTTTTAATAAAGATAAAATTATCTGCACCTATATAATTTGTTTAAGAAGCAATTACAATCTAGAACTTTAACTTTGGGCTCTGGAGTTTTAATTATAATGGGTGAGCAGGAAGAGGTTTCCGAATTCCTTGAGGATTTGAAACACCAAATATTGGTGTGGCTTCCAGTGGATTGTATCTGCGGATTTCACAGCGTATGCAAATACTGGAATGCTCTCCTTTCATCCACCAAATTCATAACTAATAAATGGGGGGAGGTGCCTTCCAACAGTATGTTATAGCTAGTTGTGCAGAATGCCCAGTCCAAGATGCTTGACTCTTTTCTTTACTGCTTCTTCACCCAGAGATGGAAGAAGAGTTCCTCCATCTCCCTTTATTTCCTGAAAGAAAAGAAAATTTGTATTGATTGTCATGGGTCTGTAGTAGGCTTGTTCTTGGTGGGAAATTTTCCAAGATTTTTTGTTTCCAATCCTCTCACAAGAAACTCAATAAAACTTCCCCCAATTTCATCCATATGGTCGGTTAGATCCATCGACATCATGGAAGGGGAGGACCACAGTCGAGACACATACAAAGTGGTGGCAATGGATAGACCGCGCGATCAGAAAGGCGATTTAGTGGAAATCTATGATTCCAGTGACAAGTCATGGAGAATTGCAGGGCAAATGCCCAAGGATTTGTGGGTAGTGAGGGCACATATGGGAATGGAGTTTGTTTTTTGTGATGGGGCTTTCTATTGCTTAACAATCATGAGTGGTTGATGGGGTATAATGGGTTTCAACATCAGAAATGGGACTTTTATTTCTGCACCCTTACTAGAGCTAGCTAAGAGAAAGCATATTTCCCTTACCTGCTCACTTGTGGGTCACAGGTTCTAGTCACAGGTGGGAAGGTCAAAGTCAAAGAGGGGCTTTTGTAGGAAGTCATTATATGGGAGTTTGCAAAGGTGAAGGCGAACGGTTGTTCTTCTTCTTCATCTTTGTGGACTGAGATCGCCAG
Organism: Pinus tabuliformis; assembly: GCA_031772625.1. Taxonomy (NCBI): domain Eukaryota; kingdom Viridiplantae; phylum Streptophyta; class Pinopsida; order Pinales; family Pinaceae; genus Pinus; species Pinus tabuliformis. Next base: position 1,968,241,223 of record CM062816.1, on the reverse strand, counting down.
AATGCCTCCATCAGTGTGTGAGGATGTTAACAAGACTCTGTATAATATTGACAGCTCTATGGATTGTCCCTTAATGTGTTGCATAGGAGTTGTGGATTGCACCTACTCTACCTTTAATGGATGTATGAGGGTGATGGAGGTGGTATTTAATAGCTTAAGTAAAAAGACATGGGGCCGGATTTCCACCTGTCATTTAGATAACGAAGGTGTGTGAGAGTCATGGCATTTTATTTAAATATTTATTAAAAAAGAGAAAATTAAATATATTTTTCTATTTAATTATTTGTAATTATATATTTAAAAAATTAATGAAATAAATTCATAAACATACACATTATAGATAAAGATTTATCTTAGAGAAATTTGAATTGGTAAAAATTTAGTAGGTAATAGCTTGCTTGTCTTTTCATTGCTTTTATGGAAAATCACAGTTTACAAAGTCTTAACCAAGGCTTCTACTATTGTGTCCAAATTTAATGACTACAAGCATGTATACCTTATTTGCATTTCTTTGTTCTACTCCATGACAAGATTGTTGTTGGTGTTGGTGTCCTTAAAATCTCTTCCCCTTTGCACCTGTCTTTGCAAATGATCAATGCTTGAGGGGCACTACCTTTCTCTTATACAAAATCATCAAACAACTTTGGTAAATGTGCCAAGAACCCACTAATTGAAGAACCATTGTTGACTAACTATTGAACCACTTTCCTTTTGTTTGTTAGTCTATTCATATCATTCCTTCCTAGAAGGCCAAGTGGCCCAAGAATCAACTACCGAGGTTCTAGAGGATGTAATCACCTATGCACCTATGACACCAATGTGGATATTGGGGCATTGGACCACAACTATAGATTGCTTTTTCATCGAGTACTAGGTGTCCAAGATTTGGATCTAGAGGTGAGTAGGAGGCAAGATGAGTGCATGGAGAAAGTGTGAATCCATCCCACATATATTGTCAAAACATTCCATTGGCCAATGACTTGAACACCTCAACTTTGGTAGTATGGAAGTTCGTTCTCCATTTAATGTCTACTCATTCAACCAAACTATAGTTAAACCATAAAATTAACCAAGCATGTCATTGAAACTTGATAAACTATGAAGTAGAAATACATGGGAGATGTGTGGAATCTTAGCCACATGCATGAAATTGTTCGAGGATAAGAGATCCCCATAAAATGGGGAACACCAATATCCGCATTTGTGTCATATGTGCATAGGTGATTACATCCTCTAGAACCTTGGTAGTTGATTCTTGGGTCACTTGGCCAGCTACTCAGAGTCATGGTTGAGATTTGGTGGTCGACTTCCCTTCCACCTTCACACTCCCTTGTTGAAACTCTATGAGTTGTCTATGATTTCATGAATTTGTTACCCTATCTTTCAGTCTTGGTTGGAAGAGATTTTCATATGTCATTCCATTTGGATTTTTTTCCAATGATCTATTTTGAATCACACATCCTCAGTGGGAGGATTTTGGTCTCTAAAGTTACAAATGAGAGATGATGAAATGACTTCATGTCTTTGCTTCTCTCATACCATTTTTCCTACTTAGTGATTTTCTTTTGAGTCGAATCTACCATAGTTCATGCACCCCTCCTAAAGTATCTCAAACCTTCTTTAGCATTGTATCCTCCAACTCCTCAAGTGCATTTAGTGTGAAACTTTCCACTATAGATAGAATTTTCTCTTCTTCTTCCCCATTTAGCAAGGACAATTCTTATGGGCACAAATTCTCTACATTCACCCTTAAATGCATTTTCATGTATGTAGGTGTTATACATTGGGTTCAACACTTCCCGTGTGTTTCACAACATGGACTAATAGTGTCTCATAGATCATAACTCTAGGATTATATCAAAGACTAATGCTTGTGGATTTTGGTTTAATGAAAATCATGATTCCAAAAGTATATAGATTCATGTAAACACAATATCATTAACTTGTATAGTGATCTCAAATGGTCTATATATCCACACCTTCAACGTTTTCACCAAAATAAAGCTAAAACCTAAACCAATATAGAATTTATAATTAATCACGTGTTACTAAATAATAATAATAAAAAATATAGATTAACTTATACTAAATAATAATAATAATAATATATTTTTAAAAAATACAAATTAAGATACATTTATCTGCAGTTGACTTTAGTGTGACTTTTTGGACTTTCTGGTGCGTGAATCCGATGGAAAAAATTTAGGTGAAATCTTCATTTGTGTTATTTAAAGTTGTTTTTTGATTGTATATATGGATTCAACACTCTTAAAAATCTCTAGGGCACTTCGATTGTGTAGGGGTTACCCATCAAGCTTGTAATTTCAATAAATTCCTACTAGATTTTAGAGAAATTAGACTATAAAAACCCACCAGAAAAACTTCCAAAAAATTTCACTAAAAACAATTCGCATTTATCATATATATATATATATATATATATATTAAATTTATCAATATTATTTTAGGTTATATATCGTGATCATATTGATTTATAAAATGCATTCTGCCTTTGTCCCTGCAATCATTGTTATACTCGAAGTGATCTTTAAGTTATATAAAAAATAGAGGACTCATATTTATTTCATCATTATATCATGTCTTGTTTCTCATGTGACGCTTTGCAATATAAAAGAGAACATCATATTTATTTATAATTTTCATTATAATTTTAATTAAAATGTGATTACTTGAAAGTGAAAGTTGAACTCTTCTACCTAAGATTATTTGAGTAATTAATTAAATTATTTTAAATAATTCAACTTATCTATTTTTTAAATCTTGAAATAATTGTTAAAACTAAAATATTGTTATTTTTTATTTTCATAGTTTATAATTTAATTTAGTAAATGAGAGATCTCATGGTGATTCTTTAACTCAATAATAATAATTATTATTATTATTATTTTAAAATAAACATACTTATTAATATAATTAATTTTTTTCCAAATTTTTTAATAATTTAATATATTTAATTTTTTTTAATTTCATAATTAAATAGCGATGCTAATAGAAAATGTGTGTATTTCAAACTTATTCATGAATGATTGGCTTATTTTTGTTGAAACTGTAGTAAGGAATGACTTTTTTTACTTGTATCTTAGTCAATGATGTTAATTTGAATTCAATCTCATAGTTGCTTGAATTAGATTTCAATTAACATGTGTGATGTGGCATATCACAAAGTTACAGTCACTTAATTTAAGTTAGATGACGTTCAGTGAATTATGTGCTAGTTGGTTACTATAATTTAGCAATCTAATTGAGTTAACTACTAGTGTTTATCAGTTAATTGATCTCTAGTTCTAGAATAGAGATAGACTTGAGTTTAGTTGAGTAGTTTGACTTTTGTTAACTCAAGTGACTCTCAGTTAACTAGTTGCAAATACTAAATTTAGCCCTAGTAGCTCATGCAATTCAAATTGCCTATTAAGATTGAATGAAGGCAAATATTTATTTATTCAGTGTACACAAGTTTTTGTGTAGAGACTTTAGAATCAAGCACAGTAATTTCTCTTGGGAATTGCATAAGGAAATAGGAGAAATTTCTATTTTTAGGGCCATAATTGTGCTAGGAAATAGGAGCTCCTAGTAGGCCTTATTTTCCTAAGAGTTGGGCAAGTCTTGTGGAGAGTTGATCAATATTGCAGGGGCTTCAGGCTTGAAGCAGATTATTTGTAATAGATCAGATTGCTTAGTTGATAATACAAGCAAGAGGGCTTTTTCCCAGTTGGGTTCCCCAGATAAATTTTTTGTTCTATGTGTGATTTTGTTTCTATTCATTGTTTTCTTTTCACAAAAATTTTGGTAGAGAAATCTTGTGTCTTTTGTAGATCAATTTTCTCTCATTAGCAATTGCAAGATTTCAAGGATTTTCTACATGGTATAAGAGCCAAAAACAAGATAGAAACCAAGTTCCTTTATTAGATTCAAAGTGCATTGAATAGGATATCAGTTAGTGTAGGAATTCTACAAGTGCAAGAATCATGTCATTTTATGGTTTGAGGACAAAGCATGCCCAAGAAGGAATTTTGAATTTTTGTGCATGGAAGGACAGAATGGAGGTTGTGTTAGATGAAAATGGGGTTTTGGAATACACCAGGACCGGTATTCCTAAACCTCTTGCATCATGTGAACAACAACTGACTCATGGAAGAAGGATATTGCCAAAGCTAGTAGCATGATCCTAGAAGGAGTCAGAGATCATATTATTCCAAATTTGCATGGGAAGCAGACATCATTCTAGATGTGGAAAGCTCTTACTAATATGTTTAAAAGTAGTAGTGATGCCAGAAAGCGAGCTTTGAAGGACAAATTGAGGAATAGTTGAATGGGAAAGAATGAGGCCATTTTTACATATCTATCGGGGTTTGCTCAAGTGAGGGATGAACTTGGAGGTGTTGGAGACACAGTTCCACTAGCAGATATTGTTAGTTTCTCTTCTTGGGATTCACAAATCTTGGCATAGTTTCCAGGATTTAGTGAATGACAGAGATAAGATCCCTATTTGGGAGAAACTGTGGTCAAATCTTGTGCAGGAAGAGATAAAGAGAAACACAAGGGATGGACTCTCTTTTGGGTCATGTTGTAGTGGCTACAACCACCCTCCAAAATTTTGGCCTGCATCCAATTCCGGAGCCTCCCTTAAGAGTTTCACTTGATGATTGCACACACTCGGGTTCACTCCGTGAGCTCGTGTGAGTCTTCGCACCCACCTTGCTTGATCATTTCACCCAAGCTTTTGCATGTTGATGTCAATGTCATGCTTGTGACCATGTTCTGGTTATACTCAAGGTCTTCGCTTTGTGTGTACTTGTTGTATTCGCTATGTAAACATCTATCGCACTCACACACGGAGTCACATAGACTGTCGTCACGGTCGACCAATGATCAATCACAAGTATCGTGCTTGTCACTTACACCGACGGTTAGTATGTTGAACATGTGTGTCTCAATAGTTCGAGTCGTCTCGTCGTCAAGTCATGTAAGTGTGTGTTCGCAAGATCACGTATGCACCTTTCCACTCACTCAAACACTTAGTCATTTTTGTTGAAGTTTTGACGAGCGGATGCCCCTCTGACAGCCGGACCTTCACCCCATCATTGACTCGATCGAACCTCCCCCAGAACAACGCAGAAGCGCCAATAAAGTCATATCAAGTTGTGTTGCCCACAAGCAAATCAATCAGCCTTCATGCTCGTCAACTGGAGAGTTTGACCCGACAACCACCTCGGGACTGACACCCCTCAAGAATTTTGTAGAGGCTGCAGACCTTGCCCGCTCCGCTGACTAGGAAAATTGCGCAGACAAGCCAGACAGACACCTAGTGCCCATCCCTATCTCCTTCAGAAAATTGCGCAGTTTTCATGAGCAAGTCCTCTGTTTCCAAGCTGCATGCTTAGCTCAGAAACTACGCAGAGGTGATCAGTAGGCTAGCCTCCCAGCATCAGTGCAGTTTTTCCCACCAGCAGCTCCTGGCATCTGACTGCCAATTCCCTCCAGGAATTGCGCAGTTTTTGCTACCAGTGACCCAGCAGCTGACTGCCAGTTCCCCTCTGGAATTGCGTAGTTTTTTCTACTAGTGTCCCAGAAGCCAGCTGCCATTTTCCTCCAGGAATTGTGCAGTTTTGACTACCAAGATCCCTCTGCCCGCTCGTTCCAGAAATTACGCGGATTTTGCCTGCCCAGCTTTCCCGCAGCCCAGATTGTTCCTCGAAAAAACTGCGCAGTTTCTTTCTCCAGTTGAGCCAAACCCTACGGACAATCACTGTCAATCCGGATTGCCCATCTTCATCACCCAATGACTCTTGCGCAGTTTTCATCAACAGTGCTCGGAGCCTCCATCTCGCCTCGCAACCTTGTTACCTCTCCCAGTCACCTGCATCCGAAATGATCATGCATCATGGTAGACTAGGAGGTTTTTGGATTTGATGTCATCTCGTCATGAGTGACTGCAAGTACAGGTACACAAACAAACATGGCACGATGACGGATGGGATGAATGAAGGGAGCACATGCAGAAGGACAAGTTCACCAACAGACAAACAGACGATGCACACAAAGGGACGTGCTCGCGAACAGATGGCCATGCAAAGATGTGTTCACACACGAACGGAAAAGCAAGCATGAAAGATGTGTTCACAGACAGATGAATGGAAGAACATGCACCTTTCACAAACAGACGAGCCTAACAAGCTTACCAACATACAAGCAAGGAGCAATGTGTGAAAGCAACATCAAGTGAACCAACGAACATCGAAGACTCCGCGCAATTTGCCATGCGGAGTTGAAGTTGTGACACACCATGAGGACATCCATCACCCAGGAGCACTGCAGCTCGACATGCACACCAGTAGCACTATAGCTCGACATGCACACTGGCAGTAGCACAAATGTACTAGCATTGTCATGTCAAGTCATGTCATGGGTCATGTCGTCCACATCTCTACTGTGGGCCATACTGTCAATCAATGTAATGTAACGTGGAAGTCCAAGAGACCCACTTGTTGTATGAAGAGTCATGTAAAGTCGAAAAGTCATGGAAGTCAAACAGTCATGAGGGTAGTCGAACAGCCACAAGGTTCAGTTTCACCCTTGGCTATAAATACTCCCTCATTTGTACATGGAAAGTAATTTTCACCTCATCTCCTCCCACATAGCCTCGAGAGTCTGTAATATTTTATTTGAGGAGTAAGTAGTGGCTCCAACGCCCCGCCCACGGGGTTAGTGATGTATGGTGTAACGATGTGTCTTGGAACTTTCTCTTAATTCAGAAGCCTGCTAATAGGCCAGCACGTTTTCACACATGTATTGTAACTATTGTAAGACTAATCTTGAACACTTGTAATGCATGTTGCTTTAACCTGTGTTTAACACTTGAACTCATTCACTTGTTGTAATACATATATATATATATGTTAATGAAAATGTGTTGTATATGTTGTTAACATTGTCTTGCCTATGTTGGTTACCTCCCCGGACATCAGACAAACCTTTCACATAAAACTTGCTATAACAATCGTTGCACTCGCACGGACTCATCCGATGAGTGTTGTGTGTTATCTTCCCTTATGTGTTGTGACTGCTGCATCAGTGTGGACTGTTCTTCCAGAATTTGTGCACGTCCTGTTGTGTTGTGTGTTCTTAACATAGTTGGGGCTTCATCCCAACCATCTTGGGGCTCACTCCCACCCTCTCCCTCTACAGTGAAAGAACCATTGACACAAGTTACACTAGCAATCACTAGGCATGTGAACCTCACTTCTCGAAGATAAAGCGGACAACTCTCCTATGCTAACAAGCAAGAGTTAAGGCAAATCTTTAAGATAATGGCAACCAGGCCATCATACCAGATGGAACTCCCACACCAAATGGTGTGAGGTCTATTTGGGACTTCATATCGGGGCGATCCCCTGAATGTTGGCGGGTCCAGCACCGTCAACATTTCTAGCGCCAGAAGGAGGCCAACCAGTTGTATATGGTTGAACGTCCTCTCACACTCATTCATCAACCATCTGGTCAAGGCAGTAACTCGTACTCTCTCTCATCTACACATGACTCTGTTGTTGGTTACTTCTCACCTCCCAAGACTGAACACGAAATTCCATATCATCACCTTCACTCCGTCCATCCCATCACCCACCAGTTCGCGAAAGTAGTCAGACTGATCCCAAGCATACAACATCTTCCATATACATAAAGGAAGCCAAAATCCACTCCCACAGGAGTTGTTGTATCATCAGTGGAAGAAGCAGTTCTTGCCACACTTGAAGGTCTAGTAGAAGCTATTGAAGACGGAGAGGAACCTTCGGTCTTCCGACAAGGGGAATGAGATACCCTTGTGATCTTGGGATCAAACTCCGGTACAGGAGACAGACGAAGAAGAAGAAGACTCAGAGCTGGAACTGTCAGATTCAGAGCCGGAACCATTAGATTCTAAAAGAGAGGAGGAGGACGAAGAAGAAGAAGAGATGGCTGACCAAAATCTGGAATGGATGACTCAGGGACCATTGGCTCTCCCAGGTGTCTTGCACAAGATGTCGAAGCGAGCGGAGAGAATGAACATCAAGTTCAACCCTGACAGCACAGTGAAGGTAGAATATCATTTGGACAACTTCTACCTGCAGTTACAGACCCTTGAGGTACGGCATGATGACGTAGCATGTAGATTGTTTCCATGTACCTTGGATGGTCGCACAGCTGCATGGTATCACAGCCTTCCACCAAACTCCATACAAAACTAGGGTGCATTCAAACGCATGTTCCTGGAAAATTTTGTTGATGACAAAACCCCAGCTATGCTACTCAAAGAATTGGGAAGCCTGAAGATGGAGGGGAAAGAAAAAGTAAAAGACTTCAATCAGAGGTTTACACGCATATTGAACAAATTTGCAGCGGACACCAAACCTCATGACTCCATCACTATTGATTACTACACATTCGCACTGCTGACCAGCATTGCGCAGTTCATCAAACGAGTTGTGAAACCAACACTCTTGGAAAACTACAAAGAGGCTATTGTTGTTGAAAAAGACCTGCGTGTGATTGGAGTCATCAAGGATGATGAACCAACAAAGGACTCCAGAGATGCAAGCAAGAAGTCCTAAGTGATGGCAAGCAAGGGTAGAGACAAGGAAGCAAATGATATTGAAACCCTCACTCGCCTCATCAAGAACTTAACAACGAAAGTGTCTGAGCTTAAACAATGGAAAACAGACACATTTGCAAGCATCCATCCGCCTAGACAGAGACAGGGAAGCAACTCATCGGGCAGTGACCAGTACCCTACAAAAACTGCGCAGAGCTCTGTGTTTAATTTCGAATAGTCTGCAGATCCTGAGTTCTATTCATTCCACGAAAAACATCACCCCGAGCACTGTTGTTTGTACTAGACGTGAATCGCAAACTCGGTATACAGTCATACATTCGATGCAGAGAGAAGTATGCAGGAGCAGCCAGATGACGGAGATAATGACAAAGGTATTGCACCTGATGAAGCATCAAGTTCTGGGCATGTGGTGAACACATATTAGTTCTTGCAAGCAATGTCGAAGATGAACACCGAAAAGCAACCCCAAAAGCAAAACGATTGTTACAATCTCAGGAATAAAGGGGCTTCCCCTACACTTGGGGAAGTACAAGAAAAGATGACACTGCTGATGAGGAAGGCTAATCCACCAGCCGCCCCAAAGCAGAAGACACAAAACAAGTCCGGGAAGACAGCAATGTACAAGAGTACGTCCATGAGTAGCAAACTGCAAAACACTCCGCTGGACAACGTGAACATTCATTCTACCCCGGACACCTCGGTGAGTCTACCACCTCTGGACTACAACATTGTAGATGACATGAAGAAAACTTGAGCGAACATCAGTTTGTTCGAGTTAGCTAAGATCCAAAGTCAACGAGACATCTTGTTGCGCGCATTGGGATAGAAAACAACGAAAAGTGTAGACTCTACCAGCAAGGGATCAAGCACACCTCCCAGATCACTTTCTACTATGCTCAACACACTCCGAATGAAAGAAGAAAACTCAGGTTTCCCTCCATTCCTGCTATCATTTAAACTTTTTAACTGCAATGTTCACAACTACTTAGTTGATTCTGGCCCAACAACCAACGTCAGGCGCTCTCCATTGCGAAAAAGATCAATGCACAATGGAGCGAGACATCCGCACGTATCATTTAGCTTGATCGAACATCGGTACCAGCCATTGGTGAACTGCGAGACATGATCATCCGACTATCTCATGACAGTCGAGTCCACCAATGCATCAACATAGTTGTTGTGGACATACCGGAAGCATACAGTCTACTACTCAGTAGAGACTAGTCCAGCAAGCTGGATGGATATTTTGCTATAGACTGGTCCCACATGTGGCTTCTGTACAAGGGAAAATGCAACCAAATCTGGGTATTGTCCGAGAGGTATATGAAGCACAATGTCACTCCCCTTAATGGTGAGAATGAATCGTTGGCCTTCGCAGAACTCATGTTTGGCAACTGCCTCCTGGAAACAATATTGGGGTGTTATCTTGCACAGCCAGCTCCAACCCCACCAGACAAACAATTAGGACTCCTTCCATGCCCAACTGATGGTAATGAAACATGTGCAGTGCATTGTACCAATAATAGCAGTAGCAGAAAGGCTCAGGAGTCAGGTGTGTCTTGATCGACCCTTACAACAGGAAGCATCTGGTTTCAAGTCACTTGGAGTTCAAGTGCACAAACAGCGTTGCTAAGTATGAAGCACTCATGTTAGGCTTGCAAAAAGCCATCAGCCTCAACGTGGTCATGCTCAAAGTGGTAGGTGATTTAGAGACAGTGGTATGACAGGTACGTAACACCATTCACTATTTGTCACCACATCTCAAAAGTTACCAGCAAGAGGTATGGCGGCTAATTTCTAACTTCCAAGCATTTAACATCATTGTTGTACCATGTATGCGTAATGCAACTGTCAACGCTCTGGAAAATGCAGCTTTGAGAATGTCATCGATTAGGGATAGGTTTACTATTGAAATTTTGTACAAGCCATCTATCTTGGACAACATAACTAATTTATGCGTTTTTAATGATGATCAACAGATACTTTTTTTCATGGCCAGTGCTGACATCTTCAAAGATGCAGCAATAGATGATGACGAGCACAAGCGCTCTCTACAAGTAGAAGCTAGTAACAGGAAAGGCCACCTTATCACAAAAGGTGTGGCAACATTGGAAAAGCTTTATGACTTGCAAGAACATTTTCAGGGGCCGAGGAACAGCAAGACCCACAATTCCACCATGATGCATGAACTGATCAACCTGGGAACAGAACAAGATCCAAAGTTCGTCAATATTGGTACATGTTGCACACAACAAGAGCGACAAGCCTTTGTCCGCTTGTTCAAACAGTACTAAGATGTGTTCACGTGGATGTATGATGATCTGAAAACTTATGACACGCGGATCATCCAACACATCATCCTGATCAAAGAAGGGGTCAAGCCATATCAGCAAAAGCTGAGAAAAGTACACCTGTCACTTGAACCCCTCATACAAAAAGAGCTCACCAAGTTGTTGGATGCATGGATCATATAAAAAGTTCGTCATTCCACATGGGTTTCAAATCTTGTTCCTGTACGCAAGAAGTCCGGGGAGATCCACTTGTGTGTTGATTTCCATAACGTAAATCACGCCTCAAACAAAGACAACTACCCTGTGCCATCTATGGACCACATTCTGCAAATATTATCTGGGGCACAAATGTTTTCTCTTCTCGATGGTTTCTTAGGATACAATCAGGTTTTGGTAGCATAACCTAACAGAGTTAAGACTAATTTATGTACCAAGTGGGGCGCATTTTCTTACAGATGAATGTCGTTTGGGCTTGTAAATGTAGGCGCAACCTTTCAGTGCACCATGGATATTACTTTTTGTGGACTCATCAGACAGAGCGTAGTGGTATACCTCGATGATGTGACTGTGTTCTCAAGAAGACGAGAAGACCACATACGCCATCTGAAGAAAATTTTTGAGTGATGCCAAAGATACGAGATTTCCTTGAATCCCAAAAAGAGCGTATTCGCAGTGTCAGAGGGGAACCTCCTCAAACACATTGTTGCTAAAAATCGGGATCAAAGTGGATCCAGACCAGGTCCATACTATTACACAGATCCCTCACCCAGCCAACAAGAAATCCATGTAGTCCTTCTTGGGCAAGATAAACTTCCTCCGGAATTTCATCTCAGATTATGCGTAGATAGTCAAGCCCATGCAGGACATGATCAAGAAATATATAGTCTACAGCTGGGGCAAGAGGGAAAAGTATGCATTCTCCCGGATCAAGCAGGCCATTGCAGAAGCGCCTGCACTCTACAGCCCATACTTCAAGAAAGATTTCTTGCTATACACCTTCGCCTCCAATAATTCACTCACTGTAGTGCTCACTCAGAAGGACGAAACGAATGATGAACGTCCCATCTCCTTCATGAGCACAAGCATGCAGGGACTAGAACTCAACTACCTCACCATTGACAAGAAAGCATATGTAGTTTACAAGGCAGTGAAACACTTCAAGCCCTACTTGCTGAAGAACCACTGCATAGTCTTCGTCCCTCACCCAGCAATCCACACATTGCTTGTACAACAAGAACTGGGTGAACGACGTGTGAATTGGATGACAGGATTGCAAGAGTATGATCTTGAAATCAAGCCAGTTCACATGATCAAAGGACATGGGCTCTGCAGACTTGCAGTTGAAGTAGTACATGCACCGAAGAGTGAAGAAGAGCTTGCTGGTTGGGAGCAAGAAATTGAGATGTATGATATAAGGCGAGCAACACCCACTGAAGACGGAACCTCTTGGTATGCAGATGTGTGCCAGTACCTTGAGCACGGCACCGTACCCTCTCACTTTTCCATCAGACAGAAGAGGGCATTGTGCCTCAAAGCCTTAACATATCAATCGGTGCATGGAGTGCTTTACAGAAAGCACAGTAACAGAGTTTTTCTCAGGTGCCTGGAGGCACATGAATCAAAGAAGGTACTTCAAGATCTGCATGACAGACCCGCCGGGGGTCACTTCACGGGAAACACCATTGCACACAAAGTTACGCAAGCTGGTTTCTAATGGCCCAGATTATTCAAGGATGCACATGTTTATGCCCGCAAGTGCCCAGTCTATCAGTGATGCACCGACAAAACACGAAGATTAGCAGCCCCTATGCAACCTGTTGCAGTAACCGAACCATTCCAACATTGGGGCCTGGACATCATTGGGGAAATATTCCCACATTCATCAAAGCAACACTGCTACATTCTAACAGAAACTAATTACTTCACGCGGTGGACAGAAGCAGTTCCGCTCAAACAAGTGAACGACCAGGAGGTCATCAACTTCCTCCAACAGAACATCATCTCACGCTTCGGCATTCCAGTATCACTTATTTTTTATAATGCAATGTAATTTTCGTCTTTGAAACTCTATGATTTTTCATTACATAATGGTATTGTGCTAAAACATTCATCTAACTATTACCCGCAAGGAAACGGTCTCACAGAATCCACGAATAAAAACCTCATTCGCATAATCAAGAAGACTGTTTTCTCTAAGCAGCGCAACTGGCATACCACCCTGATGAATGCATTATGGGCTAACCGTGTAACACCCAAGCCCTCTCTGAATACCTCACCGTACTTTCTGGTTTATGATAAAGAAGCCATCCTTCCACCAATATCTACTTTGCTGCACTTTAGCTTTCCTAAGAATCCCAAGGCAAGCCTTGCCAGCTAGTTCAGCGTAGGATGGATGCTCTCCATAAGCTTCAAGAAGAAAGGATGAAAGCAAAAGAAAAATTCACACTCCACCAGAACCGTATCAAGAGATGGTTCGATAAGAAGTCTGCAGGGAAAGCTAACTTCGGTGTTGGTGACTTAGTTCTGAAATGGGATAAGTCCCATGAAGACAAAGGAAAACATACGAAGTTCTAGTCCCTGTGGATTGGTCCATACACAGTCCATGAGAAGCTTGGCCCACACACGTACCATCTGCAATCACTTGACAGGAGGGTTGACAACCTTCCTGTCAATGGCCAAGATCTCAAGCATTACTTCCAGTAGGTCGGGCCGCACCCCGTGCCATGTACATAGTCTGCTTGTTGCTTGTTGTTTTCATCTTGTTTTCCTTGCTTACTATCTTTGTTTTTATTTGGTTTGTTTTGCTTACTATTTTTGTTTATGTTTGTTTTGTTTGCTTGATACCTTACTATTTTTATTTCTGGAAATAAGTGCTACCAACTACTATGTTTTGGCTTTTGAATAGAGTATGTGGCTGAGATTTGAAGAGACTTGTGACCCTGCAGCACTTGGCCAGTCTTGTGTCCATCTTCTCTGCACTTGGTTATAACCTTCGGTCGATGAAGTCTTGACAGAAAATACGAACCGTCTGCAAGGGAAGTTTTGGTCCAACCATGAACCTGTGTCCACACTGGGAAGCCCCATGCTTGTACTCAGCCTTCTGCTTTATGTGTTCAAGCTCATCCAACTAGTAGAAACGGAGAATGGGAAAATCTAAACGAGCAAACCTATGTCATAGGTCTTACATGCTACTCTAAAGGAACAACCTCTTCTTCTCTTAATAAGTCAGGATCCCTCTTTCGCCCCAAAAATAAATAAGTACCTATGCACATTCCTCTTGAAAAAATATAAAGGCAAAAGAAGAGAAAGGCTTCCTGCGCAGAGAGGTGAAGGATGCAACTTCACCGGGGTACTAACCAGGCTTGCTGGTAGTGGAGCAATGTGTGTGTTCCTGCGTGACTCCGTCGAGGTACTGTCCAGGCCTATTATCAGCGGAGCAACACCAAAGATGAAAAATTATACTCTGAAAATCTTCAACTCGCAAGCTAAACTACCCTTCCCGAATTCGAAACATTGCGATCAAGCTGGACTTTTGATTGTGTTTGACTGAGTTGGAAAAAGGTGAATAATGTATGTCCACGGGGTAAGTGGGGAAGCCGAAATAACCCACACAATGATTCAATACTCCCCAAAAGACTAAGGCCCTATGCTAGCAATGAACCAAAACAGAGAAGCTGGAGTTCTACCAATGTGTCACCAAGTGTTATATCGGCTACAACCACCCTCCAAAATTTTGGCCTCCATCCAATTCTGGAGCCTCCCTTGAGAGTTTCACTTGATGATTGCACACACTTGGGTTCACTCCATGAGCTCGTGTGAGTCTTCGCACCCACCTTGATTGATCATTTCACCCAAGCTTTTGCATGTTGATGTCAATGTCATGCTTGCAACCATGTTCTGGTTATACTCAAGGTCTTCGCTTTGTGTGGAATTGTTGTGTTTGCTATGTAAACATCTGTCACACTCACACACAGAGTGACATACACTGTCGTGCAAGCATCGTCACGGTTGACCAACGATCAATCACAAGTACCGCACTTGTCGCTTACACCATCAGTCAGTCACGTTGAACATGTGTGTCTGGATGGTTCGAGTCGTCTCATCGTCAATTCATGTAAGTGTGTGTTTGCAAGATCACGTATGCACCTTTCCACTCGCTCACACACTTAGTCATTTTTGCTGAAGTTCTGACGACCTGATGCCCCTCTGATAGCTAGACCTTCACCCCGCCATCAACCTGATTAAATTTCCCCAGAACAACGTAGAAGCACCAAGCAATTCATTTCAAGTCGTGCTGCTCGCAAGCAAATCAATCATCCTTCATGCTGGTCAACCGGAGAGTTTGACCTGACAACCACCCCTGGACTGACTCCCCTCAAAAATTTCACAGAGGCTGTAGACCTTGCCCGCTCTGCTGACTCGGAAAATTGTGCAGACAAGCTGGACAGACACCCAGTGCCCGTCCCTGTCTCCCTCAGAAAATTGCGCAGTTTTTCCAGCCAAACCTCCCGATAGTCGACCGGCTACTCACCAAGAAAATTGTGCAATTTTCATGAGCAATTCCTCTGCTACCCAGTAGTTTGCTCAACTCAGAAACTACGCAGAGGTGATCAACAGGCCAACCTCCCAGCATCAGCACAATTTTTCCCGATAGCTGACTGCCAGTTCCCTTTAGGAATTGCACATTTTTTGCTGCCAGTGACCCAGCAGCTGACTGCCAGTTCCCCTTAGGAATTGCGCAGATTTTGCTGCCACTGTCCCAGCAACCAGCTACTAGTTCCCTCCAGGAATTATGTAGTTTTGGCTGCCAAGCTCCCACTGCCCACTCATTCTGAAAATTGCACAGATTTTGCCTGCCCATCTTTCCCACAGCCCGGATTGTTTCTCCCAAAAGTTGTGTAGTTTTGTCCTCCAGTTGAGCCAAACCCTGTGATAGTCACTGTCGATCCGGATTGCCCATCTTCATCACCCAATGACTCTTGCACATTTTTCATCAACAGTGCCTGGAACCTCCATCCCGCCTCGCAACCTTGTTAACTATCCCAGTCACATACATCCGAAATGATCATGCATCATGGTAGACTGGGAGGCTTTTGGATTTGATGTCGTCTCATCATGAGTGACTGTAGGTACAGGTACATAAACAAACATGGCGCGACGACGGATAGGCTGAATGAAGGGAGCATGTGCAGAAGGATAGGTTCACCAACGGACGAATAGACGATGCATGTGAAGAGACGTGCTCGCAAACGGATGACCATGCAAAGATGTGTTCACGGAGGGACAGATGAGCAAACATGAAAGATGTGTTCATAGATGGACGAACGGACGAACATGCACCTTTTGCGAACAGATGAACCTGACAAGCTTACCAACATACAAGCAAGGAGCAATGTGTGAAAGAAACATCAAATAAACCAACAACCATCGAAGACTCTGTGCACTTTTCCATGCGGAGGTGAAGCTATGACACACCATGAGGAAATCCATCACCCAACAGCACTGTAGCTCAACATGAACACCAGTAGCAACAGGAATGTACCAGCACTTTCATGTTAAGTCATGTCATCGGTCATGTTGTCCGCATCTCTACTGTGGTCCATACTATCAATCAATGTAATGTAACGTGGAAGTCTAAGAGACCCACTTGTTGTATGAAGAGTCATGTAAAGTCGAAAAGTCATGGAAGTCAAACAGTCATGAGGGTAGTCGAACAGCCACAAGGGTCAGTTTCACCCTTGGCTATAAATACCCCCTCATTTGTACATGGAAAGGACTTTTCACCTTAGCTCCTCCCACATAGCCTCGAGAGTCTGTAATATTTTCTTTGAGGAGTAAGTAGTGGCTCCAACGCCCCGCCCACGGGGTTAGTGATGTATGGTGTAACGATGTGTCTTGGAACTTTCACTTAATTCAGAAGCCTGCTAACAAGCCAACACATTTTCACACATGTATTGTAATTGTTGTAAGACTAATCTTGAACACCCGTAATGCATGTTGCTTTAACCTATGTTTAACACTTGAACTCATTCACTTGTTGTAATACATATATGTTAATGAAAATGTGTTGTATATGATGTTAACGTTGTCTCGCCCATGTTGGTTACCTCCCCGGACATTAGACAGACCTTTCACATAAAACTTGCTATAACAACCATTGCACTCGTGCGGACTCATCCGTTGAGTGTTGTACGTGTTATCTTCCCTTGTGTGTTGTGACTGTCACATCTATGTGGATTGTTCTTCTAGAAGATGTGCATGTCCTGTTGTGTTTTGTGTTCCTAACAGAGTTGGGGCTTCCTCCCAACCAACCTAGGACTCACTCCCACCATCTCCCTCTACAGTGAAAGAACCATTGACACAAGTGACACGACCAATCACCAGGCACGCAAACCTCACTTCTCGAAGATAAAGAGGACCACTCTCATGTGCTAACAAGAAAGAGTTGAGGCAAATCATTAATATAATGGCAACCGGGGCATCATACCGGATGGGACTCCCACACCAAATGGTGTGAGGTCTAGTTGGGACTTCATACCGGTGTGATCCCGTGAATGTTGGTGGGTCCAGCACCATCAACGGGTCAAAAGATGAAGATAACCTTGCTTTAGCTAGAAAAGGGAAGAAAACCAAGGGAAAGAAGGCCCAAGGAAAAACTGTGTCTATTCAGAATGGGGGCAAGGAAAAGAAGGATCTTAGCAATATCAAGTGTTTTCATTGTCATGAGTTTGGACATTATGCTACAAATTCTCTGAACAATAAATCTAGCAAGCATGATGCAACCGCGGGAGGAGGAGAAGCACTCTCTTATCAATTTGAATTGGATTTCTCTTTGATATCTTGCATGGAAAGCTCGGTTAAAGGTAGTGAGTGGTATATTGACTTAGGGGCTTCTTTCCACATGACAAGGAATAAAGAATTCTTCAATAGTTTGGAGGAGAAAGACATGCAATTCCATATCAAGCTTCAAGATGATAACAAATATATGACCAAAGGAGTTGGTACAATGAGCTTTAAGAGGGACTATGGTTCCCTTCTTTATCTCAAGAATGTGATGTAGGTTCCAGGATTGAAGAAAAAGCTTGTCTCGGTAGTAATATTTGAAGACAAAGGGTATGTTGTCGTACTCAACAAAGGGAAGGCCTAACTCAATAATTCTACTTTAGGACAAGTCAAGAAAATTGGTGTCAAGATCGAGAACCTCTACAAATTTGAGGTTGATGCATGTGTATCCTTGAGCAAAAATGCAGAGAGTCCTTAGAGTAGAGATGTGGTCATTTTGCAAGAGCAGGATAAAGCTCTCAAGATGGAGCCTCAACCAGTATCTCAATTTCAGTTTAAGCTAGTTGGCAATTGGGCTGACCAACAGGATGATGATAACGAGGACCATAGCCCAGGGTGAGTAGAGGAAGCCACTCAGTCAGAGACTTCCCAAATAGGGAAAGCTTGAGCCAAGTGGGTAGATGATTTGGTAAGGAATCTCATAAGAGAGTTGAGTCTCCTAGCTTCAAGAAGTAGAAACCCAAGTACACTAAGGTACTAAACTCATAGAGCATGGTGGGAAATAATGAGTCTTCAAAGTAGGTTCCCCAGAAGAAAGGAGGGAAGTCCTTTAGTTCAAAGGGAGCAAATACAACAGTTGAGAACATGGTAGATTTGAAGACAGATCCAGGTGGACAAGGTTCTTCCAAGAATCCCTTCCTTGCTAAGAGGGAGTGTTGAAAATGTAGCAATGAATGGCTTCTTTGACTTGTGCCTCATTCAAAGATGCTAATTCAAATTTAGGCTCATGGTTGATTGAGTTAGATTTCAATTAGCATGTGTGATATGGCCTATCACTAAGTCATAGTCAGTGAATTGGAGTTAGACGGCTTTTAGTGATTTGTGTACTAGTTGGTTTCTATAATTTAGAGATATAATTGAGTTAGCTACTAGTGTCTGTCAGTTAACTAATATCTAGTTCTAGAATAGAGATAGACTTGAGTTATTGAGTTTAGTTGAGTAGTTTAAATTTTGTTAACTCAAATAACTCTCAGTTAACTAGTTGCAGATACTAAATTTATCCCTAGTAGGTCATGTAATTAGAATTGTCTATTGAGATTAAATGAAGGAACAAATCTATTTATTCATTTTACACAGGTTTTTGTGTAGAGGCTTGAGGATCAAGCATATCAATTTCTCTTGGGAATTGTACAAGGAAATAGGAGAAAATCCTATTTTTTAGGGGCATAATTGCACTAGGAAATAGGAGCTCCTAGTAAGCCTTTTATCTTGGGAATTTCACAAGGAAATAGAGAAATTTCTATATTTTAGGGGAAGACTTGCAATAGGAAATAAGAGCCCCTAGTAATCCTTATTTGCCTAAGTGTTGGCAAGTCTTGTGGAGAGTTGATCAATATTGCAAGGGCTTCAGGCTTGAAGCAGATTCTTTGTAATAGATCAGATTGCTCAATTGACAATACAAGCAAGAGGAGTTTTTCCCAGTTGGGTTCCCCAAATATATTTTGTGTTCTATGTGTGATTGTGTTTCTATTCATTGTTTTCTTTCTGCAGAATTTTTGGCAGAGACATTTTGTATCTTTTGCAGATCAGTTTCCTCTCATTAGTAAATGTAAGATTTCAAGGATTTTCTACATACTTATGAATCTCTATGAATTCCTTTCTTTAATGGAACGATTATTATTTATCTTATAAAATCTAGAAACATGGCTAGAACCATTTACATTTTTTTGTAACTTCGGAGGCTTCGAAATTCGAATACATCCATAGAAGAAAAAAAAATCCTCTCTAGATTCTTTTGACTATGATTCTACACTAAAATCGTCCATAAATTCTACAAAAAACCACCCAGAAACAAAGCATACTTACAATACATTGGCTATTATATTCAAAATTGAATAACACCGTAGGGCTTAACTTCTCTAATAGCGTCTAAATTCACTTTTGTCCTCCGGAGTGTAATTTCTCCATGCACCACTACAACTTGAAGGTCTCAAGATTACATGCTTTCACTAATTTCCATTTTTTCTAGATTGATATCAGGCACACCAACAGAAGGGGGCTCCATCCAACTTACTTCAATTTCAAAAACAGGAGGTCAACTTCCATTATGGAAAACTTCTTATCCAACTTGGTCTACCCATTCACAATGCTTTTCCAATAGTTGGAACCTTTCATCTTTTCTTTCTCCACCATTTCCATACGTCGATTAGAGATCTCCATCATTTCAAAGTCTGCCTATGACAAATTGTCTACAGATTGATGCCAACACTCCTATTCATTCTCCTTTACTTGTTTTGTGGAGGTCTCTAAGTCCTTATGTTTAAAACTCATATTGCCTACCCATAATTGAAGCTTATGCACAAATGAACTAGTGAAACATTCCCAAAATATCACTCGATATATACCAACGAAGTATGATTCTAAATGTTTCGACACCCGAGAGGAGAATTAATATCCAAATCTTCCCAAATCCAAAAATCTGAGGGATAATATGATGTTTCCATTGAATTAATGTCTTAGCCTTAGTTGAAGTGTAGAACATTCATAACCACATTACATAGGAGTGGAGGATGGATCACTGACGAATTATAATGACTTGCATCCCAATTAATCCTTGCATTGTTCCTTCATCATATATACATTCAACATGAACTTAGATTCCCATCGTGATGAATGAATTATGCACATCCTTCATGCATTGTTGATTATATATGGATATATTCAAGTGTAATGTACTCAAAGCCATCGTCCCCTCCTATGGCGGTGCCTTAGAGATCATTAAAACACTCATTTTTCCATAATTGATGGCCAGGTTGGCCTAATGCTTCAAGAGTTGTTAATTTAGGGACCCTCATGGAATTGGGAAGAAAGACCATAGGCTATACTTTAATTCCAATACTCCTTGCCTTAATATAGTTCCTAGATTGGTAAGAGTTTCTACCTTCCCATTCAGATGCCTATATATATGGAAGGATGCTATTTCCTCTAATTTATTCAGCAGCCAAGTGATCTTTTTCAAGATTGTGGAGTTAGGAATTCCTCCCTTTGACTTTAATTTGAAAACTTGCCTTATAACAATCATTGAGTCACCTAAATCCAACATTTTCTTTATGCCTTTACTGGGGCCAACTCCAGTGCTTTCCAAAAAGCCAAAAATTTTGCCTAGTTATTTGATAGAGTATGCAACCCTTGGCACTCTTTATTATTATTGATGCCTTTTTATATTAAGCGGATGAAGATTATTGAATTTTCATTTATATTTATTGTTATAACATGATTATACAATTCAAAAATATGATAGAACATGTTAACTTTTTCCACTATAAATTGAGTAATATTAGATTTAAAGTTTTATTTTTTTACCTACAATTATTTTTGAATAATTAATTAAATTATTTTGAATATTTAAATTAAACTATTTTGAATAATTAAATAATATTTTTAAGTGATTTTTATAACTAAAATATTTTTTAATATAATTTAATAAATTAAAAATCTTAATAATTCTTTAATTATAAATATTGATATTTTTATTAAATAATAACATTAAAAATTAGATAACATCTCTTCCATACTATGCTAGAGAGAACCTCTCCACTCAATTAAATAACCAACCTAGATCCATCTTAACTATGAATCTACCACGGATCGAGAGAGATCAAATCAAAGAGATTTTATCCAAATGATTACATTACATTACTTAATATTTTCTCTTGCATACTGGCTTGGAGAACGCCTCTTGCGTAAAATAATAATAATAATAATAAGATTAATAATTCACTTTATTTTTATGATTTATGATTTTATTTTTGTGTTTACTAGGTTATGTGAGTTATGAGATGAGTAGAAACCTATGATTTGAGTAGCATGTCCACCTAATTAAATACTAAATTTAAAATAAGATTATAATTCACTTTATTTTTATGATATATTATTTTATTTTTTTGTTTACTAGGTTATGTGAGTTATGAGATGATTGACATGTCTACCCTATGATTTGAGTATTTGTGACCCAAGGGCATCTAAGCCGTCAAAATCACCTGAGGATTGTGCCCAGTCTGGGCCACACTAACCCTTAGCATGGCTAGAATTTTTCCCATGAAGTTTCGAACTGGTAACCTTTACACCACGAATTACCTTAACAGAACACCCTGTCACCATCTGCTCTATCCCCTTAGGCTATGATTTATTATTATTATTATTATTGTTGTTGTTTTGTTGGTCAAAACTATTCTATTATCTTATCAAAATATTACATTTTCTATACATGAGTATTGTTGCTCTCTCAGCCTCACTCCAACCAAATTAATTGGTCATGAGAGCGATGAAAAAACTGAGGAATTGTCATGCTTTACATATAAGTCTGATACAAAAAGACCCAATAGCCCAAAAAACATTGAGAATTAAAATAAAAATAAAAAAACAAATTTAATTACATATTAGTGCGAAGAAACGGGTGCATGACGAACGTCCATAAAAAGAGGTCCTGGATCACAATGATCATGGAACTCCATACAAGCAAGACAAGTGTCCATCTCATCTAGTCTGGCATTTGAACGCCTCTAATTTCTTCTTAGGGAGGCCAAGCCATCCATCATGTCCCACTGCTTTTGCTACAAGCCATTTAGGAATGAAATGACTTCATTTCTATCCTTATGCCTCTGTTGCCTCATCTCCTCCAGTGTCCCCATTATACTTCTCAGATGCACATCAAGGGAATCCAAGGAGAGGGGTTGGTCTACATGACCTAACAATTGAACCAATTCTTCCATCAGCACAACGCTCTCAACCCCTTCCTCCTCAGCAGTTGTCATCCGACCAGCTCTTTCTGCAGGTTAACCACGAGGCCCCACTCCTCTCTGGGCCCTGCCTCGCTACCTCAACATCTCCAAGGTGGCAACGGGACACCAAATTCTACTAAAACACAACTGAAACACCCACTCCAATATACCCAAAGGTCTTGACGCTCATACAACGAGAGTAACCAACCTATCAACTTAAAACCCCAAGCTCCACACTCTAAAACCCAACTTGAGCTCCCCCCTGCAATGATTCAGAATGTCGTCAGGCTCACTATAATTAATTTAATTCAACAACCAAGCTCCACAAGCTTGGCAGACCCCACATTATGACTTGATGGCACTAACCAAATACAATGTAAGATTCCTCCAACTCGTTCTCCAGGATCCCACACAAAGCACCAGGGTTCCCAAGTTTGCACTCTCAAAAACACTCCTCGCTTAACTTCAATAACAAAATCCTAATTCACCAATAAAACGAGAGTGCATAGGCTTGTGGAATATGCACACACAAAGATAATTATTCCCCTCTTATTCTCACCCATACCAAAGATACACCCACAGTGAAGAATGAACGCACACCAAAATTTAAACGTTGCACCTGCCTTCTCAAGACTTCGTTGTCCCCAATGCTAGTTGTCACGACCACCATTTACTGTTGCAACACGTGTTACACACATGGATCTAGTCAACCCCGAGCCCTACAACCTTTACCTTGTTCATTCACCCCCATCAAGGTATTATGATTATTATATTAATTTAAACATTGGAAGATGTATTATGAGGTGTCTTCATGTCTACTTAATGTGAATAGACATTTCTAAATAGTTTTTTCAAAATTTTAATTTAATTAACAATTATTAGGTAGATGGTAAATATTTAATCTCCATAACATATTTTTAGTAGTAGTGAAAGACAAAGGATTAAGATTTTTCTCAAAGGTAGTTACACACATTTTGCTCTTCAATTTAATTAAAAAAAATTCCATAGCCAAACTTGTCCATTCTGCTATTTTTATTTATGGCATTGAATTCTTATTATTTATTGTTGTTTTACTATATTACATATTTTTCTATATGTGTGTGTTTAATTCATATATTAACTATTTTTCTAATAATAATAATAAGAACAATTTAAAATAAAGTTATAATTAAGTTAGTTTTTATGCCAATAGGTGTGTCTATCTTGGAATACGATTGCTAGAATTTTAATTTAATTATCAATAATTCTTAAATGAACATTCTAGAATATTCATAGAAGCATACAAAAATCAAAAGTTGAGAATTATCTGCAAGGTAATTATGCCCTTTTTTCCACATTAATTAAACTGATTAGTGAAAAAAAAAATGTTATATGAACAAGTTTCATATCAAGTTGTTTTGTTTTCTTGGCATGTAGGATTGATAAGCCATGTTATTGTAACAAAGACTATTTATAGATTTAAGAATTTCCATAGTAAAGTAGAGGTAAGTGTTTTGACGTTTATTCTGGATTTATGACAATATTTACTCGTTGTTTAATTTATATGGTTGTGCTAGTTATACTTTTTTTTAATCTTGGCAATGTGAGATGTATCATGAGGTAAGTGTTTTCATACTTGATATGAATTGATGCATATTGCTATTTACCAGTGATTTAATTTATATCACTAGACTAACATTAGTTATTAATTAACAACAAAATATATATTCATAAATCATAATATAAATATTGAAATCCACTAATATTGAAATCAGAAAATGATAAGTACTCTTCAATATGTAGGAATTTACAGGGTAAGTTCCTCAGAAAGAATACCAAAAGGACACCGCTCACAACCAGATCTCAAATCAATACACCAGTATTTTTGACGTGGTTAAAACCCTCAGAGTGCAAGGAGGGAAACAGTCCACGGCCTGTCCCAACGTGGGTACAGACAATTTATTAATCAAAGAATGAAAATTTACATAAGCTTCTCTCATGCACGGATTACCCGAACAATGACCCTCCATGCGCTTTAAATAGAACTCATGGACCAATCGGGTGTCAAGCCACGGATCAAGTGTCGGTAATACCGAGGTGAGAGTGAACCGTCGGATCACTACATATCGTGACCGTCGGATTGTAAGTTACAAAATGTACAACGGTAAAGAAACACACTTTACCTAACTCTAACCTAACTCTATGCTAGACCAAGTTGAACTTAACTATATCCTATGTGTCGGAATATCCTAACATCCCCCCTTAAGAACAACTTGGGATAGGATTGAAAGATTTACAAATATGACACAATAGGAGAAGGAAGGAGGCACTAGAGCCTATCCCCCCTTAGTGACAACTTCCTGAACTCCAAGCATATATCGAAGTTTAGTGAACTTCGCCTCTGTGAGAGCCTTTGTGAAGATGTCTGCAACCTGATCATCCGTTGGACAATATTGCACTTCAAGAACATGGTCATGAATGAGCTTTCTGATGAAGTGCATGTGTAGTTCAATGTGTTTGCTGCGCTGATGTTGGACTGGATCTTTGCATAGCTGAATGGCACTTTGATTATCACACCAAAGTGTGGTTGGATGCTGCTGCTCAAAGCCAAATTCTGATAGGATCTGACGAAGCCACAAGGCTTCCTTACTAGCTTCCACGGCACCACGATACTCTGCTTCTGCTGACGAAAGAGAAATGGCAGCCTGTTTCTTACAAGCCCATGTAATAGGTCCTGAACCAAGAGTGAAGACATAACCGGCAGTAGACTTCCGATCATCAAGGTCACCAGCCCAATCAGAATCAGTGAAACCAACTAACAGAGGAGCTGCTTTGGCACTGTAATGAATCCCAAACTGTACTGTACCTCGAACATAACGAAGTATTCTTTTAGCTGCTTTCCAATGACTTTCACAGGGGTTTTGCATAAAACGAGCAACAAGGCCAACAGCAAAGGAAAGATCAGGACGAGTATGGGTTAAATACAAGAGTTTTCCGACAAGTTGACGGTATAAGGTAGCATCAACTTCAGGAGAAGTACAAGAGACTGAAAGTTTGACTCCAGACTGAAAGGGAGAAGGGGCTGGCTTACAGTCTTCCATGTGAAAATGACGAAGAATATCACAAGCATACTTGGACTGGGAAAGGAAAATACCTTCTTGGGATTGCAAGACTTGAAGACCGAGAAAATAGTGTAAGTGTCCTAAGTCTGTCATTTCAAATTTCTTTTTAAGGCTGGACTTCACATGGTTTATAAGGTTGGGATCACTACCAGTAAGAATAAGATCATCAACATAAAGAACAAGGATGATAAGAGAGTTGCCCACTTTCTTGGTGTAGACAGTATTGTCAGAATGACACCTAGAAAAGCCAGATTCTAAAAGAAAGCTATCCATTTTGGCATACCAAGCCCGAGGAGCTTGTTTGAGGCCATAAAGGGATTTCTTAAGTCGACAAACGAGGCTGGAGTCTGTTTGTATGAAGCCAATGGGTTGTTCCATATAGATTTCTTCCTGCAAGTCCCCATGCAAGAAGGCAGATTTAACATCCATTTGATGGACTTCCCATTTTAAAGAGGCAGCAAGGGAAAGAACAAGGCGGATAGAGTTCATTTTGGCAACTGGAGAGAAGGTTTCAGTGTAGTCAATGCCTTCAACCTGTGAAAAGCCCTTAGCAACTAGACGAGCTTTATGTTTATCAACTTTCCCATCTGGTCCATACTTGGTTCTGTAAACCCATTTGCATCTAACAAGTTTGCGTCCCTTTGGTAGAGGAACAAGATCCCATGTATCATTTGTCATCAATGAATGATATTCTTCATTCATAGCTGCTTCCCAATGTGGATGGCCTGAAGCTTCTGCAAAAGTGTCAGGATCATGATTTACTGGAGCTTGAGCCAGTAAAGAAGAGGCTCTTTCAAACTGAGAACGTGTACGTCGCTGATCTGTAGGATCACCGGCAAGATCACCTGCTGCATCCCGAGTAGCACGGACCCATCTTGGAAGTTGAGGATCCTGAGAAGGTGGGGGAGGATTATCATCCTCGCTTTCATCATCAGAAGAAGAAATGTTTTCAAAGATAGAAGAGATAGGAAGAGGTGGCACATCCGCCGGACTAGGCTCGCAGGCCGATTTATTTTCATCAAATTTTACATCTCTTCTAATGATAACATTTTTGGACTTAAATGGAATAAGTCTATAACCTTTTACATCTTCAGAATATCCAACAAAAGTACATTTCTCACTCTTAGGTTCTAAAGCTTTATGCTTTTCATCTGGAATATGGGCCCATGCTTCACTTCCAAACACACGAAAGTGACTTACATCTGGTTTAATGGAACTCCAAGCTTCTTCTGGAGTGATATTCTCTAGAACCTTAGTAGGAGTGCGATTGATTATATAATTTGCACAATTAATTGCTTCGGCCCAAAAACTAAGACTGAGTCCTTTAGATTGCAGCATACAATTAGCCATTTCCTTTAAGGTGCGATTTTTCCTTTCAGCTACACCATTTTGTTGTGGAGTGTATGGAACAGTATGTTGCATTTGAATTCCATTTTCGGTGCAAAAGTTGATGAATGCGTTTTTAACATATTCTCCACCATTATCAGTTCTTAGCTTAAGAATTTGATGTCCAGATTGTTTTTCAACAAATGCTTTGAAGGCCAAAAAAGTGCTAAATACTTCGCTCTTGAGTTTTAAGAAGTATACCCAAGTGCGTCTAGAGAAATCATCAATGAAAGTTAAGAAGTACTTGCAGCCAGAGAATGAAGCAACAGGAAGAGGACCACATAAATCACTGTGCACAAGCTGTAAAGGGGCTGAGGCGTGCCAAGAGGCACGTTTGTCAAAACTGTCCCGATGATGTTTTCCGAGTACACATCCGGAACAAACACCATCTTTGCAAGATACCATAGGAAGACCTGTCACCATATTTTCTTTACATAGATGCTGAAGGGAGCGATAGTTTAAGTGACCAAACCGCTCATGCCAAAGTTTGCTCACTTCATCATTATGAGCAACAAACACTGAGGGAAGATGGGATGACCCAAAGTTGTGAAACTTATACAACCTTTTGGAATCATCAGCAAGACCAGTAGCTAGAATCTGTTTAGGATCTTTTAGATCCTTGATTACAACATCATGAGGTGAAAATTCAACAATTTTACCTTCACCTGAATGAGTTATCTGATAGACAGATAGAAGGTTGCAGGATAAGTTTGGAACACATAATACATCATTGAACTGACCATTGTCTAGATGAACAGTTCCAGTCCCTACAACATTAAGAGATCTATCATCACCAACATATATATTTTTGGTGTTACAATCATTTAAAGAAGAAAACATGGCTTGGTTTTTGGCCATGTGACAAGAGGCTCCAGAATCAATGAGCCACTCATGAGAATGAGAAGAAGAAGAAGATACATTTAATGCATAACCAGACTGAGATGATTGACGATGACATGCAGAAAGTGCCGTTCCGGAAGTTGAAGTTGAAGTAGGCTCCAGATGGATGTTATGTTTCTTCATTGCGGCTTCCAAGGCTTCCATCTTCTTAAAGCATTTAGATTCTAAGTGGCCATCTCGATTACAAAAGTTACAATGTCTGTCAGTCCTCTTCCATTTGTTTTTATTGGTCTTGTCATTTTGCTGAAATGATCTTTCATCTTGAGGCTGAGTTGGTTTAGGACCATTCCTTTGAGGATAAGACTTCTTAGGATTCTTTGAATTTGGTTGCTGCTGGGCGGCTAACGCTTTCGAGGAAGAGTTTCCAAGATTAAGAAGACCAAGGTGTAAGAGTTTTTCTTGTTCTCTTATTAAGGAATCACAAAAGGAGTCAAAGAAAGGGGGTTTGTAGTCTTTGCCTTGACAAATGAAAGCTTCCCTTGTAGAATGGAAAGTGGAAACAAATACAGAGTAGGCTGGTCCCAACTTAGTAAGGATGGAATAAATAAGGTTACCATCTTCTTTCTTAACTTTAACACCTTCCAAGAGATATCTAAGGGTCTTGAATTTGGACAAAAAATCTTCAATGCAAGAAAAATTATTAGGATCCAAAGTAAGCAACTCATTCTCAAGTTGATGGGCTCTAATTTCATTTTTAATCCCAAAAACTTTAGCAAGTTTTTCTAATGCTTCATGAGGAGTTTCAATTTCTGCAATGTGGAATCTAAGATCAGGAAAAACAGACATTCCTATCAAACCACGTGCTTGATCTTGTCTATTTTCCCATTTTTCGGCCTTGTCTTCATCTTTGGGTTTCTTCTCTTGGTCTGTGGCTATTCTGAAGAGACCTTTACTTCTAAGTAAATCTCCCATGTAGGCTACCCATTGGAAGTAGTTAGTGCTGTCAAGAATGACTTGGCATGGACTTTCCATTTTTTGAAAAAAACCTGAAGCTGAAGATGCTGAAAGTAAGTGGTCCAATGGATAGATCTCGAAAAAATAGGCGGTTTTAAAAAAAACGGCTCTGAAAAAGGCTTCCGGATGAAGAAGATATGGCTTTTTGAAAAAAAATTGTTGACGTTGCCGGCAAAGTGCGCGAATGTGCGGGAATGAAAAAATCCGCCCCCACAAAATGGAGACTTGAACCCAAGACCTCTACTCTCTTAAAAAGTCTTTGAACCAATTGATCTATACAAAATATTTGAGAGAGAGAGAGAGAGAGAGAGAGAGAGAGAGAGAGGGGGGGCCTCGATTTGCGTGCTTGCCTTGGGAAGGCTCTTTTCCCCTACAAAACACAAAACACAAAACCCAACACGAATATGCAAAGAAAAACGAACCTTACGGCTCAAAGTTAGCTTTAGCCAAAAAACTAGAATTTTTTAAAAAAAATCTCAAAGTTAGCTTTTAACCGAAAAACTAAATATTTTTCTCAATGTTTCTGATTTTCCAAGATCACACTAAGGTGCAGGGAAAATAGCATACGCATGAGAAAAATCCTTTCTTTCTGTTTCTGATTTGCCCAGATCGCACAGAGTCGCAGGGCAAAGAGCATACGCAAAAATGAAAGGTATAGATCCGGGAAAAAAAAGGCTAAATAAACCGAAACCGAAATAAGCAGAGAGAAAATGACAGTAAACTGCAAAAAAAAACACTGTATACCTCCCGATCTGAAAAATGACGCAGCTAGGGCTACCGGAAACCTTTTCGCGTGAAACGAAAGGGGTTCCTCACTGAAACAGATGCTCCGAACGCAACAGAGCAGTCCTCTCGGCCCGAAAGCAGTCAGAAACAGCAGATCTAGGAAATGACAGCCGCATGCAGTTCTACCGGCTTCAGATTTGGATCACCAACGGACGCGGCCCTCAAATAGCTCTGATACCATGTAGGAATTTACAGGGTAAGTTCCTCAGAAAGAATACCAAAAGGACACTGCTCACAACCAGATCTCAAATCAATACACCAGTATTTTTGACGTGGTTAAAACCCTCAGAGTGCAAGGAGGGAAACAGTCCACGGCCTGTCCCAACGTGGGTACAGACAATTTATTAATCAAAGAATGAAAATTTACATAAGCTTCTCTCATGCACGGATTACCCGAACAATGACCCTCCATGCGCTTTAAATAGAACTCATGGACCAATCGGGTGTCAAGCCACGGATCAAGTGTCGGTAATACCGAGGTGAGAGTGAACCGTCGGATCACTACATATCGTGACCGTCGGATTGTAAGTTACAAAATGTACAACGGTAAAGAAACACACTTTACCTAACTCTAACCTAACTCTATGCTAGACCAAGTTGAACTTAACTATATCCTATGTGTCGGAATATCCTAACACAATACACATGGTATTATATGTCGACAAGACTTCTAATTTATTAATATTAATGAAATTTTAAAAATATTTTTTTATTATATTAAATATATATATATAAATTTATTTTTAAAGTTAAATACTAGACATTGTATAAATCAAAGTAAAACTAATAATAATCAAAAGGCTAATCGATTAATATAATAAAAACAACTTTATTCTTAAAAGATTTTAAATATTCCACAAATATTAGAAACCACTTCCACATAAAACCAAACACTTTGGCTTGGTTCAAATTAAAAAATAAAAAATAAAAAAACAAACAAACAAATATACAAAAAAAAATGTTTTCAAATTGTTGTAATAAATATTATGGAAAATTAGATTCTAACTCTTTTTTGAATATATTTTCTGATTAATTTTGTCCAAAATCAAATAAGAATTTATTGAAATCACAAGTTTGAACAAGGAATTGGAAATTTGTATAATATAAAGGCTAAATAGAAATTTCAAAATATTAAATAGATTTATACATATAAATATATT
Source organism: Pinus tabuliformis (assembly GCA_031772625.1). Taxonomy (NCBI): domain Eukaryota; kingdom Viridiplantae; phylum Streptophyta; class Pinopsida; order Pinales; family Pinaceae; genus Pinus; species Pinus tabuliformis. The sequence goes on along the minus strand of CM062816.1, from coordinate 1,968,210,254 downwards.
CAACTTTTTAAAAACTATATTTTCAACCAAGTAAAATTATTATTAAAAAAACATTAAAAATGTAAATAAATTTATAGAAAAAATAACATTTTATAAAACATTTTTTTCTTGTTAATTTTAACTAAAATCTAACAAAAAAATTTTAAAAACAATTATTTAATATGTAAAATTATAATACTCATTCAAAAATATATTTTAAATAACAAAAAATCATATTTTTACTTAAAATTATATTACGATATTCTACTTTTAAACAATTTCAATTGTTTAGAATTAAGCTATGCCTTAAAAATTTATCATGCTCTCCCGAGGAAAAAAAATCATTGGAAAAACAAAAGATTTCACTTTTAAACGCATGATTTTTAAACCTTTCAATTCTCGAAGTCTTCTATAACAAATGTTGGAGACTTTTCGAAGTCTTCTGGAATAAACACGTTTTGAGAAATCTCATAGTCGAGAGTGAATCTAGGCCTCGAGAGTGTTTTGTTTTTTTCGCAGGTCACTTGCCTCATTTTTTTTAATAAAGATAAAATTATCTGCGCCTATATAATCTGTTTAAGTAGCAATTACAATCCACGCAACTTCAACTTCATCTGGTCCTTTGGGCACTGGAGTTTTAATTATAATGGCCGGGCAGGCAGAGGTTTCTGAATTTCCGGAGGATTTGAAACACCAAATATTGGTGTGGCTTTCAGTGGATTGTATTTCCTATTCTCGAATAATTTCATGCATGTGGCTAAGATTAGTCACACATCTCCATGTATTCTTACTTTCTAGTTTATCAAGTTTCAATGACATATTTGGTCAATTTTTTCGTTCAATTATAGTTTGATTGAATAAGTAGACTTAACAATGGATAGTGAATTTCCATACTACCAAAGTTGAGGTGTTCACATCATTGACCAATGGAATGATTTGACAACATATGTGGGATGGATTCACACTTGCTCCATGTACTCATCTTGCCTCCTACTCACCTCTAGATCCAAAGCCTGGACACCTAGTACTCGATGAAAAAGCAATTGACTCTATAGTTGTGGTCCAATGCCTACTCAGAGTCATGGTTGAGATTTGGTGGTCGGCTTCCCTTCCACCTTTAAACTCCCTTGTTGAAACTCTATGAGTTGTCTACAATTTGATGACTTTGTTACCTAATCTTTTAGTCTTGGTTGGAAGAGATATTCATATGTCAGTTCATTTGGATTTTTTTTCAATGATCTATTTTGAATCACACATCCTCAATGGGAGGATTTTGGTCTCTAAAGTTACAAATGAGAGATGATGAAACGACTTCATGTCTTTGCTTCTCTCATACCATTTTGCCTACTTAGTGATTTCCCTTTGAGTCGAATCTACCATAGTTCATGCACCCCTCCTAAAGTATCTCAAGCCTTCTTTAGCAACATTGTATCCTCCAACTCCTCAAGTGCATTTAGTGTGAAAACTTCCACTATAGGTAGAATTTTCTCTTCTTATTCCCATATAGAAAGGACAATTCTTATGGTCACAAATTCTTCACATTCACCATTAAATGCATTTTCATGTATCTAGGTGTTAGACATTGGATTCTGTTAGGGTCCTATAATTTTTATAGGATCGTTTGATTATAGTTGATCATTACTATGTTTGAAATGTTGTAAATAGTATTCCATGTTGTAAATTATTTCCAAAAAAATGTCAAAACCTTAAAAAAAATAAAAAATAAAAATATGCTTGCAAGACAAAATATAGCATTAGAGGATAATTAAGTATGTTTAGATTAAATTAATCACATCATTTAATTGTGATTAAATGAATTGTAATAAGGCCTTGGTATTATAGCTTTGATTTTAGTGTAGAGTTGAAAACAACAAATGGAGATTTGTCATATGTGGTTAAACTCCGCACATATTACCTTCTCCGATCATCCTCCCACTCTGATCCGACGGCCCGTAAGTGATTTCAAACCCCCCCCTCCCCCGACAATGATTCTCTTTAACAGCGAGGGGGGGAAGGGGTCCAAAAAGCTATTTTCCGCCCCCCTACGTGTCCCCTCCTAATGATTTCGGACCCCCCCCCCCCCCCCCCACCCACTGGTATCCCCCCACTGATACCACATACTGCCTATCCCCCCCCCCTGAAAGCGATTTTCAACTTCCACCGCAACCCTCTTTTCCGCCAACCTTCACCCTCCACGTCCCTCCTTAACCGCCAGTCCAACAACGGCACATGTCCCTCCTTCCATCACTCCTGCACCACTCACTGCCTGCCACTTGGACTGTTTTCCCCACTCACCTCCACGTCATTTCTCCACATCACCCTTACGGACCCCACTTCCTTTCCACCAACCATGTGCCTCCACATCATCCCCCACCTCCATGTCACCTCTCGCCTCCACGTCATATGTTTGTTTCATGGTCAGTTAAACTATGTTTTTTCCTATACAACACAGTAATTTAAAACATGGTTTACAAACAACTGAGAACAAATTTTCAAAAACAGAAAGAGGTTTTTGCTTATAACATCCTCATTTACAAAAACCTCTCTCGGTTCTAACAACTATTATGGTTTGAGAGATTCGAATGAATCTTTGCAGACATATTTTCCTAAATTTTTTTGTTTTTAGCCAGTGTTTTCAAATGTGGTTTCCGAGCAGGTGGAAATGAATTTTCAAAAATGGAAAGAGGTTTTTGTTGCCAACATCATCATTTACAAAAACCTCTCTCAGTTTTCTAACATCTATTATGGTTTGGGATATACAAAGGGATTACAAGCCCTTATGTTTCAAAATTTCGGGAGTAAAAAGTTCAAAGACAGTGAGTGACTTGGATGCCACCTCATCAAATAAGAGTCGTTATCAAATTCTAATTGCTCTTCTTTGTCACCAAAAATCCACAAAGATAGTGCCAAGTAGATTCATTAGTTTTGAATTTCCTATATTTCAGTTCTATTTGTGTAATACAGTGTGAGATATTTGTAACAAATCTTGATATTTGTTCAAGATATTTTAGTTTACATTTTTTATAAATACTTCATCATCTGAAGTAAGAGATGTTGGTTTTTGTACGAAGAACTCTATTGTATATTTTTCTGAAGCATCAACAAAGTTTCCAAGTAATGCATAAGCTCTTTCATAGGATTCATGTGTCAAGTTGTTGGTGAGGTACATCTATCTGTCTTATGTGTTTATACCTCTCTGTTTATAGCACATATTTGTTTTTCAAATCTGAGTTATTCAATAGATAAGTAAAGGGAATAATTTGTTTAAATCTACACTTTGCACCCAGCTACGACTAATTTCTATGTTTTCTTCTGATTTTTAAATATAGAATTCAGGTAATAATGCTCTATATTTAAAAGTGAACCTTAATTTGCTCTTTTTCTCCATTTCACAGACTTTAAAGAATCCATAGCCCAATGGAAATCTAGTTATCAACCAACCATTCAAATACAAATCAAACCTTAAACTTCATAGCTAGCCTAATATTCAATCAAACAAAGTTAAATCTTACAGAGAAAACCCTCTCTGAAGCTGGTAGGGCTAGATCCCAGCTTCCAAAGTTGGTTTGTGTTTACCTTGGTGATTTTCTTCTGCAACCTCAGAAAATTATTGAGTGCTAACAGGTTCAACACTCCCTGTATGTTTCAAGACATGGATTAATCGCCTCTCATAGATCATAACTCTAGGGATTATATTAGAGACTAATGTTTGTGGGTTTTGATCTAATGAAAATCATGATTCCAAAAGTATGTAGGTTCATGTAAACACATTACCATCAACTTGTATAGTAATCTCAAATGATCCATATATCGACACCTTCAATTTTTTCACCAAAATAAAACTAGAGTACACCTATATAAAATTTATAATTGATCTTGTATTACTAAATAATGATAATAAAAAATATAAATTAACTCATACTAAATAGTAATATAAAAATATATATAAATTAAGTTGCATTTATCTTATTATTATTATTATATTGTATTCATATTGATTTGTAAAATGCATTATGCCTTTGTCTGTACAATCACTGTTATATTGGAAGTGATCTTTAACTTATATTCAAAATAGAGGACTTATATTTATTTCATCGTTATATCATGTCTTGTTTCTCATGTGACGCTTTACAATATAAAAGAGAACTTAATACTTATTTACAATTTTCATTGTAATTTTAATTAAAAATTGATTACTTGAAAATGAAAGTTGAACTCTTATATAAGATTATTTGAATAACTAATTAAGCTATTTTAAATAGTTAAACTTATCTATTTTTTGAAATCTTGAAATAATTATTAAAACTGAAATATTGTCATTTTTCTTTTAATATTTTATAATTCAATTTAGTAAATTAAAAGTCCCACATTTATAATGGTGATTCCTCAATTTAATAATAATAATAACTAGTTTAAAATAAACACATTTAGGACGAGCAGGAGCAAGAGTGAAAAATTTAAATCTGTGCGTGCATACCCTTGGTGCGAAATATCTGCCATCACCGCCATGGCCCGAGGAGGGGGTCCCGAGGCCCCTCCTCCTTCGCCTCCTCCGCCAAAGATCCTTGCTTTCAGGAAGTTGATCGGCGACAGTAGTAAATGCCCAGCAAGGGAAACTCAGCGCAAGTTCGTAAAGAAACTTGACAGCATCCCCACAGTCGCCCTGCCCATTGAAGATTCTTGCAGATCCACTTTGAACTTAGCTGAAAGAGGGCTCATCGAACAATTTACAGGGCTATGGCCTTCCCCCAAGGCTGTCGAGGCTTGGGTACAAAGGAACTGGCGACCATTAGCAAAGGAAGGCATCAGTAGTTTTCTGGTTGGTAAGGGCTATTTTGTCTTTGTTTTTTATTCGGTAGAAGACAGAAATCTCATTTTTAGGAATGGACCATATTTCATGGGACCTCAGGGTCTGTATTTAAACTCATGGTCACCAGATTTCGATCCGACACAAGATGTGCCGACAGCAGTTCTAGTGTGGGTGTGCCTCCCTCATCTACCACTGCACTGTTGGAACCCGAAGTCACTAGAAACGATTGGTAACACCCTGGGAAAATACATAGATCGAGCAGAGAGAAGGGATCAGTACTCATGTGCAAGAATATGCGTCAAAGTCGATTTGGAAATAGGGTTACCTGAAGCTGTAAAGTTAACAATAGCAGACTGGTCTTATATCCAAGAGTTAGACTATGAGCAACTACCATTCAAATGCAGACATTGCCATGAATACGGGTATTTCGCAAAATACTGCAAAAAAAAAGGAGGAAGATCTAGAGAAGTCGAAAGGATAAAAATGGACCCAGGTGCAGAAAGAAGACCAGGCCAAGGTGAATAACAGGAACAAAGGGAAAGAGGCACTGACAGAATCTGGATCTCCCTTAATAGAAATGGTACAAGTAGAAGGAAGAGGAGAACAGCGAAGGACAACAGCCTCAATAAACCCATTCAAAACCCTCAGCACACCAAATGAAATTCCAGAATCAGAGATAGAGGAGATTGAATGCCAATTTCCTTCACTCGAAGTAAAAAATAAGAACATAGAAGTAACCCAACCTAACTCCCCAGCAGGAACCTCCCCCTCACCTACCTATGCAGAAATGACAAGGAAAAAACCTCCAGAAACCTCTGGGTCATCGGAAGATGAGACATTCGAGAGACCCTCCAAAAGAGTTGGGAGGAAATCTCACAAGGAAGCTAGGGAAGAAGAGGCGGAGAGGCAAAAAATGCAAGGCAGCCAATCCACCATTGAAATGTCTATTGAGAGAAACACCAAAACAAGGCCCCCTAAGGAGGGATCAACTCACTCCACTCCCGTTAAGTAATGAAACTAGTCTCTTGGAATTGTAGAGGCTTGGGGAATCCTGCAAAAGCTGAAGCAGTTAAAGACCTTCTGAAAATAGAAACTCCTGATATCCTCATGCTCCAAGAGACTAAGATTGAAGGGGAAACCCTTCTTGAGATCAGAAAATTAAAATGGGGAAAAAAATGCAGGAAAGGCCATTAGTTCAAGAGGTTCCTTTGGTGGCCTAGCAACATTGTGGTCGGAGGACAAGTTTCAATTAGAAAGTTCCTTTGAGACCCAACATTGGATATACATCGAACTTCGGCATCTATCTAGTAAGCTCTCCATCTCTCTTTTCAACCTTTATGTCCCAGCCCTCCTTACAGAGAAGAAAGAATGCTGGCAGACCTTGTCTGATTTCTTAGACATTTACTTCCCTCAGAATATAATATTGGTTGGAGATCTCAACCTCGTCTTTGATCCAAAAGAAAAGAGAGGTGGTAATAGTGGCAGGGACCAAATTCTTCCATTAGTAGAGGATCTAATACTTCATTGGGATCTTCTTGACTTCAAACCGAAGAAAGGCCTTTATACCTGGACAAACAATAGCACTGGGGCAGAACACATCTCTACCCGTCTAGATCGTTTCCTAGCGCAGAGCTCTTTGCTGCTAGGAAAAAGACTAACCTCCTCAAAAATTCTCCCAAAGCTAGCCTCAGACCACAAACCTATCCTCTTACAGCTGGAAGAGGAAGAAAATGTGGGCCCTATCCCTTTTATATTCAACCCGCTTTGGTCAGGAAAAGAAGGGTTTGTGGAAATTGTACTGGAGGCATGGTCCACACCTGTGACAGGATCTCCCAGCTTCGTGTGGGAGCAGAAAATAAAAACAACCAAGAGAGCTCTGAAAAAATGGATTAAAGAACGCTCAAATTCGCCCATTAGCGACAGAAAGGAGACAGTTCAATTTTTAACAGATCTACAAATGGACATGGAAAATAAGGAGATCTATGCTTCAGATTTAGAAAAAGAACAAGTTGCCCAAATCAAATCTTTCCACGCTTTCTGCCAAGAAGAAGAGACTTGGAGGCTTAAGTCTCATAGCCTGTGGCTTAAAGCTGGAGACTGAAACACCTCGTTCTTCCATAGGCAATATAGAGCTCAGCTATCCCAAAATTATATCTCTGAAATCACTTGCTCATATGGGACTATGCCCAAAGGTCAAGAACAACTAAAAAAGGCAGTAGAAGATCATTTCCAGACTCTTTATAAAGAGGATGGGAATGGTAGTGAAGAAGTCATCTCTGAATTTCTCTCTCATATTCCTTCTTTGGTAAGCAAGGAGGACAACACTAGCCTTATGAAACCTTTCTCAGAGGAAGAAATCTATAAAGTAATTTGGTCCATGGAACCAGACAAGGCACCAGGACCTGACAGCTTCTCAATTCATTTTTATAGAATCTGCTGGGGAATAATAAAAATTGATTTACTGAGGATGATTAAATCTTTTCATCAAAAAGCTAAAGTGGGAGGCAGTATTAATTCTACCTTTCTTGCATTAATACCAAAAGAAGTGAATGCAGGCACTTTTAACAGGTTTAGGCCAATCTCGCTCTGTAATGCATCATACAAAATCCTAACAAAAATGGTAGCAAACAGAATCAATCCATTGCTTGGGAAACTCATTTCTCCCACCAATGGCAGCTTTGTCAAAGGGAGACATATATTGGACAATGTAATACAGGTGCAAGAAGTCATACATTCCAGTTATCTTCAACAAGAGCAAGGTGTGCTCATAAAGCTAGACATGGCTAACGCATTCGACCAGGTAAATCTTTATTTCCTGTACGAAGTCCTCCTTTCCTTTGGTTTCAGCTCTAACTTTGTCAATTTGATTAAACCTTGTACTGAAAAGCCATGGATAGCTCCTTTAGTTAATGGCAGGCCAGCAAACTATTTTCAAGCCTCGAGGGGAATAAGGCAAGGCTGCCCCCTCTCCCCTTTCTTGTTCATTCTGATGGAAGACTCGTTAAGTAGAAAACTGACAGCTGAAAAGAAAGCAGGGACAGCTCCAGGAGTCAGGTTGACGAAAGGGCTAGAGCCTCTCAATCACGCACTATTTGCAGATGATACTCTTCTTTTGGGCGAAGCCTCCATCAAGATAGCCAAAGTTTACAGTGGAATTCTTCAAAAAATCTGCAACATATCAGGAGCTCTTATAAATAAAAGGAAAAGTGCAATATACGGGTGGAATGTGGATCAACAAACAATTTAGAGAATAGCCCTCTCCTTAGGCTTTTTGGGATTCCCTTCATAGGATAAAATCAAATATCTTGGGTTACCAATAACCCTGGGCCCTAACAAATTATCGTCGTGGAAAGAGGTAATAAACGAAATTAAGTCCAAGATTACAGCTTGGGGAGGTCAATGGCTCACCAATGCTGGAAAACTCATCCTTATAAAATCTGTTTTGTCCTCCCTGCCTATTTATCAGGTTTCCTTTCTTCTGGCTCCAAAGAAGATCACGGAACAAATATCCAGACTTATCAAGGATTTTATGTGGAGAGGAGGAAGAGGAAACCAAAGAAAATTCCACCTAGTGAATTGGGATACAGTTAAATGCCCCATCTCTGAAGGAGGCCTGCAAATAAGAGACTCGGGCCTTGCCAATCTGGCTCTTGGAGGTGATATACTTTGGACCCTCTTCTCAAATAGTAAACACCCTATCAGTCAGGTCATAAAGAAAAAATATCTAAAAGGCTCAATGTTAAGGAACATTCAGATAGATAACAGCATCAAAGGGACGTTGATATGGCATCTCTACTACCATGGGATAGAGTTCTTCCAAAAGCACTTGTATTGCATTCCTGGCAATGGAAAAAACACGATGATGTGGCAAGACAACATAATGGGACAGTCGCCTTTGAGAAAAAATGAAGCAATCAAAGAAATCAGGAACTGGCTCATGCAGCAAGGATTCCTCACCCTGGCAGATATATCGACATGGAATGACTCCAGAAAACAGCGAAATTGGGAAATCCCACGAGTTCCAGATCAAATGCGCAGTCAAAAGACCCTCATGGAAGAAGTGTTGACAGGACTGGCATCGGTTCACATGTGTTTGCCGGACAAATGGGGATGGGGAAAGACTGGAATCTACAACACAAGGCATGGATTTGCCTCTCTTCAACCACTACAAGCTTCAAGCCATACTGCATATGTGTGGAAACAAGTCTGGGATCCTCTCGGTCTCCCAAAAATAGATTTCTTCACTTAGGTATTAATGCATGGGAAAGTGCTAACTGGCGACAATCTGAGTAAAAGAGGTATTCACGGGCCACATTGGTGTTCTCTCTACTGCAAAGCCTAGGAAACCATGGAGCATGTGTTTGTGGATTGCTCTTTTGCTCAAGAAGTCTAGGACTGCATCTTTCAAGGCCTCAATGTCTTTGCCCCATCGCAAGTCAAAGTAGCTACCCTTTTCAGCACCGGGAGAATGTGTTATCCTCACATGACCCAAACAAAGACAGCATGGAATAGAATCTGTAAAGCAGTACCTAAATACGTCTGTTGGAAAATATGGCTCGCCAGAAATGACCATATCTTCAACAATATTCCGAACTCCCCTTTGAAGGTGGTAAAAAAAAAGCAAAAGCATTACTCCTCGAGACTATGGCCAATCATCCCCTTAAAAACGATAACATGCTTCTCCCGGAAGAAAAAAAATGGATGGGAGCTTATATATTTCGAGACAGGATAAAGAACACCACTTGCCCCAATAAAACTCTTGTATGGAGACTATGAGAAGCGGACTCAGATTTTCAAGCTTGGTGAAGGATATAGGGTAAAACAACAATCTTTTTTTATGGTGCCTCCAAAGGCAATTCAGGGACAGCAGGAGCAGGTGAGTGATCTACTCCTCAGAGGGTGTTCGTGAAGATAGCTTCAGCTGGGGACTTGGACAGAGAACCAACAACTAGGCAGAAATCCTTAGGTTGCTAAAAGCCTGTCAAATAGCACATGAAAAAGGCATTAAGGAAATACAAGTCTTCGGGGACTCAGAAATTTTGATAAAGATATTAAATTCGGAGGACCACTTCAGCAATCCGGTGCTCAACAAGACACTTCAAAGGCTGAGATACGTGCTCCAAGACTTCTCTTCCTATCTCCTTTTCCATATTCTACGTGGCTCAAATAAGGAAGCAGACGCAAAAGCAAACTTGGCATGCCTCCTGCCACAAGGAGCCTTAAGAAAGAATGATGAAGAACCTACATGGAACCCGATCTCGTAATCTAGAGTAAATCTACACCTATGTAAGGAAAAGGAGAGTTGCAACTAAAAGGAATTATGAATATTGTAATGATGGTTGTTTTGGTTTCGGCCCAACCGGTTTTAAATAATTAATATAATAGTTATAGTTTTAAAAAAAACACACACACACACACACACACACACTTATTAATATAATTAATTTCTTTTCAAATTTATTAATAGCTTAATATACTTAATTTTTTTAATTTTATAATTAAATAGTGATGTTAATAGAAAATGTGTGTACTTCAAACTCAATTATGAATGATTGGCTTACTTTGTTGAAAATGTAGCAAGAAATGATTTATTTGACTTGTGTCTTAGTCAAAGATGCTAATTCAAATTCAATCTCATAGTTGCTTGAGTTAGATTTCAATTAACATTGATGTGGCATATCACTAAGTTATAGTTAGTTAATTCAAGTTAGATGACTTTCAATGAACTATGTGTTAGTTGGTTGCTATAATTTAGCAATCTAATTGATTTAACTATTAGTGTTTGTTAGTTAATTGATTTGTAGTTCTAGAATAGAGATAAACTTGAGTTCTTGAGTTTAGTTCAGTAGTTTGACTTTTGTTAACTCAGTTGACTCTTAGTTAACTAGTTGTAGATACTAAATTTAGCCCTAATAGGTCATGCAATTTGAATTGCCTATTGAGATTGAATGAAGACATAGATCTATTTATTCATTATATACAAGGTTTTGTGTAGAGGCTTTAGGATTAAGAAGAGTAATTTCTCTTGGAAATTGCACAAGGAAATAGGAGAAAATCCTATTTTTAAGGGAAAATTGCACAAGGAAATAGGAGCTCCTAGTAGACATTATTTGCCAAGTGTTGGGAAATTCTTGTGGAGAGTTGATCAATATTACAGGGGCTTCAGGCTTGAAGCAGATTATTTGTAATATATCATATTGCTCAGTTGATAATACAAGCAAGAGGGGTTTTTCTCAGTTGGGTTCCCCAGATATGTTTTGTGTTATATGTGTGATTGTGTTTCTATTCATGTTTTCTTTTCACAGAATTTTTGGTAGAGAAATCTTGTATCTTTCGTAGATCAGTTTGCTCTCATTAGCAATTGCAAGATTTCAAGGATTTTCTACATTGTATTAGAGTTGAAAACAAGATAGAAACCAAGTTCCTTGATTAGATTCAATGTGCATTGAAGATGAGATAAGTTAGTGCAGGAATTCTACAAGTGCAGGAATCATGTCAGTTTATGGTTTGAGGACAAAGCATGCCCTAGAAGGAACTTTGAATTTATGTGCATGGGAGGACATAATGGAGGTTGTGTTAGATGATAATGGGGTTTTGGAATACATCACGATTGATATTCCTGAACCTCCTGCATCAGATGTACAACAACTGACTCAATGGAAGAAGGATATTGTCAAAGCTAGAAGCATGATCCTAGAAGGAGTTAGAGATCATATTGTTCCAAATTTGCATGGGAAGGAGACACCATTCTAGATGTGGAAGGCTCTTACTAATCTGTTTGAAAGCAATAGTAATGCCATAAAGCTAGCTTTGAAGGACAAATTGAGGAACATTTGAATGGGAAAGAATGATGCCATTGTTACATATATATCTGGGTTTTCTCAAGTGAGGGATGAACTTGGAGGTATTGGAGAGACAGTTCCACCAGCAGATCTTGTGAGTTTCTCTTCTTGGGCTTCATAAATCTTGGCATAGTTCCCAGGATTTAGTGAATGACAGAGATAAGCTCCCTAATTGGGAGAGACTGTGGTCAGATCTTCTGCAACAAGAGATCAGGAGGAACATAAGGGATGGAATCTATTTTGGGTCATGTTGACGATGTTGGACCCGCCAACATACACAAGGGATGGAGTCTATTTTAGGTCATGTTGACGATGTTGGACCCACCAACATTCAGGGGATCTTCCCGGTATGAAGTCCCAATTAGACCTCACACCGTTTGGTGTAGGATTACCATCCGATATGATGGCTCGATTTCCATTTACTTAGAGATTTGCCTTAGCTCTTGTTGTTCAGCACATGAGAGTGTTATATTGATGTCTTCGAAAAGTGAGATGAGTATGCCTGGTGAGTGCGTAATGTAACTCATGTCTCGGTTCTCAGAGAGAGTAAAGTGAGCCTCTAAATGAGAGGTAATAGTACCACCTAGGAAGAGACATGTGCAAACCAAAAAGTCTGTCCAGCATCCAGCGGAATATTCCACAGCGGATGCGGCAATCTTTAAAACTGAAGTGAAGGGGACAACATGTACACCACCCAGAAGAGTAGTCCACACGAATGTGACAGTCGTTGCATGCAGAACACAAAGATGGTTTGTTGAGTATCCCTCAAAGTAGTCCACAAGGATATGACAGCAGTGATAACCAATACGGAAAGGTGGTTTGTCTAGTATCCCGTGAAGTAGTCCACAAGGATGAGACAACGATGATAACCAATACCACACATTCCCAACAATGTAAGTACTAAAACAATCGAAGTAGTTCAACTATCTAAGTACAGGTGAAGCAAACATGCATTACAAATGCCGAAAGAATAGTCTTACAAAAATCTACAAAACATGCATGAAAACATGTTAGCCTTAACAGGTTCCTATATTAAGAAAAAGTCACAAGACACATTTGTACACCATACATCACTAGTCCCAGTAGTGGGACGTTGGAGCCACTCCTCCCTCCTCAAAGAATTGACTTCCTACTCTCAAGAATTTGTGGGAGGAGCTAAGGTGAAAATTCCTTGCTCATACAATGGAAGGGGTATATATAGCCAAGGGTGATGCTTGACCCTTGTGACTCTCGGACTACCCTCATGACCGTTGAACTTCCTATGACTTTTCAAGTGACATAACTCTTCAACTTCTTGTGTGCGTCCATTGGACTTCCACTTTAGATTACCTTCAGTTACAACAGATATGGCCCATGGTGGTGATGTGACCTTCACAACTCATGACACAACTTGACATGACACTACTAACATGTACTGGTTGGTTGTTGTGTCCATGTCAAGTTGTTGTGCTACTAAGTGATGGATGTACTCTTGAGTGTGCTTTGTCTTCTCCTCCGCATGGCTTGGTGTTGCAGGGTCTTCAATGGTCTTGGTCTTGTAAGATGGTTCCATGCATGTGTTCCTTTCGCTTGCTGCTTGGTGTGCTTTTTTCGTCTGTCCAGTTGTAAGTAAGTCTTCTAGCATGTGTGCTCCTTCTTCATCTTGTTCGTTGTCTCGCCATGATCTATCAGTGTACCTGTTCCTGCAATTCACTCATGACGGGACGACATCAAATCCAAAACCTCCTAGTCTAGCATGATGTATTGTTTCCTGTGTTTCGGGCTTGGGACAAATGATAGGCTAGGAGAGGGCCCAGTAACTGCGCACTATGTAGTTCTGGGTGATAGGGAGGGAGGACTGGTCACTAAGACTATGCATAGCGCAGCTCAGGCTTGGACAGGGAACTTCGAGGCAGAATCTTCACTGTCGGGTAAAACTGCGTAGAGGCCACTGGGAGGCAGAATTTCACAGTTAAGGACACTAGTGGCATCTGCAAGGTGGGACCCTAGGGGATGCCTCTGCACAGTTTCTAGAGGGAAGTCAAGGCAGGACAATAGAGGGACCCGAGGACAATTCTGCACAGTTTTGGAGATCAGTGAGTCCTGGTTGAGGGAAGCCACTGGGAGGACACCTCTATGCAATTTATGGGAGTATTGCAAGCTCAAGTCATTGTGTTGTGCTGAGTTCTAGCAAGCAAGAGGGAGGCTTGATGTCTGATCTTGCGAAGTGCGCAGTTCAGGTAGGAAATGACATAGTTTCTGTGCAGTTCTTGGAAGGAAGACAAGTTGCTCACCTCTGGGATTGCGCAGTGCAACTAACTTGGAGGACAAACTCAATCACTGCGCAGTTCTAGGAAGCAAAGCATCACCACTGAAGGTTGAGACTACACAGTGAAGCTCAGTCGGGGTCCACTGAAGTGAAGTTGTTCCGTTGAGAGTTTTTCAAGAAAATGGCTAAGTGTGAGAGGCAAGTGAACTTGTGATGACTCGACATTATGACCACACACTTAGCATACGTCGACAACATGAAAACACTAACCACTTGGACAACATATCAAATCATGAGCCTATGTGGGGGTTTCTAGAGCTAAAAGTGACAAGTGCGACACTTGGGATAGACCTTTGGACAATCGTGACGACACTTGCGCGACAATGCTTAAAACTTTGTGTGAGAGTGCAACGTGTGTTCCCATAGTTAAGACAACCCAAACACACAAATAAAAACCTATGAAATGACTAGAACAAGATCGCAAGCATGACAAAGCAATCAACATGCCAAAAGATGGTAGTTGGTTAAGAAAGAAAAAGGGTGAAAAGAATCTGAAAGAGCTCAAGGAATGAGCTCGAGTGTTTGCAACCATCAAAGGAAAAACCAAGGAAGGCTCTGAAATTTGAGTGAAAGCCAAAATTTTGGAGGGTGTTGTAGTCGCTACAACACTTGGCGACACACTGGTTGAATATAGACTTCTTTGTTTTGGTTCATTTTCTAATGCAGGGCCTTGGTCTTTCGGGGAGTATTGATTCATCGTGAAGATTACCTCGGCTTCCCCACTTACCCCATGGACATACATGGTTCTCCTTGTACCAACTCAGTTGAACACAACATAAGATTCAAACAGATCACAGTGTTTCGAATTGGGAAGGGTAGTTTAGCTCGTGAGCTTAATATTTTCAGAGTTAAGTTTTTCATCTCTGGTGTTGCTCCATTGCCAACAGTTTGGACAATAAACTGGCAGAGTCACATAAGAACACAAGCATTGCTCCACTAGCAACGAGCTTGGAAAGTACCCCAATGGAGTTGTTTGCTTCACATCTCTGCTAGGAAGCCTTTCTCTTCTTTCACCTTTTTTATTATTTTATTTTTTTTAAAGAGAACTATGCATAGGCACTTATTTATTTTTGGGGTGGAAGAGGGATCCTGACTTATTAAGAGCAAGAGAGGTTTTTCCTTAAGAGAAGCATGTAAAGACCTCTTATTCAGGTTTACTCCTTTAGATTTTTCCCCTTTTCCATTTTTACTAGTTGGATAAGCTTGAACACACTAGAGAAGAAGACAGAGTACAGGCTGTTGAAAATAGCAACAAGAAATGATAAAAATAGAAATGCTAAAAATAGCATTGCTATAAATAGCATTTCAAGATATACTCCAACTCTATTGAAAATAGCATCAAGAAATGATAAAAATAGAAATGCTAAAAATAGCATTGCTATAGATAGCATTTCAGGATATATTCCAATTTTGATTTGTCCTTGAATCAAAATTGAGAATTAAAATTCGAATTTAGTCTCACTAGTTGTTTGAAAAATAATTAATTAATTCATCTTGAGTTAATTAGTTGGTGAAAATCAAACATGAAGTCTTTGTGAAAACATGCAACAGTTATCCCTTTGATTGAGGAAGTTATCCCTTAATTAAGGAGATAAGGATGAGTTGTATTTGATTTGTAATTAGTTAGCTCAGTTAACTGAGTTAAGTCCAGTTAGATTAGTTCCAAACAGTTTATGGAACTAATTGTGAGTTCAGTCAGTTAACGCATGCATGCATGAAACTAGTGTACTCCAGATAACTAAATATTCTCTCATAAATAACTCATGCATGTCAGTTTAGAGAAAGACCCAGTTGAGATTAAAGACAGGGACATTGTACTATCAGTTGGAGGAATTTTCCTATAAAGGAAACTCATTCATGCAGAAGGAATTAACTTCTTCAGGATTGCGCAGTTAATTCAGAGGTCAGTGTTGTGTGTGAGGTGAGAATCACACAGGTTGCAGCTGGAGGACCCAGGAGAAATTGCGCAAGGAAATAGGATGCTTGGAGGACTGAAGGAAGGCATATGTGTTGTCTATTCTATCTATGAGCAGTAGTGAGGGATTGTACTGAGAGCTAGATAGCTTGTGAGCTAAAGCTTTGTGTAATCCTGAGATATTTCCACTTGTATGATAATACAGATAGCAGGGTTTTTAGCTGAGGCTTTCCCCAGAGTATTCTTCTGTGTTTCATGCATATGATTTCTTCTTCTCTGTTATATGTGTTCTGATTGATCTTGCTCAAATTGATTAAGCTTTTGTAAAGTTTGATAGTAGAAGTAGATCAACTATTTTGCTTTAGTACATTGCATTATCAGGTGATCTACAGTGAGAATTTCTACACAGGCATGAGGTTTACCAGGCTAGACACAGGTTCATGGTTTGTCCAAAAATCTTCTTACAGACAAGTCATATTTTCCGTCAAGACTTCATCACCCAAAAGTTACAACCAAACACAAAGGAGACGGACACAAGACTAGCCAAGCGCATTAGTGTCACAAGACTCTTTGAACTTCAGCCATACACACATGCAGAAGCTAGAACACAATGTGGCACAACACTTATTTACAAAATAAAAACAACATAATAGTAAAGAAAACAAAACAACAAACAAAAACAACAGAGCAAGCAATGAAAAGACTATGTACATAGCATAGGGCGCGGCCCCGAATCATTGAAAATAGCATTTTAAGTCTTGGCCATTGACAAGGAGAGTGTCAATCCTCTCATCAAGTGATTGAAGATGGTACGTGTGTTGGCCAAGCTTCTCGTGGACTGTAAATGGACCAATCCACAAGGATTGAAACTTCATGTGCTTGCCTTTGTCCTCATGGGGTTTGTCCCACTTTAAGACTAAGTCACCCACACTGAAGCTAGTACTCCCTACAGACTTTCTGTCGAACCATCTCTTGATACGGTTTTGGTGGAGTGTAAATTTTTATTTTGCTTTCATCCTTTCTTCTTGTAGCTTGTGCAGTGTGTCCATCCTACACTGTACTAACAGACACGGCTTGCCTTGGGATTCTTGGGACAACTAGAGAGAAGACAAGTAGATGTTTGGCGGGAGGATGGATTCTTTTCTGTATACCAAGAAGTAGGGGGAGGTATTCAAAGAAGGCTTAGGTGTGACTCGGTCAACCCATAGAGCATTCACTAGAGCGAAGTGCCAGTTTCATTGTTCAAAGTAAATGGTCTTTTTGATAATGCGGATGAGGTTCTTGTTTGTAGACTCAGCAAGACCATTTCCCTGTGGATAGTAATTAGCAGAATGTTTCAACACAATACCATTTTGCAATGCAAAGTCACAAATATTCAACAAACAAAAGTATGTTGCATTGTTAAAAACAAGCGTTACAGGAACAACAAACCTGGAAATGATGTTCACGTTGTTAGAAAGCTGATACTTCCTAGTCGTTCACTTGTTTCAACAGAACTGCTTATGTCCACCGCGTGAAGTAATTTGTAGCACTTAGAATATATTGATGCTTCTTTAACGAATGTGGGAAAATATCCCCAATTATATCCAATCCCCACTATTGGAATGGTTCTTCCACAGCAACAGCTGCAGCGGGGCTGCTGACGTTCGGTTTCGATCGGTGCATCTCTGATAGACCGAACAATTGCGAGCATAGGCATGTGCATCCTTGAAAAATGTAGGCCAGTAGAAGCTGGACCGCATGACCTTGTGTGTTGTTGTGTTACCCGTGAAGTGTCCCTCAACTGGTTTGTCATGGAGATCACGTAACACCATTTCTAAATCATGTGCCTCTAGGCACCTGAGCAAGACACCGTTGTGATGCTTTCTATAAATCACCCCATCTACCAGCTAGTAAGATAAAGCTTTGAGTCAGAGTTCCCCCCTTCTGTCGCATAGAAAAGTGAGAGGGCACAATGCCATGCTCAAGGTACTAGTGCACTTCTGCGTACCAAGAGTTTATGTGTGAAGTGGGCAAGGCTCACTCGAAATTGTACATTTATATTTCTTGTTCCTAGCCTGTGAGCTCTTCTTCTTCCTCCTGTGCGTGTACTGCTTTTGCTGCTAGTCTTCACAAACCATGACCCTTAATGGTGTGAAATGGCTTGATGTCAAGATCATACTCTTTCATTCCTATCATCTAGTTCGCCCTCCTCTCACCCAACTGTTGCTGAAAAAGCACTGCTCTAATTGCTAGGTGCAGCACAAAGAAAATGCAATTGTTCTTTAGGAGGTAGGGTTTGAAATTCTTCACCACCTTGTAGACTACCTATGCTTGTTTTTCCATGAAAGGATAGTTAATTTCGGGTCCTTGTAGGCTCGCGCTCATGAAGGATATGGGTCGCTCGTTGTTCAACTTGTCCTTCTGAGTGAGCACAACAGCAAGTGAAGTGTCGGAAGAAAAAGTATAGAGCAAGAAATCTTTGTTGAAGTTTGGGCTATATAATGTGAGCGCTTCTGCTATAGTTTGCTTGATACGAGTGAATGCATCATTTTCCTTCTTTCCCCAACTATAGACTATGTCCTTCTTGATCATCTCTTGGATGGGTTTGACAATCTGCACATAATCAGAGATGAACTTTCTGAGGAAGTTGATCTTCCCCAAGAAAGACTGCATGGATTTCTTGTTCACGAGGTGAGGAATCTGTGTGATGGTCCAAACTTTGTTTGGATCTACCTTGATCCCAGTCTTGGCAATGATGTGTCCAAGTAGGTTTCCCTCAGACACTGCGAAGATGATCTTCTTGGGATTCAAGGATATCCTGTATTTTCAACATCGCTCAAAGATTTTCTTAAGATGGCATAGGTGATCTGACTGCTATCTTGAGAATATTGTCACATCATTGAGATAAACCACCACACTCTGTCCAATGAGCCCACGGAAGGTGATGTCCATTGTGAACTAAAAAGTTGCACCTACGTTCACCAGTCCAAACGGCATCCTTTGGAAAGTGAACGTACCCCACTTGGTACGGAAGGTTGTTTTAAGTCTGTCAAGCTCTGCTACCAGAACCTGGTTGTATCTTGAAAAGCCGTCAAGCAAAGAAAAACATCTTTGCTCCAAATATTGTCTACAGTATATGCTCCATGGACGAAACTAGGTAGTTGTCCTTGTCTGAGGTGTGTTTGAGACTATAGAAATCTATGCACATGCAAATTTCCCAAGACTTCTTTCTAAGGGGGACTAGATTGGAAACCCACATGGAATGTCAAACTTTGTAAATGATCCGGCCACCCAGCAACTTAATCAACTCTTTCTGTATGAGGGGATCAAGCAAAGGATGAACTTCCTTAGCTTCTATTGAAAAGGCTTGGCCCCTTCCTTGATTGGTATGACGTGTTGGATTATTCGCGTGTCATATGTCTTGAGGTCATCGTACATCCATGCGAATACATCTCGGTACTGCTTGAAGAGGTGGATGAAAGCTTGCCGCTCTTGAGGTGTGCAACATGTACTGAGATTCACAAACTTCGGATCCTTATCTGTTCCCAGATTAATTTGTTCATGCAACAATGTAGAGCTGTGGGTTTTAGCATTGACAGGTCCCTAAAAGCAGTTATGCAAGTCATACAACTTCTCAAGTGATACCACACCCTTGGGGATGAGGTTTCCTTTGCTTGCATCGACTGCGTCCTGCAAAGACTGCTCGTGCTCGTCCTCATCTATTGTTGCGTCCTTGAAGACGTCAGCATTAGCCATGAAATGCAGTATATGTTGATCATCATAAAAAACATGTAAATTAGTGATGTTATCCACCATAGATGGTTTATACAAAATTTCAACAGAAAATCTATCCCTTAATGGTGTCATCCTAGCAGTTGTGTTTTCTAAAGCATCTGCAACTGCATTACACATTCTTGGTACAAAAATAATATTGAAAGTTGGAATTGAGAAATGAGTTTCCATACCTCTTGTTGATAACTTTTAAGATGGGGTGACACACAATGTATGGTGTTACGTACCTGGCGCACCACAACCTTTGAGTCACCTACCACTTTTAGAACAACAACGTTGAAGCTAATGGCTTTCTGTAATCCCAAGACGAGTGCTTCATACTCGGCGGTGTTGTTCATGCACTCGAACTCCAAGTGGCTAGAGATTAAGTGTTTCCTTTGTAGCGGGTATGTTAAGAAACAACTGGCTCTAGATCCCTCCTGCGTCTTGGAACCGTCAAAGTACATGGTCCACATATCATCTATACAAGGACCGCTTTCCACACTAGTACTACTGTCACTACTACTACTACTACTGTTACAATGTACTATACAAGTTTCATTTTCGCCAGTTGGGCATGGAAGGAGACCCAACTGTGTGTTTGGTGGGGTTGGGGATGGTTGTGCAAGATAGCACCCCAACTGTGTCTCCAGAAAGCAATTGTCGAACATAAGTTCTGCGAAAGCCAACAGTTCATTTTCTCCATTCAAGGGGGTCACATTGTGCTTCATGTATCTCTCTGACAACACCCAGATTTGGTTGTTTCTACCCTGGTACGGAAGCCATAAGTGTGACCAGTCAATGGAAAAGTATCCTTGCAGCTTTCTTGACCAGTCTCTACTGAGAAATACGCCATATGCTTCCAAGATGTCCACAATTACAATGTTGATGCATTGATGAACTCGTCCGTCAGACGATAACTAGATGATCACATCCCGGAGTTCACCAATTGTCGGCACACATGTTATGTCAAGTTGGATGATCTGCGCAGTGGTCTTCCTCCGTTGGGCATTGATCTTCTTAGTGATAGAGAGTGACATGACATTGACCGATGCACCATAATTAACCAAACAGTTGTGGACATTGAAATTGAATATTTCAAATGATAACAAGAAAGGTGGACAAAGTGAGTTCGCCTCCTTCATATGAAGTGCGTTGAGCACGGATGCGAGTGTGTCAAGAGAATTACATGTTCCCGTGCAGAAGAATATCCTACTAACTTGTGATCTTAGTTAACTCATATAGAGATATGTTTGCATGAGTCTTCTTCATGTCTTCTACAATGTTTTAATCCAAAGCGGGGAGACTCATGAAGGTGTCCGAGGGTAGACTTGTCTTTGTGGTTTCTGATAGACTTCTTTTTTCTTTGTTGCTTATGGAAACACTCTTTTCCATAGCTGTCTTCTTGTATTTTCTCTGAGTTTTCTATGTTGAGTTGACCAATGAATCTACTGTCCTTGGCATGTATATTTTATTTTGTCTCTTGGTATCTCAATCACAGTGAGGACCCCTTGACTTCTCAAGTTGTACCGATTGTTCTACTTCGAGGTCGGACCGTCACTCGGAGGCTCCTTCTTGGTGGTGGTCTTCTAGGTTGTGCGTGAACATTGATACATGTTTAATGCATGCCCAATACTTGGGGCTTCATTAGATGCAACATCTTCTTCATCTTCAACGTTGGGCTCAGCTTGTTCATTGACCATGACGCCTTCGGAAAATCGTGTGGCCATTCTTCTCATCATATTGTTCCAATCCGAGCATGTTCTTTCCTAATGGTGTTCACCATGGAATGAGCAGTACGAGTCTGTCACAAGCTTGTCAAGGTTCAACACCGGGATGGAACTCTTCAAAAATTTACGTGGTTGGCTGTTGCTACTGCCTCAAGCCGCATTATTCTTTGGCAAGTACCTAGAAGGCCTACTACTTGCGGCTGTCTCGCTCGTCCGTTGTTTGAGTTCTACAACTTCAGTAGTGAGGGACTTGAGAGACGAGTAAGGATTTCAATGTCACTTGCTTCCTTTTCCTTAGCCTTACTCATAGAGGCCTGAGACCTCTTGCCCATGTCCTTGGAGTCCTTAGTGGATTCGTCATCTGCAATGACTCCAATAGCACGCAGGTATTTCTCCACAACTATAGCCTCTTCACAATTTTTTGTTAGAGTTAGTCTCGTAGCTCGCTTGATGAACTATGCAATATTGTTCGGCAATGCGGATGTGTAGTAGTCGATGGTGATGGAGTCATGAGGTTTAGTGTCTGTTGAGAACTTGTTCAGAATGCGGTTAAACCTCTTATTGAAATCTTTGACCTTCTCTTTCTGCTCCATTTTGAGACTACCCAACTCCTTCAGCAACATGGAGAGGGTCTTTTCTTCAACAAACTTTTCAAGAAAGATCCTTTTGAACATCCCCCAGTTCTGGATTGAATTTGGTGTAAGACTGTGGTACCATACAGCTTCTCTTCCATCCAAGGTACATGGAAATAGTATGCATGCAACGTCATCATTGTGTACCTCGAGTGTCTGCAGATGTAGGTAGAACGTGTCTAAGTGGTCTTTTGTCTTCATTGTTCTACCAGGGTCATATTTCATTAAAAGCTTCTCAGCATGTCTCAACATCTTGTGTAAGACACCCGGAAGTGCCAATGGGCCCTGAGTCATCCATTCCATATTTTTCTCTGCCATGTTGTCCTCTTCTTCATCCTCCTCCTCTTCTTCGAAATTTGATGGTTCTTCCTCTGAATCTGTTGGTTCGTCTTTGCTTCCACCTCCTTTGTTGCCTTCCCCTCTGCCTCCTGCACCGAAACTTGAGCCCAAGAGTAAGAGGTTGTCTTCTTCTTCCTTTCGAAAGATTGGAGGTTCCTCTTATTTTTCCATAGCTTCTACCAGCTCTTCAAGAGTGGCAAAGATTTCTTCTTCCACAGATGAGACTACCACTCCTATGGGAGTAGTCTTTTGCTTCCTCTACGAATATGGAAGAGCATACATTCCTGGAATCAGTCCAACAACTTTATAGAATTGACGAGTGATGGGACCAACAGCGCAAAGATGTTGATATATAATTTCACGTTTAGATCTGGGAGGTCAGAAATGACCAACTTCAGGGTTTCACTTAGGGGAGAGGAAGTGAGTGTTACTGCCTTGACCAGATGATGGATGAGATGGGCTGATAAGACAATCAACCATAAACTACTAGCGACGCTCCCTCTAGCAGCAGAAAGGTTGACAGTTCTAGACCCACCAACATTTAGGGGATCTCCCCGGTATAAAGTCCCAATTAGACCTCACACAATTTGGTGTAGGAGTCCCATCCGATATGATGGCTTAGTTTCCATTTACTTAGAGATTTTCCCTAGATCTTGTTGTTTAACACATGAGAGTGTTATGTTGGTGTCTTCAAAAAGAGAGGTGAGTATGCCTAATGAGTGTGTAATGTACCTCGTGTCTTGGTTCTCTTACTACAAAGGGAGAGAGTAAAGTGAGCCTCTAAATGAGAGGTAATAGTACCACCTAGGAGGAGACACTCGCAAACCAGAAAGGTATGTCCAACATCTAATGGAATATTTCATAAGGGATGTGGTAGTCATTAAAACCAAAGTGAAGGGGACAACACGTACACCACCCAATGGAGCAGTCCACACAGATGTGACGGTCGTTGTAAGAAGAACACAAAGATGGTTTGTCAAGTATCCTGTGGAGTAGTCCACAAGGATATGACAACGGTGATAACCAATACACGAAGGTGGTTTGTCTAATATCCCACGGAATATTCCACAGGGATGAGACAACGGTGATAACCAGTACAACACATTCCCAACAATGTAAGTACTAAAACAACCGAAGTAGTTTAACTATCTTAGTAGAGGTGAAAAAAACATGCAGTACAAATTCCGAAAGAATAGTCTTACAAAAATCTACAAAACATGCATGAAAATGTGTTGACCTTAATGGGCTTTTGTATTAAGAAAAAGTCCCAAGACACATTTTTACACCATACATCACTAGTGCCAGTAGTGGGACGTTGGAGCCACTCCTCACTCTTCAAAGAACTGACTGTCTACTCTCAGGGCTATGTGGGAGGAGCCAATGTTAAAAGTCCTTACTTATACAATGGGAGGGGTATATATAGCCAAGGATGATGCTTAACCCTTGTGACTCTTGGACTACCCTCATGACCATTGAACTTCCTATAAATTTTCAACTGACATGACTCTTCAACTTCTTGTATTGGTTGGCTATCGTGTCCATGTCAAGTTGTTGCGCTACTAAGTGATGGATTTACTCTCGGGTGTGCTTTGTCTTCTCCTCTGCTTGGTGTTGTGGGGTCTTCAATCGTCTTGGTCTTCTAAGATGGTTCCATGCATGTGTTCCTTTCACTTGCTGCTTGTTGTGCTTTGTTCGTCCATCCATCTCCAAGCAATTCTTCTAGCATGTGCGCTCCTTCTTCATCTCGTTCATCATCTCGCCATGCTCTATCAGTGTGCATTTCCCTGCAATTCACCCATGACAAGATAACATCAAATCCAAAACCTCCTAATCTAGCATGATGCATTTTTTTCTGTGTTTTGGGCCCGGGACAGATGACAGGTGGGGAGAGGGCCCAGTAACTACACATTGTGTAGTTCTAGGTGATAGGGATGGAGGACTGGTCACTGATACTACGTAGAGTACAACTCAGGCTTGGACAGGGAACTTTGGGGCACAGTCTTCACTATCAAGGAAAACTACGTAGAGGCCACTGGGAGGCAGAATTGTGCAGTCAAGGACACCAGTGGCAGCTGCAAGGTGGGACCTTGAGGGACACCTCTACGCAGTTTCCAAAGGGAATTCAAGGCAATACATTAGATGGATTTGAGGACAATTTTGCACATTTTTGGAGAGTAGTGAGTTCCAACTGAGGGAAATCACTAGGAGGACATCTCTACGCAATTTCTAGGAGCAGTGCAGGCTCAGGTCTCTACACAGTTCAAAGTTCCAACAAGTAGGAGGGAGGCTTGATGACTGATCTTGTGAAGTGTGCAGTTCAGATAGGTAGTGAGGTAGTTTCTGCGTAGTTCTGGGAAGGAATATAGGTTGCTCACCTCTGGGATTGCGTAGTGCAACTGACCCAGAGGACAACCTCAAGCACTGCACAGTTCTAGGCAACAAAGCAACACCACTGAGGGTTGAGACTATGCAGTGCAACTCAATCGGGGTCCAGTGAAGTGAAGTTGTTCCATCAAGAGGTTTTCAAGAAAATGGCTAAGTGTGAGAGGCAAGTGAACTTGTGATGACTCGACATTGTGATCACACACTTAGCATACTTCGACAACATGACAACACTGACCACCGGGACAACATAGAAAAGCATGACCCTTTGTGGGACTGTCTAGAGCTGAAAGTGACAAGTGCGACACTTGGGATAGACCTTTGGATGATCGTGATGACACCTTTGCGATAGTTCTTACAACTTTGTGTGAGAGTGCGATGAGTGTTCACATAGCTAAGACAACCCAAACACACAAAGACAAACCTTTGAAATGACCAGAACAAGATCGCAAGCATGACAAAGCAATCAACATGCCAAAAGATGGCAGTTGCTATTGGGTGTGTGTTATATTCTTTCCATGACTACCTCACGCGCGGGGGGTTACAGGGGGGGCGGAGGCCCCCCCTGTACATTGCACCGAATGCAGCAGGGGGGGAGGTTCCCCCCCCCTATCGGGGGGTTTGAGGGGGGTGGTATCCCCCTCTACGGGGTCTAGGGTAGTGGCCTGGGAATTATTTTTTTAGACCCTATATCAGGTGGGCAGATATACCTATGGTTTTGTGCACCGATTTTTCACATGGTTTTCGGCATGATGGTTTTTTGTCCATGGTATTTTGTAAATCCGGTCAAGGGAACTATGGTTATGTTCTAATCTAGGGTTAATGGATTGGAGTTTATGGATGCTTCGACATGTATATATATGTATTGTAACATTGAAAGGAATATAATGAAAAATTAATCTAGTAGTCCCGGTTTTCGAATCAAGGGGAAAATCTCTGTGTATATTTGTTTTATGTTTTATGCTCTCACCATTGTTTATTTTCTATTTTTAGAATTAGTATGCAGGTAATTTATGTATGGGGTTAAAACCTACATTTAGTATCGGAGCTATTTCAGCTTCAAGGGGATGCCTTTGCTGCTGAGGGGTTTTTCTCGGGCCTATGGTAGACCTTGTTCAGTGGAAGATATGTGCAATCAATTCTTGTGTTGAAAGAAGATGGCAAGCAGTGGAAAGATAGAGATCAAGAAATTTAATGGTTAGAGTTTCGAGTTGTGGAAACTCAAGATGGAGGATCTGCTGGTGGATAAAGATTAGTGGATTGCGGTAGATCCAAGTACTAAACCAACAACAATGTCAGCTAAAGACTGGGTGAAGTTGGATCGGAAGGCAAAGATCACAATACGATTGTGTGTCTCAGATTCAGTATTGTTGAATGTATCAAGGGGAAGCTTCGGCGAAGGATTTGTGGGACAAGTTAGGGACTTTGTACCAATCTAAGTCTCTAGTGAATAAATTGTTCCTATGGAAAAAGTTGTATAACCTGAGGATAAAAGATGGAGACTCAGTGACAGAGCATTTGAATGCCTTTAATACTGTGGTAAGCCAGTTATTATCTTTTGATATTAAAATTACAGATGAAGATAATTGCATCAGTTTGTTTTGTTCTCTACCATATTTGTGGGATAGTCTGGTTGTTGTAATAGGTACCAATGCAACTGCCTTGCAGTTTGATGAAATAATCTCATCGTTGTTGTCGGAGGGGATGAGACAGAAAAATATGGAGGGATAGAATGGTGATTCTTTGCACTTCAAAAGGGACTGTAAGTCTAAAGCTCCTGAGAAAGGAAAGGGATCTGATGATTCTCCTTTTGTAGAGGTGAAAACCACCTCAGATGAAGGTGGTGATGTGTACTTGGCTTCTTCTTCGAGTATGCATGTAGATCATGAGGCATGGTTGATTGAATCAACTGCATCATTTCACTTCACTCCCCATAGGGAGTGGTTCTGTGAGTATGAGAAATATGATGGTGGTGATGTCTCCTTAGGGGATGACAGGAAGTCTAGAATCGTCGGTCACGGAAAATTCAAGTTGAAGTTGCAAGGTGGAAGGATTAGATCAATTTCGAGTGTTCTGCATATTCCTACATTGGCCAAAAATCTGATTTATGTAAGCATGCTAGATGATGCAGGTGTAAAAATAGTGTTCAAGAAAGATACCTGCAAGATGGTTCGGGATCACTAGTATTGATGCAAAGAGTGCGGATTGGAACTCTGTACAAGATTCAGGGTAGCACTGTTATTGATGGGTGCAACAGTTATGTGGTTCCTGAAAGTGGAGCAGAAAATCTAGTGGTCTCTGGAGAAAAGACCATGTTATGGCATCAAAGGCTTGGACATATTGGAGAGAAGGGCCTTTGAATACTTCATGGTAATGGTATGGTAGAAGGTATGTCTAATTTCTTTTGGATTTTGAATTCTGTGCTAAGAGGGTGAAACATATATTAGAGCTTGTGCACAATAATGTGTTTGGACCTATGTCAGTGCCGTCACTGGGTAATTCTATGTATTATGTATCATTTATAGATGACTTCTCAAGGAATACATGGATATATTTCGTTAGGAATAACTCTAAAGTCTTTGACAAGTTTAAAGAATTTAAGGCTCTAGTGGAAAACCAGACAGAGAAGAAAATAAAGGTGTTGAGGATAGATAACGGTGGAGAGTTTTGCAAGAAGGAATTTGAAGAGTTCTGTAAGAAGTGTGGTACAGCACGATAGAAGACTACTCCATACACACCTCAACAAAATGGAGTTGCAAAAAGAATGAGTAGGGCGTTGATGGAAAAGGCAAGAAGCATTCTCAGTGGTGTTGGTTTAGGAAAGGAATTCTGGGCAGAGGCGATGGAGACTGCATGTTACCTGGTCAATAGATCAGCTTCATCAACATTGGAGGATAAGACTCCACAAGAGGTATGGACTAGTAAGAAACCTTATCTTTCACATCTTAGGGTATTTGGTTGTGATGCATATGTACATGTTCCAAAGGAGAAAATAACAAAGTTGGATAGTAAATCTTAAACATGCATCTTTATTAGGTATAAGGATGATTTAAAAGGTTATAAGCTTTGGAACCCAGAAACAAGGAAGGTTGTGTACATCTAAGATGTGGTGTTTAGAGAGGTGAAAGATGTTATTAAATAGGAAGTCCTACCAAAGGAACCTGTGAAGATAGAATTTGAGCTAAAGGAGGAAGAATCAGATTCTACAGCAGAAGAGGAATCAGAAGATGAAGAGCCACAAACTCCAGCTGTGAGAAGATCATTTCGAGAAAGAAGGCAACCAGAAAGGTATATTCCATCTTCTTTCTGTTCAAATTTTGTTTTATCTATTACTAATGCTGCTCCCAGAACTGTGAGGGAAGCAGTAGATTCAGAGGATGGAAAACTCTGGAAAGAAGCCATGGTTGATGAAATGGCATCTTTGCACAAAAATGAGGCTTGGGATCTGGTGGAGTTGTCGGCTGGAAGGAAACCCATTGGAAGCAAATGGGTGTTTAAGAAGAAGATGAATGTAGAAGGAAAGGTGGAGAAATACAAAGCTCGGTTGGTAGCAAAAGGTTATTCCTAGGTGCCAGGAATTGATTTTGGTGATATTTTTTCTCCTATTGCCAAGGTAGCTTCTATTAGATTACTTTTATCTGTTGTTGTTGCTTTTGATTTTGAGGTAGAACATATGGATGTGAAGACAACATTTCTTCACAGGGATTTGGAAGGAGAGATATACATGAAGCAACCTTAAGGTTTTTTGGTGAAGGTTAAGAATGATCCGGATTTAAACAGGAACGCAACAAATTATAGAGATAACCATAAAAACAGAGATGCAGTGGAAAAAATACTTCATTTCATTAATGTAAAATACTGAAATATGCTTACAAACAACAATGGAAATAAACCAACTAGAGTGATGGTAGCTTATCTCTGAGAAGAGATGTGGCGGCTACATGCCTCTAAACTGTGTTACAATGAGGCTCGAAGGCCTATTTATTGTTGAGAAACAATGGAAAACCCTAAACATCCAAAACATCAACTTTCGAGGGTCATAACTTTGGCATATGATCTCCGTTTGACACACACAATATCTCGTTAGAAAGATATATCTGAGAACTACAACTTTGGGAAGAGAAACATCAGTGCATGGACCCATGTTGCTCCCAGTTTTCCCAAAAAATGTCGTTTAGGGCCTCAAAACGGCTCTGAAAGTTCAGGACGCGAAAAATTGCTAAAAATAGTAAACTATGCTACAATTAAGGAAACTGAAAAGCTGAAAGAAACAATGGTGGGGGTCCAAGTGGACTTGGCAGGTGGCCACCAATATCCACCTGGATCATTCCTCCCCCCTTAGGAAGCAATGGTCCCCATTGCGTTGAGTTCCTCCATGAGATGAGGAAACTTCTACTGAACTTGGTCCCTGGTGAGCCACTTGCCTTGGTGAAGGAGTTGGCCTGCTTTGACAACTCGATACAGTTGGATATTCTATTGGCAAGTGTGCTTGATTTGTGTGTCCATGATCCGATCAGTTGCAGCTTGTTCCATGCAATCTGGATTTAACTCTGTGGGTGTGAGTTGTTCTACAATGTTGGATGTGTCTAGTAATGGTGGAAAGTATGGCCGAAGGTGGTCCACATTGAACACTGGGTGCAGGCCAAGGAATGGGGGAATGTTGAGCTCAAATGCATTGTCTCCCACAGCCTTGGTAATGGTGTAAGGACCATATCAGAGTGGTCTGAGTTTCCGATAGGCTCCGGTAAGGCATTCCTTTTGCAAATGCAACCAGACTTTGTCGCCCCCTAAAACTTGTGTGGCACCTAATGTTGATCATGTCATTGCTTGTACTTGGCATTTGATTTCTCTAGAATGTCATGGACCTTCTGAAGAATATGTTGGATGTTCTCAATCAAGCTGGTTGCCTTATCTGTTTCGGACTGGACATGAGCCAAATCTACATGAGTAGCTGCAAATGGCATGGCCACATCAATGGGACATAGTGGCTGGAATCCCAAGCCCACCTGAAAAGGGCTGTGGCCAGTTGAGCTATGAAGAGCTCGGTTGTAGCTATGTTGAACATAGGGGAGGCTCTCATCCCATGTGCATGGATGCTTTGAGTTGTACATGCGCAGAATGTGTACGATCATCTTGTTGATCACCTTTGTCTGGCCATCAGTTTGAGGATGGAAGGTTGTGGACTTAGTGAGTTTGGTGTCCAACATCGACCAGAGACTGGACCAAAATGTACTAAGGAACTTGTTGTCCCAATCTGAGATAATAGACTGTGGGATCCCAAAGTGTACCCACACTCATTCAAAGAAGAGTTTAGCAGTGGCTTCTGCTGTGATATTCTTCTTATAGGTTGCCATAATGGCCATCTTCGAGAACCTATTGACGACCACAAAAACACAGTCGTTTCCATGCTTAGTGGAAGGAAGGCCTAACATGTAATCCATGTAGATGGATTCCCAAGGTCGATTAGGGGTAGGTAGCGGGGTATAGAGGCCTTGCTTCTTGATGGTCGGTTTGGCAATGGCGCAGGCAGTGCATGATCTGATGTACTTCCCGACATCCTGTCGAAGATTTAGCCAATATAAATACCTCTGCAGTACTACCACCATTTTCTCGACCCCGAAATTCCCAGCAGCCCGATTGTAGTGTGCTTCCCAAATCATCTTGGCGCGCTCGCTTGAAAGAACACAAACGTGAGCTAGGTGGCATAACAGGGCATCCTGGAGGTGAAAATCTAGAACATGTTGACCCTCCAAGAGTGTCTAGTATGTGTGGTAGAGTTCTGGGTCACTTTTGTAGAGAAGTGGCCAATCAGAAGTCTCATGCCCACAAGAGTTGAGCATGGTGGTTAACGCCATGATCGGTGGTCAACTGAGGCAATCTGCAACATTATTGGTGCTGCCTTTCTTATACTTGATATTCAAATGGAATTGTTGTAGGTATGTGGACCATTTTTTATGGCGATCATTTTGTAATTTCCTTTGGGTCTGTATGAACTGTAGGGGTCAGTGGTCTGTGTGGATAATCGTTTCCTTCCCCAAAATGTAATGCTTCCATTGTCGACAGGCCTGCATAATGGAATACATCTCTTTGTCATAAGTGGGATACTTCTAGATTGTGTCTGAAAGTGTCTCACTATGATATGCCACTGGATGCCCATGTTGAGTCAGGACTGCCCTAATAGCATAGTCAGAGGCATTTGTCTCAACCTCAAATGGTTGTTGCAATTCTAGTAATGTGAGCACTAGTGCCATGCAGAGGCGATCTTTCAACTCTGTGAATGCCTTCTGTTGAGATTCATACCAAAAGAATTTTGCTTTCACTCCTCCCTTGGTGACTTGACTCAAGGGCCAAGTAATATGAGAAAATCCCAACACAAACCTGTGGTAGAAGTTGGCAAGACCTAGAAAGTTGTGGAGCTCTGTTAGAGTGGTTGGAGATGGCCAATTCCAAATGACTTAGATCTTGGCTGGATCCACATGCACCCCCTGTTCATCAATAATGTATCCCAGATACTGAACCTGGGTCATGCCAAAAGTGCATTTCTCCAAATTGGCACATAACTTGCGTTGCCGTAGTGTTTGGAGAACCTTTCGGATGTGGTGGAGGTTCTCTTCCCAACTCTGGCTGAAGATCAGGATGTCATCCAAGTATACCACTACAAATGAGTTGGTGAATGGCCTCAAGATGTCATCCATTAGCCTCATGAAGGTTGCAGTAAAATTCGTCAATCTGAAAGGCATAACCAACCATTTGAAAAGGCCCTCCTTGGCTTTGAAGGCAGACTCCCACACATCAGAGGGTTCGATTGGTTCCTGGTGATATCCTGACTTCAAATCGATCTTGCTGAAATATTTTGCCCCATTCAGTTGGTCCAAGAGGTCATCAATCTGTGGGATCGGTTACCTATTATGGACATTGATCTTATTCAGTGCCCGATAGTCAATACAGAGTCTCCAAGTCCCATCCTTCTTTTGTACCAACACGATCGGGGTCCCACAGGGCGATGAACTCAGACAGATGTGACCTTTCTGTAGCAGCTCCTGAATCTGCCTCTTGATTTCATCATTCTCTAGAACAGAGCATAGATAGATTGGCCCATTGGGCAGCAGCGCACCTAGGGTTAGATCAATGGAGTGCTTGACCTAATAGTGCATAGGAACCCCTGCGGGGGAAGTGAAGATGTCCTCGTACTCCTCCACGACCTTGTCCATCTATAGTTGTCATGCGGAGGGGCCCTGTCTGGAGGTCGTGGCCACCATATTCTTCTTTCCTTGAGGGCGTATCATCATGAATACAAATTTCCCAGTTTTGGAAATGATCTTACTGCATTGTTTTGTAGTAACCAAAGAGATGGCGGTAGGCGGTGCTACCTCCGGTATCTTTTACAACTTATTTCCAAAAGTAACAATAACAGCACGAGGCCTTGATTCATACACAGCATGTCACTTCCACAAGTATGGTTGTCCTAATAATACATCACAAACTTCAAGGGGAGCAATGTCACACAATACCTCATCCATGAAGGTCTTGATGTTGTATGGAAGGCGACACTGTTGGCTCACGCGAAGATCCCATCCTTGGTGAAACCACCCGATGGTGTACAATTGTGGATGTGTTGTGGTCAGTAAGCCCAACCGCTTCACAACCTCTGGCGAAATGAGGTTCTTTTGGCTCCCGCTGTCGACAATGAACTATAGCGGGGAGCCCTTTACCCACATCTGGGAGTGGAAGAGACGCTCCTCCTCCTTTGGATCTTCGGGTTCCTCCTTTTCTGTCTTTTTGGTGGCAACGATGGCGTTGGGCTCTTCATCGATAATCTGCTTCCCTTTGTCATTCCCCTTGTCTGGTTCTGACTCAGATTCAGAACATGCATTTGATTATGAAACCTTTAGCTCGGCCACTAGTCACTGCTTGGCCCAACACTCACTTGTGTTGTGAGTGGAGCTCTTATGGAACTCACACCACTTTCCCATGTCCTTTTTCAGCTTCACAGCATTGTTCTTTGCTTGCAGCTTTAGCGAGTTGTCTTAGGCCGCCCCACCTTAGCTTTTTCCTTTGTTCTGCGGTTTGGTGGCACCTTTCCTTTGCTTCAGATTCATAGATCCAAAGTCTCGCTTCTTATATTTAAACTTTTGCTCGACCTTGACGACATATCAATATGCCGTGCTGAGCGAGGCAATGTTCAGGAATTCTATTTCTTCCTAGATGTACTTGTGTAGGCAGCTGTGGTATTTGAGTACCAAATGCTACTCTGAATCCTTGATACCCAACTTTGTGTGAAGGGTATGGAAAATATTGGTAAACTCTGGCACGTCTTGGTCCCTCTCCTGCCGCAGCGTGGTCCACTTTATGTATTGATCCTCATAGCTTCCGACAGGGTATTATTTCTCCTTGATGACATCCTGGAATGAATCCCAAGTGGGTGCGGCTAAAAATAGTGAGCTTGTACTTTCATCCTTCTGCTCGCAGTAGGTTTCCCACCAGTCCTTCATGTGGGGGGCTGCTTTGAGAAGAGCAAAAATAATCATTTCCCGACTAGAAAAATCATGAACAGAAAAATAACCCTCTAGCAGATTTAACCATTTATCGACGGCATCTGCGTCTATCTGACCCTCGAATATGGGGATTTAAAAATTAACTTGTACATTAAACAGTGTGGCGTTTCCAGAGTAGTTATTGGAAGCCGATGCGTCACCCCTGGGTAGCCACTGAAGGATCTGGGAAAAGTTTTCCATCATCACGTTCCTTTGTCGCTCGAGGGCTTCTTTGAGCAAGATTTTGATAGGATCTCCTACCCCCTCGTCTTTCTTTTCATCCGCCATGGGAGGTCATCGGGATTTACGAGGCTGGTCTTGTAAAGGTTCAACCAGTTCAAGCCCTAACTCCTTATATCCTGACCTCGTTAGGGACATGCAAAGAAAAACAGAGAAAAAGCAGACCCCTCTGATACCACTGATCCGGATTTAAACAAGAACGCAACAAATTACAGAGATAACCATAAAAACAGAGATGCATCGGAAATAATACTTCTAAGAAGAGATGTGGAGGCTACATGCCTCTGAACTGTGTTACAATGAGGCTCAAAGGCCTATTTATTGTTGAGAAACAATGGAAAACCCTAAACATCCAAAAACCTAACCCTAGAAGATGAAACGCCAAACTGTGGGCCCCGTTTGGGTAAATTGGTACATCAACTTCCCGAGGTCGTAACTTTGGCATATGATCTTCGTTTGATGTGCACAATATCTCGTTAGAAAGATCTATCCGAGAACTACAACTTTGGGAAGATCAACATCGGTCCAAAGACTCT
Source organism: Pinus tabuliformis (assembly GCA_031772625.1). Taxonomy (NCBI): domain Eukaryota; kingdom Viridiplantae; phylum Streptophyta; class Pinopsida; order Pinales; family Pinaceae; genus Pinus; species Pinus tabuliformis. Next base: position 1,968,176,254 of record CM062816.1, on the reverse strand, counting down.
TGTTGCTCACAGTTTTCCCAAAAAACATCATTTAGGGCCTCAAAACGGCTCTGGAAGTTCAAGACCCAAAAAACTGCTAAAAATAGTAAATTGTGCTACAACTAACTAAAAAGCTGAAAGAAACAATGGTGGGGGTCCAAGTGGACTTGACAGGTGGACACCAATATCCACCTGGATCAAAGAAAGAAATGGTATGCAGGTTAAAATGTCTTTGTATGGGTAAAACAGTAACCAAGGATGTGGTATCAAAAATCTGATACATATATACAGGGACTTGGCTTCACCAGAAGCAAAGTAGATCATTGTGTGTATTTTAAATTAATTCATGACCGTGTTATTATTTGGTCTTGTATGTGGATGATATGTTGTTGATTGGAAATAACAAAGAAATTATCCAGGAATTGAAGACCCAATTGTCCTCCAAATTCAACATGAAAGATCTTGGTGCTGCAAACTATATTTTGGGCATGGAAATTAAACGAGATCGGGCAAAAAGGAAGCTCTGGTTAAACCAAAGGAAGTATGTTGAGAAAATATTGCAGAGGTTTAATATGAAAGATAGTAAATCAGTGAAGGTTCATATTCCTGTAGGTGTAAAGTTATTTGTTGAACAGTGTCCCAAGACACAAGAAGAGGAAGAGGACATGTCCCTTGTTCCATACGCAAGTGCAGTTGGTAACCTGATGTATGCAATGGTTTATACTAGACCATAAATTGCAAATGTAGTGGGAGTATTGAGTAGGTTTATGTAAAAACCAAGTAAGGAGCATTAGAAAACAGTAATGCGATTTTCCAAGTATTTGCATCACACTAGTGATTATGGTTTGTGCTACCAAGGAAGACCAGGATTGGACAAAGTTTTGGAAATTCGTGGCTTTGTTGATGAAAAATGGGCTGGAGATCTGGATCAGAGAAGATCTACAAGTGGGTATGTGTTTAACCTATTTGGAGGTGCAGTCAGTTAGATGAGTAAGAGATAGTCTGTAGTGGCACTTTCAACTACATATGCATAATACATGGCAGCCACTCATGCAAGCAAGGAAGCATTTTGGTTGCAGAGATTATGTTCAAGTATGGGGTTAGTACAGTGAGCTATAAGGATAGATTGTGACAGTCAAAGTGCAATTTTATTGGCAAAGAACCCTCCTTATCATTCAAATACAAAGCACATTGATGTTTAGTCTCACTTTGTGAGGGATATAGTTGAGGATAAAAATGTGTTGATGGTAAAGGTGGACACTTTGAAGAATATTGTAGATGCATTGACAATTTTTGTGAGCACTAAGAAGTTCTCTTGGTGTAGAGAAACAATGGGCGTTTGCAAGGCTGGACGAATGACCAAGCTCTCCTGTGGAAAGAAAACAAGACGTGGGAGAATGTTATGTGTGTGTTATATTATTTCCACAACTACCCCACGGGTGGGGGGGCAGTAGCCCCCCTTGTATGTTGTGTTAGGTGTAACAGGGGGGCAATAGACCCCCTCTACAAGGTCCGTGGCAACGCCCCGGGAAAAAAAATTTGGACCCTATATTAGGTGGGTGGACCTACCTATGGTTTTTTGCATGGATTTCGCACATGGTTTTGGGCATGATGGTTTTCTGTCCATTGTATTTTGTAGATCTGGTCAAGGGAACTATGGTTATGTTCTAATATAGGGTTAGTGGATTGGGGTTTATGGATGCTCTGGCATGTATATATATGTATTGTAACATTGAAATGAATATAATGAAAAATCAATCTGGTTGTCCCGGTTTTGGGATCTAGGGGAAAATATTTGTGTATATTTGTTTTATGTTTTATGTTTTATGCTCTCGCCATTGTTTATTTTCTAGTTTTTAGAATTCCTATGCACATAATTTCTGTACGGGGTTAAAACCTACAGTTGGTTAAGCAAGAAAAAGGGTGAAAAGACTCTGACAGAGCTCAAGGAATGAGCTCGAGTGTTTGCAACCATCAAAGGGAAAACCAAGGAAGGCTCCGAAATTGGAGTGCAAGCCAAAATTTTGGAGGGTGCGGCAGCCGCTACAACAGGTCAAAAGATGAAGAGAACCTTGCTTTAGTTGGAAAAGGGAAGAAAGCCAAGGGCATGAAGGCCCAATGAAAAATTGAGTCTAGTTAGAATGGAGACAAGGAAAAGAAGGATCTTAGTAAGATCAAGTTTTTTCATTGTCATGAGTTTGGACATTATGCTACAAAATGTCCAAATAAGAAATCCAACAAGCATGATACAGTCGCAGGAGGAGTAGCACTATCTTCTCAGTTTGAATTGGATTTCTCTTTGATAGATTGCATGGCAAGCTCGGTTCAAGGTAGTGAGTGGTATATTGACTCAGGGGCTTCATTCCACATGACATGAAATAAAGAATTCTTCAGTAATTTGGAGGAGAAAGACATGCAATTCCATATCAAGCTTAGAGATGATAACAAATATATGACCAAAGGATTTGTCACAATGAGCTTTAAGAGGGAGTATGGTTCCCTTGTCCATCTCAAGAATGTGATGTAGGTTCCAGGATTGAAGTAAAACCTTGTCTCAGTAGTCCTTCAAGACAAAGGGTATGATGTTGTATTCAGCAAAGGGAAGGCCTACCTCAAGCATTCTTCTTTAGGACAAGTCAAGCAGATTGGTGTTAGGATTGAGAACCTCTACAAATTTGAGGTTGATGCATGTGTAGCCTTGAGCAACAAGGCAGAGCGTCCTCGGAGTAGAGATGTGGTGGTTGAGCAAGAGCAAGATAAATCTCTCAAGATGGAGCCTCAACTAGTATCTCAATTTTAGTCTAAGCTAGTTGGCAGTTGGGATGACCAGCAAGATGATGATACTGAGAACCATATCCTGGGGCGAGTGGAGGAAGCCACTTAGTCAAAGATTTACAGTATAGGGAAAGTTCGAGCCGAGTGGGTAGACGATTTCGTTAAGGGAGCTTAGAATAGAGTTGAGTCTCCTAGCTTCAAGAAGTAGACACCCAAGTACACTAAGGTGGTGAAATCACAAAGTTTGGTGGGAAAGAATGGGTCTTCAAAGTAGGTTCCCGAGATGAAAGGAGGGAAGGATTCTAGTTCAAATGGAGCAGTTGTAGCAGTTGAGAACTTGGTAGAGTTGAAGATAGATCTAGGTGGACAAGTTTTTTCCAAGTTTTTCCAAGAATCCCTTCCTTGCTAAGAGGGAGTGTTGAAAATATAGCAAGGAATGGCTTCTTTGACTTGTGCCTTAATCCAAGATGTTAATTTGAATTCAGTCTCATAGTTGCTTGAGTTAACTTTTAATTAACATGTGTGATATGGCCTATCACTAGGTTATAGTTAGTTAATTCATATTAGAGGGCTTTCAGTGAGTTGTGTGCTAGTTTGTTGCTAAAATTTAGCAATCTCATTGAGTTAACTACTAGTGTCTATCAGTTAACTAATATCTAGTTCTATAATAGAGATAGACTTGAGTTGTTGAGTTTCTTTTAGTAGTTTGACTTTTGTTAACTCAACTAACTCTCAATTAACTAGTTGCAGATACTAAATTTATCCCTAGTAGGTCATGCAATTCAAATTTCCTATTGCAATTAATGAAGGAACAAATCTATTTATTCATTGTACACAGGTTTTTGTGTAGAGGCTTGAGGATCAAGCATAGACATTTCCCTTGGGAATTGTGAAAGGAAATAGGAGAAATTCCTAATTTTTAGGGGCATAATTGCGCAAGGAAATAGGAGCTTCTAGTAAGCCTTTTATCTTGGGAATTGTGCAAGAAAATAGGAGAAATTCCTATTTTTTAGGGGCAGAATTTCACTAGGAAATAAGAGCTCCTAGTAAGCCTTATTTTCCTGAGTGTTAGGCAAGTCTTGTGGAGAGTTGATCAGTATTGTGTGGGGCTTCAGGCTTGAAATAGATCATATTGTTCAATTGATAATAAAAGCAAGAGGAGTTTTTCCCAGTTGGGTTCCCCAGATATATTTTGTGTTCTATGTGTGATTGTGTTTCTATTCATTGTTTTCTTTCCCAAGAATTTTTGGTAGAGAAATCTTGTGTCTTTTGCAGATCAGTTTTCTCTCATTAGCAGTTGCGATATTTCAAGAATTTTCTACATACTTATGAATCTCTATGAATTCCTTTTTTATTGGAATGATTATCATTTATATTATAAAAGCCAGAAACAAGGCCAGAACCATTCATATTTTTCCGTGACTGCGGAGGCTTCGAAATTCCAACACATCCATAGCAAAAAATTATTTCCTCAATGGATTCTTTTGACTATGATTCTACACTGAAATCATCCAAAAAAAATTCAAAAAACACCTAGAAACAAAGCATACTTGCAATACACTGACTATGACATTCGAAATTTAATAACAGGGCCCAACTTCTCTAGCATCATCTAAATTCACTTTTGTCCCCCGAGATGCAATTTTTCCATGCACCACTATAACTTCATGGTCTAGAGATTACATTCTTTTGCCAGTTTCCATTTGTTCTAGATTGATATCAGGCACACCAACAGAAGGGGGCTCCATCCTTCTTACTTTAAGTTTCAAAAGCAGGAGGTCAACTTCCATTATGGCCAACTTCTTATCCAACTTGGTCTACATGCATTCACAATTGTTTTCCAATAGCTGGAACCTTGCATCTTTTTCTTTCTCCACCATTTCCAAACGTCGGTTGAAGATCTCCATCATTCCAAAGTCTGCCTATGAAAAATTGTCTATAGACTAAAGCCAACACTCCTAGTCATTGTCCTTTGCTTGCTTTGTGGAGGTCTCTGAGTCCCTCTGTTTCAAAACCATATTTCCTACCCATAATTGAAGCTTATGCACAAATGGAACTATTAAAACTAGTGAAATATTGCCAAAAGATCGCTCAATATTTACCAATGAGGCATGAGGCCAAATTTTTTGACACCCGAGAGGAGAATTAATATCCAAATCTACCCAAATCAAAAACCCAGATGGATAATCTGATGTTGCCATTGAATTAACGTCTCGACCTTGGTTGAAGTGCAAAACATTCATAACCACATTGCAGAGGAGTGGAGGATGGATCACTGACGAATTATAATGACTTACATCCCAATTAATCCTTGCATTGTTCCTTCGCCATCTATACATTCAACATGAACCTAGACTCCCATCATGATGAATGAAGTATGCACATCCTCCACACATTGTTGATTGCATATGGAGATAATCAAGTGTGATGTACTCAGAGCCATTGTCACCTCATATGGTGGTGCCTCAAAGATCATTAAAACACTCATTTTTACATAAGTGATGGCCATGTTGGCCTAATGCTTCAAGAGTTGTTAATTGAGGGACCCTCATGGAATTGGGAAGTAAGACCATAGGCTATGGTTTAATTCCAACACTCCTTGCATTAATCTAGCTCCTAGATTGGTAAGAGTTTCTACATTCCCATTCAGATGCCTATATATATGGAAGAATGTTATCTCCTCTAATTTCTTCAGCAACCAAGTGATCTTTTTCATGATTGTGGAGTTAGGAATTCCTCCCTTTGACTTTAATTTGGAAACGTTCCTTATAAAAATCTCTCAGTCACCTAAAACCAACATTCTCTTTATGCCTTTACTGGAGGCCAACTCCAGTCCTTTCCAAAGAGCCAAAAATTAAGCCTAGTTATTTGATAGAGTACGCAACCCTTGGCACTCTTTATTATTATTGATGCCTTTTTATATTAAGTGGATGAAGATTATTTAATTTTCATTTATATTTATTGTTATAACATGATTATACAATTCAATAATATGATAGAACATGTTAACCTTTTCCACTATAAATTGAGTAATATTAGATTTAAAGTTTTATTTTTTTACATACAAATATTTTTGAATAATTAATTAAACTATTTTGAATAATTAAATAATATTTTTAAATGATTTTTAAAACTATTTTTTTAATATAATTTAATAAATCATAAATCATAATAATTCCTTAATTATAAATATTGGTATTTTTTATTAAATAATTACATTAAAAATATTGTTTTTAATTTATAAATTAAGATTCATTTCTTTTGATTCTTTATTATTAACATAAGCTATCTTAATGATAGATCTACCAAGCGTTGATAGGGATCAACTGCAAACTTCATTTTTAGTGCAAAACTTGAGGAAACATTTGCACCTCAAAAGGTTTGATTCCACTCACCACTTAGTAGATATGGAGTTATGATCATGGATATATTCTGATTCTTAATAATATTATTTATATTATATAAATTTCTCATATATATAATCGAGATTGGATCATTATATTGTTTTTCTTCCATCTCTATGCTTTCATAGTAGAAAAAGTGGAGGAATCAACAAACAAGATCATTTTTATTGGCAAGACCTAGTTTGGCAAATTGGGGTATGAACCCTTCCAGAAGCATTTAAGGCATCAATCAATGTTTTTTAGGGGTAAAGCTTTTCCAATCTAGTTCATCACATTTCTTTCCTATTCTACACAAATACATTTCCAATGGCGCAAGAATTGCTTCAACCAGAGTTTGTATGCAAAAGTTATGCCACTCGAAAGTTGAACTTCCTATTTTGGCCACCATAATTTGAGAGGATGCTACATCAACCCCATTATTTATGGAAAATGGGCCAGCTACATGATCATGATGAAGAAAACTCTAGAAGAGACTATATTGTAACTTTGGTTAAGAGTTGAGGGAGTCAAACCTAACCATTAGTAGGCTATTGAATTGTGTTATAGTTGGGCCACTAGGAGGAAAATGGGTTCCATTCTTTTCGGGTGCATTTGTTCCATAGATAAGCAAAGTAGCCAAGAGGGATAAGGAGAGAGCACAAAGAGAGGATATTGTGCATTGTAGTAGCCTACGGGCCACAAACCATAATTATTTGTATTCACAGTCATTTTCTATGCAAAGAAAAAGTTTAGAGCAGTCTCACCTTCTAACTGGGTTCTCTCCCAAAAGGGTTTTCTAGGGTTTTCTAGGTTTGTGATTTTTTATTTCACTATTCTCTATTCTCTATCTTCTACATAATTACAGTTTGCATGCATACAAAATAAACATTATTTACATATCCATAAATCTAAAGAGAAATAAACCCTCATTGTGTATAATTTAGATTTTTAAGTATAGTCAAAAGGTCAATCAATTAATATAATAAAAACAACCCTATCCTTAAAAGTTTTGAAATATTCCACATTCTAGAAACAACTTCCACATAAAACCAAATATTTTTCCTTACTCCAAATTTAAAATATAAAAAATAAATAAAGAGAACACACTAAAAGTGTTTTCAAGTCTGTGTAATAAAGAGTATGAAAAATTATAGTGTAACTCTTCTGAGTTTTGGCTCCTTTTTGGTATATTTTCTAATTAATTTTGTCCAAAATCAAATAAGAATTTGTTGAAATCACAAGTTTGAGTTGGGAAATATGTATAATCTAAGTGCTACTAAAAAAATTTTAGAACATTAAATCAATTTATAAAAACATTTTTAACATTTTTAAAACTACATTTTCACGCAAGAAAAATTCTACCAATAAAAACCAAAAAACATTAAAAAAATATTATGCTCTTAGGATAAACTTTCTTTTCACTAGAATAATTATTTTTATAAAAATTGAAAAACCTTTAAATACATGAGGACTTTTCAAAGTCTTCTATAATAAACATTTTGGTAGTTTATCAACTTGATCACGGAGATATATGATACTCGAGAGTGAGTCTAGGCTACTAGTTTTTTCATAGAGATGTGAACATATTATCAATTTAATTATCAAGCAATCTACTTTATTTTGTTTAACTCGCAAAACACTTTGGTCAATTTATTAAAGATAAAAGTATCTATGCCTATATAATTTGTTTGAAGTAGCAATTACAATGCACAAAAATTAAACTTCATCTCCTCCTTTGGGCTCTGCATTTATAATAATAATTGGTGAACATTAAGAGGTTTTTGAATTTCCCGAGTTTCCTGATGATTTGAAACACCATATTTGTGTGACTTCTAGTAGATTGTATCTATATATTTCACAATGTATGCAAACACTGGAATGCTCTCATTTCATCCACCAAATTCATATCTTATCTTGAGTAAAATATTTTGCAATTTGGTCCTCAAAAAGGGTGAGTCATTTTCCACCCAACCATAAGCTAATTTATGTTGGAGTCTTTCTCATAGTTGGCCACCGCCAAGCCATATCTTGATTCCTTGAGGGAAAAACTAAACTTAGGAATTTAGCACATAGTTTTCAGGCTAGATTTAACACAAAAGGTGAAAGTCACTCTCCTCCACACACAAGAAATAATCTCAGTGTTCATCCTTTCCGTTCTTTGAATAGGACCATAGACATTCACAAATGAAAGTTGATCTATAAACTTTTTTGGATATTCCATTGGATAGTTTATCACAACAGATCTGATAAAACTATATTTAAAAATATGAAATCTACATTATTAGGGTTTTATTTCTCTTTAGATTTTTGGATCTATAGATTATTGTTTATTGTGTGTGCATGCAAATAATATTTATGCAAAAAATAGAGAAAAACAAAATAAAATTTCACAAACCATGATTTGACACAAGATATAACTTGGGAAACCCTTTCAAGGGAAAGTTGAGATGGAAGGTGAGGCCGTTATTTTCCTCGATCCCTGACTTTCGAAAGCCATGTTTCCTTGTTCGAAAGCATATGGTGTAGGAATGGTATTTTTAAACCAATCGACCTCACCATGGATGAAGTCTTTGGATTCCACAACATATTGATCATGAGTTTATTGTGGAAGGAAGTACACATGATGATGCATATCATCCCAAGGATAATCAGGGGTGGTCATGACTTCCATAATATCTTCATCAGAATGAAAAATGGGAGGACGAGAGGAAGAGGGACCACATGGTCAAGATGAACTACCTAAGGCATCTTCATGGGAGACAAGGTTCACATACACATTGTTGGGAGTGATGGACGGATGACTAGTAGATCTGACATCTACCAATGTTGAGACCAAAGTTTTTTCCAAAGAGGGTTCGACATAATCATAATAGTAAACTCCAAGAGAGTCCTAATAGATCGATCCCATGAATGATGATAGGTAGACTAGGGGCGTGACTACCATCATCTTGACATCAGAAGGGGGAATCATAATGGTGGGTTGGGAAACCTCATGTTATGGAAAAGCAGTGGGGCTAGAACTTGTAGGTAGAGTAGAAGTGGAATCACTATGAGCGACATCTAACTCGCGAAGTACTTGAAGTGTATTGCAAAAATATTTGAGACGGGGACAATGATGGTAATAATTTCTATAGTTATCACACAAAGCACAAGGGTGATTTGTGCATAAGGATTTGTTCTTTTTGGTGAACTCAGGTAAGGTGACATTTACCTAGGAATGTTAGAGTCTAGGAAAGTATCATAGACCACATTCTTAATGTGAGGGAGTTCAGGACAATTATTGGTGGCATGCCCAACAACATCACACAAAGTGCATGGAGGAGTAGGATTTGGTGGTTTAGGAGGAGCGAGAGTTGCTTAGGGTGCCTTGTGTTTGGGTCCCTTATTTTGGGCTTTCCCCCCTCACCAGATGATTTCACAATAGAATTGGATTCGTATTGAGGTTGTTGTGGAACAAAAGCAAAGGAAGGGGTAGGAACAACAGGTGGAACCAAGGTCAAATTTATGTAAGGTTTGAGTTGATTAGGAGGATTTTTTGCAGGAGGATCAATTTACCATAATGGTATCCCCAAGGTAATGTTAAGTAGACTCAACGTAGCCATAACATGGATAGAAAATATTTCTAGTGGTGAGAATAAGAAGGCTATATGACCTGAGGGGTAATGACTTGGGGGAACTTCTCCTAGATGGTTAAGATCTGGTGGAATGGTTCTAGGCTGAAAAGGATCGGGAGAGATACCAGTAGAAGGAAATGGGCCTAGAGGAATTGTACTTGAAGGTTGGGTTAAGTTGGGAGCAGGAGGTTGTGGAGGGGCTGCTTACTATGAAGGCGTACCAAACGGCTTGTTGGCAGCCCTTGATACTTGAAGCATGCAAACATTGGATGAGATAGGTTCAGAAAGGGTAGGCGACGGGCCATAATAAGCCCCAAGTAGCGTGGAATATTTATAGACTCCAGGAGACACATCAGTAAAGATAGGGACAGTCTAATTGCCAGTCATAGATGAAATATTGGTATGAGGGTTGTAGTAAGTCATCTTATAGACATTGACGATCTTTCCATTGTGGGGAAAGCACATCTTGTGAAAAATGATAAATGTGATTGCGAATATGGCATAGGTGTAACCACAACCCAAAAAGATGTTATAATATAAGGGTGCATCAATGAATTCAATATCAATCAAGACCGTCTTGCCAGCAATGAGGGATGAACATCCCAAGCATGAAGAGTGATAGTGGATGGGGACAGGTCAGGGGAACTAAGTTGCTTCCAAACACTAGTGGCCATCTCAAAGGTGGAGGCGCCTTTGTCTATGTTACACCACTGGATCGTGGTGTTCTTTACAGAGATTGGTATTTAAAAAGGCAACTGAGGAAGGAAGTGGGGGATGTTTTGATTTTTCAGCATCAAAGACAATCATATGATCGTTAGAGGGATTTATAATGCCTAAAGTAGATAGTAGATATTTCTGTTGAGATGGGCACGTATAGAGGACTTCCAGCATTGACATGGCAGCAGGAGACTGTACCAAGTCATTTACTATGCTATAGGTATGAGCGACTTTAGATGAATCACCATTTCAACATAATGGACCTTTGGGGATCTTGGGGTGAACCTTGACTTTAGGTAGAGGGATCTATAAGGTGTCATTTGGTGACAATAGAGGCTCAATGGAAACATTGTATTGGGAATCAGTGGCTGACTTTGTAGGGGACTTGTCATATTGGCGCAACCACTTCTGGAGGTTGAGTTATTTGGTGCTAACTTATTTAGAATTCATCATGAGGATCTGGTAATTGCTTTTGCCATATTGTGAAGGTTGCGATGTTGCATTACCCTGTGTGGTTTGCGCAGTTACATATCCTTGATGAGGCAAAGGATTTGTAAGCAAAACTGATTATGATGAAGTAGAAGGGGGAGTAGGTGGAGCAATGGGTTGAGGTCCTCTAGAAATAGGTGCTTGTGCTTCCCATGCTTGGCACATCTAGGGTAAAAGGGTACATTCATGAGTATAATGGCTTAATACACCACAATAGGCATAAGGGTTATTCCTTCGAAGAGGCTTGTTTTTCTTGGGATGTCTGCCCTATTGTTGGGTTATGGGATTATGTTTGTCACCCATAGGGGCATTAGGTTGTGGACCTTAGTTTCCTTGGTTACCTTGAGATGGTTGATTTTGGTTACCCTTCCCCTTATTCCTTCTCTTGGGGTTGGGCAGATTGGTTGCACTCTGTTGAGCATACAATTGACCTTGATGAGGTCATTTTTGTTGTGCTAGAGGTGGAGGAGGCATGGGAGGTTGGGGCATTGGTGGAGAAATGAATGGTCCTGGCATCGACTGATGCAGATGGGGATATGCATATGACATGCTTCTACCTTGGTAAGCCTTGACACGCAAAGGATCAGGAGGGGGATAGGCGTAAGAGGAACTGGTCACCCCCTGGGGTTGACCATAACCCATGTGAGGTTGAGGATATGGTGGAGGTTGAGGGTGTGAGATAGATCCAAAAATACCACCAGCGACATGATATTTCCCTGGTGCATTAGCAACACCAGGTCGAGGTAGATCGGGAAGGATAGTATAAACATAACTTGACTATGAGTAGATCGAGTCATATTTCAAATCTATCTAGAGCACTTCTTCCTCATACTAGGGGAAGTGAGAGGTGACATCTTTACCTATGGGATCCAAAAGCATTCTAAGGAACTAATCCATAGAGACACATTCTTCAAATTCACTCTCGTCCACACACATGAAATAATCTCAGTGTTCATCCTTTCCATTGCTTGACCAAGACCATAGAAATTCACAAATGAAAATTGATTTGTAAAATTTCATGGATATTCCACTGGATAGTTTATTACAATAGATCTGATAAAACTATATTTAAAAATATGAAATATACATTATTAGGGTTTTATTTCTCTTTAGATTTTTGGATCTATAGATTATTGTTTATGTGTATCCATGCAAATTATATTTATGCAAAAAATAGAGAAAAACGAAACAAAATCTCACAAACCATTACTTGACACAAGATATAACTTGGGAAACCCTTTCGAGAGAAAACTCAAGCTGGAAGGTGAGGTCGCTCTTTCCAAAGAACTAGTTTAATACTTATTTCCCGTTGGTGGTCTTCTTACATGGCATCAAAACACACATCTTGATAAGCCTTTCAACTACCATGAATAGGTAGTTGTGTCCCTTCCTAGTTGTTGGTAAACCTCCCACAATATCCACGAAAATGCTTTCCCAAGGATGAGAGGGTACATGTAAGGGATGATATAGACCATGTTTCCTATTACTAGACTTGTTGGTACAACAAATCATGCATCCTCTTATGAACCTAGCTACCTATTCTTGCATCTTGGGCTAATACACATACCTCTGCAAGGTGGCCATTGTCTTCCCCACACCAAAGTGACTTGCAACCTTTGATGTGTGAGCCTCTTTGATCAATTGAAATCACTAAACTTTAGGAACACATAACTTATCTAGCCTATAGAGTAACCCATCCTGGAGATGGTAGTCAATGGTGTTGTAGCCATCATGCACATGACTCTTGACTCTAGAACTGCTAAAATACCTCCTTGAATACCTCATCCTCTAAATATGCCTCTATATATGCATCATGGTTGAATGACTCCATGTGCATCTGAGTTCCCAAAGATAGGATCTTTAATGTGGTGGCCTTGAAAGCATGTCAACAAACTTATTTGTGTTTCCCTTCTTATACTTGATCCCTAAATTAAATTGGTGTAGAAACCCCATCCACTTGTAATGCCTGGTCTATTATAGCTTATCTTGGGCCTACAGGTATTGTAGTGGCTGGTGATCTATGTGGATTATTGTCTCATTTTCCATCAAATAGTGCTTCCACTTCTTCACAAATTACATCAAGGCATATAGCTCCTTGTCGTAGGTAGGGTCATTAAGAACCGCCCCATGAAATACTTGAAAATGGTAATGTACAGATCTTTGTTCCTACATCAGTATTGCTCCCATAGCATACCCACTCACATTATTCTCCACTTCGAAGGTTATTGCAAGTTTGGTAATTCAAGAATTAGTGCTTGAATTATCTTCTTCTTTAACTCCTCAAATTCATGTTGTTGACCCTTTTCCCACTAGAAACTCTTACCACTCGTTGTTATGGTGTGGAGTGGAATTCCTACTGTTGAAAAAGAGGCTATGAATTTCCTTTGGTACTATGTTGTCCCAATGAAACTCCTAACCTCGGAAAAACTAGTAGGAATAAACCATTTCATGATGGCCTCCATCATGGTAGGCTCTATATGCTTCAACTCTCCTCTGCCTATCACATACCCTAGATACACCAAAGTTTGTTGTGCAAACTCACACTACTTGAGATTTGCTAACAGACTGTGTTTTTTAGCACCTGTGTCAAATGTGATATGTTCTCCTCCCAAGTAGCATTGTACACCAATATATCATTCAAATAGACAATAACAAATGAATCTATAAAGTGCACAATATATCATTTATTAACCTCATAAACATAGCTAGTGCATTATATAGGCCAAATGACATGAATAACCACTGATACAACCTTCCTTGGTTTTGAAGGCGGTCTTTTGGGTATCTTCTTCTCTTACTCAAACTTGGTGATATCCAAATTTTAATTCCAACTTGGTGAAGTATTTCGCTTGTTGTAACTGATCTAACATATCATTTATCCTAGACAGGGGGTACCTTTTCTTGAGCATAATTTTATTCAGCACCCTATAATAAATACACATTTGCCAATTCACGTTCTTCTTTGGTACAATGTTTATGGGTGACCCACATGGTGATGTATTCAGTCTAACGGAACCTTGTTCCAATAGATGCTACAACTGTTCCTTCACCTCATTTGCTTCTATGAGAGACTTCCTATACAACCCAATGTTTGGCAATGGGGAGTTTGACAATAGCTACATATCATGCTCCACTTCCCTCTTGGGTGGTAACCCTTTAGGATCCCAAAACACACCTTTATATTCATGTAGCAACTCTTCCAGATGTTGTTTCTGTTTCTTAGTACACCCCTATAGGGATTCCTTTCCTCTTACTAACTCTTCTAAATACTAATTCTCTCTTTAAAACAATAAAACATACTACTTGTTGGAATTGATCAACTTTTTGGTTGGGTTGGCACTTGCTAATAATAATAAAATATATTCCTTTGTGCACATTGATGGTGAACAAATTTCCATCCTTGACGAGTCCTCTACATACCCAAAGGGGTAATATTGTACACTTTTCCCTTGCTTCTACCTAAAGTAGTGCCACCGAATCTAGTGGTCCTTTACATACCCAAAGGGGTAAAATTGTGACTCTATAATGGTTTTAAAGTCCTCCCACTTGGTCATTGGAGCATCTCCCTCCAACCTCAAGGTATCCATGTGGATTTCCCACTAGGTTAGGGCATGACCCTTTAATTTCGGTCATGAAAATGAAATATTATGTTCCTCCTCTATATGATGGACATTGAAATACACTTCTAGTTGCTGCAACTAGTGATTTAGCTTCAGAGTGTCAATCTCACCTTGGTATGGATTGACATCAACCTTTGCTTCCAATTTGAACAAGGACTATGAATAATTCATGACACTCGAATTAGGTTGATCTTTCTCAGGTCATTTCTTTAGTTGGTTCTCTATTTTTTTCTGATCTCATGATCTCCCCTCTAATATGTCCTATGTGTTAGAACCCCCATCTTCATCGAGTAGTCTGAACTTATTATTTAGGGCTTACATTAGGAGATTCAAGTTACGACTTATATCATCAACTTGCGCTTCTAGTGGCGAAAAAGTCTCCTCTGCAAGATCGAAAGGGAAATTCATAGATTTCTTGACCATGATTAGCATACTATGAATTTTGGCTTAAATGATCTAGATCCCCTACAAATCTCAACAATATACCCAAAGTATCCTACTCTGATACCAATATGATCCATAAACTTCCCTTGTATATTCCACTGGACAATTCCTCACAACATATCTGATAAAATTATCTTTAAAAATCCAAAATATACACTAGATGAATCCATGAAGATGGTTTACGCTTTTGGGCCAAATGTGGCAAGAAATTTCAAAATTTTACTATTTTATTGAATTGAAGCCATCAAAATTCATATAAGCTTTATGAATTTTGACTTGGAGTAAAAAGACAATTCGTAGAGAATTATGTTGTTGTCCTAATGATATTTTTTGCAAAATAATTTAATGTCACATAATCTGTCAAATTATCCATTAAATTAAATGCTTGTCCTTTCAATTTTTTGCACATCTTAATAGTTATGCATGTGTTCATGTGCAATAACTTAGTCTAAAATGTACAAATTTTAATATCTATATATATATATAACTAAGTTATACATATTGAAAATTTATTTTTTAGTGCAAAATTATATTTTTTTATTATTTTTTGAAGTTGGCGAGTAAATATTTGAATTGAATTTTTCAAACACATGCGAAATAAATTCAAAAACCAAGAGTAGCCTTTTGAAGAGGACTCGTAAATGAAGATGGTGGTATTTTTTGAAATTTTTTGTTTTGTATATTTTATGTTATTGATTTTTTATTTAGCCCCTTAGAAACTGTCCAAAAAAAAATCAAGCATAATGTTTAAAAGGAATTAGATGAAAAATATCATATCAATTCGAAAATGTCGAACTCGTATGTTATTGGATAGAGGATTCAGTCACGAATCCAACGTGATCAACTCCACCACCTAATGAAAAATATTGCCTCAAGTTCGCCATGCTACAATATGGTGTTGTAGAGATATCTATAGAAGGGGAACTAAAACTCTGTTTTTTAGGCCCTCAACAGCTCGATCAAGCACTTAAAAAGATCTATTGAGTGATTTCGGTAAAATCCGAAATAGCTTGACCGAGGGTTTAACAAACCCTCGATCAGGCTTCTAATAGGGTAAAAGAAAATCTCTTGATTGAGAAAACTCTCGATCAAGCACTTGTTTTCACTAGGAGTGAATAGCTAGATCGAGCTTTGATAGCTAGATAGAGCTATAGCTAGATCTAGTTATAGCTCGATTGATCTTTTTTAATCATTAACCCCCACTAATAACCAAATATTAATTGATAATTAAACAATTTAAAAAATCTCAACTGAGCCATGGGAGCTTCCCTCGGGGAGCAATACCATACCACATGTGTTCATATTGGGGGATATATATTGAGGAAAAAATGACATAATATATTGGGGGATATATAGGGGTGTTGATGGCCAAAAATGACCTCATCAACATCAGGGAAGGCCACTCATTCAGAGCCCCAAATCCGTCTCCTATCTGTTTGTATAATGGCTCCAACTGATTCAATTGGGTCTAGTTACCTCCTCTCTCTCTTTGTTGGCTTATGGTTTGTCTATAATTTACAAATAAAAAGATAGAAATCATATATGTTATCTTGTTGTGCACAAGCAAGAAAGAAAATCCTTAATATGACTTAACGATTCAGCCAAGTCAAAACTAAGGTCTGCCCCTACGTAAGAGGACTTTTAAAATGCAAGTTTCAATCTAAATGCATATTTATTCTAAGATACAGGCAAAAAACTAATCCTGTCTCGAATTGGAAAATAATAGTTTTTTCTGAATTTGAGAGTAGATGAACTAACTAAACCGGGGAAGCAAACTGATTATATAATGATTGAATTCATTATATAATTTTCATCAATTAAAAGAAGAATTTCATTTAATTATTGAAAGAGAAAACAAAATTGGAATCTATTTAAACAATAAATAATTATTGCTCAACACATTCCTATTTCAATGAATTCGTATTAATTCTAATCATTTTCTACTTCTCAGAGATAGATCTTACATAATTTCAATAGCATAAAACAATTGATACGACAATAATGCTCAATCAAAATGTAATACATTATTTAGAATAGAAATTAAAATCAGATGTAGAAATTCTAGTAAGAAAATGATTAATTTACATCCTAGACAATAGTGCACATGAAATGAAAATTAATTAAGATCATACCAAAATCTCATTACAAAAATCTACAGTCCTTGAATAGCTTCAACTCCTTGGAGAAATTACTTATAGTAGTGCAAAACAATCTTCTCTTTCAAAGCTCAAAATGTTCTATCTCTCCATAATTCAACTCACAATACACTACAAAAGTGCAAATGCACAACAAGAAAAATCACAGAATTTTCCCCAAACACCTTAGATCTAAAGTTTTCCCCTCACCTACAACTATAATCCCCTATACAAAAGTGCTTTCAGAGCCTCTAGTTGTAGAGAAGAGGAACCTATTCCTCATTCTCAAAACTTATATATATTCATTTACAAGAATCTTCAAAAATGGAGAACTATTGAGAGTAGTTTTCCAGATCCTTAATTAGAGTTGTAAATTCTCCATTCTTCTCTTTGTTGGTCTCTTTCCATTGCTCCAAAGTGTCTCAGTTTCAACTTCTCCAACCAATCTCATGCTAGAAACCAATCAAAACAAAGATAAAAATAAATTAAATTGCATACTAGAAATCAGAAAAATAAATTCTCATGAAATTGCTAAATCAAAATAAATAAAATCCAAAGAAATTTCTATGCTACTATTGCTTCAAATAGATATGTTTTGCCTTTAAGTGTTGTTGGGGAATGAATTAGTGGTAGTAGTTTTCCTAAGCCAAATAAATTTTCCCAAATCAAATTAGAAAAAAACCAATTTTCTTATAAATTTGTCACTTTATCTTCAGCTAATTTTTTGGGTCATTAAATGATTAAATATGCTAAACTTAACATTCTAATATTATTCTCCTTGATCTTAGCTTTCTAACAAGCTATCTCGGGCCTCATTTGGTCAATTAAATCTCCATATATGTCTCTCTGAAGCTAAGATATCAAAACCGCTACAATTCTTAAAAATACATCCCTAGACTAAAAAATGCATTTTAATTAAAAATTATAATTTTAAATTAAATTAATTAATTCTAATTAATTAAATAATTAATAAATTAATTCATTGTATACATTAATTAAAATTATAAAATAAAGTCCACAGGGTCTTGGATATATGGTGATTGGGTGCTCTGTTAAGGCATTCATTGATGTGAAGTCACTGGTTCAATTCCCTGCCCCGATCAAGGTGATATATTTGACATGATGAAAATGTAGTCCCACCAAGCTTTAAAAAAAAATTATAATTACAAATTACTTTAATTTATTAAAAAATTAAATAAAAAATAATATGAAAAAGTGTGCCAAGTGGATTGGTGGGTTTTGGCTTACTTGAGCCATATGAATGGTGGAGATGGGAGGCATAAGGGGATAAGGAAGGGAAGCATAAGGAGGAAGGAGATCTATCTCACGTGCAAGAGGTATAAGAGTCTTAGAGGTATAAGGGAATGAAGTTACGAGATGAGGAGTCCCCGAGGTGAGGTGGGGTGAGGTCCACATGGGAGTGGGACCTTTCGCATATAAACTACAACAATTTATTAATAAGTCTTCACTACCAAAAAACTACAACTACTATTGTTAATGAGTTTCAGGATCTCAGGGTTCTTAGAATTTGATAATTGAATTAACTTTCGAGATCCGAGAACTTTAAATAAATATTTTTTAATTATAACTAATATATAATTAACTATTATATAATCTTTTTTTTAATTATAACTAATATATAATTAACTATTATATAATCTCGGCTACGATGGTTCTGTAGCAAAGCTACTAAAAAATAATAATTAATAGAAAATAATATTTATATATTAAAATTAACTAATTTACAAAGATTAAAGTAATATACATTTTGTATATTTTTTAGCTTAAGTGGTAAAAATCACAGAAATTTTAAATAAGCGTCATTTGTAAACAGTGAGTTCAAATGAGATGAAACGAGAACCGATGGAAAGTTAGCGAAAAATTGAATGCAATTATGCAATCAAAATGAAAATCTGAAGAAAATAAAAATGTCGCACAATTAACCAAAATACAACATTAAAGGGTGATATGACAAGAATTTATGTAGAGGGTCCCCATTATTGTTATGAAGATAGTAAATTAAAAATGGGGGGTTGTGATTTTACCACAAGAAGGGGGTAAAGGGTTTTTATATTGGCAGGTATAAAAAATAGAGCTCAAAGTTAATGGAAAAATATAAAGGAGTATAAAAATGTTAATGAAAAAGTATACCTACAATATCTAGTGAAAGTAAGGGTTTTTTTTAATTGGGACGGTATATTGGGTTCATATTGGTAGGGGTTAAATACTGTGATTTTTAGAGGCATTTTCTAATATGTAGTCAAATTAAGGGTATTGTTTAATATGCCATGAATGCATGTGATATGTTAGAGGTTCATTGAGTGAAGCCCTCGTGGATCAAGCTATAGGCTTAATCGATCAGCGTTTTCAAATATTCTGCCAAAACCAAGAAGCCACCCAATCGAGTGCTTATGTAACCATGGGTTACATAGGAGCTCGATCAAGCAATATTTAAGCCCTCAAATAGCTCGATAGAGAGCTAAATTATTGCTCGATCGAGCATTTAAAAAATGCTTGATCAAACTTCTTTTCTCCGAATTACACCTCACGTGCTTACCAAAAATTATAAACCACCTCCATGCATTCACCCTACTATTAGGGTTTTATTTCTCTTTAGATTTCTAGATTTCTATATTATTGTTTATTGTGTATGCATGCAAATTAAAATATATGCAGAAAATAGAGAACAAAAAAATAAAAAAATTATCATGAATTATCGTATAACATGTCATTAGTCTCGCCATAATACCTAATATGGGCCGATGGCAATGGTATTGTATACTTGTAAAGACTTATCAAAAGACATGTTACAACTTGTATACAAAACTTGTTAGAAGACATGTTTTAGGCATGTTATGATGTGTTATCATTCCATGATACACTGGTCAAAATCTTGTTATGACCTTGTCATTGACCCGTAATAAATCTATGAGAACTTATTATTAATTCATCACTAGATTGTGACAAACTTGTGTATAAACTTGTTATAAAAAATTAAGTAAACTTGTCATCAACCTATGACAAGTTTGTCATAAATCTGTAAGAAATCTTGTGACCGGCCAATCTACTTGTAACACTCTTTTACAATTTGTAATATACCTATCACCTACCTGTGACAACCTGTTATACAACATATAATATACCTACCACATACTTGTGACCAATTTACCTATAATAAACAGTTGAATCTATCATAACCCTTACCTATGATAATCTATCATAAGACCTGCCATACACTTGTCACTTACCTGTGACTAAATCAGGGACAACCTAAATATAAACTAGTTATAGAACCTGTGATACACTCATCATCCACTTGTGACAAGTCTATGATAATCCTGTAATAATACTCAGATTTACCCAGCCAATAGTTGTTACCTATCTATATCAAGTCTCTCACAAACCACTTAATACTGGGTATACCCTATCATAACCTATTGTTTCAGGGTCACCCACTAGTGTTAAACCCAAATATGGTAACTTATGATGAATTTATCATCACCCTATGATTACTTGGTTTAAACCTATTACCACATGTTTAGACGTGTTTTTTAACTAGGTTTGTTGTTATTTTAGTCTATTTTCAACATTTTTCTGTAATAACCACCATTGTGTAGTCATTTTCAATAACTACTAACTTGTTAAAATTTCATTACCTATCATATCTTCCTTCTTACAATTTTCAAAAAATTGATTATAAAATCATTATATACTAATCAATAGTTTAAATTTTGATATTACAATATAATATTTCACATAATATAACAAGGAAAAAATAAATAAATCTATTTTTGTATTCAGGCTTTTGTGATCCATAATGAATTAAGCAAAGTCTTTCGATAGAAATCACATAAGAGAAATTTTTGGTCGACGTGTTTCAAACCAACAAGTGTGGTTCATCATAAGGACCAGATGAAGAGGCATAACATGGCAAAGGCTTAAATAGAGAGCAATATAGAGACATAATTTCAAGTAATGTTATATTTGAACAATAATGTTTAAATCATGATATCAATTTATTAATATATTAAAAACAAATATTATTAAGTAACAGCTATATTAAATGGCTAGTTTTTGAAAAATAATATTTAAATAATGATATTAGTTTATTAATTTATTAAAAATATTAATCGATAACAGCTATATTAAACGGCTAGTTTTAGAAAAAATAATATTTAAATTAATTTATTAAAACCAAATATTACTAGTTTTTGGAAATTAATATTTAAATAAGATATTAATTTATTAATTTATTAAAAAAGATTAATAAGTAATGGCTATATTAAACGGCTAGTTTTTGAAAAATAATATTTAAATTATTTTATTAAAACCAAATATTACTAGTTTTTGAAAATTAATATTTCAATTATGATATTAGTTTATTAATTTAATAAAAAACAAATATTAATAAGCAACTGCTATATTAAACAGCGAGTTTTTGAAAAATAATATTTAAATTAATTTATTAATTAAAAAAAAAAAAGTAAAAAGTCAAACTCTAAACAAGGAGGGAAGTCAAAAATTATAAAAAGGAGTCAATACCCTAAACTCTAAACAAGGAGGGAAATCAAAAATTATAAAAAGGAGTCAAAACCCTAATCGAGACCAAATCATTTAATAAATAAAATGATTAATGGAAATAAAATAAACAAAATTAAAAATAATTATTGGAAAAATAAATAAAATAAAACAAAAATATACACAAGTTAAAAGAAATATATATATATTCAAATAAAAGTAGTCAATAAAAAAAACAAGGTCAACAATAAAATATGGGGCCGAGGCTCATTAAACAAATAACAAAAAATACTAAAAGGAGTTAAGAACGAATAGGATGATAAAATACATAAAAACACGAAGGATCAAGAAAATAAACTCTAATGAAGAATAAATCAACAACAAATACTATAAAAAAGACGCCCATACCTCCATAGATAAACAAACAAACAAAATAAATCCCAAAAAGAAGCCTAAAAAACTAGGAGGACAGGACAGGGACCCAACTTCTACTAATATTCCAACCATCTTCTCTATTCAAATTATTGGGTTTTTTTTCAATTTCTAGGGCCTCCCTCAATTTACGATAATGGAAATGACTAATCCTAGCAACGACTTGAGCCTCCCCAATGCAAATGTGATGCTTAGATTTATCTGCATGCTCTGCCAAAGCAAAGGAGTAGGTCCTGCCATGCTTGATGTCAGCAGCATGATCACGAATCCTTTGATTAATCGAGCGACCAGTCTCACCAATGTAGGGAGTCCCACAAGAGCGTGGGATAACGTAAACGCCCTTCATATTCTTGGGGTCCATTGGGTCTTTTACAGATCTAAGGGAGCTCCAAATGGTATTTAAAGGCCTAAAGGTTGAAGCCACCTTATGCTTCCTTAGGATCCTCGCAATATTGTTAGTGTTCCCTTGGATAAAAGGAAGATGAACACCAGAAAATTGATCATTGGTATCTTTCTTAGCTCTAGGACCTTTTTCAGCTCTGAGGAAAGCCTTAGTACATTGGTGTCTACTATACCCATTATTAAAGAAAACACTTAGGATATGTGCATTCTCTTCATTGAGATGGTTGTCATCAAAAACTCATAAAGTTGTAATCGTTGAGGTGTTGAGAACACCAAGATTTTGAGCTAGGAAATGAAGAGAATAAGCATGAAGATATTGTTTCGTATGAGATTTCTTACGAAATACCTGATGAGAAAAAGAGCCATTATCATTCCTTGAGAGGAGGGCGTCAAGGAAGGGCAGACTACCATTACATTCAAATTCCATGGTGAACTTTATGGAACTAGATTGATTCGAAACGCGTCGACCAAAAATTTCTCTTATGTGATTTCTACCGAAAGACTTTGCTTAAAAAATATAATAGTTTAATTAATAGAAGAAATGACCTTTTTCATAACATTTTTCCAGTTACTTTAACCAAAATCTAGGGAAAATTTTTAAAAACTAGATTTTAAATTTATTATATAAAATTATAACCAAAATCTAACAAAGTTGTTTGAAAACTAGATTTTAAATTGTATAAAATTATAATACCACATTCAAAAATATATTTTAAATAAATAAAATAAAAAATAAAAAATAAAAATAAAAATAAAAAATCATATTCTTACTTAAAATTATATTCCCATATTCCAGAGTCTTAAAAAAAATCATTTCGAAGCCTTCTATAATAAATGTTTGAGACTTTTCGAAGTCTTTTAGAATAAAAGTTTTGAGAAATCTGATAGTCGAGAGTGAGTCTAGGCTACTGGTCTTTTGTTTTTTTCGCAGATCATCACTTGCCTCATTTTTAATAAATATAAAATTATCTGCACCTATATACTCTATTTAAGAAGCAATTACAATCTACAACTTCAACTTTGGGCTCTGGGGTTATAATTATAATGGGCGAGCAGGAAGGATTTGAAACACCAAATACTGTTGTGGATTCTAATGGATTGTATCTACAGATTTCGCAGCGTACGCAAAGACTGGAATGCTCTCCTTTCATCCACCAAATTCATAACCAGAAAATGGGGGGAGGCGCCTTCGAACAGTATTCCATGGCTTGTTGTGCAGAATACCCAATCCAGAATGCCTCAATGTTTGCTTTACTGCTTCTTCACCCAAAGATGGAAGAAGAGTTCTTCCATCTCCCTTTCTTTCCTGAAAGAGAAGGAAATTCGTATTGATTGTCATGGGTCTGCAGCAGGTTTGTTCTTGGTGGGAAATTTTCCAAGATTTGTTGTTTCCAATCTTCTCACAAGAAACTCAATACAACTTCCCCCAATTTCATCCATATGGTCAATTAGAGCCATCGGCATCATGGAAGGGCAGGACCGCAGTTGAAACACATACAAAGTGGTGGCAGTGGGCCGACCGCGCGATCAGAAAGGAGATGTAGTGGAAATCTATGATTCTAGTGACAAGTCATGGAGAATTGCAGGACAGATGCCCGAGGATTTGCGGGTAGTGCGGGCACATATGGGAATGAAGTTGGTTTTTTGTGATGGGGCTTTCTATTGCTTAACAATCATGAGTGGCTGCTATGGTATAATGGGTTTCAGCACCAGAAATGGGACTTTCATTTCTGCACCCTTGCCAGAACTGGCTAAGAGAAAACAGATGTTCCCTTACCTACTCACATGTGGGTCACGGGTTCTAGTCACAGGTGGGAAGGTCAAAGACGGAGAGGAGCTTTTGCAGGAGGTCATTATATGTGAGTTTGTGAAGGTGAAGGCGGACTCCTCTGTTTCTTCATCATCATGCTGGAAAGAGGTCGCTAGAATGCCTCCATCCTTGTGTGAGGATGTTAACAGGACTCTAAATAATATTGACAGCTCTATGGATTGTCCCTTAATGAGTTGAGCTCTATGGATTGTCCCTTAATGAGTTTCATAGGAGTTGGGGATTACGCTTGCTTTATCCTCAATGGATGTATGAGGGTGATGGAGGTGGTATTTTACAGCTTAAGTAAAAGACATGGGGCTAGCTTCCCACCTGTCATTTAGATAACGAAGGGTATGTGAGAGTCATGACATTTGGCCCTAGGCCTGACATGAAGGTCAGTTGAAGGTTGATATTGCCTTCTTCTTCTTTTCTTTGTTTCTAGTTATCTGCAAGATTGCTATTGTATAGGGTTGAATATATGCAGCAACAAGTCTTTTTCTTTATTTCTAGTTATCTGTCAGATTTCTCTTGTACAGGGTTAAATAGACACAGCAATAGATCTTTTCTTTCTTTCTGGTTATTTGTCAAATTGCTCTTGTACAAGATTAAATAGACATAGCAACAGATATTTTCTTTATTTCTGGTTATCTCTCAGATTTCTTTTGTACAAGGTTAAATAGACACAGCAATAGATATTTTTCTTTGTTTCTGGTTAGCTCTCTGATTACCTTTGTAGAGGGTTGAATGGATGCAGCAACAGTTCTTGTAATATAAGGGTTTAAATTTTCAGAAATATTAGTCATATGAGGGTTTGAAGTTTTAGAAATGGTAGAAGGTCTGAAATGATTTTTATATTTATCACTTTTAGCAATGTAGATTTCGGAATAACCCAATTTTATATATGAGCAAAATTAAACAACCCAAAAATTTAATGTATATTAAATCAAGGTGAAATGATACACTTAACTTATGATTCAAATTTTTAATATTGAAATGATACTATTGTATCTAAATTTAATGACTACAATGTAGATTTGGGAATAACTCAATTTTATATATGAGCAAAATTAAACAACCCAAAAATTTAATGTATATTAAATCAAGGTGAAATGATACACTTAACTCATGATTCAAATATTTAATATTGAAATGATACTACCGTATCTAAATTTAATGACTACAAGCATGAATACCTCCTTTGCATTTCTTTGATCTACTCCACGACGAGATTGTTGTTGGTCTCTTTAAAATTTCTTCCCCTTTGCACCTATCTCTCCAAATAATCCATGCTTGAGTCAACCAATGGGCACTAATTTTCTCTTATACAAAATCATCAAACAACTTTGGTAAAGGTGCCAAAAATCCACTAATTAAAGAACCATTGTCGACTAACTATTGAACACCTTTCCTTTGTTTGTTTGTTTATTTATCTCCTTCATTCCTAGAAAGCCCAGTGACCCAAGAATCAGCTACAAAGGCCCTTGAAGATGTAATCACCTATGCACATATCACCCGAATGTGGACATTAGTGTTCCCCATTTTATGGGGATCTCTTGTCCTCCAGCGATTTCATGCATGTGGCTAAGATGCCACACATCCCCCATGTAATCCAACTTCCTAGTTTATCATGTTTCAACAACATGCTTGGTCAATTTTTTTAGTTGACTATAGTTTGATTCAATGAGTAGACTTAACAATGGAGAATGGACTTCCAGAGTACCAAAGTTGAGGTGTACAAGTCATCAATCAATGGAATGATTTGATAATATATGTGGGATGGATTGACACTCCATGCACTCATCTTACCTTCTGCTCACCTCAAGATCCAAAGCCTGGATGCCTAATAGTCGACGAAAATTCAATTGACTCTATAGTTGTGCTCAAGTTCCTTCTCAGAGCCATTGTTGAGATTTGATGGTTGACTTCCCTTCCACCTCTACACTCCCTTGTTGAAACTCTATGAGTTGTCTATGATTTCATGAATTTTACCCTATCTTTCATTCTTGGTTGGAAGAGCTTTTCATATGTCAATCCATTTGGATTTCTTTTTAATGATTCATTTTGAGTCACACCTCCTCAATGAGAGGATTTTGGTCCCTAAAGTGACCAGTGAGAGATGATGAAACAACTTCATGTCTTTTCTTCTTTCATACCATTTAGCCTACTTAGTGATTTCCCTTTGAGTCAAATCTGCCATAGTTCATGCATCCCTCTTAAAATTTCTCAAGCCTTCTTTGGCAACACTATATTCTCCTCCAACTAATTAGTGAATTTAGTGTAAAACATTCCACTATGGGTAGAATTTGCTCTTTTTCTTCCCAATTTATCAAGAACAATTCCTATGGTCTCAAATTCTCCACATTCACAATTGAATGAATTTTCATGTATGTAGGTGTTGGACATTTGGTTCAATGCTCGCCATGTGTTTCACAACGTGGACTAACCACCTCTCATGGATTCAAAATCTAATGCTTGTAGCAAATACTAATGCCTGTGGTTTTTGTTCTAATGGCAATCGTAATTCCAACAATAGGTAGATTCATGTAAACACATTATAATTAACTTGTATAGTGATCGAAAATGGTCCATATCTCCACAATTTCAACTTTTTCACCAAGATCATCACATGCCCAGTTCCCTCAATGACTTACAGAGGTTATAGAGTACTCAATTTTCCTTTTATTATTTTTATATATTGACAATAAACTCTATTACCATTTTGTCACATACCCCTACTAAATTTATCCTAACCGCACTTGAAAAAAATTGATTTTCATCTCTCATACATTTTGTCAAACACTTTATATGTAATCATTTCTTCAAATGCTTTGTATAAAACCAATTAAGTAGTTTTTTTCTTGTAGACATTTTGTTAAACATTTTATATGAAATCAAATCAGAAACATTGCTTTGATTCTGCTTGTAACATACTAATTGAAATGTACCACTCAATCATGAAATTTTTTATTTATGTCTTTGAGGTATTTTATCAAATAGTATGAAAATTGTAATAAAACACCTTTAACACATTTCTTCAAATGCTTCACATGCAAATAGGCATAGATCAACTACAACAATACTATAGTATAACGATGCTAGCATATATCAATATTATCCCCATCCACAAAACAACATTTCATTGGGGCATTTCATCAAACAATTTGTATGCAATGAATCATTAAACCATTTAGACATTTCCTCAAACACTTTGTATGCAAACTAATATAGCAACTTCCTCAAGCAATATCTCATAAATTATAATATTCCAAGTTCTGAAAACTAAACGAGATGATCAATGGGATTTCCCCTTACTATGGTCCAAGTTTCAGCTTTTGGAACCTCATAGAAGAAAAGTTATAGAAAAAATGTCAGCGTGACTTCTTTGATGCATGATTTTAGGAGCATCCAGGAAGCTCAACTTCCTTTGATCATATTTCCTTTAAAAAACATGTTCGGCACTTTTTTTTAATCTATATTCAATTTTTATCAATGTGTGTCTTCTCAAAAGTATGCATAATGAGTACTCATTGGATGTTGAATTTAATTCCACATCTAACGACTATCTACACTTGAAAGTTGAGTAAACCTATAAGGAGATAATCCAAAAATACAATTAAAAAAAAAATTGTTGGTTCCTTTGTTTTGGAGAAATAAAGAACTTAGATTAAAAGCTGGAAGGCAAATGATATTTTGCGGAGATAGCCATTGGGAAGTTGTGAGGGAGACAACCGGAAAGAAGGAACCCGCTGAGAACTAACATTTGTGGAGGAACAATGGAAGAAGGCAACCATAGTCGAGAGGAGAAGAATACTAACAACCGAGCAATAGGAGCAACCGAACAAGGAAGAAGGCGGAGCCTCCAAGAGAGAACTGATAGTCCAAGCAGGTGCATAAATATAAAGAAGGACAAGTGGAACAAGAAGAAAAGGAGGAGAGTATTGAAATGTTGCTGCGGGGCTTTTCGAGCCGCACTATGTCTATTGTCTTGGTTAATGTGGTTATGTATTGATCTCTCATGGTAGTTTTGTGATGTTGATAAGAGGCTCTCGAGCTAGATGTAATACTGTACTGCTACATGGATTAATAGAAAAGGGAGTTTGTTGGGATATTTGTATAGTGTATGGATGGTTACATGGTTTCTTAAAAAAATTAATATGATCATATATGTATTGTATTTCTCCTCTGTATGTTCATGATCTGTTGTGATTAGATGTCTAATTGATATAGTCTGGGGCTCTTTGACTCCTGCATCCCTCATGTGACTCCACCCTGATATCGGACTCCCACCCCCCATCTGACTAGGGTCACGACACGCCTCGGGTGAGACTCCTTATCCACCCTAGATAAGGTGAAAATGTTGGCATTGTGCTAGACTACAACAAAGCTTTGTTGGCCCCTGTGCCTGAATTCGGGGTCTCAACCCTATTAATATTTTTGTGCCACCAAATGGTTCCATTGTCGGGATACAAAATTTCAAACACAGGTTTGGAATATGGTATCAAGGATCTTTAAGAAGGAGCTACAATATTGGTGGCACAAACAAGTGGAACGATTCATCTCTTAGCAAGCTCAACACCGTCAACAACGTGTGGAGAAGTTGAAGGAAGAGATCTTATAACTAGCTAGCGATCAATACGATATTTTCTGGTGCAAATTCCTAGAGGAGCTCTATAACTAGTTCCAAAGAATGCAAGTAAAAGGAAAGACTAGCGAACAAAACCGATCTCACCGTACTTGGACTCAAGCACATCTTATCGAGCTACATCGACTTGACACAAATCTGACACGAGGTGTGGTGATCCAGGTGGATATTGGTGGCCACCTGCCAAGTCCACCTGGACCCCCACCATTGTCTTTCTCAGCATTTTCAGTTTCCTTAATTGTAGCACAACTTACTATTTTTAGCAGTTTTTCGGGTCCTGAACTTCCGGAGCCGTTTTGAGGCCCTAAACGACGTTTTTTGGGAAATCTGGGGGCAACATGGGTCCATGGACCGATGTTGCCCTTCCCAAAGTGGTAGTGCTCGGATAGATCTTTCTAACGAGCTATTGTACGCGTCAAACAGAGATCGTATGCCAAAGTTACGACCCCGGGAAGTTGATGTACCAATTTACCCAAACGGGGCCCACAGTTTGGCGTTTCATCTCCTAGGGTTAGGTTTTGGAATGTTAAGGGTTTTCCATTGTTTCTCAACAATAAATAGGCCTTCGAGCCTCATTGTAACACAGTTCAGAGGCATGTAGCCATCACATCTCTTCTCAGAGATAAGCTACCATCGCCCTAGCTAGTTTATTGCCATTTCTGTTTGTAAGCATATTTCAGTATTTTCCATTAATGAAATGAAGTATTATTTCCGCTGCATCTTTGTGTATATGGTTATCTCTGTAATTTGTTGCGTTCCTGTTTAAATCCGGATCAGTGGTATCAGAGCGGTCTGCTTTTTTCTCTGTTTTTCTTTGCATGTCCCCAACAAGGTCGGGATATAAGGAGTTAGGGCTTGAACTGGTTGAACCTTTGCAAGACCAGCCTCGCAAATCCCGACGGCCTCCCATGGCGGACGAGAAGAAAGACGAGGGGGCAGGAGATCCCATCAAAATCTTGCTCGAAGAAGCGCTCGAGCGACAACGGAACGCGATGATGGACAGCTTTGCGCAGATCCTTCAGCGGCTACCCAGAAGCGGCGCATCGGCTTCCAGCAGCTCCTCTGGAAACGCCACACCCTTTAAGGTACAAGTTAATTTTGAAATCCCCATATTCGAGGGTCAGATAGACGCCGATGCCGTAGATAAATGGTTAAATCTGCTAGAGGGTTATTTTTCTGTTCATGAATTTTCGAGTCGGGAAAAGATTGTTTTTGCTCTTCTCAAAGCAGCCCCCCACGTCAAGGACTGGTGGGAAACCTACTGCGAGCAGAAGGATGAAAGTACTGGCTCACTATTTTCAGCCGCACCCACCTGGGATTCGTTCCGGGATGCCATCAAGGAGCAGTACTACCCTGTCGGAAGCTATGAGGATGAATACATAAAGTGGACCACGCTGCGGCAGGGAAGGGACCAAGACGTGCCGGAGTTCACCAATCTTTTCCATACCCTTCGCACAAAGTTGGGTATCAAGGATTCGGAGCAACATTTGATACTCAAATACCGTGGCTGCCTGCACAAGTACATCCAGGAAGAAATACAGTTCCTAAACATCCCCTCGCTCGGCGCAGCATACCGGTATGCCGTCAAGGTCGAGCAGAAGTTTAAACAAAAGAA
This sequence comes from Pinus tabuliformis, assembly GCA_031772625.1. Classification (NCBI taxonomy): domain Eukaryota; kingdom Viridiplantae; phylum Streptophyta; class Pinopsida; order Pinales; family Pinaceae; genus Pinus; species Pinus tabuliformis. The sequence goes on along the minus strand of CM062816.1, from coordinate 1,968,145,679 downwards.
GCGAGACTTTGGATCTGCGAATCCAAAGCAGGGGAAAGGTGCCCCTAAACCACAGAACAAAGGACAAAGCCAAGGCGGGACAGCCCAAGACAACCAGCCGAAGCTGCAAGCAAAGAGCAACGCCGCGAAGCCGAGAAAGGACACTGGAAAATGGTGCGAGTTCCATAAGAGCTCCACTCACAACACAAGTGAGTGTCGGGCCAAGCAGTCACTGGTGGCTGAGCTAAAGGTTTCAGAATCAGATGCATGTTCCGACTCTGAGTCAGAACCCGATAAGGGGTATGAAAAAGGGAAGCAGATCATTGATGCGGATCCCAGCGCCACTGTTGCTACCGCAAAGATCCAGAAAAATGAACCCGAAGATCCAGAGGAGGAGGAGCGTCTCTTCCACTCCCAGATGTGGGTAAAGGGCTCCCCGATACAGTTCATTGTTGATAGCGGGAGTCAAAAGAACCTCATTTCGGCAGAGGTCGTGAAGCGGTTGGGCTTACCGACCACAGCACATCCACAACCATACACCATTGGGTGGCTTCACCAAGGGCGAGATCTTCGCGTGAGCCAGCAGTGTCGCCTTCCATACAACATCAAGCCCTTCACGGATGAGGTATTGTGTGACATTGCTCCCCTTGAAGTTTGTGATGTATTACTAGGACAACCATACTTGTGGAAGCGACATGCTGTGTATGAATCAAGGCCCCGTGCTGTTATTATTACATTGGGAAATAAGTTGTTCAGGATACCAGAGGTAGCACCACCTGCCGCCATCTCTTTGATTACTGCAAAACAATGCAGTAAGATCATTTCCAAAACCAGGAAATTTGTTTTCCTGATGATACGCCCTCAAGGGAAGAAGAAGACAGTGGCCGCGGCCTCCAAACGGGGTCCCTCTGCACGGCAGCTACAGATGGACAAGATTGTGGAGGAGTACGAAGACATCTTCACCTCCCCGGCAGGGGTTCCTCTGCACTGTCAAGTCAAGCACTCCATCGATCTGACCCCAGGTGCGCCGCTACCCAATGGACCAATTTATCGGCGCTCCGTTCTGGAGAACAATGAAATCAAGAGGCAGATTCAGGAGCTCCTGCAGAAAGGTCACATCCGTCCGAGTTCTTCGCCCTGTGGGAGCCCGATAGTGTTGGTACAGAAGAAGGATGGGACGTGGAGACTCTGTATTGACTATCGGGCGCTGAACAAGATCACTGTCCGTAATAGGTACCCGATCCCGCGGATTGATGACCTCCTAGACCAACTAAAGGGGGCGAAATATTTCAGCAAGATCGATCTGAAGTCAGGATATCACCAGGTACCAATTGAACCCTCAGATGTGTGGAAGACTGCCTTCAAATCCAAGGAGGGCCTCTTCGAATGGTTGGTCATGCCTTTCGGATTGACGAATGCTCCTGCAACCTTTATGAGGCTAATGGATGACATCTTGCGGCCATTCACCAACTCCTTTGTAGTAGTATACTTGGATGACATTCTGATCTTCAGCCAGAGTTGGGAAGAGCACCTCCACCACATCCGACAGGTTCTCCAAACACTGCGGCAACACAAGCTATGTGCCAATTTGGAGAAATGCACTTTTGGCATGACCGAGGTTCAGTATCTGGGATACATCATTGATGAACAGGGGGTGCATGTCGATCCAGCCAAGGTCCAAGTCATTCGGGATTGGCCCTCTCCAACCACTCTAACAGAGCTCCGCAGCTTTCTAGGTCTTGCCAACTTCTACCGCAGGTTTGTGTTGGGATTTTCTCATATTTCTTGGCCCTTGAGTCAAGTCACCAAGGGCGGGGCGAAAGCAAAATTCTTTTGGTCTGAATCTCAACAGAAGGCATTCAGGGAGTTGAAGGATCGCCTCTGCACGGCACCAGTGCTCGCGTTACCAGATTTACAACAACCATTTGAGGTCGAGACAGATGCCTCTGACTATGCTATTGGGGCAGTCCTTACTCAACATGGACATCCAGTGGCATATCACAGTGAAACACTTTCAGACACAGTCCGGAAGTACCCCACTTATGATAAAGAGATGTATTCCATTGTACAGGCCTGCCGACAATGGAAGCATTACATTTTGGGGAAGGAAACGGTCATCCACACAGACCACCGACCTCTGCAGTTCATACAGACCCAAGGGAAATTGCAGAATGATCGCCATCAGAAGTGGTCTACATACCTGCAACAGTTTCACTTGAATATCAAGTATAAAAAGGGCAGCACCAATAATGTTGCAGATTGCCTCAGTCGACCACCGATCATGGCGCTAACCACCGTGCTCAACTCTTGCGGGCACGAGACTTCTGATTGGCCACTTCTCTACAAAAGCGACCCAGAATTCGGCCACACATACCAGACACTCTTGGAGGGTCGGCAGGTTGCAGATTTTCACCTCCAGGATGCCCTATTATGCCACCTCGGTCACCTTTGTGTTCCTTCAAGCGAGCGTGCCAAGATGATTTGGGAAGCACACTACAGTCGGGCTGCTGGGCATTTCGGGGTCGAGAAAACAGTGGCAGTACTGCAAAACTATTTCTATTGGCCGAATCTTCGACAGGATGTTGGGAAGTACATCCGATCATGTACTGCCTGTGCCATTGCCAAACCGACCATTAAGAAGCAAGGCCTCTATACCCCGTTGCCTACCCCTAGTCGACCTTGGGAATCCATCTCCATGGATTACATGTCAGGCCTTCCTTCCACTAAGCATGGAAATGACTGTGTTTTTGTGGTCGTCGACAGGTTCTCAAAGATGGCCATTATGATGGCCTGCAAGAAGAATATCACAGCAGAAGCCACTGCTAAACTCTTCTTTGAACGAGTGTGGGTGCACTTTGGGATCCCACAGTCTATCATCTCAGATCGGGACAGTCGGTTTCTCAGCACATTTTGGTCCAGTCTCTGGTCAATGCTGGACACCAAACTCACGAAGTCCACAGCCTTCCATCCTCAAACTGATGGCCAGACAGAGGTTGTCAATAGGATGATTGTGCACATTCTGCGCATGTATAACTCAAAGCATCCACGCACATGGGACGAGAGCCTCCCCTATGTTCAGCACAGCTACAACCGAGCTCTTCACAGCTCCACTGGCCATAGCCCTTTTCAGGTGGGTTTGGGATTCCAGCCACTATGCCCCATTGATGTGGCCATGCCACTTGCAGCTACTCACATGAATTCAGCTCATGTCCAGTCCGAAACAGATAAGGCCACCAGCTTCATTGAGCGCATCCAACATATTCGCCAGCAGGTCCATGACATTCTTGAGAAATCAAATGCCAAGTACAAGCAGCGACATGATCAACATCGGGTGCCACACAAGTTTCAGGTGGGCGACAAAGTCTGGTTGCATTTGCAAAAGGAACGCCTTACTGGAGCCTATCGGAAATTGAGACCACTCCGATATGGTCCTTACACCATTACTAAGGCTATGGGAGACAATGCATTTGAGCTCAGCATTCCCCCATTCCTTGGCCTGCACCCAGTGTTCAATGTGGACCGCCTTCGGCCATACTTTCCACCATTGCTAGACACATCCGACATTGCAGAACAGCTCAAACCCACAGAATTAAATCCAGATTGCATGGAACAAGCTGCAACTGATCGGATCATGGACACACAGATCAAGAACACTCGCCAACAGAATATCCAACTGTATCGAGTTGTCAAAGCAGGCCAACTCCTTCAGCAGGGCAAGTGGCTCACCAGGGAACAAGTTCAGCAGAAGTTTCCTCATCTCATGGAGGAGCTCAACGCAATGGGGACCATTGCTTCCTAAGGGGGGAGGAATGATCCAGGTGGATATTGGTGGCCACCTGCCAAGTCCACCTGGACCCCCACCATTGTCTTTCTCAGCATTTTCAGTTTCCTTAATTGTAGCACAACTTACTATTTTTAGCAGTTTTTCGGGTCCTGAACTTCCGGAGCCGTTTTGAGGCCCTAAACGACGTTTTTTGGGAATCTGGGGCAACATGGGTCCATGGACCCATGTTGCCCTTCCCAAAGTGGTAGTGCTCGGATAGATCTTTCTAACGAGCTATTGTACGCGTCAAACGGAGATCGTATGCCAAAGTTACGACCCCGGGAAGTTGATGTACCAATTTACCCAAACGGGGCCCACAGTTTGGCGTTTCATCTCCTAGGGTTAGGTTTTGGAATGTTAAGGGTTTTCCATTGTTTCTCAACAATAAATAGGCCTTCGAGCCTCATTGTAACACAGTTCAGAGGCATGTAGCCATCACATCTCTTCTCAGAGATAAGCTACCATCGCCCTAGCTAGTTTATTGCCATTTCTGTTTGTAAGCATATTTCAGTATTTTCCATTAATGAAATGAAGTATTATTTCCGCTGCATCTTTGTGTATATGGTTATCTCTGTAATTTGTTGCGTTCCTGTTTAAATCCGGATCAGTGGTATCAGAGCGGTCTGCTTTTTCTCTGTTTTTCTTTGCATGTCCCCAACAAGGTCGGGATATAAGGAGTTAGGGCTTGAACTGGTTGAACCTTTGCAAGACCAGCCTCGCAAATCCCGACGGCCTCCCATGGCGGACGAGAAGAAAGACGAGGGGGCAGGAGATCCCATCAAAATCTTGCTCGAAGAAGCGCTCGAGCGACAACGGAACGCGATGATGGACAGCTTTGCGCAGATCCTTCAGCGGCTACCCAGAAGCGGCGCATCGGCTTCCAGCAGCTCCTCTGGAAACGCCACACCCTTTAAGGTACAAGTTAATTTTGAAATCCCCATATTCGAGGGTCAGATAGACGCCGATGCCGTAGATAAATGGTTAAATCTGCTAGAGGGTTATTTTTCTGTTCATGAATTTTCGAGTCGGGAAAAGATTGTTTTTGCTCTTCTCAAAGCAGCCCCCCACGTCAAGGACTGGTGGGAAACCTACTGCGAGCAGAAGGATGAAAGTACTGGCTCACTATTTTCAGCCGCACCCACCTGGGATTCGTTCCGGGATGCCATCAAGGAGCAGTACTACCCTGTCGGAAGCTATGAGGATGAATACATAAAGTGGACCACGCTGCGGCAGGGAAGGGACCAAGACGTGCCGGAGTTCACCAATCTTTTCCATACCCTTCGCACAAAGTTGGGTATCAAGGATTCGGAGCAACATTTGATACTCAAATACCGTGGCTGCCTGCACAAGTACATCCAGGAAGAAATACAGTTCCTAAACATCCCCTCGCTCGGCGCAGCATACCGGTATGCCGTCAAGGTCGAGCAGAAGTTTAAACAAAAGAAGCGAGACTTTGGATCTGCGAATCCAAAGCAGGGGAAAGGTGCCCCTAAACCACAGAACAAAGGACAAAGCCAAGGCGGGACAGCCCAAGACAACCAGCCGAAGCTGCAAGCAAAGAGCAACGCCGCGAAGCCGAGAAAGGACACTGGAAAATGGTGCGAGTTCCATAAGAGCTCCACTCACAACACAAGTGAGTGTCGGGCCAAGCAGTCACTGGTGGCTGAGCTAAAGGTTTCAGAATCAGATGCATGTTCCGACTCTGAGTCAGAACCCGATAAGGGGTATGAAAAAGGGAAGCAGATCATTGATGCGGATCCCAGCGCCACTGTTGCTACCGCAAAGATCCAGAAAAATGAACCCGAAGATCCAGAGGAGGAGGAGCGTCTCTTCCACTCCCAGATGTGGGTAAAGGGCTCCCCGATACAGTTCATTGTTGATAGCGGGAGTCAAAAGAACCTCATTTCGGCAGAGGTCGTGAAGCGGTTGGGCTTACCGACCACAGCACATCCACAACCATACACCATTGGGTGGCTTCACCAAGGGCGAGATCTTCGCGTGAGCCAGCAGTGTCGCCTTCCATACAACATCAAGCCCTTCACGGATGAGGTATTGTGTGACATTGCTCCCCTTGAAGTTTGTGATGTATTACTAGGACAACCATACTTGTGGAAGCGACATGCTGTGTATGAATCAAGGCCCCGTGCTGTTATTATTACATTGGGAAATAAGTTGTTCAGGATACCAGAGGTAGCACCACCTGCCGCCATCTCTTTGATTACTGCAAAACAATGCAGTAAGATCATTTCCAAAACCAGGAAATTTGTTTTCCTGATGATACGCCCTCAAGGGAAGAAGAAGACAGTGGCCGCGGCCTCCAAACGGGGTCCCTCTGCACGGCAGCTACAGATGGACAAGATTGTGGAGGAGTACGAAGACATCTTCACCTCCCCGGCAGGGGTTCCTCTGCACTGTCAAGTCAAGCACTCCATCGATCTGACCCCAGGTGCGCCGCTACCCAATGGACCAATTTATCGGCGCTCCGTTCTGGAGAACAATGAAATCAAGAGGCAGATTCAGGAGCTCCTGCAGAAAGGTCACATCCGTCCGAGTTCTTCGCCCTGTGGGAGCCCGATAGTGTTGGTACAGAAGAAGGATGGGACGTGGAGACTCTGTATTGACTATCGGGCGCTGAACAAGATCACTGTCCGTAATAGGTACCCGATCCCGCGGATTGATGACCTCCTAGACCAACTAAAGGGGGCGAAATATTTCAGCAAGATCGATCTGAAGTCAGGATATCACCAGGTACCAATTGAACCCTCAGATGTGTGGAAGACTGCCTTCAAATCCAAGGAGGGCCTCTTCGAATGGTTGGTCATGCCTTTCGGATTGACGAATGCTCCTGCAACCTTTATGAGGCTAATGGATGACATCTTGCGGCCATTCACCAACTCCTTTGTAGTAGTATACTTGGATGACATTCTGATCTTCAGCCAGAGTTGGGAAGAGCACCTCCACCACATCCGACAGGTTCTCCAAACACTGCGGCAACACAAGCTATGTGCCAATTTGGAGAAATGCACTTTTGGCATGACCGAGGTTCAGTATCTGGGATACATCATTGATGAACAGGGGGTGCATGTCGATCCAGCCAAGGTCCAAGTCATTCGGGATTGGCCCTCTCCAACCACTCTAACAGAGCTCCGCAGCTTTCTAGGTCTTGCCAACTTCTACCGCAGGTTTGTGTTGGGATTTTCTCATATTTCTTGGCCCTTGAGTCAAGTCACCAAGGGCGGGGCGAAAGCAAAATTCTTTTGGTCTGAATCTCAACAGAAGGCATTCAGGGAGTTGAAGGATCGCCTCTGCACGGCACCAGTGCTCGCGTTACCAGATTTACAACAACCATTTGAGGTCGAGACAGATGCCTCTGACTATGCTATTGGGGCAGTCCTTACTCAACATGGACATCCAGTGGCATATCACAGTGAAACACTTTCAGACACAGTCCGGAAGTACCCCACTTATGATAAAGAGATGTATTCCATTGTACAGGCCTGCCGACAATGGAAGCATTACATTTTGGGGAAGGAAACGGTCATCCACACAGACCACCGACCTCTGCAGTTCATACAGACCCAAGGGAAATTGCAGAATGATCGCCATCAGAAGTGGTCTACATACCTGCAACAGTTTCACTTGAATATCAAGTATAAAAAGGGCAGCACCAATAATGTTGCAGATTGCCTCAGTCGACCACCGATCATGGCGCTAACCACCGTGCTCAACTCTTGCGGGCACGAGACTTCTGATTGGCCACTTCTCTACAAAAGCGACCCAGAATTCGGCCACACATACCAGACACTCTTGGAGGGTCGGCAGGTTGCAGATTTTCACCTCCAGGATGCCCTATTATGCCACCTCGGTCACCTTTGTGTTCCTTCAAGCGAGCGTGCCAAGATGATTTGGGAAGCACACTACAGTCGGGCTGCTGGGCATTTCGGGGTCGAGAAAACAGTGGCAGTACTGCAAAACTATTTCTATTGGCCGAATCTTCGACAGGATGTTGGGAAGTACATCCGATCATGTACTGCCTGTGCCATTGCCAAACCGACCATTAAGAAGCAAGGCCTCTATACCCCGTTGCCTACCCCTAGTCGACCTTGGGAATCCATCTCCATGGATTACATGTCAGGCCTTCCTTCCACTAAGCATGGAAATGACTGTGTTTTTGTGGTCGTCGACAGGTTCTCAAAGATGGCCATTATGATGGCCTGCAAGAAGAATATCACAGCAGAAGCCACTGCTAAACTCTTCTTTGAACGAGTGTGGGTGCACTTTGGGATCCCACAGTCTATCATCTCAGATCGGGACAGTCGGTTTCTCAGCACCTTTTGGTCCAGTCTCTGGTCAATGCTGGACACCAAACTCACGAAGTCCACAGCCTTCCATCCTCAAACTGATGGCCAGACAGAGGTTGTCAATAGGATGATTGTGCACATTCTGCGCATGTATAACTCAAAGCATCCACGCACATGGGACGAGAGCCTCCCCTATGTTCAGCACAGCTACAACCGAGCTCTTCACAGCTCCACTGGCCATAGCCCTTTTCAGGTGGGTTTGGGATTCCAGCCACTATGCCCCATTGATGTGGCCATGCCACTTGCAGCTACTCACATGAATTCAGCTCATGTCCAGTCCGAAACAGATAAGGCCACCAGCTTCATTGAGCGCATCCAACATATTCGCCAGCAGGTCCATGACATTCTTGAGAAATCAAATGCCAAGTACAAGCAGCGACATGATCAACATCGGGTGCCACACAAGTTTCAGGTGGGCGACAAAGTCTGGTTGCATTTGCAAAAGGAACGCCTTACTGGAGCCTATCGGAAATTGAGACCACTCCGATATGGTCCTTACACCATTACTAAGGCTATGGGAGACAATGCATTTGAGCTCAGCATTCCCCCATTCCTTGGCCTGCACCCAGTGTTCAATGTGGACCGCCTTCGGCCATACTTTCCACCATTGCTAGACACATCCGACATTGCAGAACAGCTCAAACCCACAGAATTAAATCCAGATTGCATGGAACAAGCTGCAACTGATCGGATCATGGACACACAGATCAAGAACACTCGCCAACAGAATATCCAACTGTATCGAGTTGTCAAAGCGGGCCAACTCCTTCAGCAGGGCAAGTGGCTCACCAGGGAACAAGTTCAGCAGAAGTTTCCTCATCTCATGGAGGAGCTCAACGCAATGGGGACCATTGCTTCCTAAGGGGGGAGGAATGATCCAGGTGGATATTGGTGGCCACCTGCCAAGTCCACCTGGACCCCCACCATTGTCTTTCTCAGCATTTTCAGTTTCCTTAATTGTAGCACAACTTACTATTTTTAGCAGTTTTTCGGGTCCTGAACTTCCGGAGCCGTTTTGAGGCCCTAAACGACGTTTTTTGGGAAATCTGGGGGCAACATGGGTCCATGGACCCATGTTGCCCTCCCAAAGTGGTAGTGCTCGGATAGATCTTTCTAACGAGCTATTGTACGCGTCAAACGGAGATCGTATGCCAAAGTTACGACCCCGGGAAGTTGATGTACCAATTTACCCAAACGGGGCCCACAGTTTGGCGTTTCATCTCCTAGGGTTAGGTTTTGGAATGTTAAGGGTTTTCCATTGTTTCTCAACAATAAATAGGCCTTCGAGCCTCATTGTAACACAGTTCAGAGGCATGTAGCCATCACATCTCTTCTCAGAGATAAGCTACCATCGCCCTAGCTAGTTTATTGCCATTTCTGTTTGTAAGCATATTTCAGTATTTTCCATTAATGAAATGAAGTATTATTTCCGCTGCATCTTTGTGTATATGGTTATCTCTGTAATTTGTTGCGTTCCTGTTTAAATCCGGATCAGTGGTATCAGAGCGGTCTGCTTTTTTTCTGTTTTTCTTTGCATGTCCCCAACAAGGTCGGGATATAAGGAGTTAGGGCTTGAACTGGTTGAACCTTTGCAAGACCAGCCTCGCAAATCCCGACGGCCTCCCATGGCGGACGAGAAGAAAGACGAGGGGGCAGGAGATCCCATCAAAATCTTGCTCGAAGAAGCGCTCGAGCGACAACGGAACGCGATGATGGACAGCTTTGCGCAGATCCTTCAGCGGCTACCCAGAAGCGGCGCATCGGCTTCCAGCAGCTCCTCTGGAAAAACCCACACCCTTTAAGGTACAAGTTAATTTTGAAATCCCCATATTCGAGGGTCAGATAGACGCCGATGCCGTAGATAAATGGTTAAATCTGCTAGAGGGTTATTTTTCTGTTCATGAATTTTCGAGTCGGGAAAAGATTGTTTTTGCTCTTCTCAAAGCAGCCCCCCACGTCAAGGACTGGTGGGAAACCTACTGCGAGCAGAAGGATGAAAGTACTGGCTCACTATTTTCAGCCGCACCCACCTGGGATTCGTTCCGGGATGCCATCAAGGAGCAGTACTACCCTGTCGGAAGCTATGAGGATGAATACATAAAGTGGACCACGCTGCGGCAGGGAAGGGACCAAGACGTGCCGGAGTTCACCAATCTTTTCCATACCCTTCGCACAAAGTTGGGTATCAAGGATTCGGAGCAACATTTGATACTCAAATACCGTGGCTGCCTGCACAAGTACATCCAGGAAGAAATACAGTTCTTAAACATCCCCTCGCTCGGCGCAGCATACCGGTATGCCGTCAAGGTCGAGCAGAAGTTTAAACAAAAGAAGCGAGACTTTGGATCTGCGAATCCAAAGCAGGGGAAAGGTGCCCCTAAACCACAGAACAAAGGACAAAGCCAAGGCGGGACAGCCCAAGACAACCAGCCGAAGCTGCAAGCAAAGAGCAACGCCGCGAAGCCGAGAAAGGACACTGGAAAATGGTGCGAGTTCCATAAGAGCTCCACTCACAACACAAGTGAGTGTCGGGCCAAGCAGTCACTGGTGGCTGAGCTAAAGGTTTCAGAATCAGATGCATGTTCCGACTCTGAGTCAGAACCCGATAAGGGGTATGAAAAAGGGAAGCAGATCATTGATGCGGATCCCAGCGCCACTGTTGCTACCGCAAAGATCCAGAAAAATGAACCCGAAGATCCAGAGGAGGAGGAGCGTCTCTTCCACTCCCAGATGTGGGTAAAGGGCTCCCCGATACAGTTCATTGTTGATAGCGGGAGTCAAAAGAACCTCATTTCGGCAGAGGTCGTGAAGCGGTTGGGCTTACCGACCACAGCACATCCACAACCATACACCATTGGGTGGCTTCACCAAGGGCGAGATCTTCGCGTGAGCCAGCAGTGTCGCCTTCCATACAACATCAAGCCCTTCACGGATGAGGTATTGTGTGACATTGCTCCCCTTGAAGTTTGTGATGTATTACTAGGACAACCATACTTGTGGAAGCGACATGCTGTGTATGAATCAAGGCCCCGTGCTGTTATTATTACATTGGGAAATAAGTTGTTCAGGATACCAGAGGTAGCACCACCTGCCGCCATCTCTTTGATTACTGCAAAACAATGCAGTAAGATCATTTCCAAAACCAGGAAATTTGTTTTCCTGATGATACGCCCTCAAGGGAAGAAGAAGACAGTGGCCGCGGCCTCCAAACGGGGTCCCTCTGCACGGCAGCTACAGATGGACAAGATTGTGGAGGAGTACGAAGACATCTTCACCTCCCCGGCAGGGGTTCCTCTGCACTGTCAAGTCAAGCACTCCATCGATCTGACCCCAGGTGCGCCGCTACCCAATGGACCAATTTATCGGCGCTCCGTTCTGGAGAACAATGAAATCAAGAGACAGATTCAGGAGCTCCTGCAGAAAGGTCACATCCGTCCGAGTTCTTCGCCCTGTGGGAGCCCGATAGTGTTGGTACAGAAGAAGGATGGGACGTGGAGACTCTGTATTGACTATCGGGCGCTGAACAAGATCACTGTCCGTAATAGGTACCCGATCCCGCGGATTGATGACCTCCTAGACCAACTAAAGGGGGCGAAATATTTCAGCAAGATCGATCTGAAGTCAGGATATCACCAGGTACCAATTGAACCCTCAGATGTGTGGAAGACTGCCTTCAAATCCAAGGAGGGCCTCTTCGAATGGTTGGTCATGCCTTTCGGATTGACGAATGCTCCTGCAACCTTTATGAGGCTAATGGATGACATCTTGCGGCCATTCACCAACTCCTTTGTAGTAGTATACTTGGATGACATTCTGATCTTCAGCCAGAGTTGGGAAGAGCACCTCCACCACATCCGACAGGTTCTCCAAACACTGCGGCAACACAAGCTATGTGCCAATTTGGAGAAATGCACTTTTGGCATGACCGAGGTTCAGTATCTGGGATACATCATTGATGAACAGGGGTGCATGTCGATCCAGCCAAGGTCCAAGTCATTCGGGATTGGCCCTCTCCAACCACTCTAACAGAGCTCCGCAGCTTTCTAGGTCTTGCCAACTTCTACCGCAGGTTTGTGTTGGGATTTTCTCATATTTCTTGGCCCTTGAGTCAAGTCACCAAGGGCGGGGCGAAAGCAAAATTCTTTTGGTCTGAATCTCAACAGAAGGCATTCAGGGAGTTGAAGGATCGCCTCTGCACGGCACCAGTGCTCGCGTTACCAGATTTACAACAACCATTTGAGGTCGAGACAGATGCCTCTGACTATGCTATTGGGGCAGTCCTTACTCAACATGGACATCCAGTGGCATATCACAGTGAAACACTTTCAGACACAGTCCGGAAGTACCCCACTTATGATAAAGAGATGTATTCCATTGTACAGGCCTGCCGACAATGGAAGCATTACATTTTGGGGAAGGAAACGGTCATCCACACAGACCACCGACCTCTGCAGTTCATACAGACCCAAGGGAAATTGCAGAATGATCGCCATCAGAAGTGGTCTACATACCTGCAACAGTTTCACTTGAATATCAAGTATAAAAAGGGCAGCACCAATAATGTTGCAGATTGCCTCAGTCGACCACCGATCATGGCGCTAACCACCGTGCTCAACTCTTGCGGGCACGAGACTTCTGATTGGCCACTTCTCTACAAAAGCGACCCAGAATTCGGCCACACATACCAGACACTCTTGGAGGGTCGGCAGGTTGCAGATTTTCACCTCCAGGATGCCCTATTATGCCACCTCGGTCACCTTTGTGTTCCTTCAAGCGAGCGTGCCAAGATGATTTGGGAAGCACACTACAGTCGGGCTGCTGGGCATTTCGGGGTCGAGAAAACAGTGGCAGTACTGCAAAACTATTTCTATTGGCCGAATCTTCGACAGGATGTTGGGAAGTACATCCGATCATGTACTGCCTGTGCCATTGCCAAACCGACCATTAAGAAGCAAGGCCTCTATACCCCGTTGCCTACCCCTAGTCGACCTTGGGAATCCATCTCCATGGATTACATGTCAGGCCTTCCTTCCACTAAGCATGGAAATGACTGTGTTTTTGTGGTCGTCGACAGGTTCTCAAAGATGGCCATTATGATGGCCTGCAAGAAGAATATCACAGCAGAAGCCACTGCTAAACTCTTCTTTGAACGAGTGTGGGTGCACTTTGGGATCCCACAGTCTATCATCTCAGATCGGGACAGTCGGTTTCTCAGCACATTTTGGTCCAGTCTCTGGTCAATGCTGGACACCAAACTCACGAAGTCCACAGCCTTCCATCCTCAAACTGATGGCAGACAGAGGTTGTCAATAGGATGATTGTGCACATTCTGCGCATGTATAACTCAAAGCATCCACGCACATGGGACGAGAGCCTCCCCTATGTTCAGCACAGCTACAACCGAGCTCTTCACAGCTCCACTGGCCATAGCCCTTTTCAGGTGGGTTTAGGATTCCGCCACTATGCCCCATTGATGTGGCCATGCCACTTGCAGCTACTCACATGAATTCAGCTCATGTCCAGTCCGAAACAGATAAGGCCACCAGCTTCATTGAGCGCATCCAACATATTCGCCAGCAGGTCCATGACATTCTTGAGAAATCAAATGCCAAGTACAAGCAGCGACATGATCACCTCCGGGTGCCACACAAGTTTCAGGTGGGCGACAAAGTCTGGTTGCATTTGCAAAAGGAACGCCTTACTGGAGCCTATCGGAAATTGAGACCACTCCGATATGGTCCTTACACCATTACTAAGGCTATGGGAGACAATGCATTTGAGCTCAGCATTCCCCCATTCCTTGGCCTGCACCCAGTGTTTCAATGTGGACCGCCTTCGGCCATACTTTCCACCATTGCTAGACAACCTCCGACATTGCAGAACGCTCAAACCCACAGAAATTAAATTCATCCAACATTGCTGCAACATCAGTCTGATCGGATCAAGACTGATCACATGACACACAGATCAAGAACACTCGCCAACAGAATATCCAATGTATCGAGTTGTCAAAGCAGGCCAACTCCTTCAGCAGGGCAAGTGGCTCTCACCAGGGAACAAGTTCAGCAGAGGTTTCCTCATCTCATGGAGGAGCTCAACGCAATGGGGACCATTGCTTCCTAAGGGGGGAGGAATGATCCAGGTGGATATTGGTGGCCACCTGCAAGTCCACCTGGACCCCCACCATTGTCTTTCTCAGCATTTTCAGTTTCCTTAATTGTAGCACACATTACTATTTTTAGCAGTTTTTTCGGGTCCTGAACTTCCGGAGCCGTTTTGAGGCCTAAAACGACGTTTTTTGGGAATCTGGGGGCGGCAACATGGGTCCATGGACCCATGTTGCCTTCCCAAAGTGGTAGTGCTCGGATAGATCTTTCTAACGAGCTATTCGTACGCGTCAAACGGAGATCGTATGCCAAAGTTACGACCCCGGGAAGTTGATGTACCAATTTACCCAAACGGGCCCACAGTTTGGCGTTTCATCTCCTAGGGTTAGGTTTTGGAATGTTAAGGGTTTTTGTCCATTGTTCTCAACAATAAATAGGCCTTCGAGCCTCATTGTAACACAGTTCAGAGGCATGTAGCCATCACATCTCTTCTCACAGATAAGCTACCATCGCCCTAGCTAGTTTATTCCATTTCTGTTTGTAAGCATATTCAGTATTTTCCATTAATGAAATGAAGTATTATTTCCGCTGCATCTTTGTGTATATGGTTATCTCTGTAATTTGTTGCGTTCCTGTTTAAATCCGGATCAGTGGTATCAGAGCGGTCTGCTTTTTCTTGTTTTTTTTTTGCATGTCCCCAACAAGGTCGGGATATAAGGAGTTAGGCTTGAACTGGTTGAACCTTTGCAAGACCAGCCTCGCAAATCCCGACGCCTCCCATGGCGACGAGAAGAAAGACGAGGGGGCAGGAGAGATCCCATCAAAATCTTGCTCGAAGAAGCGCTCGAGCGACAACGAACGCGATGATGGACAGCTTTGCGCAGATCCTTCAGCGGCTACCCAGAAGCGGCGCATCGGCTTCCAGTAGCTCTCTGGAAACACCACACCCTTTAAGGTACAAGTTAATTTTGAAATCCCCATATTCGAGGTCAGATAGACGCCGATGCGTAGATAAATAAATGGTTAAATCTGCTAGAGGGTTATTTTTCTGTTCATGAATTTTCGAGTCGGGGAAAAGATTGTTTTTGCTCTTCTCAAAGCAGCCCCCCACGTCAAGGACTGGTGGGAACCTACTGCGAGCAGAAGGATGAAAGTACTGGCTCACTATTTTCAGCCGCACCCACCTGGGATTCGTTCCGGGATGCCATCAAGGGCAGTACTACCCTGTCGGAAGCTATGAGGATGAATACATAAAGTGGACCACGCTGCGGCAGGGAAGGGACCAAGACGTGCGGAGTTCACCAATCTTTTCCATACCCTTCGCACAAAGTTGGGTATCAAGGATTCGGAGCAACATTTGATACTCAAATACCGTGGCTGCCTGCACAAGAACCCAGGAAGAAATACAGTTCTTAAACATCCCTCGCTCGGCGCGCATACGGGTATGCCGTAAGGTCGAGCAGAAGTTTTAAACAAAAAGAAGCGAGACTTTGGATCTGCGAATCCAAAGCAGGGGAAAAGGTGCCCCTAAACCCAGAACAAAGGACAAAGCCAAGGCGGGACAGCCCAAGACACCAGCGAAGCTGCAAGCAAAGAGCAACGCCGCGAAGCCGAGAAAGGACACTGGAAATGGTGCGAGTCCATAAGAGCTCCACTCACAACACAGTGAGTGTCGGGCCAAGCAGTCACTGGTGGCTGAGCTAAAGGTTTCAGAATCCGATGCATGTTCCGACTCTGAGTCAGAACCCGATAAGGGGTATGAAAAAGAGGGAAGCAGATCATTGATGCGGATCCCAGCGCCACTGTGCTACCGCAAAGATCCAGAAAATGAACCCGAAGATCCAGAGGAGGAGGGCGCTCTTCCACTCCCAGATGTGGGTAAAGGGCTCCCCGATACAGTCATTGTTGATAGCGGGAGTCAAAAGAACTCATTTGGCAGAGGCGTGAAGCGGTTGGTTGGGCTTACCGACCAAGCA